>CM062814.1:937437229-938161592 GCA_031772625.1 Pinus tabuliformis
AGAAACCAACATTTTAAAGAGATGATCAACAACATGAGGATGAATTTGAGGAAGGAATTAGATTGCATAAGTATAGAAACTGGCAGCAGAATGAAGAACAAGAGATTAGTCTGGCAGTACAAAGGAAGACAGATGAAGACCGAAGATACAGATGGAGAACGAAGAAAAGGGTCAAGTGGAAGCTATTGCAACAGAGGTGGAATGGCAAGCTGATGAACGAGTTTAGGGAACTTGAACAAATTCATATTGATTTGTTAGAGAAGGAGAGACTCAAATAAATGGAGTCACAACAAGAAGGATCTACTAAAATCCAGAAGATCTATGATGGAAGATTGGTGCTTGAAGCATAAAAAGAGGACAAAAGGTATTGTATTTTTAAAACTGATGACTGTTGTGTGTTTACAGGTCATGAAAACTTGAGGGAAAACAAGCAGTTGTTGGAAACTGTCATATTAATAGGTGAGAAGATGACTACCCACAATCATATGAAGAATAAAGAGAAAAGTTACAGTCAAGTGAAGGAAGATGTCCAGTTAGATGACATCCAAAGGATAAGACAAAAGGAGGATGGAAAATGAATTATTGAGGTCAAAGAAATGTTTGGAAAGAAAGAGATCCATTCATATGCATATGGAACAAAGAGTTTTCTCAGGAAAACTAATGAAGCTAATACAAACCAAATGGAGAATCTTATGAAGACCTTGGTGTCTCATAGTTTTGAAACTAATATTTTGTGTGTAAATGCAGGATACACTGAAGTAAGGCAACTGTTTAGTGTTGTCATAAGTGAAAGGAAAAGTAAAGATATGATTTTTCAGAAGTTAGAGGAAGGAAATTCACATAATCTTGTGTTGTAGGGGAAAGAGCAACTGTTAAACATAGCTGTAGTGAATTATGCAGATATTTGAAAACTATTGAGGATTGAAGCCAGAGGAGAACAACTATTGAAGGTTGATATAGAGGAATTTGTAGATATTAAACAATTATTGAAGATTATTGACCTTGAAGAAAGCCAGAGTAAAGAAGGACTATATGGAAAAGAAGTTGTCAGAAATGTTGGCATAATGAGGAAACAGGGTAAAGCATTGTGTTTAATGAATTGATTGATTTGGGTAAAGATTTATATGCAGAAATAAGGTAATGTGAAGTCAATTCGAAACAAGGAATTGATTATGAAGATCAGATCGAAGTAAGGAAGGATGAGATCAGAATGTCTCCGAAAGATGGTGTTATCTCAAAATCAGACCCTGGAAGGCTGCAGACCAGGAAGACTTCAAGTAACTGTTTCAAACCAATCTTTTGACTAAAGCTTAGCCTCCTTAGCCTGAGAGGGCTCTCTCATAGGGTTATTGATTTTGATTAAGAATAAGATGGCTAACTCTTGTGAAATAACAGTGATAAAAATGAATGCTGGAAATACATTAAACAAGTTTCCATTGGGCCTATGGAGTCAATAACACCTTAGTAAACAATGATACTGCCTTTACATAGAAGTCAGGGCATTTAGCATTTGGATGTTCAGAACACAACTCATATAAAACCATACTTCATAAATGCATATAGGAAATCAGAGCACAATCAGTGAATTCTGAGTGATTACACATCTATGCAACTGTAAAAGACATTAAGGAAATAATAAAATCACACATTCTGAACATGGAAATCCTTCATGAATCCTGAGAAGAAAAGCAGCCAAATTATATTACTGAAACTCTGTCTTTACATAAGCCAAAACAGTCCTCTGTTATAAAATTTCCAACCCTCATTACATTGCTGTTTCAGCTATATATAGAATCCTTACTCTAACTAATTCAAGCTTCCTCCTCCAGCATGAGGGGAATTCGATAACTACCTCTAATGACACCTATCAGCTATTTAACTAACTAATAAATACAATAAAGTGCTGACTGGAGTTTTTAAAGAGTTCTAAATTAACTATGACTCTAACTCCATTTTCCATGCATAATAGCTTCTCCTTGTTCTTTGACACCTGGTCCTCTTTCGATTTGGCTGAGCTGGATGTTTAATACTCCATATTGACCTTGAACGCTGAATCTTTTAACTGCTCAGAAGTATTAGGAGATTTCCCTTGCTTCTCGGCTCCAGTTTTCCTCAAAATGCTCGAATGTATAGAAGCATGTTTTCTAGCCTTTAATAACCCAAAATATGGAACACTGCCACGTTCTTGATGTGTTGTAAGCTACATCGATGGACATGTGTGCAGGCAAAAGTTACTTGTATGCAAATCGTTTGATACCTCTTGAACGGTGATAAAGGGACTTTACAACAGAAATTTAAAATTGGGTCGAAATATTCCACCTTTTTAAAGCATCCACCTGTCTTGATCTGATTGACTATTGTTGTTCCAGCTGATGTCTTGCATACCCTTTTGGCGTTTCCCTTTCAAAATTCCCGCTCATAATACAAAACTGCCTGTCTGTGTTAAAATCATTACCTACAGCAGTTTCGTAGCGCGCTACGAAACTGCTGAATTATTTGAAACAGCTTGCCTTTGACCCGAGATCTTTATCACCCAAACATTTGATTGCCAAAAATTCCCTTCAACTTTTCATATGTATAACAGGGATGTACATTTCTTCAGAACAATAAGCCTAAGCAAATTTGACCAAATTTGGAGCAAAACCTTTCTTGAAAAGAAAATTTATTTAGCAAGTAACTGGCCTAGCTGTGCCTTCAGGTCTTCAATTTTCCTCTTCATAGCTTTATTCCCAACTCTTAGTTGCATATTTATCCTTCTAATGTACTTGGCCTCTTTGATTGCTGGTACTATCCATGTGTGAAATTGTGCATGGCCATCAACTACTGAATTCAACTGGTTTTCTAGGGTTTCACTCCCTTTCCACAGAGCTTTACGATAATTTGCATACATGACTGCACGTTTTCTAGCAGCTTTCTTCAATTTAGAAATCTCATATTTAGTTGCCTCTAATTGACTCTTTATGGCTGCTATATTATCTCCTTGAGATGTGATGACTGTTCTGCTTGTATCTTTTTGCCTAACTTTCCCGGTTTCCTCTGTTCTTGGCAGCGCTTCCTTTACTTGCTTCCTTGTAATAGGTCTTCTGGGTTTAAAAATAAATTCTTCACCTGGCTCATCGAATTTAAGCCTTTTTGAGGCCTTAGACTTCTTGGTACCTTCTTGCGGTGACTGTGTCAAATCAATATGGATTGGTTCAGACTGCTCGAATTCAATGGCATGTAATAAATCATTCAAACTCGCCTTAGACACTGGGCTCTCTTCAACTGCTATGGCTTTACCTTTTTCCTTATTTATCTAGCTTCTTGTGCTTACCCTTGAGACTGCTTCAGATCTGCTTGTTTCAGGTATAGTCTTCTTATCATGAGTTTTTTCCTTTTTTGATTGCTGAGGTTGATCTTGAATGATTAGTGGCTTCACTGGTTTTCTTAGCTGTGACTTGGTTTGCTTTTTAGCTCTTGCCTCTTTTTGGAGCTCAGCTATTGTGAATTCTCTGGCTGGTTGTGGAGTAAGGCCAGTCTTGCTTTGGAATCCAGCCATGAAAATAAACGAATTCCAGTCTCTGCCTATCTTTTGGAGGCCATCTAAAACTAGCAACTTGATCAAACCATGATGAAACAAAGAGGTTTCACAATCCTCTTTCCTCAGCTGCACCTTATCACACATCTTACTCAAACTGCGAAACAAATAAAAAGGAATGTCTATGGAGACTTTCCCCGTGAAATGCAAAAGCAGTTTGAAATGGTAAGAATAAACCTTATTGTACCTTCCTTCACAGGTCAAATATTTTTGTATGCAGGTGAGAAGAAGAGCATAATGTTCCTTGACATAATTCCTGGGCACTGCTTTTGTTAAATCTTCGTTTACATATGCCTCCTTTAAAAACTCCTTACAAGGATTCATGTCAAACTTAAAATTTTTAAACCATTCTTCTCGTCCTCTTGGGATCTCTGTCACAGCAAATATTGCTTCTGGAGAAACCTGTACTTCTAACATGGCTACCTTTGAATTTAAACCAGTGAAGTTTAGCACAAATTCTTTAGTTACCTGCGCATGTCCTCCTTGTAGCTTTTTACAAAAGTTCCAGCACCCGGCATCTTTGAACGCTTTCTTCACACCTTCATCCCTCAGTGTTATGTCTAAGCCCTCAGGTTCAGTCCTCTGGCATTTACCGGATCTGTGCTCTTTTTTCTCCATTTTTTCTTCGAGATCTTCACACACAAAGTCTAATAGCTCTGGTTGAAATAGTGATTCAGCTCCTTTTTAATTCAACCTCACTTGAAATCAGCCTCGCTTGAAATTCAAATTCTTTCATTTAAAACACTTCAATACATAATCAGGTAGATTCGTCACTCATGCAGCACTTTATGACTATCATTAAGGTCTATGCACGTTAAAATCCCTTGGGAATGATATTTCTGTGCATATCAACAGATCTAGTGGTGGGGTAGTGGAAAATGAGCGTTCAAACATGATATGAGAGGTACATAAACTGACATGAGTGGACACAACTGGTGACTCACCTAACGGACTTGACATTTTGGGAAAGATTCGCTGCGGAATGCACGAATCCATGATTTCGCAGCGCTGTTAGTTTTAAATTCTAATGATGCGCTGCGAAACGGCCTAATCATGATGCGCTGCGAAATTGCTTAACCATAATTGCGCTGCGAAACTGGCAAATGGGATTACGCTGCGAAATCACTAAAAGACACGGTGACTCGGATAAGACAAGATATGACTATGGAACAATGATAGGTGGAGGAGAACCGATGGGAGTCGAGTATGGTTTGAGTTAAAAACTTTTAAAACTCCAAATCCTAAGTGAGGAAAAATAAAATGAAATCAACTTAACACAGACCTTTGTCATCGGACTAGGACAAACAATTATATGCATCAAATTTTTAGTTCTAAGTGATAACAGATGGAATGATGTTGAATCTACAGTATGGAACTGTTGAACTAGAGATGAGTTTAAGAGATAATAGTAACAAGAATACTATTGTGCAACAGGGAGTTATTGATGAACAAGAGGCTAAAGATGACATTTCAGAAGTAGACAGATATGATGCCATGATCCTTAAGGGTGAAGAAATTAAGTTACTAGAAGAAGAGATATTCCAAGTATCTAAGCAAGCAAGAAGAATCCTTAGTTTTCAAGAAATTTGTGGAGTTGCAGGGATACTGAGAATTGAAGTAAGAAGAGGTGAAGCCATGAATGAGAAACCAGAAGAAGGAACTGGAATTTTTGCAGGGGATCAATGGAGAAGGCATTTGCACATTTCAGAAATGTGTATGGAAAAATATTGGCATAGGGATTATGATGTTCTTATGGAAGAAAACATCCAGTCGCAAAGACTAGTATTCATCATCTAAGAAGTGAATTGGACAAAGAAATTGATGAGTTGTGGAGACTCATACAACAAAATTCCAATAAACTAAATAGAGGAAAAAATAAGGAAGGAAGATTTCCTGTAAAGAATGGTACAGGTGAAGGTAATGGTAAATTGCAAATTAAAGTGTGGATGTCTGACATAAATTATGATGATGAACAAAAAGAAGTAAGATATATGAAAAAGACAACAACAAACAGTGAGAGCATAACTAATGGGGCAATACAACATAAAGTATGGAGACCGAGAGAACAACAAACAACAGTAGTAACCAAGGACAGACTACTGAACAAAGTATGGGATCCAGGAGGACACAGATCAGAAGCACATGATCAGGAGATCATGATTATTTTTAACCTTGGAAGTCTGATGCAGGAGCATCTAGACCTAGCCAGCAATGTGATGGTGTGGTCACATGTTGTGGCTAATGAAAGTTTGGAGGAAGAATTGGTTATTTAATTTGTATTAATTTCAAATTATGTAAGTAGTTAATTATTGCTTAATTTTGAATAGAATTGGGAATAAAATGGCAAGTGATCCTCCCCGCTTGGAGATCAAGCCAATTAGCTATATTTATTAGTTAGAGTAGGATGTGATTTCTAAAAATATTGCGAAGCCCTTCATTTGTTGAAGGAGATGGTTAGACAGAGCATATATGTGTTTCCTTTCTTTTCTGAAAGGGAGGAGATAGAGAGATAGGATTCACAATGGAGTTGTAAGCCTACGGGCAGATTAGGAACGAAGGCCACTAATTTGAAGAATCAGGCCAGAGAGGAAAGATTCAGGAGAGGATTGAGTAGAGCGAGAGCAAGTATAGTGTGTGGATTGTATTTTGAAAATAGAGATCTTTCATTTGTGTAATTGGGCCAAGGCGAGACTCTGTAATTATTTTATTGTGAATGAATGATGTTGTGTTTATGATTGATTATTGAGCCTGTGGAAACCTTTGTATGCTTTCAGATTCTTTATATTCGGGCCGGGTGATTATCCCTTTATTTTGTTATGTTTAACACCTAAATCATATGATTGATAGAAGTCATGGCTTTATTTTAAATATCATTGTTGATGCAGGGCCGACAAAGTCTATTTACATAGTTTTGGTCCCGCAAGTGAAAAACCCGAATTACACTAAGAATCGGCGCAAAACATAGTCGGATTTGAAATTTGGATTTGAAATCTTATAAAGGGTGGCTTATATCCATATCGGGTCCATAAGAATATCGGATCGACGCTTTAGAGCGGATAGAGCCTAGCTTGGAGGATTGTGACTATGCGATATGCGATCAAATCGTAGCCGTTAGATCGCGATCAACTGTGACTGTTGGACCGCGAAAGTAGTTTTTCTACAGTGCGTGGTATTTCGGGTGGCTGAAGAATTGTATGCGGTATTGAATGGTGATTACCTGATCCCATTCACCCTTCGACATGTAGTAGCGAAGGTGAATAGGGAAACCACTTTCTTGGGCGGTTAATCCCCATGTTAATTGTTCGCCCGAAATAGTTGCGAACTGTTGGATTGGAAAAGGGAATGAACGGTGGAGATCACCTGATCGGGGATCAGTGATCGGAGCGGCACGATAGGAAGGCGATGGACCGAGAGTGGACCCACCAATATTTATAGAAGTGGGCTTATAAATCTTGAGATCCGATTATATGTTCAGAGTGGGGTTTTCCCTTTGCCCTAGTGTATTCGATACAAAGTGTTGCCCGAGGTTTTTATAACTAGAGCGCTATTAACGCTCCCAATAGTGTTGTGGAGTCCTGATAGTTTAAGTGGACCTAGTTATTAAAGAAACATTTGATAATGTGTTGTGGTCCGTCTTTAAAGAATAAAGCCTAAATTAACGCTTCCGATATGTAGATGAGGGCATGAAACTTAAAGGCTAATAAGGGTGAATGAGTCCCGATAGGGAGTTTAGGGTGTGGCAGCCATATGGTTGCATCATATTCAACCTAGATCGTTGTTCCAACAAGGTGAAATACTACTTGATGACGTAGCCAACTTGATTGTGACAATTATGGTTTTCCATTGTTGATCTCCTGCTATTTGAAGGTATTGTTGTAACATTATTTTATTCTCAATAAACTTGTAATTTTTTATGTAAGACTCTCAATTTGGACAACATAAGAATCGAGAGAGATTCTCATAGCTGATTATGGCTTCAGGGATATACATGATGTAATCTATAAGAATAATCCATTTGCCTCAGGCGAGGGTGGAGAGACTACTATATTTTTGGAGAAATGTGTATCTTCAATTTTTTTTTTTTTTTTTTTTATCTGATATTAATGCAAAATCTATGGTTCGTGGCTTCACAATATTGCATTGACTTAGTTTTTAAGCTATGTATTACCATCTCTCTGCTAAGGAGGAAGGGATTTTCTCGGTAGCAAGGATTGATATGATAGTAAGATATTATACTAGTGTCTTAATTTCCTCTCAATTGTATTTCATGTTATTTCACTATCACTGTTACAAATATTCATACTAATTTATTGATTTGTAGAATTGTTGATATTGTTTACTTGTGGAATAACATAGTTTATGGATTGATCCATTTATCAGTGTGTGTTATTTATTATTTTACTGCTATAGTATTTGAGTTTCATTAGATGCATTTTTGTGTGTCTATTACAATGTGATTTCATATATTGATGAAGTGATTATTGCAGTGAGTTTCTTAACTAAGTGAGATTTTGGTTGAATGGCTTATGCAATTCTTTCTAGGAGTGTTGTTTCATTTTATGTAAGAGTGATTGAGTTATTTTATTTATTATTATATGTGGTTCATGGTCTCTGAAGATCCTTGAACACTATGTCCATGGAATATTTGAACCAAGAAAATCTACTCGAAAGGATCACTTACTATCGACTCAACCATGGAGTCTGAAAATGAGAGTGAGCACAAAATTGAACCCATGATCTCTCAATATTAGAGGTGATTTAATGATGAGTACTATACCAACTGAGTTAACCCCTGGGGCTAAGATTGAGTGCTTTTATTCTGAAAGTGTTCTTTCATTTCAAAACTATATGCATGGTTCTTTTGATTTTAAAGTGTGACATTGATGATTTTTGGTATGCCAAGAGTGAGCAGTTACGGTGATTGCATGTCATGTTCATAGAGAGTTTTGTGTTAGAAAATGTTAGTTAGAATTACTAGCTACATATACTCTGCATAATAACCTTGAAATAAAAATACCTACCTTAGTTGATAATTTATGTATGAGTGTAACTAATTGATCCTAATCAAAAGATAATTATTTCACCTAACATTTTGGCACCATTGCCAGGGAGGTTATTAGAGGTGCATGTGTGTGACTAGAATTGTTCTTTTGTTGCATTGTTCGTAATTGTGTTAGATGTATTCTTGTCTCTAAGGTCATAGGGTGGTAAGATGAGAGGTAAGAACCTACACATCACTTCGATATATAGAAGTGGGGTTAGTCTCATAAGGATTCACGGCACATAGGATTGCATGAATAGAGAAGAAGAAAAACATGGTGCCCCAAAAAATACTAACTGTGAAGGTAAAAGAGGGCATGGAGGAAAGAAGAATAAATATTTAAGAAGAGTAACATACATTCAAGATTCGATTTTTAATTTTTGAGGTAGAAGCATATGCCCTAAGAACAACTTCCAATAAAATAGGATCCAATAAAATCATTCCACAATGGTTAGAATCTCCTTAATAATTTGTGTTTGGAGCACACATAAGGGAAGTAGAATATTACGAGCATTTAGCCTCAGAAGCAAACCCACGAATTTCTATTCATTTTTATCAACATAGGAAAAGTATCAAAATTTTATGGAGGGACAAGGAGACACACACTAGCATAATTTGGAATACCAATAATTAAGTAAAAAAAAAACCCTTTGATTATTCTATTCTAGATTCAATGAGTGTTGTGAAACAAACTCATGACCATCCTTTTCCATATTTAGGAGCCATTGAGATATTTTTCTTAATCAAAGGAACAATTAACACCTAAGCATGTTAAACACAATATCGAAATTTTGAGGGAGAAAAAGATGTTAAAAGAAACAATTAATACCTATGAGTTCCCTATTGGAGATGTTCAGGGGAAACATGCAATGAAGAAAATTCCCCTATCATCCCTTCCAGTTTTCAAGGGTACCACCAATGAAGACCAAAATACCTTTCTTTTTAAATTTGTTGTCCTATGTAGGAGTTATGATTACAGTTAGGATTCCTAGAAGTTAAAATTGGTCCTTGCTACTTTGAAGGGGGCATCTTTAAGATGGTTTATGGGAGTAAGAGGTGCATCTATTTATTCATGAGAATGCATGAATAAAACCTTCCTGGAAAAGTACCGGGATTACTAGTGGACTAGGGATCAAAGGGAGGATTTATTTAGGATGTCTCAGTGAGAGGAAGAAAGCTTGGAAGATTATATAGAACTTATCTGCTACAATTTGCAAATCTCCAAGCATATTAATTTCAATAAGGACATCTTAAAGACCATTTTGATTAGAGGAATGAAGGAATATTGCTTGTATACGTTAAATCCCATGGGGAAAAGTGATATATCTAAAGAACCCTATAACGGAATTATTTCACTTTTCCCGAGGAGATATAGAGGATAAATAAAGAATAAGGTCTCTACACGAGATGCCTCTGCTAGGATATAGAGGTCAGCTAATGGTGGGTTGAAAAGAGAAGATATTGAGAGTTTGTATGAAAATTTTAAAACTAATATCTTGAGTTACTTGTCCTCCTAGTTGGACATGTTACATGTTAGTTAGAGGCAAATTGAGACTAAACAAGCTTTGTCTATATTCTACCCTAAATGTAGAAAGAAGCATCCTCTTAGGTAATTCCCACTAACCAACATAAGAATATGCAACATTTGTGAATGAGAACATTCCATAGTACATTTCCCTTCATGGTTAGGACTAAAGGAAGTTTACAAGGCATCAGGGGAGGAGGTTGAAACATCATAATACATTGGTTCCAATAAACCATGGAAACTTCAACCACTAGGTATGGTCCAAGGCCATTTATCTTCTTGTAATGCTTAGTCCAATATTTATAATCCTAAACAAGTTTCTTATCAATTGCAATATCGTGTAACTCCTTGGCAGTTTCCTAACCCTCCTTTGGTACAATATTCAATGTCTTGGCCCTAGTGATCTTCTCCTCCAAATCAATCACTTCCATGGCTTCAAGGATGGCGTGGAGTCTCTTTACCAAATTAGCTCCCTGTGCAGTTACTAATGCAACAACAATAACTGTTAATTCCTTCTATTGTACCAGTAAGTAACCATCCTTTATGACCAAAATTATATATACAACCTAACATTATTACAAAAAATAAGGCAACGTAACAATTTGAAATGCAAATTTTCCCCACTTACTATATCTCACCTATTGAATGTAATGAGGTATGATTATGATCAAGGGCAATAGTAGACCCAAGATTTTTCCCCCCATTATCTTACAAAATGAAGGAGATAGTTTCTCTCGAGAAGAAACTCTAAATCAAGGATTGTTGGACCAAAAACAGGTTGAACCCTTAGTAATAACTAATGATACGGTTACTACTGAGACTACTATAATTGTTGATGCCACTATAACAATTGATACTAATATTACAACTGATGCAGAAAATACAATTAAGACTCTTGTAAAAGTTGATATTACTGCTACAACATGGCATATAACAAGAAACTCTACTATCAATACTTGGATTTTTCTAAATCCACCATGTTAAGAAGATTAACTGTAGCTAGGGATACCCCTCAACATGAGTCTGAATTTTTCTAAGATCTAAAAAATTTACATGTCTAAATTCCACTACTAGAAGCAATTAGAGATGTCCCAATTTATTCAAAAATAGTAAGGGAACTATGTGTCAAGAAATCTGGTAGGAAACCCCGAGATCCACTTATGTGCATGTGGTAGGAAAACTATTATCATTGATGTTAGGAGAAATTCAACCTACCAAGTATGAGGACCCTAGGAATACAACAATGGTTATTCACGTTGGAGGAAAAACCATCCCAAATACCCTGCTTGATTTGGGTATTGTAATCAATATAATGACCAGGGAGACCTTTTAACTATTTGTATTCACCAATCTAACTCCAACACCCATTGTGATGGAATTGGATGACAGGTCTAAAATTCGCCCTGAAAGGATACTAGAGGATATAGTTATTTTAGTTGATTCTTGGGAGTACCCAATTAATTATGTAGTGTTACAACCCAAGATTCTCTTGGGAGGACATCCCCTGATTTTATGACTATATCTAATGGGAATAGTAAAAAAAATATTACCCTTTATCCTCTAACTAAGACATGTGTCACTACAAGAAAAAATGTCATTGGTGAGGGTCATGCCTATGATAGACCTTTAAGGTCTGTCACCAATGTCACATACGGTGACGGTCTTTAAAAAAATGTGTTGTAAGTTTATATAGTGATGGTCCTTTAAGGTTTGTCACCAAATCCATTTTCAATGACACTTTTAGGGAGGGCCGTCACTAATTCTCTCTTTGGTGACACTTTTGGTGAGGGTCGTTAAAGGCCCATCACTAATTATCTCCTTGGTGACACTTCTAGTGACAATATTTTATTGACCGTCACCAATGTTTTTTTGGTTACTTTTGGTGACAATCAATAAATTTTCGTCATCATTGATCATTCCAATTAGTTTTTAATGACGCTTCATGTGTGTGATAGACCTTTAAGGTCTGTCACCAATGTCACATATGGTGACGATCTTTAAAAAATCATTGTTGTAAGTGATATAGTGATGGTCATTTAAGGTTTGTCACCAAAGTCATTTTCAATGACACTTTTGGTGAGGGTCGTTAAAGGTCTGTCACTAATTCTCTCTTTGGTGACACTTTTGGTGAGGGTTATTAAAGGCCCTTCATTAATTCTCTCTTTGGTGACACTTCTAGTGATGATATTTTATTGACCCTCACCAATGCTCTTTTTGGTTACTTTTGGTGACGGTCAAAAAATGTTCATCATCATTGATCATTCCAATGAGTTTTTGATGACGCTACATACCTGTTACTATAATTTTTGTCAAAAGATAATGATTTAAGACCATTGTTGTGGAGTATTTTTCATTATGTGTCCAAGGTCATAGTGGTTATAATAGTCAATCAATTTGTTAAGAAGTAATTAGTGTGTATAATTTCCCTCAAGTCATAAGAATATAATTTTCCTATGTGTCAACACATGATTCATCTCTATTAGGCTTATTATCTAGAAAATTTTCTTTAAATAAAGTTCCACTAGTGTGTGTAGGAACTATATTATTTAATACATAATCAAGCTTTATCAATTCTATTAATGAGAGATACCTAGTACTCCTTGACACTCATGGCACACCTTAACATGCTTTGGAATAGTACACTAACATTCCTTGGCACCTTGCATGTCTTGGAACATCTTTGTACCTGGATCATATTTGTACCTAGAACATCTTTCCATGAGTAGGACGCCCAAGAACATGTTGGCATGCCCTAGCATAGCATAGCACTCCCCTATCATGTGTTGGCATGCCCAGTAGTCCCTAGCATGCCTTGGAACACCTTGGCATGATATTATATTGACAAACATTAGCACTTGGCACACATTGGCACTTGGCATGTATTGGAACATATTATTAGTGTGCCTAGCATGCCCCTTTTGAAAAAGATAAAGTCCTGAATTATTAACCCTCTTATGTATTCATTTCCTTGCATTTTAGCTTGGTTATTCCTTTTGTTTCCTTGAAACTCCTTAACGCATATTGGCATACTCTGGCACCCTGCACATCCTAGCATGTCTTAGCACCTAGCATGCCTTGGCACTATTTGGCACATGTTAGCACACCTCGGAACTACCTAGCACACTCTAGCACTTCTTGACATTCCCTGATATTCCCTAGCATGCCTTACCATGCTTAGCATACCTTGTCACTCCCTCCTTGGCATGACAACTAGCACTCATTAACACTCCCTGACACACCCTATATTCATTCACTTCCATGCGTTTTGACCTAGTGATCCCTTGTGTTGTCCTAGTACTCCCCAACACTCCTCAGCATGCATTGGCACTCTCTAACACACTTTAGCACTCTTCGATATGCTCTTCCACTTCATAGCATGCATCACACTCCTTGATGCACATTGGCACTTGGCACGTGTTGGCACTTGGAAAGTCTTAGCATGTTTGGCATGTGTTGAGATGACTTGGTATGCTTTGGCATGGTTTAATATTAAATTTATTTGAGATCAATTATTGGAAAATAGATGAGAAGAAACAAAGGAAGATTTGGCACTTAGAATGCATTGACACTTGGCAGTTGGCACCTATTGGCACCTAGTGCTGGTGTGCCTAGCATGCCCCTCATGAAAAAAGGTAAATTGATGAATTATTAACCCTATTATGTGCTCATTTCCTTGTAGATTAACTTGTTCCTACCTTTTTTTGCCTTGACAGTCTGTGGCATGCATTGTCACACCCTTGTACATCTTGGAATGCATTAGCACTTGGCACATATTAGCTTGTTTGACACGTCTTCATATTATTTGGCACATGTTAGCATGCCCTAGCATTCCCTAACACACCTTGGCAGTCATGAGCTCACAACTAGCATTACATTTTTCCATGGCTTGCGAACCTTACATTCACTAGAACACCTCGGCACTCCCTAGGTTTCATGCTGTTAAATTATGGTATGTTCTATGCTTAGAACAGTTTACTTATTTTTCTTTTCATTAGCCACAGATTAGAAATCACATATACATAAAGTAAAGTGCAGATATAACATTAAATGATCAACAGAAAACAAGCCAAGACAAGAGACATAAGATGTGGTGGCTAGCTAGGGACAAACCCCAATGTGGGGAAACCCTTTGATCAAATCTTCTTTTATCTTCAATAGTTTAGCAGAGAGAAATAGTACAAAATCTGAATTCTGTAATTTTATATCAGCAGCAGCAAACCCTAGATTAACAAAGTCAAATTTGGTCAAACTAGATGAAATTGACCTCTAAAATACTTGGTTAATTTCTGGTCAACTTGTCCTTGAATAGCCTGAAGAAACAACCCTAGAACAACCCCAAAAGTTCAGTCAATTTGCAGATTTCTGAAGTCAACTTGAAGCCCTAAACTAGGGCAATCAACACCAGTCAAACTAGAGGTAAAATCACCTTGGTTTTTGTGCCAAAAATTGAGGCTTGCCTAGGAGAGGCAACCACATCCAATCCGCACTTCTGAAAAGTCAACACTTGGTCAACGCTAGTCAAAGAGATGACATGCTGCCCTAGCATCCTTCTTTCTGCGTCTTCCTTGCCCTAGGACGTCTTCCTTTCAGCCACACGTGTTAGAGAGGATCCTTTTATGCATAGGAGAGAGAGAGAGAAGATGAGTGAAATGAATTTTCCAAATGAGGAGAATGCTCCTTGTATTTATATGCAAACGTTGAGGGTGAATAGACATTACTGTTGGGCTTCTGAGCCTACATAAGTTTGTTGGCCGACCTAGACAATTTGTCCATAATCAAAATAAATTCATATCTCCATAAATAGTTATCGGAATCAGATGATCTTTAGATCAATCCTACACCTCTCGATGAGAGGAATCTAGGAAAAATATTAGAAGCCATAAATAAGGTGATCCACATGGAGTTTGGCCCTAGTTGCCAATTTTAATAGTCCCTCTCAACTAGGGAGAACTTCATCTACAATTCCTCAGACCGTCACTGCTATCCATACATCAAATGCATTGTCTTGTACGACTTGACCCCACTTGCTCTGCTACTTTGCTTTGCTCTACTCTTCTCTGCTTGAACTATGAAGAAGAATAAATGATTGAGGATGTATCATATAATCCTCCACTGACCTGAAGTCAGTCTCAGAGTGTGAACCACTCTCACTAATCCCAGATCAATGGAGGTCATCCTAGCATAGGGAGTACGGTAGATACAACGATGCGTCCATCGATAGTACTACTATGGTCCCTATCCTCATTTCCTTGCTCATTGATCAGATAAGAGGTACTTCCCATGAGTCCTAGACTACATGGGTAGGATGCCTCGACAGGAGAACTAATTGTCATGTCCACAGGAGAACGAATCATCTTGTCCAATGGATGCCACGAAGAAATAATCATCCTGGCCTATAGGAGAACAAATCATCTTGCTCCACAGTCACCATGGAGAACAAATCATCTTGGCCCACAGGAGAACTAATCATCATGTTCCACAGTCGCCACAGGGTCTCACAGGGGATGGTTGAACCTTTACCCTGTACATAGTGCACCACCAGGGGATGGTGAGTCGCCCTGTTATCACATGTCACTCCAAGAAGTACCCCGCACCCCCCTGGAGCTCCTAAAGCTTAATACATCATACTCGACCCTCATAAGAGGGTCTCTGAATGACACCAAGTCGTTCTCGGAAAGTCAGGAATTTGACGTTTCCTAGGGGCTTTGTCAAAATGTCAGTGACTTGTTCATCTGTACCGATATGTTGGAACCTTATTGGTCCTCGCTGCACCATATCTCGAATATAGTGGTACCTGATATCGATATGCTTGGAGCGATCATGAAATACGAGATTCTCTGATAAACGGATCCTGCTCTGGTTGTCACATAGGATCACGATGGTATCCAATGTAAAACCAAACATCTCAATGAAGAGATTTTGCAACCAAACTGCCTCACAGGAGGCCATGCTAGCAGCTATGTACTCTGCCTTGGCGGTCCTTAAAGCCACCAACTTCTGCTTCCTGCTCATCTAGGATATCAAGGCAGATCCCAAAGAGAAATAGCACCCAGAAGTGCTCTTTCGGTCCACCACACTGTCTGCCCAATTAGCATCAGTATACCCAGGTAGTCTCACATCTCCGGCAGTGTGTCTCAACCCATGAGTGATAGTGCCGTGAAGATATCTCAACAGATTCTTGGCACCAATCCAATGTGAGTGGTGAGGCTCAACCATATGTTGACTCAATGTGTTGACTGCAAAGCATATATCTAGATGGGAGTACACCAAGAACATTAATGCTCCGACGAGTTGACGATACTTTGTAGCATTTCATAAAACAGTTCTGACAACACTACCATTTAACATCTTGAAGTCAAGCTCCATCGGGGTAGTTACAGGCTTGCAGTCCACCTTGCTGAATCTCTCCAATATCTTCACCACATATTTTCCTTGAGATAGGAAAATATCCCCTAGTTTCTGCCAAACTTCCAATCCTAGGAAATAGTGCATAAGTCCTAGGTCTTTCATCTCGAACTCAAAAGCCAGCTCCCTCTTACATTCGTGAATGAGAGGGTCTGCACCTGTTAGAAAGAGGCCATCAACATATAGCACCAGTATGAGAGGCTTTTCATCTATAACCTTAAAGTAAAGGTTAGGGTCAGCTTCACTCCTAGTGAATCCCAACTTCATCAAGTAGCTATCGATCCTCTCATACCATGCTCAGTGTGCTTGCTTTAGCCCATAGAGGGCCTTCTTCAACCTGCACACATGAAATTCTCGATCATAAGTTTCAAATCCTTTGGGTTGCTCCACATAGACCTCCTCTTTGATCAAACCATGTAAGAACGCAATCTTGACATCCATCTGATGTAGGTTCTATCCTTGTGAAGCAGCAAGGGCTATGACCGAGCGGATGGTGGTATATCAGGTAACAGGTGCAAATATCTTGTCATAGTCTATACCTTCCTTCTGGGAGAAACCACGAGCGACAAAAAGAGCCTTATACTTTTCTGCACTTCCATCAACTGCATGCTTTATCTTGTAAAGCCATTTTGAAGTGACAACTGCTTTAACATTGTTTTTCATAATGGACTCATATTCCTCGGTCATAGCATCCTTTCATCCTTGATTCTTGATAGCATCTGTGAATGACGAAGGCTCCTTTTTGGATGATTGTGCTCATGATGGTCAGGTATCCCTGATACCTGTTTGGTTTCTTACTTTCACCGAAGGTTCCTCTGGGTGCAATGTGTCCTTCAACATCATCAATTGTCCCCCTAAGCCATGAAGGCCTCTTCCTAGAAGAGGAAGGCTCTTGCGTAGGAGAATCAATAGGATCCATAGATTCTTCCACATCAGGCATCGTCTCATCTTTCTTTTCCTTAGGTTCCTCGGTGTCAGCTTCTTTAGATCCCCTTAAAGTAGGAAGATTGTCTACTTTGCTAAGGGCCATATCTTCGTCAAAGGTGACATCATGACTAATCTCAACTTCCCTTTGACCAGCTACATAGATTCTATAGCCCTTAGTATTTTTTCTATAGCCCACGAAGATTCCTTTCTTTTCAGATGCACCCAATTTATTCCTTTTCTCTTTCGGCACATGAAAATATACGGGGCTTCCAAAAATTCTAAAATGCGATACGACAGGTTTCTTAGCAGTGAACATTTCTTTGGGAGTCTTAGAACCCAATTCTTGATGAGGGCATCGGTTTTGTACATATACGACAATATTTGCAACTTCGGCCCATAAAAAATTCAGAAGTCTTTGGTCATGGAGCATAGCACGGACAACTTCCACAATTGTACGATTCTTCCTTTCCACCACACCATTCTGCTCAGGAGTATATGGTGTAGTAGTCTCCCTCGTAATGCCAGCCTCTTTGCAAAAGTCATGAAACTCATTGGATTCATATTTAGTCCCATTATTAGTCCTTAAGGTCGTGATCTTCTTTTCGGTTTGATTCTCGATCAAGGCTTTGAAGTGCCGAAACCAGGAGAACACTTCATCCTTATTTTTCAAGAAGTATATCCAAGTCTTGCGAGAATAATCATCTGTAAAAGTGAGGTAATATAAATATCCTCCCAAGGAGTTCACAGGCATCATACCGGATATGTCTGAGTGAACCAAATGCAATATATCGGAGGTCTTGCTTTGGCTTGAGGGGAATGGTCCCCTTTTGAGCTTTCATTCGGCACATCCTAGACATACACCTTCTTGCGACATCCTGGTCACCATTTTCCTTACATAGGGTAGAGCTTTATAATGAAGGTGAGAAAACCTCCGATGCCATAGTTCGGACTGAAGAGATGCGTCACAAGACATGCCACCCAGCAGACTTCCTCCGACCTAATATAATGAATCAACTCAAAACCAAAGAGTAAAAGCATCTTTAAAGTTATTTTTCCATACACGTACCTTGCCATCGTTGAAGGCCACCTTGTAGCCTTTGTCTTCCATTGCCAAAATGGACACTAGGTTCCTTTTGAGATCAGGTACATATAATAAATCTTGTAAGTGGATGGTATTACCCTGATTCAATTGAAGAGTGACATTTCCTACGCCTTTCATGGGATATTTTGAATTATCTCTAAGAACAATTTCTAGGTTGGTTTCCTTCTCTGTCAGATTATAGAGAGCTTCTTTGTAACCAGTGAAGTGCCTTAAGGCACCACTATCAATAATACAATTTCCCAGTGAGTCTGGGGAAGCGGTAGTAGATAGTGCTGCTAGTAGATAATATTCATCTTGCTTATTGTTAACAATGTTAGATTCATACCTAGAATTTCTTGCCTTCTTGAATGGTTGTCCTCTTCCTTGATTTCTGGCACTTCTTTTACCTCTGCCACTTGACCTGCCATTCCTTTGATTGCCTTGAGAGGGATTTTGATCATCATCCTAGTGTGAGTCCCTTTTATCAGGGCACTCCCTTACATAGTGACCAATTTTATTGCAATTGTAACATTGTCCTTTTCTTCCACCCTTTGGTCCAACCTTTCCTTTGAATTTAGCCCTGGAATTGTTTCTTCTTTTAGCATGAGAAGAAAAGGCAAAGGGATGACCTTTAAGTATGGGAATTTATTGCTCTTCCATCCTTGTTTCTTCTTGAATGCATCTGGACATTAATTCCTCAAATCCAGGAATTAATTTATTGTTGAGAAGAGTAGTCCTGAATATATACCATTCGGATGGTAGTCCTCCAAGAGTTGTGAGTGTCATTTCCTTGTCAGGAATTACTTCCCCAATAGATAGCAGATCATTTTTGATCTCAACGATCCTTAAGAAATATGTTTACATACTCTCATCTTTGCCCTTCTTAATTTCTTTCATCGTATTTATAAGAAACAAGACTTGATTTGCATCATTAACTTTATATAAACTCACCAGTATATCGTAGATTTCCTTGGAGGTGTTCAACTCCGAAACATAGGCCACCAAGCACTTGTCGATAGAGTCTCAGATGATCTTTCTTGCTTTGACTTCTCCCTTGGTCCATTTGTTCCTAGCAGTAGCAGATGCATTTGATGGAGGTTCAACAATTCCGCCTCTCACATGGTCCAACACTTCCTGTTCTTCTAATGTTAGCTCGAGAGACATCCTCCATCTGTGACAGTCAGACTTCTCATGGAGTTTGTCTTTAGCATGGAAGTGAGTTGAGGAACCCATGATTTATTTTAGATAGCCTTGCCAACCTTCTCTTCGGTGATTGCTCTTGCTCTTGCTCTTGCTCGGGCTTTTTCTTCACCTCAGATCTGATACCATGTTAAATTATGGTATGTTCTATGCTTAGAGCACTTTACTTATTTTTCTTTTTATTAGCCACAGATTAGCAATCACATATACATAAATTAAAGTGCAGATAGAACATTAAATGATCAACAGAAAACAAGCCAAGACAAGAGACACAAGATGTGGCGGCTAGCCAGGGACAAAACCAAATGCGGGGAAACCCTCTGATCAAATCTTCTTTTATCTTCAATAGTTCAGTAGAGAGAAAGAGTACAAAATCTAAATTTTGTAATTTTATATCAGCACTAGCAAACCCTAGATCATCAAAGTCAAATTTGGTCAAACTAGATGAATGTGACCTCTAAAATACTTGGTAAATTTCCGGTCAACTTGTCCTCGAATAGCCTGAAGAAACAACCCTTGAACAGCCCCAAAAGTTTAGTCAATTTGCAAATTTCTGAAGTCAACTTGCAGCCCTAGACTAGGGCAGTCAACACCGGTCAAACCAAAGGTCAGATCACCTCGGTTTTCATGCCAAAAATTGCGGCCTGCCTAGGAGAGGCAACCACACCCAATCCACACTTCTAGAAGGTCAACGCTTGGTCAAAGAGATGACCTATTGCCCTAGCATCCTTCTTTCTGCGTCTTCCTTGCCGTAGGACGTCTTCCTTTCATCCACACATGTGAGAGAGTGAGAGAGGCTCCTTTTATGCGTAGGAGAGAGAGAGAGAGAAGATGAGTGAAATGAATTGTCCAAATGAGGAGAATGCTCCTTGTATTTATATGCAAACGTTGAGGGTGGATAGACATGACTGTTGGGCTTCTGAACCTACATAAGTTTGTTGGCCAACCTAGACAATTTGTCCATAATAAAAATAAATTCATATCTCCATAAATACTTATCGTAATAAAGTGATCTTTAGATCAATCCTACACCTCTCGATGAGAGGAATCTAGGAAAAATATCAGAAGCCATAAATAAGGTGATCCACATGGAGTTTGGCCCTAGTTTCCAATTTTAACACATGCCCTATGTTATATTCCTCCACAATGTCCCAGGCTGATGAGGAGATCAACAAAGGTAACCACAGACCACAATTTTAGTTTGGTATCTAGCCCAACAAAACTAGAGGGGTATCTCTCTATGAAATAATGGCGAATAGATGACTAGAATGTAAAGGATTTTAGGCAAGATAGCTAGGCTCAGGTGGGTTTTGGAAAATTTAGGCTCATCATGTTTGCTTGATGACCCCACCTCCATGGGTTGTACTGACATGGTTTGGTGCTGGCTTGGTGAAGTGGTTATATGTGTTTTCAAGGTTGTCTCAATGAAGGTGTCCCGTGTCATGTTCTTCTCTTTCAACTGATGGAGTACTATAACCTTTATCAGGCTATGGTGAAAGAGGCTAGGATAATGCACTTTTCCTTTCAATTTCACCCTTTCAAACATTCTGGTTCGGCTCCTATACGAGTAGCTGGACAAATTTAGAGGCTTGGCAGCTGTAAAGTGCATGAGAAGTCTTATGTGGTATTGATATAGCATAGAAAATATGCCCTCACATGTGAAGAACTTCATGACAACCTTCATTAATGGTGCATATCTCTCCAACAAGTATATGAATGGGAAAACATATGAGTGAGCTCCTTTGTATTATGATTTCAAGTAGGGTTTGTACTCTTCTAGGTCTAGGTTCATGCATTTGAACCAATTTTCACCATGATTTGGCATGCTTTCAGCTTGAGAGATGGAATCCACTGAAAACATGAAATCAGTCCCTGCAATGGTGATCTTGTCTTCCTTCAAGGCGAGGGAAAATATACCTGTGAGATGCCCATGGTAACCTACTTCTTGCACTCTTTGAAAAAACCCTAAACAATTGAAAACTTCAAAGAATTACATGACAAATGGGTAGGAGGTGATTTCATTGCAATTAGAGGGCTCAAACATCAGTATCTTCCCCTGTCACTATCTTTAGACCAAAAGAATTGATGTTATTATATCTAGGTGCCTTTGGGCTAGGCCTAAATCCACAAATAAGATACTTTTGGTCTATTTAGAGGTGCTTGCGAGACATGAGAAGGATTGAGGGTGGGGTATAAAGGACACAATGTTTTAGTAAGGCTTTAATTGTCAAGAAATTATGGAAAAAATTCTAGGGCAAAGGTATTTGGTAATAGGTTATTAAAGAGAAATACCTAAAAATAAACAGCTTAAGGAATGTATTAAAGAGGCGGCTCCAAAGAAGAAGGTGGCATCTTGGAGAAGCATGATGAGAAAAAAATATTGGCTACTACGAAATCTGAGATGGGAGGTTGGAAGGGGGAATAGGATAGAAATAGGACTAGATGATATCAAAGGGGTGAAGGGAATACATACTCTTTCTATTCACATCCTTGAGCATTTACATAAGAAAAGGATTTACTTTATGAACTATATCTCTTGTGATTGAGGATCTTCTTCTGTTACAAGTTATTGGATTAATGCATTTGAACTTGGATTTCCAGAGGATCTATTTGTGGAATGGGCACATTTCACAACAAAATTAAGTTTAACAGGTTTAAAACTCACTGAGAAGAAAAAAAATGTTAAAATGGGAAGGTGTTATGTATAATGAGCAGATCTCAGTTAAAGAGATTTATAAACATATTTCTCATGGACGTGGCTTGAATGATAATGCTTTTTGCTTTCATAACACGTGGAGATGGGATATACCTCTCAAATTAAAATGTTTTATGTGGTTGGTTGTCCACAATAATATTTTAATTTGGGATAATATCCATAAAAGGGGCTTTGAGGATCTTGGAAGATGCTCTTTATGCAAAGAAGATTTAGAAGACGTGGAAAATCTATTTCTAACATGTCCTTTTGTGATCTCGGTATGGAGTGGGGTTCTTCAAACACTTAAAATACATGTAATCTAGAACATGGTTTCCATTTAGAGATGTCTCACTCAATGGTTTGAAGGTTTCAAGACATATCGTTCCATGCCTTTCTATATTTTGTGGGGCATATGGAGAAGCAGGAATGAGAAGATTTTTGAACAAACAGAACCAGATACTAGAAATTCCTATTTAAAGATCTTTGCATATTTTATGGAGATATGGCTAATGAAGGAGGAACAACCTAGAAGACATTTTTGACTCATGGAGCTATGGTCATACTTTATTTTTTTATTTTTATTTTTTATGGAGCATCCACCAACAGGGTTTGTGGAAGTGGGACACATTTGGTTTTGAAGCCAGAAAACACCTTCCATTTTAGTTGGTATAGTGGCATAGGGTCAAATAATAGAGTTGAGATAATCATACTCTTGGGGACTCTTATATGTGCTAACTTGATTGCAATTGAAGATTTACCTGTGTTTGGAGATTCCAAGATGATCCTAGATTAGGTACAATTGAGAACAAAATTTGGACCACCTTCCCTTACTTTCTGGATGTAATGCATAAGATCTTTGATGAATACCTTTCAAAGACTGGCCTCTAATAATGTCTAAAGAGAGTAGAATCAAGTGGCAGATCTCCTATCAAAGAAGGGATGCAACTGTACATGTGCCAAGGAGGATTTTCTACTTAGTTTTAGACAAAGGAATCCTTTTGCAACTCAGGGATTTTTAACTTATAAAGGGATTCCCTTGAAAGTTTTTCCTTCATCTCGTTTATTTGTCATTTGTCCATGAAAATTTTCATAGATCATGACATGTTTTTGTCATGTTTGAATCATATATGTTATATTTGTCATCATAAAAAACTTTAAGCTTTTTTTGTGAAAATTGATATAGTAGACATTTTTAAGGAATAAAAGAACTATAATGTATAGTAATACGATACTTAGAAATTTAACCATTTTATTTTAAAATCTAATAAATGGCATGCAATAACATTAACAATGAAATACCAAATTATATATCTACTTTTTATTAATGAAAAACAATATTTTTTTCCTTATTAAAAATAAAAAGAAATTTAATCTATCTAAATTCTTGAATACTTTACTAATCCAAATCTAAAATAAATCTAATAACAATGTTGAATTCCAATTCCTAGTCCACTTGACTAGTGCACAATACCCCATTCAATAGCGTTGTGAACCATTACTTGTAGTTACATAAAACAATCCCAACCAATTTTAAAATTATCTTCATAAAAACAACTCTAACATCAATCCAGACTCGCACAGGGATCCAGTCAAATTTTTTGCAGCTTGCTTAATTGAGACACCAAACATCCAATGCTACTATGTACCACACCATCAAAATCGTCAACAGCAGTTGCAATCTGAACTTTGTTGTAACTGATAGTCGGGTAAGTCAAGAGCCAACGTGAGCACTTGCATCAAACTCCCATATATTGGATTAGTTAAACACGTCGATTTGTATCTGTTCTAATCCCTCAAGGAGATTTTTTGTTATGATTTGGAATCTCAGTTGTGAGCAACCCAACTTCTTATTATTGGACTTCCAGCATCAATCATTAATTTTCTGTATTCACACTTTGGGTTCTGAATACCTAATTTTGTACCCCCACAGTATATATATCTATATATATATATATATATATATATATATATGAAAGATCTTATTCGGTGGAATTTATGTGCAATGAGGGTTGATTTTGAATATTTGACAAACACAACTTCAAGATCCATAGTAGGGTTCATCAACACTACCATATTGTATCCCTTAGATACATGCAAGACCAAGTACTAGGCGGAGGTTTATGCCGAGGGTCGACAAAAATATAAGTTTGTAGCTCCAATGCATATTTTCCTTAGAATTACACCAGGTTGTTTCTTTTTTTTGGAATGGGTTTTGCTGAGTTCAGTATATGACACATGTATTTCCTTAGAAATCATCTAGGTTGAGTATTTTGAAATGGGTTTTGTATCTGGTTGCAATTTGGGTCACTGGATCTTTGTGTTATCCTTGGGTTAGTGTGCTTAAATTTGGTGGGGTTTATCCTCCTTATAACACTTCAAACTTGCTAACACTCCCTATCACACACTCTTATTCATTCATTTCCATGTAATTGAAACTAGTGCTCCCTTGTGTTTCCCTAGCACTCCCTAACACACGTTGGTGCCACACCCTAGAACCTGGCACATCTTGGCATGCCTAACATGTCTTGGAACCATCTCACATGTGTTAGCACTTCTTGTCATTCCCTAGCACACCTTGGAACTCCCTAGTTATCATGCCCTTATAGATAGCCTTACTTCTTTTGCGATTTGGGAACCCAACCAAGTCATTGAAAAAATAGTGTTGTGCATAGCCCAAAGTCTCCCTTTATCTGAAACCACTTTCTCCCAACCCCTTATTGCAATCGTAGGCTTGCCTCCTGTAAGTCCTATTTTTTTCCAACCTCTTTGAAAGGTATTTCCTTTTCCTTTCCTTTTCCCCTTTTAATACTTTGTCATGATTTTTGTTGTGCATTAAGAAGGTGACATTTTCAAATTATGCATTTGATATTTGTGGTTCTCAAGCTAATCCTCCTTTCGATAAACATTCTTACATTAGTCTAACCTTAGGCTTGAGAGTGCTGGGGAAATTTGAATTTTTAGGCTTATTCACTACAATTTTAACCTCTTTAGGGAGGCTTGACAGTTCAAGGTCAAAGGGGGGGAGATATGATTAGGAATAGAAGGGGCAAGGAAAAGATAGGAAGATGGAGAGGAGAATGCAAAATAATAGGGAAATCCATCAAAGTAAAAGAATTTATATGAAGAGATAAAACCAAAGAAGAATATGAAGGGGAATTAATCTTAACAGAAGGAGGCATAATGTTTAGTTGAACTTCTCGCTAAACCTTAAGGATAGGTTCCAACCTGACATGAATTTTTTGATAATTTGAAATTGTAGGTTTTGGTTCAAGCTTGCTTCTAACTTACTTCCAAATTCTCTTTTTCCTCAAAATGGGAGCCTTCAACTCTAACCATTTGGCATGAACATGTCCAACTTCGTAATGATTGAAACAATGAAATGAAATTTTACAATAATCAATCTTATGGGTCTATACGTTTTCCTTGTAAACTAATTCAATGGCCTTGAATAAACACACTTTGATATCTACTTTGACTAGAATCTAGACCCAATGGCTATTAATTGAAACATACCAATTAGGGTCCACAGAAATAAATCTACCAAGATTCTTGCCAATAGTGTGAAGGGCCTCCTCTATCTAGAAGACAAAGGGAGGGCTCGACAATATAGCCCAAAGTTGTTTCACCGAGATATGTTTGTGAGCGGGATCAAAATCCAGCAACCATGTTTCTAGGACTAGGCTCAATTTCCCCCAATCCAATTATGTCTCCTTCATCTTATTATAGTCCACCCTTAGCCAAAATTGAAAGCCCATATAACCATGAACAAATCCATGGAAAACTTACATATAACCCAGGGTTGACATCCAATTTTCCAAAACCCATGCAGTGAGAGATGCCTTTTGCACTGCCTTACCATAAAATCTTCCTACCAAAGTAGTTTCTAACAAGTTTGGGATATCCTAGAACCTGATATCCTTACCAATGACCATTGAAAACTCATCTTGTTTCACTCTAACATAGAGCTTTGGCTTAGAAAAATCTTTGGAACCATGGGGGACCAAAAGAGGCCTAAAAAGCTTAAATGAAAGGGAGTTTGGCTGAGACTTAGGGATAGTTACTACCTCAAAGCTAGAATGGGAGCTTAGCTCTTTTGCACTACTATTTTTTCTCAAAATGAAAATAACCTTGGACAACTCATGCTCAAATTAAATATCTACCTTGGAACACCATCCATCTTGGAAACACCTCATGATTTGGTTGAAGATGATCTATTAAGATAATGAAGTGTCACCTGTAAATTCGTACTAGGATTTGAATGCCTCATGTGGACATGATTGGTCTCATAATTAACAATATCAACTTCCATTCAAAACTGTGGTGGGATGTAATTAATCGTTGACAAGACCCACTGTCCGACAACCAAGACAGTGAAAACCCTTGGGAAAAAGAAAGATATTACACAAACTTTACTTGTTGTCAGAGAAAAGTGCCTTCAACTCTAACCACTAGGTCTGAACATGTCCAACTTTGTAACAATTGAAATAATGAAATGTGATTTTCCAGTAATCACTTTTATGGGTCTAGATTTTTTCCTCATAAACTAATTCAATGGCCTTGAATAAAATATCTTTGATATCTACTTTGACTAGAATATAGGCACACCTTGGAACTCCCTAATTGTCATGCCTTCATAGATAGCTTTACTATTTTTGTGACTTGGGAACCCAACCAAGTCATTGGAAAAATAGTGTTGTGTCCAACCCAAAGTCTCCCTTTGTCTGAAATTGGTTTGACCAACAATGTTGAGCTCTTTGAGATGACAAAGGACTATGATTTTAATGAGTGAATGATGAAAGAGACTCTTCATTTGATGTTCATACTCCCTTTTCTGGACAATATAGGCCATCTTATCAATGCTCCGGAAAAGATAGTAGGGTATATTGAGCTTTTTTACCCTAGTGAAATGCATTAAAAGATGGATGTGATTGAGCATTTTTGGGTTCGCTCTTTTTCAAGCTTTAATTGAGATATTCTTCTCCTGATTTGGATTTGGAGGTTTTCGCTGCAATTCGGAGTAGAAAACATGTTGTCCGCATATGGATAAAATTTCAACCTTTAAGAACTCCAAGGTGTATGGATATGTTTGAAAGGTATTTTTCTGATCTCATTTCTATGATTTTATTGTTAAAATTTCAAAGAATTTAAACTTGTATATCGAATTATGGAGAAGAAGGGAGGGTTAGGGTTGACAAGAGTTTATAAATTCAATCATATTTTTTTGTGATTAGCAAGACTGGGCTCTCCTGTGGAATTATGATCTTCAAGAATTTTCTAAAATTCAATGGTGATGTGGATTGATAAAGAGGCTATGGTTGCTTTAGAAGTTCTCCTATGATTGCGTTGCTTCTTGTGATATATGGATCAACTTATGCTAGTCTTTACTTTGTTTCTTGCTCTAATACCATGTAAAAGATCCTTACACTGCTGTAGTAAACAATTCTAAAACTAAATTGTAACACCAAGACACAAAATTTCTCTACTAATTTCAACAAAATAGAACATAATTAAATAACAGTCACACAATCGCAAAACACAATTTTTCTAGGGAACTCAACTGGGAAAACCTTCTCCTTGATTGAGAATTTTATTGATAGAAAATGAGCAATGGATCTCTTACAATACAACTTTGTTTCATTGGAAACCAATCTAATTTTATTTGCTTGTCCTAAACTTGAAACACTTGAAAGACCCTTCATCTAATTCCCTCAATCCATGCGCATAGGCTGCTCCTAGCTAACTAGCAAATACTATTCAATTTCCATGATCTTGGGTCTAGGATAGAATCTTAGAATCTCAACAAAAGCTACTTTGCACTGCGGAAAATAAATAACAGTAAATCACACATGCACAAGTATACACAACTTTTTACAAAAATATTGTACAAATATGTACAACCCAATCTCTATTATATTAAACCAATCTGAATAATACAACAGTCTATGGAATACAAGGTAAAATGACAATCATGTTGCATACTCTTTGTCATATCTTGTCCTGCTAGTCCTTCACTCCCATTCTTCTCTCTAGCTACCCCTTAGTCCATCAAAGGAAAACACATAGAGTCTCAAGGAGGCTTCCACCTATCACTACTGCAATTCGCTTCTGCTTCAATGAACACGGGATGATCCAATCTACTCTTCTAGGTTGGCCAATCCCTGAGCTCCAATCTTCCTTCTAGTAGCCTCTTTCATCCATCAAAGAGCTACACATAGGCTCCCACTAAGCCCTTAAGCACTAAGCCATTAACCTCTAACCCATATAGACCTCAACCCCATGGCACTCAACCCCCTAACCCTTTTCCCTTTACCCTTGATTCCTAAACCGTTAAACCCCTTAAATCCTAGAACCCCTAAGCATTTCTCCCAATCAATAGGTGCTCCAACACTAATATTCTTGGTCATATTAGGTTTTTGTCTACTAACCCCTCCAAATACAACCTCCAAGAACTAGTAGGGTCCAAGGAAAAGAGCCACAAAGTCTCTAAATTTGATCCACATTTTATGGATAGTCACATTTCTCCCAAATATCTTCTACGTATTTTCTTTCAAAGGGAAAAAATATGTTCTTCTAATGTCCACAAGTGCATCTAAGTTCACAGGAATAAAGTAAGGTTCATCTCCAAGTTGCTCCAAGTATATTTTAAACTGACACAAGCAATCCTCAACTACACGAATGGCACAATCTTCAAGCTATCCATATCTAGGTTCATCCCCTTTTGACCCCATTTTTTGCTCCTTCAATACAAATCTAACCAAGGTCATCTTACAATTGGATCTCCCTTTTGCATTTGGTGAGAATACCACCTCGTTATTTAGTATTGGATTTCTTCTAAACATAATTACACAAATACTCTCAACATATGTGGGGCTATCAGGTAGATTAAGAGGAGAAAACAAAGGTCAAACTCAAACTTATTGTCAAACATACGTCAAACATATATAAAAAATTAAATAGTCTACACATGTAATTCTTACATTGTTTGATGGTTTTGGATTAACTCCACCATTTTATTTACCCACATTCATGTTAGTTTTTCATTCCATTAATTCTTCAACAACCGCTTTCAATTTTCCAAGTTCCTTGACTTTTTCTCCCAATATCTCTTTTGCTTCATGCAATTGAAGTTGATAAATAAAAGAAAAAATAAAATATCTTAGATGAGGACATGGAAATGTCATATAAATAAATACAAGAAGTGAACTCTGTGGATCCAAATACATATCGAAGCTCTATCAAAAGAAAGGCAAGCACCAAAATCCAGCGAAGAAGAGCCATGAACAGATAACCCAAAAAGAAAGAAACAATTCCAAGTGATATGCAGGATGATGCAAAAGAAATGGATGTAGATTAAGTAACTATGATGGGCATGGTAGGAGAGCTAAAAGGGAAAATTTGCAAACAATAATGGAAAAAATGGTGTAGATGTGGATAACCCATCACAAGAAATAAACTTTGTAGATCCAAATATAGATCAAAGCTCTATCAAAAGAAAGGCAACAGAAACCAGCCAAGAAGAGCAATGAGAAGACAAACCAAAAGCAAAAAAACAATTCCAGGAGATACCTAGGATGATGAAAAAGAATTGGATGTGGAAGAAGCAACCTTGGCAAGCATGGTAGAAGAGCTAAAAGGAAAATATTTGTAAACAATCCTGAACAAATAGTGTAGATGTTGCATCAACCCTACTTGAAACTCTGTAATAATAAAGGGATGACCTCTCAAAGATAAGGTTAGTCAAGATATGGCATCCAAACTCATAACTTCAAAGAACCCTCAAAGCACCACAAGAAACAAAAACCTCATACAAGAAGTGAGCAAGATGCTAGCCAATTCAAGTAAGGTGGCTCTCATGACGGATGTATTCCACTCCATTCCCCATCATTCTTAGTGAAATTAATCACATGGAACATTAGGTGCCTCAACTATAAAGGAAATTTGAGGCTCCCAAAAGGTTAAAAACATAAGGAAATCCCCATAGTACTCATAATACAAAAAACAAAATTCTCCAACGATCGTGTAAGTGAAATCCTAGAGAAATGTTAGAAAGGTAGTGCTTCAGTGGAATTGGATGCAAAAGGAAAAGTAGGAAGGCTAGCTCTTATATGAAATCCCATGGAAAGTACCATCACCAATCTAACCATATCCCCATGCATTCTTTTAGGTCATTTTCAATTCAAAAGTTCTAAGTCAATAGGTAGAATTACAAATGCATGTGGTCTAGCTCTATTGAATGATCTCCACTCCATATCTTTAAAATACCTATGGATAATAGTGGGTAACTTCCACATCATTAAATTGATCGAAGAAAAAAGGTGGCTTGCAATAACTCGACTTTGATGCGTAGCTCTTCCTTGACCTCATGCAAGACTTTCATGCCACATATGCAGATACTATACATGGGATATTTACTTGGAATAATCGAAAAGGTGGCTGCCCTCAAATTACTTCCAGATTTGACATATTTTTGGTCTCAAAAGCTCCTTGGGACAATGAGACCTTTGTGGAGGTTTTAATCCTTCCTTGTTGCATATCATATCATTGGCCTGTAAGCTTGGAAGAAAATATCAAAGAAAGCCCCAAAAATAGACCCTTTTGCTTTGAAATCTTTTTTCTTAGGGATCCTTCCTTCTTGGAAAATTCCCAATAATGGTGGTAGGAAGCCACTCCTCGACTAGGCTCAATTATGCACCAATTCCAATAGAAAATCAAGTTCTTAAAAGCTCAAATAAAAAAATGGAATAGAGAATATTTTTGGAACATCCACCAAATCAAATAGGAATTAGAGGATCACATGGAATAAGTCCAACAATGCATTATTCTTGAAGGTCGATCTGAAAAAATAGTTGAGGAAGAAAGTGAGCTTCTCACTCAATTAGAAGGTTGCATTTAGGAAGAATTTCTCTGGTGCCAAAAATCTCACATAAGATGGCTTAAGGAGGGGGGAAAACTCTATATTTTTCCACAAATCCATGATCAAACACCACCATCACAACAAAATATTCTAACTTCAAAGCACTACAGGATATAAGCTTAAAAAACACGAAGAGTTGGAAGGATAATTAGTTGGTTGAATTATCTTTAATAAATCAATTAAATTTAAAGTCACATTTATAATATAAATACTATTTGGTTAATTGGCAAAGGTTACAAGTCATATTTACTATGACAAAATGAAGGACCAACAAGTACGACCACCATGTATAACATAAAAAATGTGAAAATTGATCAGGGGTTGGGAAAGTGTATGTAAAGAACACTTGCATTTTTTTAATAATCAATTCAGTTGTCTCAAAAAGACCTATAGTTACATCAATATAAACTAACATCCTTACAATTGACCTTTATCTTTCAGAAACAAAGACGTCATCCATGAGAATACTTTTTCCTAGCTTGTTTTCAATTGTGCATAAATCTTGAATAGTCTAGGGTTCCAAGGGGAGTCCAAGAAGTTTTATCCATACTAGGGTGTCTGACATGGTCTCATCCCTATCATAAAAAAGGAGTGGTGGGGTTTTATAGACAAATAAGACCTATCCACAAACCAAACTTCATTTGATATAGAAACTACATCTTCTTCGTTCCAAAAGACAAAAAGAATGCATCTCTCTTGCTACTATGTGAGTTGCTAGTATATAGCATAAACTTGAACTCTGAATCTACTTTATCTATCTCATAAAGTAGTCCATCCCTACCCTCTTGCCAATAAAATTTCATGCCAAAGTGCATCTTGAAAGGTCAAGGATTTGGTTGACTGCAATATATTCCCCCACAACTAAGAACACATTTTTCCTCAACTTCTAATGACTTTACATAATTACTATTTCCAATGAACCAAAAACCTTCCTTAGAGGCCAAGAAAACCACATGTTCCTTGAACACTCCTTGAACATCACCTTCTGTCAATAGGTATAGAGGGTTCAAGCACACAGGAAGATGGTCGTTTTTCTAAACATTAACTCTCAAATTGAAAGAATTGGTTAGAGACAATACACCCATAGCCATGTCCTACTTAGGAGGGCCCTTATAATTGTCCAAAACATGGCAATATTAGCACTTGCACCACCAATCTTATCACTACTCATAATATTTGACCAATTCAAAAAACCCATGTGAAAATATTCTTAATCATCTTAAAGATCATGTTATTACATTATCCATAGACCCTTTTCCATATATCTTCCATTATTTTTTTACAAATTAATTAAAAACTTATGTAATATTTAAACAACATATCATTATCATTCACTCACTTCGCAATTTCCTTTCCCACTTCAGCTTATGTTAGCTTTTATAAAATGAGTGGGGAAAATGAAAAAAATAATATTTTTTTAAATATGAGGGAAATTGAAGAAACTAATAATTTTAATAAAATAAAGGGCCAAAAATGAAAAGGAAGTTATAAAAAGGGCAAATGAGAGTTCTCTTAGTTTTGGTCATTTGTATTTTCAAAGCAATTTCTTTTCCCACTTCAGCTTATGTTAGCTTTCCCACTTCACCTTATGTTAGCTTTCATAAAGTAAGAGGTAAAAATGAAAAAAAAAAAAATTAAATAGGAGGGAAATTGAAAAAAACAATATTTTTTTTTTAAATAGGAGGGAAATTGAAAAAAATAATAATTTTAATAAAATAAAAAATGAAAAGGAAATTTTAAAAAGGGAAAATGAGCATTCTCCTCATTTTGGTCATTTGTATTTGTGAAGAAGAAAACTCTTAGAGATTTTGGAATCTTGTGAGGCTATTGTGTCCAAAAAAACCCATTGGGAAAATTAGTTTTGGTGGTGAGAAACCAGCCCTAGGTAGATTGGAGCTAGATTTCACCATTCACTACATTGTCATGGAAGCGAAATTTGACATTGGTGCTGCCCTAGCTAGATTGCAACGAGATTTCTGCATTGCTGTGGAAGCGAAATTTGACATTGGTGCAAATTGGGCAGGATTTGGAACTCACGAAGGTACTAATTTCATGAATTCTTCCACAAATATTTGTGCCATGAGATAAATTTGTAATTGCATGTTTGATGAGCGAAGTTCTAGAGATTTTGGTGTGCAATTCTCTTTCTATTGGTGTCTGAAGTAGTTCCGTATGGTAGAATAAAGGTTGAAATGCTTAATCGAGGGCATTTAGTTCCCAACCATTGCTAAACGAAATCCTGAGAAAAATAATTAAGTGTTGGCTGGTTCTCAATGGCTTAGAGGGTGTAATTCTCTGAGAAATATCCAAAATTCATTGCCAAGATTTTACAAGGGTAAAATCCCATCAAGAATGGCACCCAAGTTCATTAAATGAGGCACATTCTCTTGGGTGCGCATATACTTTCAATATAAAACTCTCCTTTAACGAGGTTCTATAGCCAAGCAACAAAACTTTTAAAACAATAGTTGAACAGGAAAGGTCGTATTGAAGCTTGCGGAGGAACTTTGACAAACAGTGAAACTTTTTTTTGACTCAGATAGATTAAATGAGTATCAACTTTCCATGATTATTAATATCCAGCAGAATTGAAGAGTCGACCTTCTTATACAAATTGATTGCAATGCTATGGAGAAAGCACAAGATCAACTTTCCCACGATTGTTAATATCCAGCGGAATTGAAGAGTCGACATTCTTATACAAATCAACCACAATGCTATGGAGAAAGCAGTAAATGGCGTCATACGTGTCCCTTGTGCCGTAGAATTAGGAAATTTTGGGATCAAATTTGCGATATGCGATGGAGGCATCCAGAAGATCAATTTTGAGCGTAAAAGCACCATAATTTATCTTCCACCCATCAATATCACTAATCACACAGAGGTACTCTTCCGTAATCTGATCGCTTTTGAGGCGTGCAAGGCATCTGAAATCAATTACTTGAGTCTAATGGACGATTTGATCGACTCTGAAGAAGATGTAGCTATGCTCAGGAAAAGTGACATTGTTATAAATTAACTTGGGAGTGATTCAAAGGTTGCCGAGCTCTTCAATGGTCTATGCAAGAGAGTCACCATGAGCCAGACAGATGCATTGGTAAAATTGAAGGGAGATGTAGATGATCACTACAAAAGCAAATTCAAGGTTTGGTTTACTGAGCTTGTGAAGGAACATTTCTCATCGCCCTGGTGAAGTCTAGCTCTGGCGGGAGCAATTGTTGCACTTTTTCTTACCACTGTGCAAACCATCTACTCAATATTGTCACCTAATTAGCCTCTCCAGTGTTGTGTCTTTTAATTCCTATTCACTGCATTAGTAACAAAGGGTGCTTTTTACGTGAACAACAATGCTGGAGGCGGAGCTCTGCTAGGGTTCGTGACGGCGGCCTCGGCCCTCTGCGGCTGTTCCGACTTCCTCCCTGGATCCGATTCTCTCTGTAGCGGTGAGTTAGCTGGGTGCTTTCCTGAGCACTGAAGATTGTTTCTTGGCGTTGAAAGGGCGCAGGGGCATTCCAGGTAGCGCTCCTGTGAGGCAGCCATGGGTGATCCTGGGGGTGGGGATTCCTCTCCCACCCCTCCGCTATCCTCTGAAGAAGCATTTCTGCGTTTATTAAAGCAGAAAGGAAAGAAACGCCCAGCCCCAGACATCCCTAAATTCATTAAGAAACTCGAGGAAGTGCCAGAGATAGCCCTGCAAGAAGATCAGCCGATCAAAATTGCTCTTGCCCTTGCTGATAGAGGATTGGTCGGGCAATTCATGGGGCGTTGGCCTTCTACTAAAATCACGGACGATTGGATTCAACGCAACTGGAGGCCTCAGCTGAAGAACAGTGTGATCTGTTATCCGGTAGGGAGAGGTTTCTTCATTTTCGAGTTCACCACCAAAGAAGATCGGGATCTGGTATTCAGGAATGGACCGTATTTCATGGGAAACCAGGGTCTGTACCTCAATAAATGGACCCCGGATTTTGATCCCTCAGTAGATGTTCCGAAGGAAGTTCCAGTCTGGGTTAGGCTCCCCAACCTTCCGATCCATTGTTGGAGCTATCAGTCATTGCAAAAGATCGGGAACGGTCTGGGCAGATTCATTGACAAAGCAGACCCTAAAGGCCAATACACTTGTGCAAGAATTTGTGTGGAGGTTGACTTGGAGGCTGGGCTCCCCGAAGCGATTAAAATCACAGTGGGAGAATGGCAGCATTATCAAAAGCTGGACTACGAACAACTTCCGTTCAAGTGCAGAACATGCCATGAACACGGACACTTCCAACGGAACTGCCCCAAATCCCAAGTCGGGACTAAGGAAGACGAGGAGGGATGGAAAGAAATCAAAAGGGGAAAGGCCATCCCAAGACCATCAGAAAAGAAAAATTCGGGTTCAGGGGAGAAGCCGAAGTCCAATCAGAAGAACAATGAAGACCCAAAAGTGGGATCCTCCGCTGGTGGGAATGAAGAAACCAACGAGACTCACGAAGCAACTGAAAACCCAATGAAGGAAGCAAAAGAAACGGGTACTGAAACAATCACCCCCCCAGCCTCAGGAGGCATTGAAGGAAACAAAGATAATGAAGATCACATAAGCCTGGCCTCCGAATCGGATGAAGACTCAGAAGGAAGAACCGATGAATCAGACAGCTCTCAAGTCACCCCTATCAAGTCATCCAGGGGGCGAAAATCCAAGAAGAAACTAAGAGAGGAGAAAACCTATAGGGATGTTCTCCAAGGATCCCAAAAAACTCTCAAGGGAATGATGAATACAAGGTCTGGGCGCAAGCATGGCTCGGCTCCAAAAGGAGCCACAGTCCTCCAAGCCAATAAATAATGAAGTACGTCTCCTGGAACTGCAGAGGATTAGGCAGCAAGCTAAAAGAAGATGCCCTCAAAGACATAGTCAGAATGTACTCGCCTGAAATCCTACTAATCCAGGAGACAAAGATGGAGGAAAACTTCCTCCTTAATACCAGCAAATCCTTCTGGCGAAAAGGTATTGGTTGTGCTGTCAGTGCAAGAGGCGCCTCCGGTGGAATCGCTACCTTCTGGGACAGCACTATATATGACCTGCTTCAAAAAGAGAAATCCACCCACTGGATATTCACGAAACTCCTCCACAAAGACTCCGGTCATCAAGTAAGTTTGTTCAATATGTATTCTCCTGTTCTCCATTCTGATAAAAAACTATGCTGGGATTCAATTTCGTCCTATCTCTCTCTGAACAACCCTGAAAACATTATCATAGCTGGGGATATGAATGTTACTCTTGCTGCAAATGAGAAAAGGGGAGGGACCCTGGTCAGGGACCCAGCAAGAGAATGGGTTGAAGATCTCATATTGGGTTGGGATCTAGAGGATATCAAGCCCTCATCCGGGAAGTTCACATGGTCCAACAGAAGAGTGGGTCCAAATCATATCGCAGCTCGGTTAGACCGCTTTCTGGTTCAATCCTCTTTCCTGACCTGTGGTCTCATGGCTTCGTCCAAGATTTTGCCAAACAGCACTTCGGATCACAAACCCATTATTCTTGAGCTCTCCACGGAGGAAAATCTTGGGCCCATTCCCTTCAGATTCAGCTCATTATGGCTTCAGCATGAGGGGTTCCAAGAGATGGTTTCTGAAGCCTGGAATAGACCGGTTCAAGGTTCCCCCTTCTATGTATGGGAAGAAAAGCTGAGGAGGCTCAAAAGAAGACTCAAGGACTGGGCAAGAACGCTGAAATCCCCCTCCTCCAACAGAAAAGCAGCCATGGACAAGCTAGCAATCCATCAAATGTCGTTGGAAAATACTGAAGTCACCCAAGACCTTCTTCAAAGAGAAATCGACCTGCAAAAAGATTTTCACAAAGCAAGCAGGGAAGAAGAAGAATTCTGGCGGCAGAAATCCAGAGCTCTCTGGTTACAAGCTGGGGACAAAAATACCAGCTTTTTCCACAAGCACGCTGAAGCCCGAAAGCAATTCAAATCAGTTAAAGAAATTCACCATCAAGATGTAGTGGTCAAAGACTTCGAAGAAATAAAGCGGGCAGCTCACATTTACTTTAAAGATCTTTACTCAGCCCCGCAAGAACCACCTTTGGATCCCCAGATCTATCCGATGAATATGATTCCTCATTGTGTCCAAGATCCTACCAACGCAATGCTGATGGCCCCTATCAGTATGAATGAACTCAGAAGCGCCTTGGACAGTATGGAACCGGACAAAGCTCCGGGTCCGGATGGGTTCCCTGTTAGATTCTACCTTTCCTGTTGGGATATAATCAGTTCTGATCTTCTGAGAATGGTTAAGAAATCCCAATCTTGTGCCAAGATTGGCGGCGGCATCAATTCAGCGTTTCTGGCCTTGATACCAAAGGAGAAAGGAGCAGCTAATTTCAGCAGATTCAGGCCAATCTCGTTGTGCAACTCCAGCTACAAGCTTATAACCAAAATTATAGCCAACCGCCTCAAAAAAATCCTTCCTGCCATTATTCCGGAAAATCAAGGTGGTTTCATCAAAGGGAGGAAAATTCTTGATAATATAGTGCTGGTGCAAGAAGCTGTCCATTCAAGCTATCATCGAAAGGAAAAAGGTATGGTGATTAAGCTGGACCTGGCAAATGCGTTTGACAGGGTTAAGCATGAATTCCTGTTCATGGTTATGGAAAAAATGGGCTTCTCTCCAGCTATCACTAACTGGATAAAAGCCTGCATTGCCTCTCCTTGGATTGCGCCTTTAGTTAATGGGCGTCCTTCAGATTTCTTCCAAGCCTCTAGGGGCCTCAGACAAGGGTGCCCTTTGTCCCCGCTTCTCTACGCGATCCAAGCCTCGGTTCTCAGCTTCCAACTGGATCATAATCTCCAATCACAAATCCTTCCTGGACTCCGTATGGTTCATCAGGTCAAAGACATAAACCATGCCCAATTTGCTGATGATACGCTTTTGATGGGAGGGGCAAGCATTAACTCTGCAAAATCCTTCAAGAAGGAGCTAGACAGCTACAGAGAAGTTTCGGGCAGCAAGATCAATTATTCTAAAAGTACAGTTTATAGTTGGAATTGCTCGGCCAGGGAACTATCTGATATTGCAAGGATTCTCCAAATGGAAGGATCTTGGGATTGGGACTCCTTCAAATACCTGGGGATTCCTATCTTCAGGACCATTTCCAAAGTTGCCCATTGGACGCCCTTGCTGGACAAGATCAAAAACAGAATTCATGCCTGGGGAGCTTCATGGCTGAATAACGCAGGGAAGATCATTTTGATGAAAGCGGTCCTCTCAAGCCTTCCGTTATATCAGCACTCTATACTCTTGGCCCCTAAAACCTTCATCAACAAGATGGAAGTTCTGCTCAGACGCTTCCTGTGGGAAGGGGGGAAAAACAACGAAAGAAGGCTGCACCTTGTTAAATGGGATACTATAAAAAAGCCATTTATGGAAGGAGGATTACAAATCCGCGATCTGGCTTCTCAAAATTTGGCCTTGGGAACCAAGCTGCTCTGGGACATTGTCTCTGGGAAAATCAGCTGGAGCAAGAAGGTCCTGTGGAGAAAATATTTCCATGGGAAGCGCCTCAGATGTCTGGACCATCCGCCTCGCTTCGCCAAAGGTTCCCCTGTCTTTAATCTCTGCCTCAAAGCCTGGGATCATTTTAGTCGTAAACTGTATTGGATTCCAGGTAATGGGCGAAAAATAAGAATTTGGGATGATCCTATTCTAGGTGACCAACCGATGAATCAAGAAGAAGAAATTTCTAATATCAGAGACTGGCTCCAAGATCGCAACCTGAACACTCTCTGGGATATCTCCTCTTGGTCAGAGGATGGTCTATGGGAAAGCTGGCATTTGGGGGAGGTCCCCCAGTGGCTGGAGGGTGAAGCCTCTGTTCTATTGGATAAGCTACAAGGGAAAGCTCCTGTAAAAGCATCAACAAAAGACAAACGAGGGTGGGGATCAGTCACAGGCTCATATTCCGCCGCTGAAGGATACAAAAGCATCACGGCCATCCCGAATGTTCCCCCAAACCCGGCTCAATGGCATTTTATTTGGGACTCCCCCTCTCTTCCAAAAATTGATTTCTTCTGCTGGACATTAGCTCATAATAGTATTCTCACTCGAGATAATCTCCGTAGGCGAGGAATGGAAGGACCATCCTGGTGTAATCTGTGTAAGTCAGAGGAAGAAACAGCTGATCACTTGTTCTTAACATGCCCCTTTGCATCAGAAGTCTGGAGGGGAGTCCTCATGCTAAATGCAGATAACTTCGAACTCCCGAGGAACATCCAAAACCTGTTCCAGTCCTGGAGCAAATTGTCGCCGTATGGTCTCTCCAAAAATATCCTTCTCAAAAACTGTTGGCTCTGGATCCCCAAGTTCGTTTGTTGGAAGCTGTGGCTGGAAAGGAATAACAGACTTTTCAGAAATGAAAGCTGCAATCCGCTCAAAGTCATCACCAAGATCAAAGCTCTTTTAGGAGAAACTCTGGATGCCAACACTGCCAAAAAATCTGGGAAAGCCCTGAATAGAGAAGAGGAACTCTGGCTGAACTGTTTGGTCCCAAATCATAAAGATAGAGCTGCCATTGCTATCAACGTTCCCTCTAATTGGGAAATCAGGATGGAGGAGCAAGAGTTCATAAAATGGAGGTCGGCCCTTAATGAGCATTGCCTGTTTTTTGATGGGGCCTCCAAAGGCAATCCCGGTATCGCAGGAGGAGGCGGAGTTCTATTGTGCCCGGATGGCTCTGAGCAGTTAAGGTTTGCCTGGGGATTAGGCAAGGAATCCAACAACAGAGCGGAGGCTCTGGCTCTGTGGCAGGGGCTCTCACAAGCGATCAAAGGCAATGTCAGTTCCATATCAGTCTTCGGGGACTCCAGAATTATTATTCAAGCTCTGCATACCAAAAAGAATCCTTCGCAGCTCCAATTATCAATCATCCTCAGGAGAATCAGATCTATTTTGCCCAAGTTTCACAAGATCACCTTCTATCACATCCTCAGGAATCTAAACTCCCAAGCAGATATGGAAGCCAACCAAGGCGTTTTGCTAAGCAAAGGTTCGATGTCAGTCAACCAGATCGACTGTTTCTGCAACATCCCCTAAATTGAGCTCGCTGGATTTGCTGATGTTTCGTCGCCTTTCGTTTTCTCTATGCTGTAAGGGCATCCAAAGAATCAATAAGAAGAACGATCTGAGGAGTGCTGACATTGTCGAATCTGTCTGCCTATGGGGAGAGCTACTGCCACCGGGCCATCCAGCCACCAGAAATCGACTACAAAATCCGAAAGGGCAACGCTTTTGAATCCGTTTCTACCTGAGTTTTGTAATCGCTAGATTCTCCAGGATAGCAATGTAATCTCCAACGGCATTATTGCTGGCGCTTATTAAATAACATATCCGTTTCTGTCTAAAAAAAAAAAAAACAAACGGTGCTTTTTACTTATTTATGATTGATTTGAATGTTGGTGGCCATGAAAAGTACTAAGGATACGAAATTTGACAAATAGTGAAACTTTTTGTTGACTCAGACACATTCAATGAGTGAGGATCAACTTTCCCACGGGGTTTTATAGCCCAGCAATAGAACTTTTAAAACAATAGCTGCATAGGAAAAGTCGTATTGAAGCTGCTGATGAACTTTGACAAATAGTGAAACTTTTTATTGACTCAGACACATTCAATGAGTGTATCCTCGTCCAGGATCAACTTTCCCACGATTGTTAATATCCAACAGAATTGAAGAGTCAGAATTTTTATACAAATGAATATACAACAGGTTGCCATCTTAAGTAGCTATTTCCATACAAGCTAGCAAGGGCTTCTACTGTATGCTCTCGAACTAGAAAAGGTGACCAAGCCTTGAATTGCTTAATCAATACTTGCTCAATAAATACATTTTCTAGTGAATTATGCAAAATAGGCTGTGAATTTTTCCCACAAGCATTTATTAGCATACCAAGTGTAGTTGAGAGAACATACTTTGGATAGTGGGCTACAACCTTTAGTTTTGGCAAGAGTATACAAAATCACCCTTGGGAAATTGACTACGAGTATCTTCACATCAGTTTTTTTTTTTTTTTTTTTTTTCTGACTGACTTCATCTTGCTTCAAGGAAGTTTTCCTTGTGGATCTTTTGTGTAACTCCTTCCCTTAGGTTACAATTTATGCTATTAGAGAAAAACTAAATAATACACAGAATAACATTGAAAGATGTTTTCATTTTGCATTAACAACCTCCTAGATTTGTGAAAGTGCTTCTTTTAAACTTAAGAAATGTCAAAATTTCCCCAAAGAGCATGCTACAATTTAATTTTCTTGAGAACTTTCATTTCTACATTGCATGAAATGCAATTTCACAAGCTTGAGAACATTAAACATTATATTAGCCTCTATGTAAACTTGAACCACATTGATTTCTACATACGAAACTGATAAATGGAGCATGGGATATCTGGCACTAAAAGTACCTTGCTTTTTTGGACAATTTTAACTTTAAAACTAGTTGAAATTATCCTAAATCTCTGAGTTCCACTTTTGTAAGGGTGTTTTCTCCATGAAACTAGGCCCTAGAAATGGGGCGACCTAAGTTCCCCATATCAGACACTGAGATGTGGATGGCATGGACTTATTTTGATATTCTTTGCAAGCCCAAATTTATGTATCTCATTTTTGAAGAAGCCCTTGAGTGCAACATTAATTATAATTCTCTTTTTTAATCATTGAACCATTTAGTTTTCTTTTCAACAATATTAAAGTACTTTATTTTTGTGTTCGAAACAACATTCAAAAAATTCTAGAGAGGCATCCCAAGCTATTGGACAACAAATATTTTATTCAAAGAGATCATAGAGTCTTAATGTTACAACTTACATATCAAAATAGCATACTAGAAATGGAAGTTTGTGCAATAGTTCTCACATTCTGATAGGACATTTGACAACCTAGTCTCTCTCTATCATCCCATTCCACAAAACCTCAGGTTTGCCATCTATATCTAAAGAATACATCAAAAACATTTTTTTTTTAAAGATTGACCATAATCCTTTTTAGTTCATTTCTTCACGAGTTCTGAAGCTTTATTTCTCTCACTTTCTCCCAAGTATGCATAAATAAGAGTAGTATAAATAAGGGCATCACCAACAAGACCCCTCCAAACATTTTATTGATTGTGTTTTTGTCCCTGCTTAGGTTTCCTAAACTGGAATAGTGTTACCATATAAAAAAATCTTCAGATAAGCCTCTTTTGAAAAAATCATCAAGAAGCTTCAGAGCTTCCTCTTCATTGTGTTGGAAACAATAGCCATCAATTTGCCATAAGTAAACACTAAAATTAGGCATAAACTTGCAATCATCATTTTAAATAGGACCTTCGTTTCTTCATTTATTTCCCAAACTTTCAAAAGCCATGAATAAAATCCTTGTATGTATACACAAAAAATATCCCGCTTTGTAACATCTTGTTGTGAAGTTTCCAAGCATTTGCCATGTTACCCCTCTTTCACTATGAATTGATCAACATATCGCATGTGAAGTGCTCAGGTTCAGGACCCTTCTTCTCCATTTCACGCAAAAGGTTATTAGCTTCTTCCAATTTCCCTTCCTCATAGAGCTTATGGAGGAGGACACCATATGTCACCATTCCTGGCACTAGCCCTTTCATTCCGCAATCTGAAATCCCCAATCATATTATCTTCTCTACAATCGCCATCAATCAGGGTAGTATATGTTACATTATCTGGAAATAGATCACCCATTTCATCCAAAATATCAATGCATACCTCAATATACCTTCTTATAAAATCCATGTATTGGAGTGTTGTATGTTACAATATCAGGGGAAGAACCTTTGCTTGCAATCTTGGAAAGGAAATTGAATGCATTTTCAGTGTCCCCTTCCTTGTAGTATCCTTGAATGAGCAACATTGTAAGTAACAATATTTGGTAACATGCATTTAGGCATCATTTCCTCCATAAGGGCATTTTCTTTCATCATCTTGCATCCTTTGGAGAGACCACTAATGAGTGCAATATAAATGACAACCGTGAGTTTGATATAACAGTCCACCATTCCATCAAACAATTTGAAAGCATTGTCCATTTTGGCTTGCTTGGAATATCCATTTATCATAATAGAATACAAGATGGTATTGGAAGGTATGTTTATGGTCCTCATCTATTTGAAAATAGCCTCTGCCTCATGTTACCCCATCAATGCACATCGACACACATCAAATGGCTTATCATGAATATATTCCAGCACATTGCCAGTCATTGCTAAATGATGAAGTGTTCCATTTTAAATTTCCCAAGCTCATCGTTCCTTCAGTTTTTGATATCTGTGGTGCTCAAAGCAAATCGGAGTAGAGGAGACTGCATAAAACCATGCCCTTGGGATTGCAAATTGTCATGAATTAATATTTATTGTTCCACACAGCTGATGCTATGACTCCCTTCAACTTGACTATGGAGAATGATCATTCTCACCTCCTTACACCTATTCCAGAATAAGATAAAACAAAAATTCAAAAGCAGTTATGTATAATAATGGTGCTAGAGACAATGGATCTTTACGTAATGCATGCTTGAATTATCAGATTTGGAGATAAACTAGTTCTAGGGAAAATACATAGATTTGTTTGAGGCAAGATCATTCCACCAAGACACACTCCACTGCCTGATCTCACTTCTATAATACCATGTTGAAAAACCTTTTCTGATCTACAGATAATTACTTGTGATATTATTTACCATGAGTTTAGCTTAATCAATTTTCATCAAGTAATTATACATCAAAAATTTAACCAATACTATTATGGCTATAGTCTAAGAGATTTTATTTAAGATATAGGAACAAGTATATGGGAACAAAGGCAAATTTGGCTGTAGCTGTTGCAACTAGAGCTTGCACAATTGTGATAACACAGGTACAACTCCTTTTCTTCCCGCTTTGCCCTAGTGATTTGGATTTTCTAGCCAAATTTTGGTATTTTGACTTGTACATTTCTTGCTCAAATTTATACATAGACACTATGTTATGTGGTGGTTTATTTTGTTTTGGAAAGCCACTGGACACAGTGCCTGCTCGGATGTAAACTAGTGCATTTTGGAAATCAAAGGGACTTTGGCAAACTCTTACTGAGGGTTCTTGGAAAGAGGCATTTGATGGAATTGGTGTGTCTTTACTCCTCATATCAAATCCTGCTATATAGGTACTATTAACATCGCATTGTCTATTCAGTTTCTGAGTTAAAACTTTCCATTCTGCATTATATCCTTTATCTGTGCTATTTTACATGTTTAGCTCTCATTGATATGTTCTTTGTATGCTAATGGTTTGTTTTATTTCTTACTTGGTATGGAAAAATGCATAATTGAAACTAAACTGTGAAAAATATATAAATCCAGAAAAAATCCTTTAACTACATTTCATCATGATCAAAGCCTATGGCTTTGCTAAAATAGGCCTGCAACTTTAACAACAGAAAAGCTAGAGACTCATTGTAGGTTGAACATGGCTTTAAGAATTATATAGCATAAAATCAACACCTCTTAGTAAATGTAGATACAACTTAACAAAATACTAACATTTTGTTGTACATTAAGTCATTTTCCTTTCAATCTTGGGGTTTGAAACAATTTATTATCCCATTGAGATGAATTTTCTTAAAACCATGCAGTAAATTTTGTCTTATCTATGGCACAGATTTATAATTTGTTTGACTTAACTCTGTCTCTTCCCACTCTAGTCACTCTTTTAAGGATTCAATTTATCACCGTGGTAATATTTTTTTGATCAGTTGGTTCATATCCTTTGTTAGATTTTCTACCTTGTTTAACTCTGACAGTCCTCTCCATAATACTACGGTGCACTTAATTGGCAGGTACAACAGTAGTAAGGGCGTACCTTTTGTAAGTCCATACAATAGTAATAAAGGCAGTAGTTTTTCATGGTTCCTGTGCACATTATAGTATGAGGGAGGTGTTGTTATGCAAGATAGTAGAGGGTATATTTCCAGTTTTTCTATCCTCAATTAATTTCAGTTTGCATGTTGTTTAAGATTAAGAAATTCCATTTTTTTTTTTAAGGTTCCAGTCTTGGTAGGGGGAAAAATTATCAAGGAAGGGGATGCATGCTTCTGTTTGTCTTCCAGTGGAGATGCACTTACCTGGCACACTTATCCATGCAGCAAGGGTACACTAGATGATTAAACTTGGGCTAGAATTTGTCTGAGTTACCTTGCATGCTTCACGCATGTGACTAGATACTTTGTATCTTTTCTCATCTTCCTATTATATAAAGGAGATGTAGTGAACACTTCCATGTTGGTTAGAAAGCTTTTGGTTTTGATGTATTGTGTTGTATTTTCTTTGTTGTGCATTCAATAGAAGATAGATGTGATTGAGAGTTCAGATTTGCGTACATGCTCTTATTATTTTTCAGCAGTGTATTTTTATAGATTCTAGTATACTCATCAAGGGATTTAAATTACTTGGGATCTTAGGAATATTCTTTTAGTGCAAAATTTACTTACTATTGTCTGGATTACATGGTATCATAGCACTTTCACTGAAACTAATAGGAAGTTGTGCATGGATAGGAATGAAACTTGTTAGATGGAGTTGTTGAAGGGTTTCAAGGGTGGGATGCCTGAGTTTCAGCAAGTGAAGAAAATTTCGACAAGTTAAAAGTTGTGGCCCACGGGGTGTGATGTCCTAGTTTTTCCAGGGATTGGAGTGTTATTTTGCGTGTTTGTGAAAGGTGGCCTCCACCTATAATAGGTTTCAGGTTTGATTCTTAGTTCTTGATATGTTTTCATGTTTGTTTAAAGAGTTGTAATCACAAGTAGTTAGGGTCTTTAGGATTGTCACATGTTGGAGGGCACTTCCAACTCTATTATAGTTCAGGATGCAACATCTCTTGGAAGAGGTTGAATTGTGGTACGTAGTGGAGAAGGAGATTTTACTTTCAACAGATACCAAGGAGTTGGCTGAGCATGATTAGAAATTGGTCAAACTGGAATGAATAGTTTTGGATTTGGTGAAGAATCATCTAACCCCTTTCATTGTAGAGAAAAAGATTGATAGGGAAATGCATATTACCTTGATTACATTGTATTGGAGCGAGAACATGTCTAGGAGAATGATCTTAATGAAGAAATCATCCATTACTTGCATGAGAAACACTACTACAGTAGTTATCTATCTGATAAATATCAAGAGTTGAGATATCAACGAGCTACACTTGATGACAAGGTAGAAGAGAATGGACTAATTTGGATCAGTTTGAATGGCTTTGGTCCATCTTGGCACCATTTTGTACAATTTGTATGTGCTTGTGAGAAGCTACCTTCAATCGAAAGTTTGTGGGAGGAATTTATCAAGGAGGAAATGAGATTGGAGTTGGTTTCAACTAGTGATGAGGATGTACCAGAGCTAGCCCTCATTGGGAGGGTGAGGAAAGGAGGGAATAAAATAGGATTTGTGAAGGGTTAGAAGAAGAAGGAAGACTCAAGCTCTTCTAACCAACAGAAGAATAATTTGAGCCATATCAAGTGCAAGAAGCATGGCCAATATGCTTCTTAGTATCTTGAGAAGTAGGGGAAGGGTAAGCAACAATAACAGTAAAATAGTTTGCAAGAATTGTAGAACCTCCAAGTATGGATGGCCACTATGCTTCTTAGTGTTCTAAGAAGAAAGGGAAGGGTAAGCAACAACATCAATACAAGTTCATAAGCTTCAGTTTCATACAAGTTCATTAACAGGTTTGATACAACCTTTGCAATGGTGTCATGCCTTTCCACCACCACTATTTCAAGTGTTTGTGGTATGTTGAGAAGTGGAGCCTCAAGGCATGACAGTAAATAAAATAGTTTTTTTCAATTGTCCAGATGAGTATACCTCACCACTTCTAGTCAATGTTATCTGCCTTTAGGAAAAAGTAAACATAGCACTCCACATGAGGTACATGATGTTATCTGCCTTTAGGAAAATGTAAATAGAGCACTTCACACCAAAGCCAGGTATATTTAAATTTTACAACACTTGCACACACAATTAACCTACATGATTTGGACATTACCTCTTAAACGATCCTTAATAACCTGCAAGCTATTTCTTAGAAGCATATATTTGGATGTGAGTGTATTCATCTTACATATACATTTAGTGAAGGCAAAAACATTACTAGGAGTCGTCAAGGCCAACTATATGGTCGAAGATATATTTATTGGCCTTGATGACTCCTAGTAATATTGATTTTGTGTTGGAGTTTCTAAAATACATAAGAATTATATATGGTGTATTGGCATTTGAAAAATACATAGGATTTCACAAGTAATCCTAATAATCAACTTCCCTAATGACTAGGAGGCCTTAAAACTCCACTAGTGGTTTTTGCACTAAATGTGGGTATCATTTATTGATAAAAGTGGGATCTCAACGAGACTTGTGTGGAAGTTGTATGTAAAGAGAAACTAAATTTCAAATTAAAACTTTGGCACAAGTGCACTCTAACAAAACTAAACAAGTTTCTCTTTATGCTTTCAGGGTAACCCAAGACACCCCTATAGATTGGTAATTATTGATTGTACATTCTAGTATCATTGGCATTTTTTTGTCATTTGTTGGACATCAATTAAATTACCTTTCTCTGCTTACTGCAAATTAAAAATTTTAAACAACTGTAGTTTGATATGAATGCTCTGAAGGAAGGTATCCATGTGGTGGAACCTATTATGTTTTTCTCTTAAATAAGATAAATGACCACCAATGGATTCCTTCTCGATAACTTCTCCTACAACTACAGTCCTTCCTTTGAGAGAGTATATGTTGTCCTATTAAGTTCTCTAAACACATGAGAGGTTTTGATCATCTGGAACTTCCTAGAGAGATCTTTCATCTAAGTAGCTAAGGGAGATAAGGAAGTATCCTGAATTTGACCTTGTGCATTCATCCAATTAACATCCAGTGTTGAGTTCACAAAGACCTATAGATGACCAATATCCTTGTCAAAGGAAGATGTTAATAAGGAAAATAGAGCCTTCAACTTCACCAAGTTATTTTATCTTTGTCCATGTTTTCCTTAGTTTTGAAATAGTGAGTGCCACAACAATAAAGCACAAACGCATGACAAATCTGATGAGAGTCTTGGCAAGCAATTCTACATGTAGTAAATTTTTTGTTTGTGTTTCAACTGTATTTCTTTTAAGTTATCAAACTGTAGTGTTATCAAAGGACAATAGATACATGTGTTGATGATAATTATCACAATTGTAAGATATTCAACAATAAAAGTTTAAAACCATTTTTATGTGGATTGTGTTCATTTAGTCTCATTTGTGTTATTGTTTTCCATCAAATAGAGTCATCTTGGTCTTGTTGCTACAGTTTACCTCTTTCAGAATCTTGACAAAGATGGCTTATTTAAACTTTCATGCTCACATATATCTAAAGTTAATAGCCAATCAACTTGCGAGTTGTAGGATGGTATAATGAATCAGTTCTCTCTCAAGGAGGCCACATAGTTATGTTAATGACAAGGTTATCATGCTTCAGTCAACGAGCAAGTTCAATATGCCACAGGGTTCATATATGAGCCTTCCAAATAATAATAACCAAGTCTGCATAGTTACTGTAGCTTTCACCAACAAGAATATACTATAATTTTACTGCAACAATGACCTTCAAGGAGGCCAAGAGATTGTGTAAAATGACCATCGAGTGCCAAGTGTTGACTAATCGAACCTTCCTGTGCTCAGATTATCGATAACCTTGTTTTAGGGATACCTCCAACATAACCATAATATGTCTCTTGGGATCAATATGATCCTTCTTTAACTTTTCTCTTACGCAATCCCTCAGCCTTATTCCTGCAACAAGTTAGATGATTTGATCCTTCAAGCAAGGCATCATAGTGACTTGACCCTATCAAAAAAAATTTCTATCTTCAAAGCGAAATATCCTTCCAAAACCAGAGGCACTGATAGAGAGAATAGGTGCTGAACAATTGATACTAATCAATGATCATGGTGATCATGCTTAGAATTTGATGGAGGAATTTTAGATTCTGGGACCCTTCTGAAATATGTTTTGGTCTAGGATTTGGTACTCTTGATCGATGTCTAGGACTGTAACTTCTTAGGAAAGAATCTCAGCTTCAAAAGTAATGATAGAATGAATGCAAGCCTATACTTGTTATCTGAAGTATTCGATATATCTTAGATAGATATATCCTGCACTTGATTAGTCCTCTAGAGATGAGAATAGTATTTCAAACAGAGATCTGTAGAGGATTGACCTTACCTCTAGGGATCATAGAAAATATCTTTCCATAAGCTTACGATGATGATACAATCTTAATCTTGATGAGTAGGACTGCTATAAAGTACAAGAACATACCTTGTTGTCTTCCAACTTTTGCCCATGATAATTGAATATCTTTAGGATTGGTGCCCATGTTTACTGATTAGGGCTTGAATAAGGCCTTGAGAAATAACCCAGATTTGAACTCTGACTTGATTTACCACAGAGAGATGGAGGTATCAATGAAATTATTTAGTGATTGCAATCTCTTTAAGCTTGGGCTTGTCCTCACCTAAGCTCCGATACCATGTTAATTTTCAGTTAACATGTTCTTTGTTTAGGTTAGATACTTCATTCAACCATATGCCCATTAATCCATTTACCAATCACATTAGACATTATATAATAGTAACTGACGAAATAACATAAATGATAGATGCAGAAGACAAGCCAAGACAGAAAGACACGAGAATATGGCTCAAGCCAGGGAAAAACCCCAAGATGGGGAAAACCCTTGATCAAATCTTCTTATTATTATCATCAAATGTTCAATAGAGAAAGAGAGTGAGAGAGAAAGAGAGAGTAAAATGATATAAAATAACATGCCAATATGAATATCAGGCATCACTTCTCTTAGATCCATTCAATCCTGTAATCTGGGTAGTTTTTTCATTCCTTTCTGAGTTGACTAATCCAAAAATCCTCCTTTCTACTGCGACCTTCCTTATTTCACATGATGCTCCCTTTGGCTGGCTTAAGGAGTTTGTTTATGACCACATTAAGGTCACCGTTGATATTATCTTTGTGGTTCTGGATTACGGCTTCCGAAGCATGCTGCTCCAGCCCTTGAATTCTGTAAACAGTGTGGCCTTTTGCTTCTTACAAGGGCTCTATTATTTGTAGTAGTCCTAGCCTATTTTTAAGTTTCCATGTCATCTCAACAAGCACCTGAATACTATCATATAAGGTCAATGACTTACTATTGTATTTCAACTTCTTGGGAAAGTGATTCAATGCTTGTGGTCAAGCTGTGAGAATATATTCTAGCTACAGCCAAACTATAGGAATAAGTCCCATACGAAACAAGCCACAACCCATATATAAGATTTTCCTTAATCATAGCAAAGCACTGCTTCCAAACTCAGACCTGTTATGACAAACCCCTAACCAAAATAGTCCCAACAAAAACCAAAATTTATCCTCCTTAATCTTCACTACCATAGAGATATCTTTTTCTTTTGGTTGATGTGTCCCAAATGAGAGAGAATTCTCCTCTATATATACAATTTAGTGGAGTTGAGGGGACATGACTTTTGATCTTCTTAAGTCGACATATAGTTGAGGCCGACCTCAATAATTTACATGAGAGAAACATAAATTCAAAATTCCGCTTCTACTTATCCAAATTTGATGATCTTTAGATCGATTTTGATCCTCTAGAAAAGAGGAATTCAATGCCACAATTATATTCCCAAAAGGAGTTGTTCAAAGTGGAATTTGGCCCTAGTTTCCATTTAAAATAAAATAACCATCAATATTTTTTTCTAGCATTTTGGGTTGAATTCACAATAGTATGCTAAAAAGTGTCATTTCAATGTCTGGAAAGTAGGATATTTAAATGTGAGATATATACTCTACATCGTTGGGTTATCTCCTTTTCAAATCTGAGTTTTTTTAGGCTACATGTTAATTGTTTGAACTTTGAACTTTGAAGAAATTCCTGAATGGACTTCGTAAATACTCGAATGAATGGACTTCGTAAGGCAGTGGTACCATAAATTGTGTTATTTCAAAGATTTGACTTCCATATTTTCACAAAATACAATGTCCTCAATAAATACTTATATGTATCGATACTTATGTTTAGGATTATATGTGTTGGAGCGATTCCTTTATGTTTTACTATAATCTTGATGTTGACAAGCTTTAGCTGACTTTTTTCATCAATTGCTGATAGAATATGCAAAAGGAAATTATTGTCAAAATGTGGCAAAAATTACATTTTTCCTGATTTCTTTTTTTATTGTTCATGACAGGATAATCATGTTGTAGGAATGAGTTATCGTACAATTTGTTTCAATTTGTGGATTATTTTTTTCCTCCCATTTTTTGACAAGGATGTAGTTTTCATTTTCATGTTGATGGTTTTTTCATGTATCTTATCTAGCCGCAAATGCTGGTAATGGAGCAGATCTTGAGAAGTGGTCATGGACACAGACTCTATCAGAGGTTAATGTTACAATACCACTTCCACTTGGTACCATAAAAATTTTAATGGTTTGTGACATAAAGAAGAGTTATTTAACGACATTGTCGAAAGGGAAACATCATGTATTAGTTGTAAGTAATTTATTCGCGTTTATTAGCTGTAAGTCATCTGTTTGGTTTTCAGCTTTATCACATGAATTATTTCGCTAATACAATATGAATGGCCTGTATTTCTCACCCGATGTTAGTTACTTGACATGGTTGATATGACATTCAATTCTAGGCCACTTTTATTTTAAGTCAAAGATTTTATTGATTAAAAGGATGTTCAAATTTTGATTGGTTTACTTGGAGCTTGATTTAAAAAAGTTTTGTAAATTCCATGTGGCTGCTATTTTTTCAGGGTGAGCTCTTTGCACCAGTAAAGTGAGATGATTCCTAGAACATAGGTATACAACAAGTGCATCTTTGGCCTTTGTTGTGTATATGTTATTCTTTATATCATTGCTCGATGGTTATTGATTGATGTAAAATAGAGGGTGGGAAGGTCCTACCAATTCTCTTGACAAAACAAAATCAAATGGAGTGGTAGAATTGTGTTTTAAAAGGTGAGCCAGAAATCAACACTTGAAAGGCAGAACTTGATAATACTAAGCTATCTAATCTAGATCTAGAGACACAACAGACCGTGGAAAAACAATGGATGGTATTGACGAATCTTCCCTGCAAATACACTCTAACTATTAGACCACTGCCCAAATTTCAGTTATCTACAATGACAATAGTGACTCTAGCTTTATTTGTATGAAAGTGACTTTTTCATTGTCCTATTCATTTCCTATGAATGGTTTTGATTTTCAAACCCCAACTAGTTTGTTGTTAAAGTAATTAAAGCTTTGATGACAAACATATAGTTTTCAAAGCTCTTTTCTAAATCTCTTTCCTTGACCAAAATTGTCTTTTTACTTTAGGTATTATAGATTGCTACCATGTGACATATGCTATGATATAATTGCATGGATAAATAAATAGAAGTGTTGTACAACATAATTTTTTTTAAATCTAAAGAAAAAAAAATTCCAAATACAAATTTTATTAATTAAGAACATCTTTAGACTTCTTAGCTAACTTATGATTATATTTCGGTAGGGGATTTTGTGTACGCTGATATTGTGTTGTCTCTCTGGTTTCCATAAGGTAAAAATGGTTAATATGGAATGTGTTCTTGAGCAGTAGACACACATCTTATTCTACTATCAACATGGATATCCATGGTTTTCAGTCATGACAACAAAAACGTAGATGTCAGTGGGATCTCCAAAGTCCATGTTGGATGAATTTAATACTAGTGATGATTTTGGTTCCTTGTCAGATAAAGAATGTCACAAGTCAAATTGAAATAAATAGAAGAATCTCAAGAATGAAGGTGAAGCTATTGCTTTCTGTCCAAGGATGTTTTGAGTTCGGACTTGTGAAATTCCAAATTGCATGTTGGTTTATGTAAAGGGGAAATATATAAATAAATAAATAAATAATATATATATATATATATATATATATATATATATATATATATATATATATATATATATAGATATAGATATAGATATATGTTGTTCATGGTTTGTGGAGATTCATGTTACATTTGCACATAAGTTTAGATATCATTCAGGTATCTAAACACAAAACAACAACAACATTGAGATTTTCCTTTCACTCAACCTATAACATGTTGCATCTGTCTTCATCAATGTTCTTCTTCCATATGCTATCCACTTATGACATTTCCTTTGCAATATTTGGTGCATTTGCTAGTTATAGGTCATTTATAGATTATAAATGTCTTCAGAGTTTCACTTCTAATTGAGTATTCAACTGAGGATATTGATTCTCTTATACATAATTATTTTTCCCTCCCTCCACTTCTCATAACTTCCATAACCATTAGGTAGGGACCTGCAGCTTCGATGTTGCTTTGCTTGTTTAGTAAAATATTTCTAAGACTTTAATTTATTGAAAGTTGTAGTATGTACAATTTATGAAGTTCCAAGGTCTAATTTTTAAAACTCTAATTCTTTAAAGGGTGCTAGCTCAATGGAAGAGCACCTGCTTTATAAGTAGGAGGTTGGTGGTTCGATTCCATTCCATTGTGCCCTGACATCCATATGGAATGACGACGATCAATTTTTGGTGACGGAGTCTCTTTTGACCATCACCAATGAGCTTTGGTGACATTTTTTGACCCTCACCAAAATATGAAATGGTGATGGTCAATGAACACCACCATATATATGCATCAATAGTGATGACCCTCAAAGGTCCATAATCATAAATCATTGTTGTTGATATGAAATGGTGACGATCGATGTCCGTCATTATAGTCATTATTCGTGACATACCTTGAATGTCACCACAACACCTATACTTCTAGCAATGTGACTTTTGGTGATGGTCAACGAATGTCACCATATATATGCGGAAACAGTGACGACCATGAAAGATCCATCACAATAAATCGTTATTGTTCATATGAAATGGTGATGGTCACTATCCATCATTATAATCAATATTCGTGATGAACCTTGAATGTCACCATAACACCTATACTTTTGACGACACCACCTTTGGTGACGGAAGCTATGGTCCATCACCATTTCTCATATGAAATGGTGATGGTCGCTATCCATCATTATAAATCATTATTGGTGATGGACTTTGAATGTCACTACAACACCTATACTTTTGGTGATGCCACCTTTGGTGACGTTCAACTTTTTGTGACGGAGACTATGGTCCATCACCATTGCTCATATGAAATGGTGATGGTCGCTATCCATCATCATAAATCATTATTGGTGACGGACTTTGAATGTCACTACAACACCTATACTTTTGGCAACGCCACCTTTGGTAACGTTCAGTTTTTGGTGATGAAGGCTCTTTTCACCGTCACCAATGAGCTTATGGTGACATTTTTCGCCCCTCACCAATGTCCTTTTTTCTTGTAGTGTGTTGATTATGAAGCCCTCCATGACTTGAATTTGAGCCAGAAGGAGATGAAATATGACCACTCCTTACTATTAGTAAGGAATTATATTTTAAAAATGAGATAGAGGATGACACCATTAATAGTTTTATTAATGACCCCTATGTTGTTACACAACTAGTGTCTCGGATATTGAGTTCTATAATGGAAAAAACCAGTGAGTATGGAGCTATTGATGATATTATTACAAAATAAATACTAACTACCCCTAGTTTTAAGAGTATTCTAGTTGAGGTTGAACTTGGAAATACCTTGAACATTAACCCTAATCTTTCCCCTATGCCATTAGAAAAGCTAGTACAAATGCTGACAAATTATAAAGAATATTTTGCATGGGAATATAAGGACATGAAAGGGAGTCACCCTAGTTTATGCACCCACCATATCTATTTAAAGGAGGGTTCCCAACATTTCTGACAGCCTTAGCGAAGAATGAACCTAACTTTGAGAGATGTTGTTAGGGAAGAACTTCAAAAACTCTTAAATGCAAATTTCATCTACCCAATTTCTGATAGTCAGTGCCATATCTTTGCTTGTTGTTGTTCCTAAGAAGAATAAAAAGTGGAGAGTCTATGTTGATTATAGGGAGCTCAATAAAGTAACTCAGAAGGACCATTTCCCATTTCCTTGATACCCTCTTTGGTAAAATGTTTTTTTTTCATTTCTTGATGGGCTTAGTAGTTATAATCAGATTTTGATTTCCCTTGAAGATCAAGACAAGACTACCTTTACTTTCCATTGGGGTACATTTTCTTATATATTCCTTCCTTTTGGACTCTATAATGCACCAAGAACCTTCCAACAAGTTGTGCTAGGAATCGTTTCTAATATGGTTAATGAATTTTAGAAAATTTCATGGATGGTTCCACACCATATGTAGATGAGTTTGATGAAGCTTTAAATAATCTTGAAAAGGTGCTTGAACATTGTATACAAATACATGTCTCTCTTAGCACATAAGTGTGTCATATGATGATGAAAAAAGGATCATGCTAGAACATTATCTCTCTATTGCGGGTATATAGGTCATTCTAGAAAAAAATAAGGTAATCCTAAATATTCATACTCCTAAGACATAGAAAGAGATACATAGATTTTTAGGGCATGTAGGTTATTATAGGTAATTTATAGAAAAAAATTCTAAAATTGCATCTCCATTGTTTTCCTTATAGTCGAAAGATAATCATTTTTGTGGACTGACAAGTGTAAAAATGATTTTGTAGATCTTAAGAGGTGTGTAACAACAACCGTCATTTTGTAAGGACCAATTTTTCAAGGACCAATTTTGACCTTGTCATTCCACATCTATATAGATGCCTTTAATACAACCTGTTGATGGTGCTGGAAGCTACCAATATACAGGGGGTCTCCCCAATATGAAGTCCTAACTAGATCTCACAACATTTGGGACAGGTTCCCCATCTAGGAATTCAGCTCGGCTGCCATTACAATCATCTTAAGAATTTTCCTTGGCTGTAATAAACCGCATAAGAGAGCATGCAATATATAAGTTTTAAGAGAAGCAATTGAATTATCTTTGTGAAACACCAATTGCAATGTATATAAGTTACTTTTACGGGTGCGAAAAAGAAAATGAGCCTTTAGAAGAAAAGTAATATTACTATCCTAATAAAGACACACATGAGCATATAGAGAATTACTAATTAAACTACAAAATAATTTGAAAGATAACAATGATCATGAAGGAAAATAAAAACACACATTCAATTAATATGTATACTAAAGCCAACGAAATAGTTCATTTTCCTTAGTACATGTGAAATAAAACATACATCGTAAACATTAAAAGAATAATATTAGAACATTCGTGATACATGAATGAAAGCGCGTCAGCTCCGAGAGCTTCAAATTATTAGGTGAAAGTGGCAAGATACACTATTATAATGATGCAACACTAGCCCCAATAGTGGAACATGAAGCTACCACTTGATCCTCCAAAGAATGATCTTCTCTCCAAAAGTCCAAGCCTTTTTCTTGAGTTATGAGGGTTTATTTCTAACAAGTGAGGTGACCTTTCACCTCCCCTTATGACCCTTGAGCTCCCTCGTGACTCTTGAGCTTCCATATGACTATTGGACTCATTTAAGAACTTTGGACTACCTAATGGATCTTCATATTCCTTATGTGACTATTTGGATTCCATTTACACTTTTATATTTTCTCATTATTTTCAAATACAAAATTACATATGAAAGAAATGTGTCCATAGCCATGAGACAAAATAATGCATCACGTTTAAACTTAAGGAAATTGTAACACAACAACTGTGACATGTAACTTTGTTGTAAGATGTTGGTACCAAGCTTTATAGTTTGATGCTATGTATTCAACCTTTAGCAGTAGATCTAAATTACATCTAATATTACCCTCCAATGCATCTGGATATATAATCTTGGATTCTGTTTGAATGTTTTTCAAAACATGATTAACTTTATATGTATCTTGGCTGGCTCAACTACATATTTCTGAACATACTCTTTTTTCACCTCTAACTCCTCCTCTGTGTTTTCCTTCCTAATACCGCTCAAGAACTCTTCTATCTCCTCCCTTATTACGTTCTTACTTTTCACTTTTGTTAATGCACCAACATAAGGTATCTTGTGCATCCTCACCAAGGCATATAATCCACCATACATTCACGAATATGCTAATATGGTGTTGTTTACAAAATTATTGAGTAGATTATAGATTTGCATAAACATTTCGATTCCCGCCCTATCCATTTCAGCATCTTGCCTTCCTTTCCTAAGAAATGTTGCAGGTATATTCAAATACTTGGTGCCCCACTCCTGCATCAAATCTATAGTTTCATAAGTTATCTTTAGGACCTTCACCATCTCCTATGACCCTTTTGTACTTCATGCAATGGCACCACTGCCTCATGTAGAGTGGTCATCTCCTCATACAATTGCTTCATGTCATCTTCTAGTAGCTTGAGTTATTCAAGTATTGTTGCCTTCAATCCCTCTCTACTAGCACTAGTGGAACACATCCTCTTATTCTTGGCAATGAGATGCTCAATTTATCGCTTTGCAGTAGACAACTCATTTTCTAACTGTTTATTCCTTTTCATCAGGAATTATGTATTCTTTTCTTCTACCACTACAATGGCCACATTAGTTGAAGTGACTACTTTAAGATTCTTCCTAATGTTCGACACAATCACCTTCTTGTGTTAACCAAAACAAGGTGACCAAGATAATTTGGGAAATACCTTCTAATTTATTGTACTATATTGTTCATCAATTCATCAAAGGTGAAGTTGGAAATATCATGTTGCACCCTTCTCCCACATCTAACCAAGTAACTAGCCAACCGAGGAAACATATGACGAGAAGTTACTATGATATGATTCAACTCCCCATGTGGCAGTGAAGGAATTGGAACTGATGGAACACATCACACAGATCTTCCACATCAGAAACAAAAACTCCCAGGAGCCATCCCAACCACTCAGGTAACCAGGCCCTGAGACCAAATGGATTTTTAGTGCATCAAATCCCTGGAATCTCCCTTGATATGGACTAGGGTGCATCTAGGAGGCTCTAGACGCTTCCACAACAAGGGAAAGGGAGAATTTTGGGAATTTTGCCCATGTGTTGTGCCTGCAACTCTAGGATTTGTGCCACTTTTTCAGGCCTAGATCCCAGGTCACTTCCCAAAACTCAATGACACCTTCATAAATGAATTTACACCAAAAAACAATGATACATTTGTAAAAGAATTGACAAGGACTAGACTAGACCCCTACTAGCCGTGACAGGAATTTCGTCAAGCATGTCACAAACATGAAATCTACAGGTCTTAACAACAGAACTAAGAATAGGGGTTTCGTACTTATCTGAGAATCACTAATAAGCATTGATGCATCAACACATTAGCTGCAATTTCATCTATTATTACATAGATACATTGTTCATTCATTTACAAGTAAAAACATGATGATATCCATACATAGTCACTGCCATAATACATGTGCATAACCAACATAATAACAATAGAAATACAAAGGAAAAAATAACCATATAATCCACATATAAACCAACATAATACTCATGAATTAACAAGGAGAAATAACCTCATATTAATGATGCAAAGGCCAACCAGGTTTGGGACTTCCATGAACCACCCAACCATAGACTAGGCTAAACCAAATATTTATTTCAGCCAGTCACCCCCATGCCATATTGCAAGCATGAATGTGGGATCTCATAAAACACATCAATCAAACCATCCAGGGATTCCATAGGCCAAACCACCTCCGCCCTCTACTAGTGATTCCACCTCACAGTCGAACATCACTAACCATCACCATATTGGTATCTACCTAAATTGTTCAGAGCTCCAAAGCATTTGTTCCAACCTGGCTTCCAGGACTACTAACTCAACCCACCAAGGGATCCGGAGCATTTGTCCAACCAAGGCTCCAGGACTAGTAACTCAACCCACATATGTTGTCGGGCTATAGAGCATTTGTCCAACCAAGGCTCTAGGACTAGTAACTCAACCCACCAAGGGCTCCAAAGTGTTTGTCCAACCAAGGCTATAGGACTAGTAACTCAACCCACCAAGGGATCTAGAGCGTTTGTCCAACCAAGGCTCCTAGACCAATAACTTAACCCAATATGTTACAAGGCTTCCAAAGAGTTTTTCCAACTAAGGCTCTGGGACTAATAACTCAACCCAAGCTGTTATAGGGCTTCTAGAACATTTTTCCAACCAAGGCTCTAGGAACTAATAACTCAACCCACAACCAAAGGAATATGAGAACCAACTAGAAAATAAAAGTAAAACCCACAACACCATGGCTATCTAGGAAATGGAAAGGCTAGGCAAAGCCATTGTCAAACCAGGAAATCCTCCATGCCAATGATAGATCATAGCCAAGAAACCACATGCATGTGCCATGCATACCAAAACTAGCAAGGAAATCATACATGCAACTCGACACCTACAAGAAAAACCCATTGTAGTTGTTGATCCTAATGTCATCTTGAGATTTCTTGCTTTTCCTTTTCCTTCTTGCTCCAAATTCCAAGTATGCCACACTCCTCCAAGAGTTCTCGAAGAAAACTCTATGTCCAAGAGAATGTGTGAGAGAGAGAGAGAGAGAGAATAGAAGAGAGCTCCACCAAAACTTGTTAAGAAAAACTTGCCAACTGATCCTCAGAAGCCCTTTTATCAATGAGGCCTCTATTTTCTTTAATTTCCATTATTTTCCTTCAATTTCCTCCTCACATGCAACCTGTAACCTTTCACCTTCCTTTTCTACTAATTTCCTTTATTTTCATAAATAAAATACCAATAAATTCCTCATGCCTTTCCAAATCCTTTTCCATTTCCTTTTCCAGTTTCCTTAACCATAATAAACTGAAGTGACACCCCACTAGGATGGTTTCCCCACCATTCAACTTGGAATATGTGTCCCATGACCATGGTATTATATTTTTATATTTACATGGATTTTAACCAGGGCTATTACAGAACCCTCCCCCTTGGGGTAACACCATCCTCGATGTTCAGTGACACCTATAACTAGCAAGATAGTTGAAAACCAAACATACTACCCATGGAGCTTTATAACATAGCTCGTTGCAGTATTTACAATGAACACCATTGAACCATGCCAAACATACCGTTTACTGGAGCTTTATAACACAACTCATTATGGTGTTTACAATAATAACCACATATACACATATACACATTTGCTTCACCCAAGAAATAATCACATTGTCTATGGAGCTTTATAAATCTAACTCGATACAATATTTACAATAATACGCACATATACACATATGCACATTTTCTCAACCAACAAATAAAATCATACGATAATTGCATCCGCAACAAGGGAATCCAGAGGCTCACACCTCCATCCTCAAAATAATACCAGAATTCACCTCCTTCCCAAGAAGTCCATAATCCACTGCAAGGTCAAATCTGCATCAAATTTCCAGTGATATAATCATGTGCCACTTGTCCTCTCAGTGAATAGTTATCGGCTCATTGTTCCAAGGCACACTCCCAATGTGCATTTGATTCCATCTGGAAATGCTAATGACCAAAACAAATCCATCCCCGACCTTCCTTTCTCTGCTACATAGTAGCTCGGGAAATCCGATCACCCCCTTCCATGCAATCACACACCTTCCAAGTTTTGTTTGAACCCCCATCCCTGGCAGTCCATCCCTTGGCAAGTTTTCCTCGCATCGGAAGGTCAAAAAACCAAGGCATATCCCCATCATTCTGGTCATAGCATGCTCATGGAAATCAATAGATACTATTGGGTACCAGTCTCCCACAATGACCTTGCTCCTAAATGTTTTACCAACATATTGCTGCCTATTCCAATTCCTTTTGTTGTTGCTTCTAATGCTTGTCGTAACTTTCGACCACCCAACTGGGCATTTCATGCTTTCTTGTACCAAGCACATAATTTCCATTAGATTCACAATAAATTGAAATAAGTTCAAATCATACCTCATTGGTGGCCCGTCAATAAGGTACACTTGCAATTCTATTCGCTTCTTGTCACAACAAGTCAAACTAGCATCTTTGACCAAATAATTGTGTATAAACATATCAGGTTAGCTCAAAACACAACCATCATAAATCAAATGTAACCATCATAAACCATAATCATAGATCACATGCATAATAAAGCTTAAATAAAATATTGATGCTTATCCTTTAATCAATCCTTGTCTTCTACCTTTGTCATTATTTCATACACACACCAGATCGGTTGCCACACCCGAAAAGCACCCAGTGCATTCTCCTCAACCATGTGCACATACACAATGTGCATCACACACATACAACTACACACGACATACAACACCATGCAATACATGCACCTACACCTGACAGACAACACATACACCTACAACCAGTGTACAACACAACACAATACATACTCCTACATCTGGTGTACACCAAAACACAATACATACACCTACACTCGATGTACAACACAATACATATACGTACACAGATAAAACACAATGAATACACATGTGACGTTACCACCACTACACAATGCACATACATAGTATTGCATGCCAAAAACACAACATGTATGACATGCACACAATACCACATGTACACAATACCACTTGTACAAAGCACCACCCGCACAACGTTTGCACGACATCACATGTACACAGCACCACCTACACAATGCCACATGTACATTGTACCTCATGTACAACATCTACACAACACCAGACATAAACAACACAACATGCACATGTACACAACACCATATACGCGACATGTACACATCACCACCTGCACACAACACCACATGTACAACATGTGCATGACACCACATTCTCATAGCGCCACTTGTACAATCATGCACACAACACCATATGTACATAGCACCACATGTACAACATGCACACAACACCATATGTACACAGTGCTGCAAATACAACATGTACATAGCACCCTATGTACACAAAACTGTATATCCAACATGCACACAACACCACATATCCATCATGCGCTCAGTACAATATGTACAGAACACTGCATATCTGACATGTACATAGCACCATCTATATCCATCATTGCATATGCAATGTACACATAACACCATACATACAACAAGCACACAACATCATATGTACACAATACTACATATATTACATGCACACATTACCATAGGTACCATCATTGAATATACAACATGCACAACATATATGCAACAGTAGTACTGCACATCCAAAACCACACTGTCTCTACCAGGAAACCTTGCTTCTAGTGTCTCTCTGCCATCCATGCTTATGTTAACATGTCACGGGTCTCACTATTTTCATTCAGCTAATGTATCCCTCAAAGTTACCTGTCATAACATAAACATAGGCATAATACAATCATACAACATCAATTCCACATGATATTGACCTCGTATATTTGTCATGAATAATCACCCCACGTGATTCGCCATAAGACCAGGAGCCTCATCATGCCACTCACCTGCATAAGAAATCATTCCTCCACAAGAATGATCCCTGACAACCCTATCGGATAGTGACATAGATACATAGATACATAGATACATGGATACATAGATACATATACATAAACATTAACATAAAATAATCATGATCCTGTCAGACAATGACATACATACACACATACATACGTATATAAACATCAACATAATCATGATCATAACATAATTACCAAATAGCATAAGGTGAAGGTTAAGAGAACTCGCTTTATCTGTTCACACCATGAAAAAAATTAAGAACAATCATTCCCAAAATAGCCAAGGCATTTGAGGCCTCAAATCCATTTGCTTCACCTTTCTTGTTGCCTTTCTCATGACTATATTGCCACTGTCCATTTACACCAATGGACCAAACCAATCCAACCGATTGTCATATTCTTACCTTCAACTTCCCTTACTCATGCACCAAGCTTCATTCGGGTCTTACATTACCTGCTAGGTTTCATTCATCTCTCCCTAAGCTCCATTAACTTTCATCTTTCCTAAACAATTCCCAAGACCCTCAAGACATAAAAGGCAAGAAAAAATGAAAACAAGAAGAAAACCATGAAAACCAATAACAATATGACACCGCGAACAAAGTGGTATGGCCATACACTAGACATAAACAAAGTTGCAAATCAAGTGCAAACAAAGCACAAAGAATTGAAATCACAAGACTCTCAACAGACACCATGACTCAATCCCCATGGTTCCCAATGCTTCCAAAGAAAATCTCAACCTTAGCCTTCTTCAAAATTTCATGGCAGTCTCTTTGCCATGCAATCCCCTGCATCATATTGCCATAAACACATAACTGTCAGTGCATAAATAAACATAACAATATACCAATTACCTTACCTTGTTGTGTCAAGCACGTTGCTTGCAACTGAACACATCCATGCCATCTCTCAAGGGACTCCAATCCTTTGACGAATCTAGCCATAACTAGAACCAGTTATTATACCTGTCAAATACATATTTATGAATATAACACATATCCTCGTAATGTCATAAAAAGTCAAGGTTAAGAAGGCCTCATGTATGCAAAGCATTCATTTGTCTGGAATTGTGGTGTCCAAACATAGCCAAAGGAATTTTCACCCAATTCCTTTCTTTTACCTTTTCCTTATTGCAATTGAGTCTTACTATGCACTGTGACATCACCCAACTATTAGTTATATAAACACATCAACTATTACCTTATCAAGCTAATACCAAGCATGTTTCCCTACAACTACTCACACATGTCAGTCTCACGTTCCAAAGATCAAGACATCATGTATATTAATTTGAAATCAACCTTTACCAAGTCTAACAACCATGTCATACTCAACAATCAACTCACATTCATCAATCATAATACATAATGCTACAACTATCGCCTACTTACACTCAAGTACATATCAACTATCTCAATACATATGTATTAGTACAACCATCTTTAAACAAGATCATTTTGGCAAGAGATCTTATAGACACACACTCATATCATTCAAGTAATCAAGCATTCAAACAATAGATAGATGACATAATAGACACCAAACACTCAAACACCAAATAAACGACATAGTCAAACATTTAAACACCAAATAAATGACATAATAAAACTCATACCTTAATGTATCTCACGGGAGGCTATCTTCTTTGCACAATCAATATAGATTAGCATGATATGACTTCACAATGTATCAACAAAAACATAAATAAGGTCATGATATCCATAACAATAAATAACTAACATGTTCACATTATAAGCTCATAAACAATTGTCATTCATGCATAGAAATCACATATGCACAATCAATCTAGATTAGTACAACACACTATCAAAAATAATTCGACTCATACTTGAATACCATAACCATAATCATCTGCATAGACCAATACAGGTTAGCATGATACGTGTAACATGAACATATTCAATGCAATGAACATAACCGTCATACATATGACCATAATGCATACAACAATAGGTTACTATCATTCAATCTTCCTCCAAAAGTTTTATAACTCCTGTCTAGAGGAGTATATCTTCAAACTGCACTATTATTTCATCAACTTGAGACCTTTGAACTTCCTTATTCCCATTTGGAAATTTCTAACAGTGAAGAAGATCCTAAATTCTCTCTTTCTGAATTTAAACCAATTGATTTTAAATCTTCTTTTCTATATACTTATTCATCCACTTATACTAAACCTGAAGAGGAGCTTAGTATTTATACTAATCTTCTAGCTTTTGAGGATCCTGAAAAGGTTTTGCCTGAAGTTTAGAAATTGGTTATTAATCCTCAATTCTTGTAGAAACCCAAACCTTCATTACAACCATTTCCAGTAAAGTTGTTTCTCCAAAAAATACAACTCCATTACAACATCAAATGGTTGGTTTTTAACCAATTGTGGCAGCACGCTACACAGCATTAGTTATTCCACCAGCGACCCAACTTCATGCTTTTCCTGATGGGTATTTAAAACATTTACCTATATTTAATGGAGAAATTGGGCCATATGTTGAAGATCACTTCACTGCATTTTTGGATTTTGCTGACAACATGAATATTGAGCATGAATATGTTTACTCAAGACTTTTTGTTCAATCACTAGAAGGAAATGTTAGAATATGGTTCAGACAACTACAAGTTAATTCTATTAATTCATGGCATGAACTAATCAACATTTTCAAGAATCAGTGGGGAATAAAAAAGGATCATGTTTACTATTTAACAAAATTTGAAGATTTGAGAAGGAATCCTGGTGAACCTGTTGCTGATTTCATTAAGATATTCAACAAAATTTATAACAAGATGCCCCCATATTGTAAACCTCCAGTTACTGCTGCTAAAGCTAGGTTTTCCAAAGCATTTGAAGATGACTTCGTTGTAATGCTTAGGGAGATTAAATAGGAAACTTTAGCAGACATGCAAACTAATGCAATTGAATTTGAAGCTAATAGGTCAGGATCTAGTAAACTGAAAGTTAAGGTAGAAAAGGATGAAAAGAAAATGAAAGCTAGAGAGGAAAGCACCTCATATTCAAAAAATAAAGATGAAAGACAAAAAACTGATGAAATAACCTCTCCACTTAGAAATCTGTCTAACAAAATATCCAGAATAGAAACTCAACCTAGAGTAACTCAACAAGTTGCAAATAGACCACAAGTTCAATACAAAAGACCTTTTCAACCTCAAATTTTTCAAAGACCAAACACTAATCAACAAATTCAACCTCCCCTAATGATTGATGATCAAGACCTTGAAGAAACTATTCCTATCAATACAAATGATATCAATATCCATCATCTCATAATGTTATTGTTTCAATCAGTCAAGATCAGTCTCTGATTCAAACTCAAGAAAAAGCCAAAATTTCCAAGTATCAAGCTTTTTTCTGAATTCCTCATTACTGAATTGAATAGAAGGTATGACTTAAGACCAAGACGAGGACCTAGTAGACTAGTAAAAATGTTACTTTTGATCAACCTCAAGTAAAAGCAGATGAAACACAAACCTCATCAATTCAACCACAAAATCAGTTACAAGAACATAATACTTTTGAAAAATTTGTTCCAATTGTTTTTAATGTTGAAAAAGAGTTAGAAAGAGTTAAAATTCCAATTCCATTATCTGAACTCTCCAAAAATCTAGGTTATAAACATCAAGTCTCTAAATGGATTCATTCTTCAAGTGTTGATGTAGAGGGATGTCATTAGTTTACAAGATGAAAAAACTTTAGTTGTTTTTGTCCTAGTTCATATATGATTGATGAAAGTGTACCTCCTTTGTATGTCACTTTGAAATTTCATGATTACCTTTTATAAAAATGTATGTTAGATTCTGGTGCTTCCCATAATCTAATGCCTAAAGTAATCATGGATCAACTTCAATTACAAATCACTAGACCATATCATGATCTATATATTTTTTATTCCAAGAAAGTACCTTTGCTTGGGATTAATTAAGGATTTAGTTGTAACACTTGCTCAGATCTCTGTTAAGAGTATAGTCTTGGATATTGTTGTTACAAATATTCCCCCAAAATTTGGAATGTTATTGTCAAGATCTTGTTGTGATAAGTTAGGGGGAAATCTACAAATGGACATGTCTTATGCTACAATCCCAGTCTATGGAGGTGAACATTTAAGACTATACAAAGAAGTAAGATTCATTGATACAGTTTGTAAAGAAAATCAAGAAATTAATCATCCCATTTATGCAATTGATTAAAATGTTGGATGCTTTACTCTGGATGCTAATGATCTTCCAAATCCTCAAATCAATATTGCAGAAATTGTTAATACCCCTCAATTTTCAAACATTGACATTTGGAAAATGTATTTTGATGGGGAAATTTCTAAAGATGGTGTTGGGGCTAGAATTGTACTCATCTCCCTTGATAAGAAAAATATAACCCAAAATTTTGAATTATATTTTGAAGTTACAAACAACGTGGTAGAATATGTAGCCCTAATTTTAGGATTGGAGTTAGCTAAGAGTTTGGAAGTTCAAAACTTGGCAGTATATGATGATTCAGAGCTGATTATAAAACAAATGAGAAATATTTGTCAAACTAAGCATCCTAGGCTTAGATTTTATAGAAATTAAGTTTTGGATTGTGTAGAAAATTATTTTCAAGTCTTCAATATCACATCAATCCCAAGAGAAGAAAATATTCATGATGATGTTTTGGCAATTTCTGATAGTTCTTTCAAAATTCTTGATCCTCTGTAATTACATTATCAAATTGAAGTAAAATTCGAACCTTCCATTCCTAAGAATTTGAAACACTGGCAAGCTTTTGAAGATGATGAGCAATTAATTTTATTTTTTACAAGCAATAGATGAATTTTATACTTTACATGTCGAAGAAGAAAATATTGATGAAATCAAATCAAATGAGGATGATTCAGATTCACATTTAAAATAGAAAATTGTTGATCATGATATCATTCAATTATCTAATAATTACATCCCAAAAGGATTAGTTCCCTTTGAAAAACTTTCTGATCATAATGATGTATCAAAAACTTCATTGCTAAATTCACAACAAGAATATGTTCAAGACTGTAATATTGGTACTCCTGAAGAAATTAGAAATGTTAAAATTTAGCATCACGTCAAGAAATCAAAGACAAATATATCGATCTTTTCAAACATTATAGAGATGTATTTGCATGGTCATACAAAGAATTGAAAACCTATGACAACCATTTTTGAGCATCAAATTCCTCTCAAACCAGAAGCTAAGCCATTTCAACAGAAATTAAGAATAATAAATCCAATCATGCTTCCAATAATTGAGAAAGAAATAAAAAAGCTAGTGGATGTAAAAATAATTGTTCCCTTACTAATATTTTGAATGGATAGCTAACCTAGTGCATGTTAGGAAGAAACATGGAGAAATAAGATTGTGTGTCAACTTTAGGAATCTGAACAAATTGTCTTCAAAGGATAATTATCCATTACAAAATATGGACCAATTACTTCAGAAAGTATCAGGTTCTAATAGGATTTCAATGTTAGATGGTTTTTCTGGATATAACCAGATTTTGGTTAGTCAAGAAGACAGAGTGTTAGCGCTTGAAATTTCACCTCAGGCTGAGAAAGGTAAACTCCAAGGCAACATCAAACCACTTAGCCTCGTAGCTAGCCCTACGGGGCAGGAGAGGGCTCTCTCCGGTCTATCTCAGTAAAGATCTTCAATGGGCGAGATGACCAATAGGGAAACACTGATTTTAGGCTAGTAAACTGATCAAGAGGTTTAATTTGGGATTTTTAGGTTTTTGGTGGAAAATTGGGGAATGGCAATTTTGGGTGCGGGGATTGGACACAGTTTCTGCAGGGGGTTCTTTGGGGCGAGGTAGGAAACAATATTGATGCCTTTGATAGAGGTGGATGGATGAGAATGACTGGTGAGGAGTTAAGGAGAGCAAGAAATAACCTTGAATTCCCCTTAAATAGTTGAAAACATTGATATTAAGCAAACTTAAAAGCAGAGCATGACAGTCATGAATTCTACTTTAACACTTCATTTGCCTAATTTGTAGAAGGAAAAGTAAGGAAATTATTCACATAACACACTTAAAAGTACAAAGAGAAACACACCATCAATACATGTGACCACAAGAATCCCAAAAAGGACTGCAAAACACTGGTCTTCCTTTGCCAAAAATTGCAGAGATACAGTGAATAATACAATAAGAGCTTCTCCCTCAAGAGTCCAACCATGAAAATGAGCAAGAGAGTACATAATATAGATCATCTAACATCTTTCCCTGCCTCTAGGGGTCAAGCTCACTATCCTAGGAGCTGTTTCAACCAATTCTAAACTAAGCACTGAAAACTAGGTAGTCAAAACAACTTGCCTCTATAAACTAGGAAACCAATTCATTCATTTAATTTTCACCTATCTCATGAATGAATCTTCCAGAAGAGATACATAAGTGTAAAAGTGACATAAAATTACATCATTTACAACAAGGAGGATAAAAATCAACTCCAAAAAGTCAAACATAGTCAAAACTGCGTTTTGCTGAGCTGTAGGCTGAAATCCTGAGCAATTTGCCTGATGGGTCGCGCGCCATTCCTGAACGGATCGCGTGCCTTTGAGAGCACTTTTGGGGCACTTTCAGGTGTCCAAATGGGGCAAGAGTAGGCTTGTTGGAAAGGTCTGGATGTCTACTTTCCAACCCAACTGGAATTTCGGAATTTGGTTGTCATTTTCCCCTCCAAAATTTCAATCTCCCAAGACTGCTTTCTGTGTGTCAAAAATGTGGCAGAAAGTCATTTTTTTGCTTGTTTTTTGACTTTCAGGAGGCCCAAAACTTCATAAAATCTCTTGGAAATGGGTGATCATGTGTAACTTTTCATGAAAAATCTAGAAATGCTGAGTTTTCCCGGAACGGAGTAGCCAAATGAAAGGGTCGCGCGGGGGGTGAGACCCGTTGAGGGGACAAAACCTATTTTTTGCCTGAAAAAACCAAAATGACCCAAAATGCTCAAAATTTCTTGGAATTTGTGCTGGGGCTGAGCTATTTAGTGCCATGCTCCTTCAAGGAAGCCTCGGCCAAGATGTGGAGGGGGTCGGACCTTTTTCTTCGTTTTTGTGCTTTGGCCAACCGCCTTTGGAGCACTTTCATCTTCTCCTTGCACACGTGCATCCGTGCCAAATAGTGATTCTTCATATTCCTGAGCAAGTCCTTATCTTGGTTGGCCTTGGCCAACAACCTCTCTAAATGAGCATTGACCTGGAGAAGCTCACGGTCATCACTTTGCTCATGGTCGGTTTCGGTTTCTGACATGGTTTCAAGAGCAAAGTGGCTGAAATGTACTGTTGTTTCTGCTTTGAAAACTGCTGATTAAAATGTTGTTTTAAGGGGACAAGAAGCACAAGGGAAATGTTAAGGAAGGGATACTTTAAAGGGAAATTGGGAATAATAATGAAACAGGGAGTTTTAGGGGAAAAATCATTGCATATACATCATTATACAATTTTACTTACAAGGATGTTATGGGAGGTAGGGTTAGGATTTTAATTTTTTGATTTCTTGGGGAGAGGGATAGGGTTTTAGGCTCTTAGCAAATTTGGAAGGGAAGTTTAAATAAAATGATAAGGAATATGTAATGGGAGGTGGACAATAGGAAAGAAAAGGGATACCTCAAAACAGCATAATAAACCCTAGCAATTTTGACAACTTTAAGCCCAAAAGCACAATGGAGACTTTTACTTGCAAATGAAGACCTTTAAAAATACAATCATGATCTTCTTGAACTGTAGCAAGCAATAATTTTTCATGATGGAGGGCCTACCTTGCAAAATTTGGCAATTTGTGGTTCCTTGGCAAGTTTGCTGGCGGTTTTGGCAGAGAGAGTGCTGATGGGTCGCGCGCCTCACCCAACGGGTCGCGCGCCTTCAACGGGTCACGCGCGTTATAACTTAACACTGGCAAGGGGCGCCTGACGGGTCGCGCGCCTCCAACGGGTCGCGCGCCTGGTTCAACGGGTCGCGCGCCTTCCCAACTCACACAATACACTCAAACTCTCTTGGAAACAATTGCTCTATCACTTGAATGCACAATGAGGCTTGATGGAGGGAGATTAGGGCTTTTATAGCCTTGTTTGAATTAATTTCATGTCATAACCCACTTTATAATGTTTTTCCATGACACTTTATAAACTTGACTTTTTTGGTTTCCTTTTGTCCTGAAATTGATTGATTTGATGCTTTTCTTTGATAATTTTTGCAGGGATAGCATCTGAGGGATCTTGACAAGGGAGCCAGGGTTACATGCTGTCCTTTGAATCATTTTGAATTTTTACAATTTTTACAAAATTTTGAGAAATGACCTTGGCAAATTTTGAGAAATGACCTTGGCTTTAAAAACAGGGTTTTTAAATCCAAGGTGAAAATTAACTGTACAAGATAGAATCTTTCGAAGAAATACTTTGAAAATCATCCCTCTGGCTTGCTGGGCACTTATTGACCTTCAGAGACATGACCTTGAAAACAAACTGGACCTAAACCCTAGACCTAAGACTTTGACCTCAAGACAAGACAAACAACTTTGAAAAAGTTTAATGACTAAAACAACTTGATCCAGCAGTGCCAAGAGGGGAATAAAATACTAGCTCCTCCATCAGGGTTATGGCATGCCTAATGGAATGCAAGACACTGATGAGACACCTACTTATGCAAATGCAAAGAGCTTTGATCGTTGATGGAGGGCTACTAGACCGACTCTAACACAGAGGAAAGACAACATTTACAACTCCATGGGGTACATTTATGTATGAAAATATGCCATTTGGTTTAATTAAATCCGGAGAAACATTTCAAAGAGAAATGTATTTTGCATTCATTGATAAGATAAATATTTTTTTTGTCATTTATCTTGATGATTTAACTATATTTTCTTATTATGATGATAAACATTTGAAACACTTGAGGAGTTTTTTTGAAAGATGCAGCAAATACAAGGTTTCTCTTAATCCCAAAAAATTACTTTTTTGCAATGAAAGAAGGAAAGCTATTGGGACATACGATTTCAAAGGAAGGAGTTGTGATTGATCCAAAAAGAGTTTCACCAATTCAGGTAATCATTTTGCCTAGAAATAAAAAGAAAATTCAGTTATTTTTAGGAAAAATAAATTTCTTGAGAAGATTTATACCTAATTATGTTGAGATTGTAAAATATATTACTGATATGCTTAAAAATGACCATGAAGTTAAATGTAAAGTATAGGCTAGATATTTTTTTCATAGATTAAGAAGGCAATTTCAGAAACCCAAATACTAAGTAGTCCAGATTACACAAAATTTTTAGTATCTTCTCCTTTTCCTCAGATACTCCCATAGAAGTTGTTTTACTACAAAGAAATGATGATCAATATGAGAAACCAATTTCCTTTTTTAGTAAAGTGGTGAGAGATGTTGAACTAAGATATGACATCATAGAGAAACAAGCTTATGCCTTGGTGAAAGCTTTAAAATCATTTAGGATTTATGTCTTACATTCTCTTATAATTTCTTATGTCCCCAACAATGTAGTAAAAACAATTTTAACTCAACCTGATATAGATGCAAAGAGAGGAAGATGGATTTCTAAGATACTTGATTTTGATCTAGCCAAATTGGTGAAAGGACAGGGTTTATCCAAACTATTGGCTGAATCAAATTGTAAAATACTTGGTATGAACACAATTGTGAAAATTTTAGGTGAGAAGAATCCACAAGAACCTTCTCATATTTTAGGTGAGAAGAATCCACAAGAACCTTCTCAAATTTCAGGTGTGAAGAGTCCACAAGAACCTTCTTCTAGTGCATATCTTGTTCCTCTTCCTTTACATATTGATGAGAAATTTTTATTTTTAGATTGGTATAAAGACATAGTGCATTTTCTTCATGATTTTGAGTATCCTCTTGAATTCACAAAGAACAAATGTAGATCACTTATACTCAAGGCCATGAAGTATTTTATAATAAATGCAAATTTGTATTGGAATCATCCTTTGAATATCCTCTTATTATGTTTAACTGAGAGTGAAACTTAAGGAGTAATTGAACAGTTTCATGAAGGCATTTGTGGAGGAACTTATGCTTGGAAGGCAACTGCATATAATATTTTGAGAGAAGGTTTCTATTGGCCCAAATTGTTTTCACAGGTTGGAGAAAAGGTGAGGAGTTGTATCCCATGTCATATATTTGTTGTAAAATAGAGGTTAGCAACACTTCCTTGTTCCATTTTTAATTGAAGTTTCTTTCTTACAATGGATATTAGATTTCAGATGAGAAATGGTTCTAGCTTCTAGCAATCAACATAGACGGATATTAAGATCCACTAACTATTTCACAAAGTGGGTGGAAGCAATTCCTGTTAAGAATACAACTGATACAGTGGTAATAAAATTCATTGAAGAATTTTTTTTTCCTGATTTGGATGCCCAAGGAAAATTGTTACAGATAATTCTCACGCTTTAAGTAGTATCAAAATGATAGAATTCTGTCAGAAATATCATATTACATTACATCATTCTACACCTTATTATCCACAAGGTAACATGTTGGAATAATTGTCAAATAAAAGCCTGATTAAAGTTGTCAAGAAAGTATTAGAATATCACAAAAGGAGTTGGGATAGTCATCTCAAATATGCAATATGGGAAAATAGAGTTTCACCTAAAAGATCTACTGACAAATCTCCTTTCCAACTTGTAAATGGGATTGAAGCAATTTTCCCTACACAGTTAGCATTTCTAGTTATGAATTTTTTGTAGGATTCATATGAAGAAGCATATGATTTCTCAAGGAGGATCAATCAGATAGTTGAGTTAAATCAGGACAGAGATGAAGTTCAACATAAACTTCAAAAATATAAAGATAAATGAAGAGTTTGCTTGATAAGAAGGCTATAGAAAGAGATTTTAGATAAGGAGACCTAGTGCTGAGATGGGATGCCAAAAGAGAGAAAAAAAGCAAGCATGGAAAGTCTGATAATATATGGTTGGGACCTTTTAGCATTGCAGAAGTGAAGGGTAACAATACATTGGGTAACAATACATTCATTTTACAGAACCTGGATGGACAATATTTCTCATTTCCAGTCAATGGGAAATACCTCAAGCATTATATTTAGTATTAAATGTCCACAATCATCATCATTGTACACTTGCAGTTTTCTTTAAATTTATACAGCAAGTGTGATTTTCACAACAAAGACTCCATAGCTTGAGGAGAAGGCACATGGATCTGCAAGTTCTCTACATCCCACAAGGGGAAGCAATCCCCAGATGGAGTTGATGTTGTAGCTTATTTTTACCCTATCAATATTTTCTAGCTTTTCCCTTTATCTTCAAATATATATATATATATATATATATATAAATATAGAGAAAAAAAAATAGAAATAAAAGATTCGGAAAAGAAAAGAAAAGAGAAAAAAATGAAAATTCAAAAGAAAGAAAAAAGGGATATAAAAATAAATCAATAAAATCCCATTAAAAGGTGCGCACATTCAAATTCTGCCCATCATAGTTTAAATGTATTTTGTATGTTTTATATAATAAAATTGTTTGGTTTGACTGCTACCCATTAACAATTAACGAAGGCGCAACAATCAACAGTGGAGATGGAGCCAGCCCAAATCAGCGACCCTCGGCTAATAGCGAGACCCCCCGCATCCTCGAACATTAACAAAGGGGGGGGGGCGGCGCTCCACAAAGCGGATTTTATGTATCTTGCTTTTTATACGTGGAACTCTTGCAATGATTCCGCCCCCCCACTAAATACCACTTACTACTCCCACCCCCGCGAACCACTCTTCTGCCATCTAGTTCTCCTACCTTCCAACATCCTGTTATTCTTACCACTTGCCAACATCATGCTACATTTAGTTACTGTTATTCCTCCCTGCTACATCTAACACATGACCATTGATCATTTAATCTCCTGCCAAATTTTATCTGCGTTAAATACCCCACACCAATAAAAATTAAACTAACAAAGAAACTGTTATTTGCTCCTAATAAACATAGTTATCCTTTTTAAATTGCCAATTTTTTCAATTCTACCTATCACTGCAATTCACCAGAATGCCACTGCAAGTAGAATCCCAACATACATCGACCTCTAGCCACCATATTTCTGGGTAACTCTATCTCAATTTCTCAGTAATTTTGTTTTCCTAATGGCTTCCCATAGAGGGAAAGTGAAAGTACCTGTAGATAATCCTTTGCTACCCCCTGCTATTAATTTAGATGAACTTTCACTGGTTGACACTCAGTTTAATATTCTAGAGACCAATTGTGAGTTTGATTTGTACGAACTTCACAATTGGGCATTTCAAAATTTCAAAGACGCCAATGATAAGTTCTATTTTGGGAATCCCTTCTACCCCAATTTTTCTTCCCTCAAACTCATCATTTCCCAGAATTCATAGCCTGGTGTGGAGCCTGATATCTTCCTAGCCAAAGAGCTGTAATTGCCCAAAACAATGAGACTCTTTTCCATATCATGGCTATTCAATTTCCCAAGCCCTTCAGCTAAATCCACATGACTCTTTACACCCTTTTTATTCTGATTCTCTAATGGAAATCTATCAAAAACTTACTTTACTACATAGAGTTCACATATTTGAGTCATTTTTACTAGAAAAATTAGAATTACCTATAACTAACCCACCTTATCCCTCTACATTGTTTCCTGATATGTTTAGGTAGGTTATTTCTTTAGTGTCTTGTCTATTAGGATATCCCAATGATTGGTGGGTTGATGAAGTCATTTTGGGCTTTCTATCAATATTTTCTTCTGGTAAAAAACATTCAATTATATTAAACTGTAGTTAGTTTCTTTTCGATATTATTCATGAACAATTTTTAAAGTTCAGCGCAGAAGGATCATTTAAACACTAGGCAATTTTGGTTTAGTATTTCTTATATCATCATTCTGAAAGATTCAACTTTCCCTTACAAAAGTTGGATGCTGAAGGTAAACCTTTGTCAGTAATCCATTAGACATATTTGGTGAGGAAAACCTCTGAAGGGTTTTCTTTCAGTGATTTTATTAATCAATTCTTGTATATATCTACTTCTTTATTAAATAGTGATGCAGTCCCCAGGATTTCAACAGAGATCAAGAGAATTTTGCATCTGAGTGAGCAGACAAAGGTTGGAGACTGGTATTTATACAAGAATTTCACTGAACTCAGGATTTATGGATGTGAGATTCAACCCTATAAATTGTCAGTGTTCCTCCCCATTAGGATTTTTTCACTTGAATACATCAGCCAAATGATGAACATGGATGAGGTTCATTTTGTTTCCAGAAAACAAAAGGCTCAGTTTAAATTGAAAGCGCAGGTTGGTCCATTCACAGTCAACACCAGAGCTACAAAGAAAGAGGTCAATGACTTGTTGAGGCAGATGAATTTTAAGTTAAGTTTTAGTTGTTCATATGATCCATTGGGAGTAATCTCATCAATGCGAATTGCTTAGAAATCTGCAAAATAAATGCATGTGGAAAAACATAAAATTTAGCAGGTTTCCAATAGGGAAGAATGAACAGAGAATACATTGCATGAGATTGAGGAGCCAGTTTCCAGTCAAACAACACTAGAAACTCCAAGAGTGACAAAGAAATAACTAAGGAGACCAATAAAAAGTGTATCTCTAGCAGGTCGGAGTTACGAAAATCAGCATTCAAAGTATTCAAAAGAAGGAAAAATATAAATGTTGAAGAAGAATATTCAAAATCTCAAACTTCGGAAGAGATTCCTATAGTTTTAATATCAACATAGTCTCCTTTTTCATTACAACATATTCCTGAAGACACATTGGATTCTCCTTCTTCTCCTTCTTCTCCAAAATAGCAAAGTATTTTTACAAATTTCATAGAAATGAAGAAGAAAAATGAGGCCATGAAGACTTCCACATATGTAGAGTTCTAGAAGCAGTATTCTTCAACTCAAACCAGCTTACTTTCTTCCATTGACGGTGAGAAAGGCCAGTTCCAATTAGAATTATTCGAACCAAAGTTCCCTATAGTGCCAAAAAGTGTTGAAGATTATAAAACTTATGTGTTTTCATTTGACACAAAGAAAATTCATCCTATTGACTAGATTGATCCATAAGCAAGCAAGAGAAATGATTATATTCATCTTTAACAAGTTCTTCCCTGGCAGCTTCTAAGCTATAGGCTTCTTTGAAAAAAACTCATTCCCAATTAAAATTGGAAAATATGGCTTCTTTAGCGAAGGACACTAAAATCAAAGAGCTTGAAGATTTAGTTATAAAATTAGGATTAGATCCTAAAGATATAAAGGTAACTGAGCAAATAAGAAAGAGCAGAAATGTTGATATTCAAGCATTAAGGAAACAATTGAAGCTACCAACAACTGAACATCCACAAGCTCAAGAAATCAGTTAGTCAAAGAAGGAGAAGGAGAACATGATTCAGATGATCATTGAGCAAAACATATAGATACAGAAGATGGAAGTAGAAATGGAAAATTTAATCAAGGAAAAAGAGCTATAACTCAGTATTGGAATGACGACTTCTACAGTAGTGACTTCAACACCAACAATTTCTACAACAGTAGTGTCTATGAAAAAAGCAGAGCCCACATGCCAAAATTCAGCAAAGCAATTATCAAAAGCTATGGGAGACTTTTCACTGAAAGATATTGAAATTTAGAAACTCATAACTCTACTAGAAAAAATTCAAAAGGACAAGATAAGGGTTGACAATATGTATCTGGCTAAAGTTAAGAAAAATTTCAGATTAACTAGACAGATAGAGAAATACGAAAATGAGTTATTGATTGCACAAAGATTGATTGAGGCAAAGGAGAAGATTTGCATTGATATCAATTCTACCATGAATGAAATTTGGACATCTATTCAGATTACTTTTTAACATGAGGAGTTAATGGAAATATCAAAGGCAGTCATTACAGGAATCAAAGTAGATTTAGAGCATATGCCTGAAGAAGCAAATAAAATAATTAAAGTACTCAATTATAAAACTAAAGAAGAATTAGAAGAATTTGGAATTGAGGACAAAAATGATACTATCCTAGATGTAAGGAGAGTTTTGAAAAATAAAAATTTGATGTTATAGTTAGAGAAAAAGTGACAAATCTTTGAAGCCCAGACTAGAAAGTTTCATAGAAAATTTAAGACTCTGTAGCAAAAGGGACATCCAACTCTACGACATTCTACTGGCCAATTGATTCCACTAAATTACTATCAGTACAAATTGCACCAGATAGCAATAGACAAAACCAAATTTTCCAAAGTTAAAGGGACAATCAGTCAGAAAGCATTCCTATAAGGCCTAGAGTATGATCTTTTCATTCATCATGAAGTTAGCCATTTGTTCATCACAAGGCAAACTTTTGAAAAATACACAAAATTCGATGAGGCATACACGAAATTAACAAAATTTTCTATCCCATATGAAAAGAGATGGGATAAGTTACTTGAACTCATCGAGTAAACAGAATGCAAGGAATTGAGTGACTAGTCACACGAAATGGAGGAACAGTGAGCTGAGAAACGGGAGCATAAATCAGAAAAATTCAGTTAAAGGCAACATTTATCAAACAACACTCTTAAATTGTGTGATGATTATTCGAATCAGTTTAGAATAGCTATTTTCCAGTTCTATTTTTGTAAATCAAAAACAATTTAAGATATTATCTCATTTTGTAATAAATTTTGGCTTAGATCTAAGATATTTTTGGAATTAGATTCTATAAGTATTTGTTAGTTCGAAGAAGTCGGGGTTGAACCCTTGTAATGAACCAGTGACATGCCTCTAATGTTAAAAGCTATTTCTGAAGATAATTGAAGGATTTTGGATTCATTCTGAATAGGTTGTGTATCTATGTAAGTTTGTCTTGTATCAATTATGTTTTTCCTATTTATTTCTACACATGTTCAACGTAACATAAAATTTTGGGCAAGGATAGATTGAATATCAATCTCCCTAAAAGCCCTTGCAAAGTTATAATTATTAAAAGAGATTAATTAACCAAACAATTTGTCTTAGTTAATTCCTCTAAATCTTTTAATTGTTTCCTTATGTCATCTGTTGAATTTGTTTTGTTTGGATGTAGAAAACTTCTACACGCATCTATTGTATGTGATAAATCAGATATTCAATATATATGTTTAAGAATTTATATACTTTCTTTATCTATTCTTTTCAAGTCAATTCAAATATTAATTATGTTAGGAATGAAAATCAACCCTTCAATTTCTCAAAAATAGTTAGAAATTACATATGTTTAAATTTTTAATGCACTAGTCATCCATTTAAATCAAAGCTTTACTTTATATGCTTTGGCATAGTTCCCCAACCTAGAACTGTCTACAAATATACAACAGGTCACGCTATACCTTCCATCATCTCCCATTTCAATGTGAATCTAGAGGTCCTTCTCTTCCAAGCCACTGAAAAATTATTTGTTTGCGGTCATATGGAATGAGGCTCCTCTATCCAGATACCACAAACTACCCATCAACAATGTCACCATGCATGCAATGAGGGTGAAATCCAAATCGAATTGTGAAGAAAGTGCTTCACCCACCATTCCTCCCGAGGGCTTCTTGTCGGCCTTCTTGTGTGGACACTTCGTGGCATAGTGTCCTAGCTCATGACAATGAAAAAAATTAATCTTCGACAAGTCCTTCTTCTTGCCACCATGACTAAAATCTCCTTTGGATTGGAATTTATTTCCTTTCCCTTTCTTCGCCTTTCTAGATAAGGCACAATTCTCATTATCATCATGCTTGGATGATGTTCCATCTCTGGTGCTCCGCTTGATCTCTTCTTGCATCAAGTCGGACCACAAACGCTCCCACTTTGGTAGATTCTCCCTCCCATTTACCAAATCCTGGTAGTTATGCCAACTCTTGGGAAGAACTAGAAGTGCTAGGCTAACCAGATCATATTCAAAAATTGTAATACCAACACACCCAATCTCATCCCGACGTTGGATGAACCTACTCAAGTATTGTGGTATTGTGTTTCCCTTCTCCATCTTGATCTTCCAAAGCTTTTCGTTCAGTGCAAGCTTCTTGTGGTCACTATTTTTCTAAAACAAGTTGATCAAGGCTTTCCACATTGCATATGGTGTATCCTTTACATGAAGGTTTGAGACAATATGATCTCAAACTCCTTATAGTATGATCCTTCTCGCCTTTGCAACACATTTCTTCCACTCTGCGAGATCTTGAGCATCTGTTGTTGGAGGCTTATGAATATTTTTTTCTATGAATTCCTTCATCCCATTGTCTCCCAACACTTCCTCCATCCTGTCATTCCAAGCAATATAATTCAAACTACCCCCAAGGGCATATTCATGTTTCAATCCATAGACCGACACCTTGCTGGCTATGAAGAATGATCTTGCAAATTGGATTTCATCTACAAAGACAAACTAATATTCTCCTCTTCTAGTGTGATTTATGCTCTGATACCATATAGAAATTCCCTGTAGATTCAAACTTCTTATGTGATTTTCTAAAACAAAAGACTTGAATCTACTCTACTCATCAGTGGAAATAATTAATCGATCGAGAAATCATGAAGCATACAAGAGACATAATTCAATCAATGTATTACATAATGATTTCCTAGGGAAAGCCACAACTAAAAGCCCCTACTATCTGTATATTGATTAGTCATAAAATATGAGAATATTACAATGCTTTTCTCAAGCCCAAGTAACCTCTGCACTATCTGTATCTGCCACACAACTTCCTAGACAAGCCTAAGGCAATAGCTAACCAATTTTTTTCTTTCACAAGTACCTATTTCCTTGCACTATTTCCTCAAGAATTAGCCCCTATTAATTAGGGAAATTCCTAAATTGGAATTGTTCAATCCTCATAGGCCTTCCTCTGGTTACATGCACCACCTGTACAATTTGGATGATTATACAACTGATAGTACACTGCCCTTGAAATCCAATCTCAAGTGGGTAACTCTCACATATGACATGAATGAGTTATTTATGAGTGAATTATCAGTTAAATGGTTGAACACATGAAGCATCACCCCACTGTTTGAAGTCCTAGTAGTTCATCCATCAGTTGGAACTAGTTTAACTAACTTTAACTTAGTTAAATTGAATTAATTAATTGCAGCTCAAAATAAACTCAACCAGGGCTCCTATAAAGTATGAGACACTCTACATGAATCTAGTTAGACCCTAAACTCGAATTAACTGAGCCAACTAAGTAAAATTAACTTAGTTAACTCATACAAGTTGTCTTGCGATGTGGAATTAAAATTTTATTCCTAATTTAATTCAAGGGAAAATTAAATCAAGATTTTTCTTGTTGCATTTTCAACATTGCCCACTACAACAGGTGTGCCAACAACTGGAAGTGATAATTAAAAAATATCCCAAATCATCATCCACATGTGATGAACTTCTGAATAAATAAACTACATCCTCCCAAGGGTGTGGAAGTGAATTTTTTTCTATATCTCTTCCCTTATTACTTATTTTCTCACCTTCTCATAAAAATGTGGAAATGGATTTTGGAACTACGGTCTTTCAGCTAAACCATCACATCCCTATTTGAGATAAATTCATCACCCTAGTGATGAATTCTCTGTAATATATATTTTTACTCCTTTTACCACTAAACCTTGTTCATTCAAATTTTGTATGAATTCTATGGCAATATTTTCATTAAATGCTTGTAGCTTGTTAAAGTACACCAGCCAACCTGCAGTCTCAAATATATTATAAGCTCTTGGATAATCCCACAATGCTTCGATAGAATTTGGTTCATGATGCACATATTCTCCTCCCATGCCTCTGAAATCTAATGCACAGACATTGTTACAGGTGCAACAATCATGCATGCAATAGTTGGTTGGAAGGAGGACAACGAGTTCACATAAATTGGAAAGCTTTAGTTACAATGGGGCATCAATTAGTTTGTTTTCATGCCATAATTTTAAGGTGGTACGGATAATAAAAATAGATTGGAAGTGTTCATGTTGGAGTAATGATGACAAGGTGGTATAATTGGAAATGAAGTTGTGCATGCAAAGTTTGATAAACCATTGTTCCAAATCATAGTGTTGATGGTGTATCATACAAAAGTATGATATGTATCCATCACCCCCAACTTTGAAATGAAGTCTGTCCTCAACCACTATAACATATGGTCATTTTCACACATAATTTATAGTAATGTGAGTAAATGATAGAATTTTACCTGCATGATCTTACCAATCATGCTAATGAAGTGGTTGACAGGATAATGTTAACTCAACTAGAAGTGCTTTGATGGAAAATTTGTGGCAATTTTCCTTGGTGGGTCCCTTCCATGTGGTTACAACAAAAACAGAGGTAGTGTAGTCATCAATTAATTTTTTTATAATAGAAAGCGATCATTGATAACAAACAAGGCTTCACTAACGATAAAATTTGATGCTTAGCAAGTACATCTGGTTATATAGTAACAACATATGATGGTCGATAAGTACATATGATCTTTATCCACAACAAAATTTGTTGGTCAACAAGTACATTTGGTTGTGTATTAACGGTGGGACTTAAGCCTCCATTATTTGGTTTCCAGCAGTAATAGGTAACTGGGTTTTAATGTTAGCAACAATGTTGAACCTTCAGTATCAGAAAACTAGTGATAGATGGAATGACAAAAAAATCATAAGACTGTTACTGCAAAAAAGAATGAGTTGACCACACCAACAAGTTGGTTTTAAACCACTACATTGTTTAATCACGCCCCTAAATAGGTTTTTAACATTAGATATTTTGTTATTTATTTATTTAAAAAATAAAAGAAATAAATTAAATGGCTAGCAGTGTAGGAAAATTTTCCTTTTCCCCAATAAATTTGAGATCTGAATATGAGACAATGTTAACAAATTTATCCTTAGAATTTGACTTGTGATACAAATGAATATGATGTCGATTAGAAAGGAAATATGTATTTGACCCATCAATGGTCGTTAGCTTTATGAGCCTATTGTCAAATATTGCATCCACTTTGTAAGGACCTAGCCACTTGGTATAGAGCTTTCCCTTAAAATACTTAAATCTAGAATCATATAACATAACCCAATCACATTTCTAAAGAACTTTCTTTTTATGAACCCTTCATGCCACTTGTAATGTCATTTTTGGATAATATCTATACGTTTCACATCAACTAAGTGTATCTTCACCAATTCATTTAAATGATCTAGACAATGTTTTTGAGTTGCAGTTAAATCCAAATTCACCTCCATAGTAATTCCGAGTATATTTATTTAAAACTCAATGGGAAATACAATATTCTTATTGCTATACCTGAAAATACCTCCTCATCATCTCAAAGGATAATAATATGCTTTTGGTTGAAATTCACCCCTTTACACCCCTTTTTTCTGGCCTATTTTAGACTATAACGCAAGTTATGTACTATGAGGACAATCTTATCCTAGTCTATAACACTTTGTCCCTTCAAATAACTTGTGCTACCAAATTCTCACTCAGTCACAAGGAAAAAATCCCTAGTTAACTCACTTTGACACTCTTGTTCACTTAAGGAAACTCATATGGAAGAATGTGATCACTTTATCCTCATCTACAATTTTTTCCTAAAAAAACAAAGCATATAAAAGCGGGAAGGATCCATAAAGTAGGAGGAATATTTTTTGTAAGCATTAAAGCATATAAAAAGAAGATACAAGCATTTTTATATGAGGAAACATCATCTACCCCAAAGATTTTTCCCAAATTGAACTAAGGAAGAAGTTAGCAATCTTCATATCCTCCCCTTGCCTATATATTGGAGGCTTGGCCATTGAGAAAGGGATTATAGTTCATTGTATTTTTATTTTGTTAAAACATTTCTTGAGAGAGAGAGAGTTTGGAGCTAGGAGCTGGAGGAGGTCATGCTACAACTGCTAATTGTTGTAATCTTCTTCCTACTTATCAATATATAGATCTACTGTTTGTTCTTCCATATCATTATTTAATGTTCATAACTTTTATGTTTGATGAATGATGATGTGGAAGTTAGTATTTTGATGATATATTCAGTGATACACAATTAGTAATTTATTGGCTTTTTTATTGACAATAATATTATGTTGTGAAGGTTGTATTTATTTGTCTTTATGTGCAGAACCAAGCTTTGTAGCTAGCTAGGAGCGCTTCCCATCTACACTGACCACTCCAATGGATATGAATGTGAGGAATCACATGCTTACCTTCCTCATGTCTTATCAATTGCATCATAATTCATGCATTACTAAAAGAGTCAAGCCTTAGAACCGTCCATCCCTTACTCTACCTACCCTAGGTTTCTAGGAAAACCTGAGAGGGTTTCTTATTTATCCAATCGAGCATAAATCCCTATAGTAGAATTGGTGACTCTGCCAGGGAGAATTCTTCTTCCCAATATTTTCTTCCTTCTCCTAAAATCCCTCTCTTTGATCTTACATTTGCTTGAATTCCTTTCATTTGTTTTCACGCATAGTGGTCCAACTGATCTGAGCACTTTTCTCTGACCCAAACCCTTTTTTTTAGTTAAACTTGTGTAATTTTGTCTGTAGTGGAGACCACAACATTATAACATTGTCTAGAACTTATATACAGTGCATTAACCCTACCTATAATGTATTGAGTTGGCTTGATAACCTACGTTAGTGCTTAAATCTATGATTTGTCGCTTTTATTTTGATTTCCACTATCTGCTTTTTAGCTTGTTTTTGTCCCAAGGTCTATGTTGTCTTGGATTATGATTACTATTGTTGCATTCATAGTTTCTTTTGAAATTTATTTTAGCTTGCATCTACTTGCATCCTAAAATAATAAAAAAAGAAAAGAAAAAAACATTATTTGCTTAATTTGCTTGATGTTCAGTTCATTAGTGTGCATGTAATTGGAGTATTATTGTTTGCATTTATTAGGTGTATTGGAACTTTCTTTCTATTTGTTTGTTGTGGTAAATGATGTATGCTACTCTATCCTTTTTTAATTACTCTTCATTGAAAGAAAATTTGAGCATGATCTGCATGGTTTGAGTCAAGAGTCTCATAAAACTTCATACATCAACACCCTTCTGAAGACATTAATAAAGTACCTTTAAAAGAAACCGCATAGTAAAAATTGATCAAAAACACTTTTTTCATAGAAAAAAACATCTTCATTTAGGTTAGGGTCTTGGGTTAGGCTATCTAAGTCAACTCTCCAAGGCTGCAAAACCAAAACTAGTGTCATTAAAGAGTGAAAATCCTACTACACTCACAACGATTAGGACTGCTTCTCTAACACAGGAGTTAAGAGTGAGGCGACATCAAAGTGTAAGAGAAGGTAACCCACCTTCAATTACATTTCGATGGGTATTCTTTGTATCGGGGATTTTGGATCTGATTTGGGGACTCAGGTACCCTGCCCACAATAGTGAACCACCTTGTTGAGCAGTGTTTGTGATTTGAGGTAAAGAGTAATGGTCATAATCCTAGGGAAAAATGCATAAGATGACTGGGGTGGGTTTCCCTAGTACCTAAGATAGACGAACCTACCATTAGAATAATTTTGAGGTCTAAAAGGGCCGTCCTAAGGAATATTATAAAATAATACTGGAAATAATGAAATAAGATTAGATTACATCATCAAAATTTAGAAGGAAAAAGGAAAAAAAGCTACTTTTTCAACTCATATTTTCAACTGATCTCCCTATGGTGTTATTAAAATTTCGAGTAGGAGCACTTGTTGGATGCGTAATATAATTCTTAATCCAAGGAGTACCCATGTTGCATACTTTTGATGGACCCTGCTACATGAAAAATGAGAAATACATGAAAAATTGTGATTGCAATCACATTTTTTCATGTATTTCTCATTTTTCATGTAGCAGAGTCCATCAAAAGTATGCAACATGGGCACTCCTTGGATGAGGAATTAAATTCTTCATCCAAGGAGTGCTCCTGCCCAAAGTTTGAGTAAAATCGTAGGGATGTAAGTTGAAAATACAAATTAAAAAATAGTTTTTCTTTAATCTTTTTACTCTTTTACACCAAAAATGGTGAATCACCCCCCATGGTTGACATCATCATCTTGAATCCTATTAGTTCTTATAAATCTGATTTTGGTTGTACATTTTTTTAGGCCCATTTTAGACCTCAAAATTTCTCTGATGTCTATCTTTGGTTTTTTGGGAGGGTACTCGTCTTCACAATAGGGCTTGGCCCCTTCTTATCGAGGTTCAGGTGAAGCTCATGAGTAATCGTAATTGTCTGTTTCCAAAATGGATTTTTCTTATTGTCCTTTGATATTGGGTTTCATCACCAGCTAGTTATGACTATTGGAAAAAAATTGACTACTTGCTAATCTCATAGTTTTTTTTCTTTTTTAGGTGTGTATTATTTTGTTACTGAGACTATATATATACATCGCTTATTAAAATTTTGTAAAACATATATTATTCACTGTGGTTGTAATTGGACCGTGTCATCAGTCTCAACATATGTGAGCCCTTCCTCTGCTTATTGTGGAGGAATATAAGGGTGAATCTAATTCCCCCACTACTCAGGGGGGTTAGTCTCTAGTTTCAAACCCAGAATCATACCATACTGACCTATAATCTATTATGCCTAAGGAACCTTCTATTGAAGGTATAATACCTCCTTATAATCCTCCACTTACAAACCCTCTTGGGCCTATCTTGATTTAGGTAGCACCCTTACCTACAGTGTCTTCATTAGTTTCCCCTTTGAACATCCTAATGATTGTTGGTGAGTCATGGTCTTTTATGGACATCTTTTCTCCACTGTCATTCAGCCCTCATATCTCAAGTTCCACACCTATTGTGGGTTATCCTACTGTACAACCTATAGTTCATTCAAGAACCTCAACTACACCCACTTGGGGTGGTGATCCACATTATGTTTCCTCCACTACCCCTACTCCTTTCATGTCGGTTCCTGGTGTTTCTAGTTCGCAATATTCAACAACCTGTTTGGTTGGAATCCATTGCTTGGATTAGCTTCCCAACCACTATACAGTGGTAGAAATTTTCCCGGTACTTATCCACCCGTTGGGGGCATTCCTGCACCCATGCAATATGTGGTACAACAGGGTCCATCTTTGATTGATTCTTTTCTTGTCAGTGGTTATCTCGTTGGTGGTAGTCTCGTAGCTAACCTATCTTATGTGGCTAGTGGTTTTCTATTTTTTGGACCCATTGCATCTCCTTGGGGCCTCCCAACTCAATCGTCTACACCTATTGGGGGAAACCAGTTTGTTGGTAGCCTTCCTCAGACTAGGGGCATGCCTTATGGCCCGTCACTTTAGACGACCCCACCACCACCTCACGAAAATTATTATACTTTACAACCTATGTACCCTATTTGATCCAAGTGGATATTGGTGGAAACCCACCTATTCCACTTGTACTCCCACCATTGCTTTTTTCAGTTTCCTTAATTGTAGCACAATTTACTATTTTTTACTTTTTTTCGGATCCTGAACTTTTAGAACCGTTTTGAGGCCCTAAACGACGTTTTTTTGGAAAACGGGCAAACGTCTAGCATATCTACAACAAAGCTCTCCATGGATCAACTAGCCACATCCCCTTTCAATAGTGGTTTGGATTCCAGAAACTATGTCTCATTGATGTTTCCATACTACCTGCTACTACTTAGGCGGATTCAGCTCATGTCCTGTCTGAAGCTGATATAGCTACCAACTTCATTGAACATATTCAACACATCCGCCAACAAGTCCATGGAATATTGGACATAGAAAATTATAAGTACAAACATCGTCATGATTAGCATCGGGTGCCACACAAGTTCCAGGTGGGTGACAAAGTTTGGTTACATTTGCATGAGTGCCTCGCTAGGGCCCACTACAAGCTTCGTCGGCTATGATATGGACCTTACCCCATCAATAAGGTTGTGGGAGATAATGATTTTGAGCTCAACATTCCCCCATTCCTTGGCATGCACCCAGTTTTCAATGTGGACTACCTTCGACCATACTTTCCACCATTACTAGAAACATTAGACATTGCAAAATAGCCCACACAAACTAGAACTAAACCTAGACTACATGGACCAAGCCACAACTGATAATATCATGGACATGCAGATCAAGACCACTCACCATTAAAATATCTAACTATATCAGGTTATCAAATCTATCCAACTCCTATACCAAGGCAAGTGGCTCACCAGGGACCAATTTCAATAGAAGTTTACCCATCTCATGGAGGCAATCAATGCAATGGGGACCATTGCTTCCTAAGGGGGAGGAATGATCTAGGTGGATATTGGTGGCCACCCACCTATTCCACTTAGACCCCCACCATTGTTTCTTTCAGTTTCCTTAATAGTATCACAATTTACTATTTTCTGTAGTTTTTCAGGTCTTGAACTTCCGGAGCTGCTTTGAGTCCCTAAATGATGTTTTTTTTGGAAAACAAGAAAACATAAGCCTTTGATTAACGTTTGTAGTAGATATTTGTAGTCCTCAGATAGATCTTTCTAAATATGTATGATACACATCAAACATAGATCATATGCCAAAGTTACTACCCCAGGAAGTTGATGTAACAATTTACCCAATGGGGCACACAGATTTTTGGCATTTCATCTCCTAGGTTTAGTTTTTTGGATGTTTAGGGTTTTCCATTGTTTCTCAATAATAAATAAGCCTTGGAGTCTCATTGTAACACAGTTTAGAGGCATGTATCTTCCACATATCTTCTCAGAGATAAGCTACCATCACCCGAGCTAGTTTATTTCCATTATGTTTGTAAGCATCTTTCAGTGCTTTGATGTTAATGAAATGAAGATTTATTTCTGATGTATCTCTGTGTTGATGTTTATATCTATCTTATGTTTCATTCATGCATAAGTCTGAATCAATGGTTTTAGAGTGGTCTTCTCTTTCTCTATCTTTTTGTGCATGTCCCCAACGAGATTCGGGTATAAGGCTTTAGGGATCGAACTAGTTGAACCTTTGCAAGACCGGCCTCACCAACCTTGATGACCTCCCATGGAAAAAGAAAATAAAGACAAGGGTGTAGGAGATCCTTGAAAAATATTTCTCAAAGAAGCCCTGGAGTGGCAAAGGAACTCGATGATGGAAAACTTTGCCTAGATCCTTCAGTGAATGCCCATAGGAGACACATCTTCATCTGGCAACCACTCTGGAGGTGCCACTCATTTTAAGGTACAAGTCAATTTTGACATTCTCATATTTGAAGGCAGATAGATGTAGATGCCATAGATAAGCGGTTAAATCTATTGGAAGGAATTTTCAGTTCTTGATTTTTCCAAATAGGGAAAATATTACTTTTACACTCCTCAAAGTTGCCCCCCACGTCAAGGAATAGCGGGAAACCTACCGTGAGAAGAGGGAAAAAAGAGAATCCTCATTGTTTTCAGCCATACCCACTTGGAATTATTTCTAAGATGCCATCAAGGTACAATATTACCCTGTTGGGAGATATGAAGACAAGTAGATACAATGGACTATGTTGCAGTAGTAAAGGGATCAAGATGTGCATGAATTGGCAAATATTTTCCATACCCTACACACAAAGTTGGGCATCAAAGATTTTGAGAAGCATATGGTTCTCAAGTATCGTGGTTGTTTGCACAAATACATTAAGGAGGAAATGGAGTTCCTAGACATTTCCTTTCTTGGTGCAACATACTGATATGCTGCCAAGATTGAGCAGAAATTCAAGTAGAAGAAGCGAGACTTTAGATCTGTGAACCTAAAGCAGAGAAAAGGTGCCCCCAAGCCACAAAGAAAAGGGAAAAGATAGGGCATGACCCCCCAAGACAAATCCTCAAAGATGAAAGCCAAGAATAACAAGAAGGTAAAGAAGGACACCGGAAAGTGGCGTGAATTTCATAAAACTCCCACTCACGTCACAAATGAATGTAGCACAAAGCAGGTGCTGGTGGTTGAGCTAAAATACTCATAGATAGATGCATGTGTTGATTCTAAGATAGAACTCAACAAGGGAAAGTAGATCATTGATTTAGAACCCACTGCGATGGTAGCCACCACTAAAGCTTCCAAAGGCGGAAAATAAGGATCCAGAGGAGGGGGAGTGCCTCTTCCACTCACATATGTGGGTAAAGGGCTCACTAGGGTAGTTCATTATTAACAATGGGAGCCAAAAGAACCTGATCTTAGTTAATGTCATTAAGAAATTAAAGCTTCCAACAATTCCACACCCACAACCCTACACCATCAGGTGGCTCCACCAAGGGATAGATCTCTGTGTCAGCCAACAATGGTGCCTTCCTTATAGCATCAAGACCTTTGCAGATGAGGTATTGCATAATGTTGCCCCTCTGTAAGTCTATGATGTTTTATTAGGTCAGTCATATCTATCGAAGCATCATGTTGTATATGAATCCAGACCTTGTTCTGTTATTATTACTTTGGGTTAGAAATTGTATAGGATACCTAAGGTAGCACTGCATACCACCTTTTCTTTGACCTTTGCTAAACAATGCAGTAAGATAATTTCCCAAACCGGGAAATTTCCTACCTTATGATTCACCCTCAGATCAAGAGGAATATTGTGGCCACGTCCAAAAATTCCTAACAAGGCTCCTCCACATGGCAACAACAGATGGACAATGTCATGGAGGAGTACAGGGACATCTTCACCTCACCCACAGGTGTACCCTTATACTGTCAGGGCAAGCACTCCATCGATCTGACCCCATGCACACCACTACCTAAAGGACCAATCTACCAACACTTTGTTTTGTATAACAATTAAATCAAGAGGTAGATTCAAGAGTTTTTGCAGAAAGGGCACATCAGGCCAAGTTCATCACCCTATGGGAGCCCGATCGTGTTGTTATAGAAGAAGGACAGAACCTGGAGGCTTTGTATCGACTATCGGGCACTGAATAAGATCACTGTCCAGAATAGGTATCCAATCCCATAGATTGATGACCTTTTGGAATAGCTCAAGGGGCCAAATATTTTAGTAAGATTGACTTGAATTCTAATTATGACGAGGTACCAATCAAACCCTTTGATGTGTGGAAGACTGCCTTCAAATCCAAGGAGGGCCTTTTTGAATGGTTGGTCATGCATTCCGGGTTGATGAATTCCCCCACAACCTTCATAAGGCAGATGCATGACATCTTGTGACCCTTCACCAACTTGTCCTTGGTAGTGTATTTGGACTACATATTGATCTCCATCCAGAGTTGGGACTCAGAAACTACACCACATCTGACAATTCCTCCAAACCCTGCAACAACAAAAAATTTGTTCCAATTTGGAAAAATGAACTTTTGGAATGACCCAGGTTCAATATATAGGGTACATTATTGATGAGAAGGGTGTGCATGTGGACCCTGCCAAGATACAAGTTATTTTGGATTGTCCAGCCCCAACCACTCTAACAGAGCTCCGCAACTTTCTAGATCTTTCCGATTTCTATCACAGGTTCGTGTTGGGATTCTCTCATATCACTTGGCCTTTGAGTCAAAGTTATACAGTATTTTGTCACACTCCCCATATCATATCATGAAGTGTCAAAATGATGAAATATATCAGTGTATTCACCATGAAACATGTTCAGAAACATCCTTTAAAAAAAGAAGAAAACTTGCCTTGAAAGGGTTCTGAAGAAACTTGTCAAAAAACCTTGTTTTTAGGATCAATGCTTTTTGCAACACTAGTGACCCATGTTGGTACCTTGTTGACTATACTGTCCTAGCGCTTCCAGTGCAGATTTTATCAGGAAAACCCGCATTGAACCTCTTCAGGCAATTTTTCCTAAAGTGGAGGAGAATCTTCTCTTACTAGAAGTCTCGAGAACGATGAGCTCGTTATAGGTGAATATGGATTGGAATGAGATCTCCCATTATTGGTCCTTGATCCTAATTTCATGTATATTTCCCTTAAGATGTGGAACCTCTGCCTCCTTTTATGGATCCTTAACTCCCTCTCCTTCCCTATAAATGAGATCCCTACTATCCACAACAGGTTGGCTATTGCTTGGTTGCCTTCCTATTGCTGAATTATGCCCAAATTCTGCCCATTTTGCTGAGGATAAAGGAGTGCTTGAAGGTTAAGGCCATGACTTGGAAAATCACCTCAAGGAGGCTTCCAACATCAAGGCTTAAGTGGTTATAATGCTCCCTTTACCATCTATTAATAATATATTATGTGTTTTATTTCCATAAATGTGTCAATGATTGCTCATTTAGTGTAATATTCCTTGATCTATTACATGGTTTATATTGGAATGAATTTTTCTATGTATGCATTTAATGTCTCCACATGATTTCCCTTGCATGTATTCATCCATAATGACGAAGAGGAGATTGAGCTTGGAAGTGGAAGAATCAAGGACGACATCAATGAACGTTAGCATCAGAGTGAGGTAGGTCATCTATCCTCATTTGTGTTTTCTGGTATAAACTAGGAAATTTTGCACATATTTGTCTTTGTTTATTGCTAGATCCTCCCATAGGACTAGAGGGATCATTTCTGTCCATAGAAAAAATTGTCTGCATAAAAAAATGATGACTCCACTGTGGAACTTATAACCCTTCAAACCTCCTTTTTATTTTGTTATTTTTTATTAGTTTGTCCAACCTCCTAGTGATCTGTAATTTAGGTTCATTATGGGTCTGCATTCTGAGTAGTATGTTCTTTAGAGTGTCAAGTTTGGATCTCTCTTTGAGTTTCTTTTCATTTTCCTAAGTCTTTCTCACCCAACACTTTTTCTCCAAAAACAGTCGCACTGCCATCGCTGGTTTTAACCATTACAATTGCGCTGAAAACTTTGTCATCCTGTCAGCATATGTTTTTACCATTAAAGTAGTGTTGAAAACTCCTGTCAGCACAAACTTTGACCATTGAAGTGGCGCTAGTCCAAAAAAAGAGAACTTTGAAGGTTTCTACTAGAAAGGTCTAGTGTGTCTTGATCTCTGAAGTGTCCTCCTGCTCTGTGTGCATAGAACTTTCCATTATTTTTGTTGATTTATTATTGGTTTGCAAAATTCCATCCCATTGTTTGAAGTAGTGAAAGTGAATTTTGGTCTGGTCTTTAGTTCTTTGGGTCAAGAATTATTAGTTATTTTGAAAACTATAAAAGAAATGGCATTTTCATTTGCTTAGCTTTCATCTCAAAGTGTACTTTTCGAAATTGCATTAGTTTACATTACTTTGAAAAGTCATTTTGGGATTATCATTGAGCATAGATCACATTTCTTAGAGTTGAAATTTGTAAGTGCATTCTCACTCATTGAAAAGAAAAAGTGAAAAATTGCATGTAGGTGCATTTTAGTGAATTGAAATTCATTTTACTTTTGGCAGGTGCATTGGAATAGTGAAAGTGAAATATCTAGTTAGGAAGCATTATTTGTTGCATACTTGGTTGTCGTATCAATTTTTGCACTTCTTTCTACACTAGATAGCTTTCACTGAAATGAAAAGAATAATTTTTTCATATTAGTTGCATCGTAGGTGTGTTCAGGTGACATTGACTTTTGAGCCTTAAAACTGAAACATAATTCAAGGTCAACATAAAATTCATCTCAATTAACCTAAGGAGCATTTGTAACATTAACACAAACATTTAGAGGTCTAGGCTAGATATGTGTTCCGATGTCGTTAAACGTAGGAGTTGTCATTGTTTTCCAGTGTTGCATCCCGGGGTGATATCCCCTTCCACGTACAGAAGTGTATAGGACCATTCTCGAGTACTTTCTGGTTTATTGGAGGTGCTCCATGCATCATAAGTATATGGGAATGCTCTCATCAAACGGTTATGCATTATAAAACACTACTCCAGACTACACTCCCATGTACTGTCGTGTATATTTTGGGAATCCCCAATAGGTTTCTATCCATCCATAGGTAATCAAGTCTTCTGCCTTGTATATCGTGATACACCAAACACAACATTCAAGGAGATTGGTTGTCGTACATTAAGTACTTGGTTCGCCAAGATGTATATTGCAGTTCACGGTTGCTCAGTAAACCTTTATGCCTAGTTACCCTTTTTTGATCTATTTTTTGTTAAGTTCTAAAATTAATTGACCACGAAACAACATCCTTTCTTATGGAAATACTTCTTAGTAGATATTAGGTTGAGACTAATGGAAATAGTTTTTGAGGTGACCAATCAAGGAAACCCCTCTGACGGGAATCTTGGTCCTTTTCGTTCTTTTGGAAATGTTGGTGCTCCTTATATGGCAATGTTGTCCCTTCCCGGATTTACCATTGGTTTTCCAGTTTGGTTGTTTTTGACCCCTATGGTTCCGAATGTCCAAACTGCTTCTCCTCCACCTGAACAATATCAACCTCCAGTTGATCCTAAAGTTGACTCTTCTCCTTCTTCACTTGTTTAGTCTTCTTCCTCTTCTTCCTCTTCATTTGGTGAAAGCCTGTAAACTAGTAACCAGGTGGATAAGAGGAAGAAGTAAAGGAAGATTAAGAAGAAGAAAACTAAGAATGGGGAAAAACAAGCCTTCTTAGATATTGTCTTGGTATTCCCAATGTATTAGAAGTGTGGTCTACAGGCTCACATCAGCCTCTGGAGACCATGCTAGTGACACACCCTCAACTAGTGATAACCACGTCCATGTGAAAAAGGGTAAAGTCAAATTTCCTTGTCTGTTATGTGAAGGGAATTATCCTATTCACATTTTTCCTTATATGGATGAAGCCTAAAAAGTGTTGGACAATCTTACAACTTCTCAGCCTCGTCTTTCGAATGGTTATCGAAAGATTTGCCCTCATCCTCCATTAGTTCACCAAGTAGTTGATAATAATTCATCTCTAGTCAATGCCACTCTCTCTGAATGTGAATCCCATGAGCCCATTCCTGACCAACCATTGGTTGAGAAAATGGTTGACTCAATTCCACCTTTAGTTGATCATACCTGTCCTGTAGAGAGTGAAATTCATATAGCTCAGGTTCACCTTGTTTCTTTAGATTCCAATGAATTGGGGGGAAATCTTCCCATTCCCACGATACAAGGGGGCGATCCTCTCATTCCCATAACATAAGGGGGCAGTTCTCCCATTCCCATGGCACCCCCTCCAAGTAGTATGGTCACTTCCTTTGATTGGAGTTGACTGGCAGGATATTTTCTTCCTTCTTACGTGCCCTTTCAGATCAAAATATTATAATGTACCCATACCTGGCACAATCATAGATGAAGGCACATCTGTTAGTATTTTGTCCTCAACTACTTGGCAAGCTTTAGGTTCTCCGCAACTTGTACCTGTTACCCATAATTTGTTGGCTTTTAACAGAGGAACCAATCAACTGTTAGGGATCCTTCCTAAGTTTACTATTACTTTGGAAGAAAAAATCGTCTATATCAATGTGATGGTTGTCCAAGGCCCTTTGGATTTTAATTTACTCCTTGGCCGTGATTATGTTTATGTCATGGGAGCTCTTATCTCTTCTCTCTTTCGTGTGATATGTTTCCCACATGAAGGAAAATTCGTGGCTATTAATCAACTTTCGTTCATTGGTCCTAATTTGACTCCTAATCAGCCATCTTCACTAAATGGTCCTTGTATGCAAGTGGTATCACCCCCGCAACTGGTTAATTATGTGGAAACTTGTTCCATGCCCATGTCTACTGATGATTTAGTCAGTGATATAGTGCATCATGTACTGGGGGAATTGGAGCTTGATCTTTCCATTAGATCCCTTGATATGGATCCCTTCCATAGTGTTGTTCTCCCATTTGATGAGAACATATTAGAAGAAATGGCCTCTTATGGATCATGTATCAAGGTTCCTGGAGCACATTTCATTTTCTTATGTTAATCTCCTTAAAAAATGAATTAAGGTTCCCAAAGCAGAGTTCCTTTACTTTTGTCAAGCTCAATAAAAAATGAAACAAGGTGTCATGAGCATGGTTCTTTTCATGTGTCAAGCTTGTTAAAAAATGAAACAAATCCCCTTCTAATTTGAGTCTTTGATTAGATCTCGTAAATTCCCAGTCGAGCATTTCACATGATCTCGTAAATGAACCTTCATTCCATCCATATGTTAGTAACCAATAGTTTACTTAGGTGAATAAAATGAAGCTTGGGGGCATGCAAATTTATCTCAAGCATGATTTTTATTTATTTCAAGTTTGTGTAAAAATGAAACCAAATCTAAGCATAGCTTTTTACGATGTTTCAAGCTTGTGTAAAAATGAAACCAAATCCAAGCAAAGTTTTTACCATGTTTCAAGCTTGTGTAAAAATGAAACTATTCTCACTTTACCTCTCGTGATTTCCATTTTTATCAACCTGTTTTGAGCCTTCTTTTTTTCATTCCATCGTCGCCATCTCTTTGGCCAATCATATGCTATCACTTGGTTTTTTTACCCTTGCCTGGGAAACATTTGTGATGAGTGGTCTTATTAGGTAGCCTCTTGAACTTTACATGTTTTAAGAAGTTCCATCATAACCAGAACCAATTGCTATCTTTTTATACCACTCCTTCCTCCAGGTGGAGTCCTCTTTTAGCTCTTTCCAGACTCCAAAAATATGAAAATATTGTCGAGAACTTGTCTTTTTGAATTCTTTAAATTAAATGAAAAGACGTCTACTCAGTATAAGTTTAACCCTTTTACAGGCTGAGATAGACTAGTTATAGAAAAGGAATACCTTAATCAAACATGGCTAAGTGGTTCTCTTGGATATTGTTTTCTACCTTTTCGGATTCGAGGGACTATCTACAAAAAGGGACATCTGGAGTTTTCTTTTCGCCTCTTTTCCAAAATCTCTAAACATGAAAAATATGTCAAGTTACCCCTCCATCGGACTCGTAAAACTAAAACAACAAAGGGCTTTTCACCATGATGAGACTGAGATACTCCTTCCTAGGGATTGTTAAAAATACTAGGATGGATTCATCCAAAGGATGAACTTATACGACAAGCATATGGTATCCTCTTCAAGCTTGAGATTAAAAATAAAGAGGTACTCGTTAGAAATAGTGGGGGGAAATGGAAAGAGATATATATTTTATATTTTGTATGAAAGTCAGTATGTCGCTGTTGAACACGACACTTATCTATATCTCGTGTCGGGTTTGGGTCATCCTCACTTCGTCACTTTTCTCACTGGGTTTTCAGAATCCATTTGTCTCTCATCTGATTACATCCTATTGTCACCATGACCTATGATCATATTTTGAGTCAAATGCTGCCAAATTTCGGAGTCTTGTTGCTAATATGTTCAAGAGAAGTCCCATATTCAATTCAAACCACTTATACCCTATTTGACTTTTCTGCAACAATCCCAAATCACTCTTGCCAACTCTAAAAAATCCTATGTTTCATGTTGATGACGTGGGAAACATTATGGCCCTCCTTCAATGGATCACTTACTGTAGAATCCAACTCATTATCTAGGAAGATGATCTAGAAACTCCCTTTCAATACCTCAGAGCTTTCATGCCTCAATGGTAGGCTCTTCGGATTCGATGATAGGTTCACATCATTGGCCTTTGATCAAATGATTCTGCGAGTGTTTTACTTCAGCTTCATTATTCACACTCGTAGATTGTGTTGTTGTACCTTGATAACCATCATCATTATTGGTGGTTTCTCTCATGCCTATTAACAGTTCACATCACTGACTAGTAATTAGGTGGTTTCTACCATGTTCGACTCCAATGCATCTATTTACAGGGTGGGATTTGTACTTTGGTTGGATCGAGATACAGATGAAGACCCTAGTTTTTGTTTGATAAATCTAGGCTTCATGGAGTTATTAGACATTCATGATTTTACACATGATCCCTTCTATTCATATGGCTACGTCCATTACGTGGATCCATACAGATGATCCTTTCTATTCGGATTGCTGCATCCATGTCGTGGATCCATACACATGATCCTTTCTATTTATATGGCTACGTCCATGTTGTGGAGTCATGTATTACTATATGCCTACTCAAAGATGTATTATTAGGCATACTTGCATAAAACATGTCAAATATATTGTATCATGTTTGAATTGCAGGTCACTTGATGGTGTTTCTCCGGGTCCTTGCCTTGACTTGTAAAGAATTTCAACCATCACTTCCCATTCCACCTTCATGCTTTAGGGGGCATATGTTATACAATATTTTGTCACGCTCCCAATATCATATCTTGAAGTTTCAAAATGACGAAATTTGTCAGTGTATTCACCATGAAACATGTTAAAAATCATCCCTAAAAAAAATAAGAAAACTTGCCTTGAAATAATTCTGAAGAAACTTGTCAAAAAACCTTATTTTCAGGATAAACGATTTTTTCAGCACTAGTGACCCGTGTTTGTACCTTGTTGCACTATATTGTCCTAGCATTTCCAGCACGGATTTATTAGGAAAACTCGTGCTTAACCTCTTCAAGTAGCTTTTCCTAAAGTCGAGGAGAAGCTTCTCTTACTATAAGTCTTGAGAACGATGAGTTGGTTATAGCTGAATAAGGATTAGAATGAGATATCCCATTCTTGGTCCTTGATCCTACTTTCATGTATCTTTCCCTTAAGATGTTAAACCTCTCCCTCCTTTTATGGATCCTTAACTCCCTCTCCTTCCCTATAAATGGGATCCCTACTATCCATAACTAGTTGGCTATTTCTTGGTTTGCTTCATAGTGCTGAACTATGGCCAAATGTTGCCCATTTTTCTAAGGAGAAAGGAGTGCTTGAAGGTTAAGTCTAGGACTTGGAAACTCACCTAAAGGAGGCTTCCAACATTAAGGCTTAAGTGGTTATAATGCTCCCTTTACCATCTATTAATAATACATTATGTGTTTTATTTCCATAAATGTGTGAATGATTGCTCATTTAGTGTAATATTCCTTGATATATTACATGGTTTATATTGGAATGAATTTTTCTATGTATGTGTTTGTTGTCTCCACGTGATTTTCCTTGCAGGTATTCATCCATAATGGAAACAAGGAGATTGATCTTGGAAGTGAAAGAATAAAGGACGACATCAATGTACATTAGCATCAAAGTGAGGTAGGTCATCTATCCTGCTTTGTGTTTTCTGGTATAAACTAGGAAAGTTTGCACATATTTGTCTTTGTTTGTTGCTATATCCTCCCATAGGACTAGAGGGATCATTTCTGTCTGCAGAAAGGATTTCCTGCACAACAATCAATTCACCAAGGGTAGAGAAAAAGCAAAGTTATTTTGGTTTGAATCCCAACAGAAGGTGTTTGTCGTGTTGAATCATCACCTTTTCTCTGCAATAGTGCTCACATTGCTAGAACTGCAACAACCATTTGAAATTGAGACAGATTCCTATGACTATGCTAATGATGCAGTTCTTACCTAGAATGGGGCATCCAATGGCATATCACAGTGAAACACTTTCAGATACAGTATGAAAGTATCCCAAATATGACAAAGAAATGTATTTCATTGTGCATGTTTGCCGACAATGGAAGCAGTACATTATGGGAAAGACAACAGTCATTCACACAAACCACCGACCCCTTGTAGTTCATACAGACATAAGGAAAGTTGCAGAACAATTGTCATCATAAATGGTCCACATATTTGCAACAATTCCATTTTAATATTAAGTACAAGAAGGGAAACACCAATGATGTTGGAGACTGCCTCAGCCAACCACCGGTTATGTCGTTGACCACTGTGCTCGACTCTTGTGGACACGAGATGGGATGGACACATCTTTACAAGAGTGATCCAGAATTTGGTACCACATATCATATGCTCCTGGAAGGCAAGCAAGTTCTAGAATTTCACCTCTAGGACGAATTGCTATGCCACCTAGGACACCTTTATGTTCCTTCAAGCAAGCGTGCCAAGATAATTTGGGAGGCGCACTACAGTCAGATCGCTAGACATGTTGGGGTAGAAAAGACAATGGAAATACAACATAAGTATTTTTATTGCTCAAACTTCTAGAGGATGTTTGGAAGTTCATCAGATCCTACACTACCTGTGCCATTGTGAAACCTACAATAAAAAAACAAGGCCTATATACTCCTTTTCCTACTTCTGGCTGACCCAAGGAATCCATCTCCATGGATAACATGTCGTGCCTTCCTTCTACCAAGCATGGCAACGACTGTGTTTTCGTGGTTGTTGACATATTCTCTAAGATGGACATTATGGAGGCCTGTAAGAAGAGTATCATAGTAGAAACCACTGCCAAACTCTTCTTTGAATGAGTGTGGGTACACATTAGGATCCCACTGTCCATTATCTCAGATCGGGACAACGGGTTCCTAAGTACATCTTGGTCAAGCCTCTGGTTGTTGTTGGATACCAAGCTCACTAAGTCCATGACCTTCCACCCCCAAACTGATGGCCAAACAGAGGTCATCAACAGGATGATTATGCACATCCTCTACATATACAACTCGAATAATCCACACACATGGGGATGAAAGCCTCCCCTATGTCTAGCACAACAGCAACATGGCTCTCCACAGTTGAACTGGCCACAACCCCTTTCAAGTGGGGTTGGGATTCCAGCCACTATGTCTCATTGATGTTTCCATACCAGCTACATCTACTCAGGAGGATTCATCTCATGTCTAGTCTGAAGCTGACAACATTAACAACTTCAATGAATGTATTCAGAACATCAACCAACACTTACATGACATATTGGACAAATAAAATACTAAGTACAAACAACATCAGGTACCACACAATTTCCAAGTGGGTGACAAAGTTTGGTTACGTTTTCATAAAGAGTGCCTTGTTGGGGCCCACCACAAGCTTCACCCACTCAGATATGGGCCTTACACCATCACTAAGGCTATGGGAGATATTACTCTTGAGCTCAACATTCCCCCATTCCTTGGCCTGCACCTAATGTTCAATGTTGAATGCCTTTGGCCATACTTTCCACCATTACTAGACACATTAGACATTGTAGAATAACTCATACCAACATAAATAAACCAAGACTACATGGCACAGGACACAACTGATCGAATCATGGAAATGTAGATCAAGACCACTCACCAGCAGAAGACCCAACTATATTAGGTTTTCATAGCTAGTAAAATTATGCACCAAGGCAAGCGACTCACTAGGGAGCAAGTTCAACGGAAGTTTCCCCATCTCATGGAGGAACTCAAAATAATGGGGAACATTGCTTCCTAAGGGTGGAGGAATGATCAAGGTGGATATTGGTGGCCACCCACCTATTCCACTTGGGCCCTCACCATTGTTTCTTTTAGTTTCCTTAATTGTAGCATAGTTTACTATTTTTGAAAGTTCTTGGGTCCTAAAATTCTTAAGCCATTTTGAGGATTGAAAGTTGTAGTCCTCGGATAGATCTTTTTAACAAGTATCGTACACATCAAACAAAGATTGTATGCCAAAGTTACGACCTCAGGAAGTTGATGTACCGATTTACCCAACGGGGCCCAAAAACTTTTGGCGCTTCATATCCTAGGGTTAGGTTTTTGGATGTTTGTGGTTTTCCATTGTTTCTTAATAATAAATAGGCCTTGGAGACTCATTGTAACACAATTTAGAGGCATGTAGATGCCAAATTTCTTCTCAGAGATACGCTACCTTTGCCTGAGCTAGTTTATTTCCATTCTATTTGTAAACATCTTTCAGTTCTTTGATATTAATGAAATGAAGATTTATTTTTGTTGCATCTTTGTGGTTATGTTTATATCTATCTTCTATTTCATTCCTGCATAAGACTGGATCATTGTCAGAAACCCATTGATGGGAGGACCTCTTGGTCCCTCAAGTCATCCTTCTCTTTCTTGGTCTGGTTCAAATACACATACTCCATTACCTTTCTTGGCTATACCAGACATCTTGGATCTATACAAGTTGAAAAATGTTCCCATCAACGATAACTTGCTTTGGCCTCCGACCCCGTACGAAATTCCTGCAGACATTGCTACGTTTGAGAGAAAGAAAGGAGACAACCCATCTACACATGCCACTACGTACCACCTTTGGCATGTTTCCAATTGTATGATGGATGACAGTATCTAGCTCAAAATCTTCCCACACACCTTGACTGGAAAAGCTGCTAAGTGGTATATTGAATTACCATGTACCTTCATTAACAACTTTAATACCCTCACCATGGAATTCTTGAAGCAATTCCATCTACCAATTTGTTACGAACTTGGAACAAATTCTTGACAACTTTGCGCCAGAACAATTCCACCCACATCTATGATCATATCCATGAATGGAGACGAAGGTGAAGGTTAGTAAAGGCCCCCACTTCAGACTACTTATTAGCTTATTAGTTCTACAAGTCTCTTCTACCCCCTATTCCAAAGGAAATTTCCATTTCTAGAGTTGTTACGGAGGACCAGGTCATTCGTCATGCCAACACCTATATCTCATTTATTCTCATTCTAGAATGCTTTATGACCTTATCACTAATTCTCCTCAGACTTCAAATATTCTCGTTGCACAAACACCTGGTTGTCAAGTCGAAGGTCTTGTTAGTGCTACTATTTGGACTGTCATCACTTAGTTAAGTGGGAAAAAAACCCAACTATCCATTATTGCTACCCCTGCCTCAACTACATCTGATCACACTATTGCTCCTTTGTCCAATTAGATTAAGTTTGTGCGGTCTACCCAAGTAACCATGCCAATCGGGGTAAACATGAGACAAGAGGCTACTATGATCATATTCGACCTCCTAGGTGACCTTAAGGAAGTGGAATCGATGGAACATCACACACAGTCATCCAACATCATTAACATAACCCTTAGAAGACAAGTCAACCACTCAGATAACTTGTCCCAGGGTCCCACTATTGTTCTGGACCTCTTAGGCCATAGTCGCTCTCATGCTATGGGCAAGGGAGTGGCCAGATACCTAAAAGTCGCTCTCATAGGCCTGCCTACCAGTGATTGTGGACTACAATTTCCAGTTCTGTGCCAACGCCCTGTTGTGTTGTACAACAACCCCCCATTTCATAAATTTTTTCTTTAAAATCATAATAAGAAATGGGTCCCTTTTAAACATAGATGTGTGAATAAATTGGTATTAACTCATCGTTATAAAAACCCTCATCAAAAGGTCCAACTGAAATGAAATATACCTTTCAAACAATAATAAAATAGGTATTTCAAATAATTATAAAACTCTTTATTATTACGATAAAGCGATCGCAAGATCGCATATCGCAATAATAAGAAAAACATATATAAAGACCCATTGAATTACTCCGATCCGAAAAGGGTAATCGCTATCGGCAATCAGCCGTAGCAACCAATTCATTAACTGTGACAACTTCAAATCTTCTTACGCGATAAGGCGTATCGCCATCGGCGATCGGCGATTTCGCAATAGCATAAGTAATGTGACCCGAGCCCTTTCCCGATTGTGATACATTAAATCAAGGCACGTATTTCGAAGCATATTAAAGATTGGCATGCATTATACCACCTTTGGTGATTGAACGATATTTTGGACTATTATAAAACCTTTCTGTTCACGTCACCAATCATCAAATGCGATTATCCACCAAAAATCCAAGCCACGCTTGAATCGATCATTCGCCATATAGACATTATGATGGATATTTAAAAGCTCCCTTATCATGATTGACAGGTGAGCCGGCCAATTAATGAAGCAGTTATGCCGAGATTTTCCACTTAGATTCTATCTGCGGTAGTTTCACTATGATCTTTGATTATTCGCTAATAGATATAACTCTTTCATATTGGCTCATGCTATCTATTTCTCTATATCACGCTGGTTTCATTCCTTGTGCAGAATTCCGTCGAAATAGCAAGTTTTAAGCAAATGGGAAAGAAATACAAGAGATCCGCAGCAACAGCGGCCCCTATAGTAACAGTCCAGCCCACCAGTGATCCAGGACCAAGTAAAAAGGGCCTAATCTCAGACATTACATGTCTCGGTCTAGGAAATACAAGCTGGCAAAGCATCAATAATTTAATTGAAGTAGAAGAACCTGAGGAAGTGTCAGAAGAAGCTGCTGCAGGCGCAACTAATAAATCAGAAGCCTCCTTGAAAGATTTAGCCGACTCATATTTGCACAGGATTGCAGCTCGGGAGAAAATTCTTCCATACACTGATGTAGTCAGATGGGTGGTTGAAAAAATTCCAGTTTCAAATAGGACGTTTTGCACAGTTGACGGGAGGGTTTTTGGTTCATTTCAGCCTGATGACTTAAGGAAGATGTATCATTTTCCCGAACCTGAAAATAAATACAACAAAGCCTTTCTGGAGAAATTTGCAGCAGAAAATGAGACAGAATCGACCCCAATTAGGAAATGGAGACAGAATCCCGCAAAACACAAACATGAATCATCGGGTAAGTACTCTGTCAATTCATTATCATCTCCTTACTGTTATGCTGGAGCGATGATGTGTAGGATATGGGGAATGCATGATTCTTCTAAGTTCACTATTGAAATGGTTCCTTTAATGGAAGCGGCTGTTAATAGCTATGCAATGGATTGGGCGAATATATTGTCCAATAAATTAGCCTCTGCAATTCTTGATTTTAGATTCAATTCATGCAAAACCACCAGGACTATTCCTCCTTTCTATTACAGCTCTTATGTTATGGATATGCTTTGCTTTAATTCCGAATACCCGGTACTTGGGTGGAGATGGACGCCACATGACCCTAAGGCAATCCACATTTATCATCAGATGTTATGGAAGGTGCATTATAAAGACCACTTGTATCAAATCTGTAATGGTTTCATGTTACCTATCTATTATGCCATTTTTGATAAGCCTGCCCCAAGGATTTCCGAGGAGGCAGAGATTGACTTGACCGCTGTGGGGAATTGGTTCAGGGAAGATAAGTTCACATATATAAGAGTGTATAGTAGCCTCACAAGGCCCCATGTCCTTCCATTGTATGTACCTGATAAGTTGTTGGCGCGAGAGTTAGCTTACCAAATAACCACAGCCGGAACATCCAAAACTATCAGGCTTTCAAAAAAGCAGTCATGGCCTACATTTCCTTTGAGATGCGGTGTTTATACTCTGCATGATTACAAACATGTGGAAAAGGAGACAGGGAAAATAAATATGCTCAATCTTGCAACCATCCCTAATAGGCAATTCGATCCATGGAAAGTTGCCTATAATGTGCTTGAACAAGCCAAACTTACTAAGTTTGACCATGAAAAAGATGAATTTGATGACCTTTTTTGTTCAGCAGAATCATTATCTCGGGTGAAAACATTGGCCAAGATGAAATATAATGATGAAGGACTAGTAGAATTCAATAGGCTTAGAGAACAGAGGTTGCAAAGTCTGCCTCTGGACTTATTGGCTACTACACCAACAACTAAGTCAAGCGAGCCTGAACAGAAAATTATTGATAAATCTCCTGCTACAGAGAAAATTCCCGAAAAGGGAAAAGAGCCAGAACAAGAAACAGGGCAAGAGAAAGAGAAGAAGAAGGATAGTGAAATTATCGATCTAGAGACTCAAATTGATCCCAAACTCCTCAAAGAGTGGCAAAAATTTGACTCTATTATAAGCAATCCCAAGATTTCACAAGGATTCGACACACCCCAAGTAACAGTCGGTTAAGAAACAACAACAACTACGGTTCCAATTGAAGGAACCAGTGGCCCACCAATCAGCAAAGATGTAGAAATAATTCCTAAAGATCCATCCGATCAGATTGTTTTGCAGATAGAAGACATACCACCATTAGATGTCTTTTACAGTCCCAAACACAGGGATGTGGTGAAAAGACAGAGGAAAAGGAGGAGACTTGATCAACCTTCCCTTTTACCAGATCAAACAGAGATGGCTAATGTGGTGTGGAAGGAGGAATTTGACCCTTCCGATGACCTTACAAAACTTTCTCAGTATGCCGGAGCTTATTCGGCAGCCACCATGGATAAAGCCTCGGAAGTAAGCAATCTACTTAAGGAAAGAGATCAAAAAATTGTTTCATTGTAGTCATAGGTGTCCGAAGCACAGCGGAAAATAGAACAGTTAGAACAACAACTATCAATACAGCGGCAGACAAACAGTCAATTAAATGAGCAATTTCTCAAAGAGAAGTAGAGGATAGACTTGAGCGCAGTACAGAAATGAAAGGAATTGTCTGAAGCATTGGCCAGATTGAAGGTGATGAATGAAAAAATGAGCAAGACCAAGGATGAGCAAATCGCTCAACTGTCACAAGTAGAAAAGTTCAAGAGTCTTCCTCAACTAGTAGAGTTTAGAACCGAAGCTCTACAAATCAATAAGGCATTGATTACACAGCTAAAACTGCCGTGTCACAACATTTCTTTGGTTGAGCCTCTTTGTGAGATTACTACATCAATAATTGATAAATCAGTCGATTCCAGGCAGGATTTAGAACAGGCCGATGAGACCTTAACCAACTTTCTTGCTTGGCAAGACACCAGTGAAGGACAAGCCCCTAATCTGCCCAAACTTCTAGAGTCACACAAAGACATCCTTTTCCTAGAATGGCAGTCATAACTGATGAAAGCAGAGAGATAGACCTCAAGATGTCGATTATCTACCAGTAATTTTATTGAATTGGTCAATGACACTCTTTATCTCTCTAACATGATTTCACGATGCAATCCAGGTAAATTGATGTCGGCCAAAGCCTTGGAAAAAACATGCAATAAAGAATTGGAAAAGAATGGAAGACTAATTGCTGGCATCCAAAGTTTAACCTGGGATGCCTTTTGGTTTTTCTTAATTAAACCATACAGTCAGAGGGCTGCACTCAAATGTTTAACCGATGCCATCAGTTGCATGATTCCCGAGATCCATGATGCCACATATTCAGCCCAACTGCATTCTCATCTAATATGCCCTCCAGAATTGCAACCGATGCTTGCTATCTGCCAGCTCAAGCCGAAGGGATATCATTTGAAATAATGAATCATGCTGTCGACTGAGAACAAGCCGATTTTGAGGAGATATTCATAATATAGTTGTACCAATTAATAGTATTTTATTTTGTAATTAGTTAGCTTAATTAGTATTTATAGGCCCTTTCATGCATTTAGAAAGGGTCCTCAGTTTTTGTATAAACTCAAATCAGTAAGTCACACTATTGTGCTTCTGATCTATTTTTATGAAGACTAGGCCAACGTTCTGAATTTTAATGAAGAAAGCTTTGATGACATGTGCACTATTGCCTTTTGTGGAAGTGTTTCTAAGTTAGATGAAGGAATTTGAATGCGATTGATATCGAGAGTGATCCAAATAACATATGGTACTATTATCTATGCTCTTGTGTCATTCTTTTATGTGAATCGACATTTGTTTAATCTTGCTATCATTGGATATATGTATGTGTTTTAACAGCAATCCTTGTACTTTTCACTATTGAATGTCTAAGGACTGTTATTCTTTCAATCATATTTATATCTATGATATATATGAAGAATAGTGTAATAATGCTTGCTTGATTTCTTTGTTCAACTATTTGAACTTAGTAATTATCATATGAATAAATGTCTTTGTTTACCAATAGAGTCATCTATATGCCTGTTTGTGGATGAAGACCATCAAAAGTTACACTAAAAGCAGAAATTTCCCGGATAGGATAGTTATTTATAATTTTATTTTTAGATTAAATCATTCATCCATTATCATTAGACACTAGAGAATCAACCACTTATCCATCCTATTTACCAATCATTGGGAAACTGGTCCCATTATTTCCAGTCGGAGCCACCACACCAAACAGAAAAGGAGCTGCTTTTAAGGTCCGGACCGGGTGGTTTTCCCCGATGTTGCTGCAGTGATTTTCGAGGCCTCAACACGCCCCCAGGATTTAAGCCACTTTTTCAGACCCAGAGCCCAAGCCACTGCCTAGAATGGAATGAAAGCTCATAATAAAGTAAAGTACAAGGAAATAATGAAGAAAATGTAATAAACTCAACAAGACCTTAACCAGACCCCTACTAGCCATGAGATACATTTCATCAAACATATCATTGACATGTAACTTATAGGTGTACACAACAAAATTAAGTGTAGGGATCTCATACCTATCTAAGAATTGTTATGAACCATTGTTCCCTCATGCCATTTGCTGCATTATCCTCTATTAGGTCATAGAAACATTACCCATTCATATACAAGTAAAAACATGCTGAGATGCATACATAGTTACTATCATAAAATGTGCATATAACCATCATAATAGGAATAGAAATAAAATAAACATGTCAACCATGAAAATCCATATATACATCAGTACATTTTAACATGAAAATCAAGGGAATGAATTTATCATTAACTAATGCAATCAACCAATCGGAGATGGGACTACCACGTTCCACCCGACCATATAATGGATGATCCAAATCTCTCTTCATCCATTCACCCTCGTGCCATATTCTAATCGTGAATGTGGGACTCAAATCAAAATAACTTAACCACGGCATATCGAGTCTAAACCACCTCACCCTCATTAATAGAAACAAGGCTTTACCGTAATCCATCCCGGATCAATAGGCCAACACAATGAACACATCATAGCAGGAATTACTATGGTCTCCGCTCGATCACTAGGCCAAACAATCATGGATGCCACCAAATTTATCCACTGACACTATGAGGAATTTTCTTGTCTCCTAGTCTCTCAGGCTTTACTACAATCCAAACCCGGATCACTAGGCCCTAAAATGAGACCCACTCTCTAGGCTTTACCTCATATCCCAAACTCATGATTACTGGGCTCAACAAAGAGAAAACCACCTCTAGTCTTTACCGTATATCTTTCCATTCACCAGAAAGGATTCCTAGGCCATTCAAGGAAACAAAAAATACGACTTTACTACAACCCACAGTCTGGTTCAGGGGTTACTAAGCCATGTGTTCTATCATTTCGGAGATCTACCTCACTCATCTTCGAATCCATCTGGAAATCAAGGTCAACCCATGGCTATCTGGAAATGGCAAGGCTAGGAAAAAAAACATTGTTATACCTAGAAAAACCCATGCCATGATAGAAAAAGAACCACATGCAATACCATGCATGCCAAATCTAGCAAGGAAACTACACATGCAAGTCAATACCTGCAATGAAGCCTGTTGTAGCTGCTTGATCCTGCCTTTCCCTGTTTGATCTTTGCTTCCTCTTACCTTCTTTGCCTTCCTTTATCCAATGCCAAAATTCTCCAAGAAATACTCTAAGTATCCAAGAGTATGAGAGAGAGAGAATAATGAGAGTGCTCCAAAATGAACTGACAAAAGGTTACCAACTGATCCTTAGAATCCTTTTTATGAATGAGGCCTCTATTTTCTTCATTTTCAATTATTTTCCTTCATTTTCCTCCTCACATGCAACCTATGAATTTTCACCTCCCTTTTCTCCTAATTTCCATTATTTTCATAAATAATTGTGCCAAAAATGACATTTTTCATTTCCAAAGCCATAGCCATTGCCTTTTCCAATTTCCTTAGCCATAAACAACCAAATGAACACACCCTAGGATGTCCTACACAATATTTAACTTGGAATAAGTGTCCCATTCATCCATGGTTATTTTTTTAACTTTTATTATATTTAATTTTCACCAGGGCTGTTACAGAACCCTCCCCCTTGGGGGACACCGTCCTCGGTGTTCAATCACACATATACCTTAGCAACCCACTGAAATAAGACATACTTCTCATGGAGCTTTATAACATAGGTTGATGCAGTGTTTACAATGAAAGATCCGCTTAAGAGAAGAACATCGTGACAACATGACAACATACCGCATAGTGGAGCTTTATAACACAACTCATTATGGTATTTACAATGATCATCATGTTGAGTGCCAACTCATATAACATCATAACATCATGATAACATATAACATAATAGCATGGCACCCATACCACATAGTGGAGATTTATAACATATCTTGTTACGGTATTTACATCCATACCCGGGTGTACATATCACAACATCATAAAAAATATAGATACCAAAACATATGCCAAATCATATACCAAAGCACATATCAAAACATATACTACACACCACATTTAAGCATATATCAAAACATCACATATCATATATCAAACCATCATAAAGAAAATACTAAACCATCATAAAGAAAATACCAAACCACCATAATAAAATACCAAACCACCATATCAAGCTGCTTTGCCTCAACCAGAAAATAAGGAAGGATACATAACCTGCATCTAATCCACCATCTCCACGTAGCTTCCTCGGGCCCCAATTGATTCCATTGCAATTTAACTTGCTTGATTTCTTGGTTCCAAAGCATGAACACCTTTTTCTGCAATATACACTAAGGCTCCAAGTATAATTCTCCATTTGAATGCACCTGCAATACAGACTAGTCAGAGGAAGTGCAAGTCAAAAGGCTACTGGCCTGATCCTCTCAATGATACTGAAGGGTCCACAAAATCGTGGTGCTATCTTGGCACACGATCCAATCCAAAAGGAGATCTTCTTTGGTTTGATGCGTAAGTACACATGTTCCCCAACCTGGAACTCCTTAAACAACCTGTTCCTATCTGCATAAATATTTTGCCTATCCTATGCTACTTTTAAATTCTTCTTAATCACTTGCATCTCTTGTTCCATGTCTGCCAACATATATGTTCCAATCAATACCCTACTAACCGAATCACTCCAATTGATAGGAATGTTACAACTCCACCCATATAACGCCTCAAAAGGACTCATCCTCAGTGACTCCTGATAACCCTTGTTGTATGCGAACTCTCCCAAAGGGATATACTCTTCCCACTTCCTCTGCTAATGCATCACATACATCCTCAATATATTGTCTAATATCCTCTTGAAATTCTCCGTCTGTCCATCTCTCTGCAGATGATAAGCTGTGTTGAAGGCCAACTCTATGCCCAAACCTGCAAATAACTCATTCCAAAACTTGGAAGTGAAATTCACATTCCTGTCTAACACAATCTTCTTTGGAAAACCATGTATTCTAAATACATCTCTGATGAACACTTGTGCCACATCACTAGCTGAGAACATACACTTCATCGGAATGAAGTGCGCAACCTTTATTAACATGTCCACAATGACCATGATGGAATCATGCTGCTTCACTATCTTCGGAAACCCTGTGATGAAGTCCATGGAAATGACCTCCCATTTCCATTATGGAATCACAATCGGTTGTAGAAGTCCACCTGTATGTTTACACTCTGCTTTCACTCATTGACAATCAAAGCATCTAGCCACAAACTCTGCTACATCCCTCTTCAAATTTGGACAATAGTAATACCTCTTCACCATTGTCAGTGTCTTTTGATAACCTGGGTGACCTGAATATGGTTTCACATGAAATTCCCTCAAGGTCACCTTCTTGAGCTCACTTCTATCTGGTACATATATCCTATCTTAGAACTTGACAAATCCATCTGATGTAAGACAATAATCCATAACTTTTGCACCTGCACCTGTACCTATACCACTACATGTACTTGTACCTACACCTATACTCATACATGTACCATGACCTGTACCTGTACTATCACCCTGCTGTAACCTATACACAATCTCCATATACTTGACATCCTTCTAACCTGCCTGCAAGATCCTATCCTGTAAGTCTGTCCCATAGGAGCTCATAGCTGCCAAGTGATGTGCCTGTATCCATCTATTGAGAGCATTTGCCACCATGTTCTCTTTACCTTTGATGTACCTAATCTCTAAATCAAACTCGTTGATCGTGGCTAACCATCTAGCCTGCCTCACGTTCAGATTTGACTGGTCAAACAAATACCTCAACCCAATGTGATCACTCATAAGCACAAACCGCCCGCCAAGAAGATAGTGCCTCCACATATTAAATTCATGTATAATCACCGCTAACTCAAGATCATGTGTCGGGTAGTTCATCTCATGCTTGTTTAGTTTCCAAGACTCATAACATACCACCTATCCATCCTGCATAAGGACTCCTCCAATCCCTCTCTTGCAAGAATCTGTGCATACCTCAAACTCTTTGTCTGGATCTGTAATATGTAGTACTAGTGCATGCGTCAACAACTGCTTAAGCTGCTCAAAGCTAGCTTCACACTCCTTAGTCCATTTGAAATTCTTACCTTTCCTCTACAAGGATGTAATGGGATAAGCATTCTGCGATAAGTTCTTGATGAACCTCCTATAATAACCTGCCAGACCCATGAATAATCTCACCTCATCCACATTCTTAGGAGCTACCCACTCCATGATGGACCTTATCTTCTCTAGATCTACTGCAATGTTGTTACGAAACCAGCTCATAAAAGATAGAAAAGATAGATGAACACCTTAGAAATAAGCCTCTTCGAGGGGGAAACCTCCTTTACATTACACAAATGAACAATTCTTCCCTGATACAAATGAAAAGACCTCCTTTCTATATATATGAGTCTAAGGGGTCATAATATAATCAGAGTCGACATAACAATAATAATTTAACAGCACAATAATAACAATAGTGGGCTTCTATGGGGCACAATAGTAAAAATATGGGCACTACATGGGTACATCAATATAATAAGGGGGTTTCACTAATAACAGTAAGGGGTTACACTAGTAGTATAGGGCCTAACAAATGCCTTCCTTGGAGACAACATGTCCCAAGTAGTGCACCTCAATCTAAAAGAAACTACACTTGCTGAGCTTAGCATACAACTGATGCTCCTTCAACAACCTCAACACTGCAGCTAAATGATCAACATGCTCTTCCTCATTTTTAGAATATACCAGTATATCATCAATGAACACAATAACGAACTGATCCAAATATGGACACAACACACTATTCATCAAACACATGAATGTAGCTGCAGCATTAGTTAAGTCAAATGGAACAACAAAAAACTCATAATTCCCATACCTAGTCCTAAACACAATCTTGTAAATGTCCTCCTCTTTGATGCATACTTGATGGTATCCAGATCTCAAGTCGATCTTCGATAACATTGTTGCTCCTTTCAGCTGATCGAACAAGTCATCAATCCTCATAAAAGGATATTTGTTCTTGATGGTCACTTTGTTCAACTTCCTGTAATCAATGCATAATCTGAGGGTACCTTCTTTCTTCCTCATAAACAAGATCAGTGTGCCCTAAGGTGATACACTTGGCTTAATGTATCTCTTGTACAACATTTCCTTTAACTCAACTAACTCAGGTGTGCTCATCCTGTAAGGTTATTTTGATGCTAGCGTTGCCCCTGGAACTAACTCAATCTAAAAGTCTACCTCCTTGTGAGGTGGAAACTCTGTAATTTCCTCAGGGAATATATCCCGAAAATGCTACAACATTGGATGATTTTTCAACACATATGCATCCTCAACCTCCTTACCCTTATCACTATAAATGTGTACTACAAATAGCTTGCACCCTTTTCTACGACTATGCTTTACTTGCATAGCTGTCACCATCCTAACTGATGTGGCTTTCTTCTTACCTTAGAAGACTCTTGGTTCTCCATTGTCATAAACACACTCAATAGCTTTGTCATAGCAGTCAATCTTGGTTCTATGTAGATACAACCAATCCATGCCCAACAACATATTGTATCATCGCAAAGACAAAACATTCAAGTGTGCTATTGTAGGCATACCATTTAAATCAAATGCACAAGTTCCTACCAAATGATGAACTTGCCTCTTTGTACCTGTATCCAACTTCACTAACCAAGACTTTGAATGCAATTCCTTATTCAAACCACACTTATCCAGCAAGTCAAGACTAACATAGCTATAATTAGATCCAAGGTCATTTAAAATAGAAATAACTTGATCACAAATCTTACCATCCATCTCAATGATAGATGCATGGTGTCCTTCCTGCCTGTTGTCCACTACTGCATAGGTATGTGGAATACTCTGACCAACATCCCCAATAGTATGTGCCTCCTGTGCAGTGTATATCTCAGACTGACCACCCTGATTCTGTGGAAAATATCTCTTAAGGTGTTCCTTGCCACATGTCCAACACTCCGATCAACTAGTACGAACACCTCTATGTTGTTGTTGCGACTCATGTCCCTGTCTAGCTGCATTAAATATCTTTTGCAGTGCCACATCCTCTTTCTCATCTGCATGTTAAGGCCTTGTCCTCTTAGGATTCCATTTACCTTTAACTTTGGCTTTTCCTTTCCATCCATGCTGAGACTCATTCTTACACTTTGATTGCACATAAAAAAGCTTTAGTTTCCCAATAATTTCCTCAAGTGAACGAGGCTCATCATACTCAATCCATTCTCTAAATTCTAATGGAAAACCGCTGACAAATCATTGAACTTTAGCCTTCTCATCAATAATATATGGTGCATACCTCAATAGCTCCAGAAACTTGGTCATGTGCTCTTCATCCATCATTGATACCATCTTTAGCTCATAGAATTAGTTTGCCTTACTGCCATAGTACCTTTTTGACAAGTATTTCTTTCTGAAAAGCCTCTTTAATTCCCGCCAGCTCAAGTCATCTGTCCTAATGTCTCTAACTCGCTTAACGTCTTCCCACCAGATGTCTGCTTTACATTTCAAGATGAAGATAACTATTATGTTCTTCATGTTATCCGTGTAATCATGCAACTCAAAGAATTTGTTCATTCCAAGTATCCAAGCCTCTGCATCTTCCAGCTTCTTCATATCTTCGTCAAAAGTAGGTGGCTTCTCTTTCTTAAAATCATCTGGTAAGTATCCCCTATCATTCCTCCTATAAGGATGATAGCAATGACAATCATGATGTCTATCAGGTCTAGAACTAGAATAATACATGTGTTCACCACTCCTCCTATCCAGAGTGTCCAACAACCTACCGTCTCTCACTGTATTAGATCTTTTTGACCTGTGTCTACCAGGATATCTACTGCCATATGCCCCATTAGTTTTATCCTCATGTCCATGGCTTATCCAAAGTGGCCCTTTTCACTGCAAGTCTTACTAACTCTAAAGAAGTATAGCATTCACCTCTGGCTGCTTCTCTTGTGCCTGTATGAGCCGATCATTATCTTCTTTACAACTCCTTATATCTTCCTTCAAGCTTCTCAATGTATCGACCAAATCAGAAGTATGCCCCACACTACATTTCTCATCTGTGCACAGGGATATTTTATATAGTCTGCCACCTTGCTAGCCATTTTATCTTTCTCTTCTTGCAATGCATAATATGTCATATAAAAATCACAATAAACCAACATACCTTAGTATAGCTCGGGGAGGATACCTTGTCTGCAATATCACCAAATCAACATGGTACATGTATAACATAATCATAATATCATATCGACATACACAAGTAAATGTATCAACACATAAACATCACTCTAACTAGGATTCAGTCATGAATGCAAGTCTATATCAACAATGCATGCTATGACCTCATGCATGATAACAACCATTACTCCATTATACACATTGCTACATGCAACCGACAATATTGCATAAGCAATGCCTGGCCAATTACAGAAATGCATAGATGCATGTAGTTGAACATAATCGATCAGTTCTTGCAATCAACCTACAAGACTAATACATGTAATCAAAATATTCAAAATCTAACCTAACATAAAAGGATGTAAGTAGGTGACATAAAATAAACATGTAAGTGACAAATAACCATATATAATCAGTCACATACTCATGTCAAATACTCTTCGGGAAATCAACATCAAATTCTCCATGAAAACCATACTACAAACCTAATCCAACATCAAGCAATTGAAACAAATATATAAGTGTAAGAGACACACCTGCAACTGACATGCATGAATGGATAACACATTCAACCCATCCAGTCTAAGAGTTGAACCATGATCTGATACCAATTTGTAATACCCTCCTCCCACATCTACCCAAGTAACCATTCCAATTGAGGTAAACATGAGATGAGTAACTACTATGATCAGATTCGACCTCTTAGATGACCTTAAGTGTTACATAGTAATTTGTCACCGACTCTGCATTCCATGATCCTAGATACTGCCAGTCCATGTGACTGACATCTGTGTTGTGTCATGTTGCCAATTATGGGTCATTACCTTCCTTGCAATCTCAAGAAGAGTGCCTCATTTCATTATCCCTGTAGAAGACGCTTTTTACCTAAGTTTTTGGGTCGTCGCGAGTCAGAAGTCATCTCCCTCGCGAAGATGGTCAAGTTAACACTAGCCCTAGCGAAGTCTTCACTCTGTCCCTATGTTGCACCCGCGACGAGCTAGATTTGGCAAGTTTTTCAACAACTCATTGAAACTTTGAGATGAAATTGCTTCATGGGCGGTCCTAGGGCTGGTCCATGAACAATTTCACCGAGGATAGTTCTTTTCTTGTGTCGACCTCGTTAAAAAATGAAACAAAGGGTGTTGAGGATAGTTCCTAATCTTGTGTCAACCTCATTAAAAAATGCAACGAGTCGTGAGCATAGTTCTTTGTCTTGTGTCAAGATCGTTAAAAAATGACATAAGAGTAATGAAAATAGTTCTTTTAATGTGTCCACCTCGTTAAAAAATGAAACAACTCCCTTTTCCAAATCGAGTCTTTGATTAAGATCTCGTAAAATCCCAGTCGAGTCTTTCCAAGATCTCGAAAGTGAACCTTCATTCCATCCACCTAGTTGACTGAAATGAAGCTTGGGGGAAATGTACCTCAATTTTAGTCATTATGTTTGGGGCATGCGAGCTTATAGCAAGCATATTTTTTTCATTTCAAGCTTGTGTAAAACATGAAACCGAATCCAAGCAGAGTTCTCCATGGTTCAAGATTGTGTAAAAATGAACCCACACCCGATTTAAATCTTGTGATTGCCATTTTTATCAACTAATTTCTGCTAGATGAGCCTTGGTTGTTTCATTCCATCGCCCCATCTATTTGGACGATCATATGCTTTCACTTGGTTGTTTTTCCTTTCCTGAGGGACCTCAGCGATGAGTGGTTTTATTAGCCAACCTCTTGAACGTTACGTGTTTGAGCAGTTCCTCCATTATTGGAACCAGTTGCTCCCTTTTTTATACCACTCATTCCTCCAGGACGAGCCACCTTTAAGCTCTTTTCTGACTTGTAAAAATTAAAAAGATTGCCGAGTATTTTTCCTTTTTGACTCGTAAAAGAAATAAAATGGGGGGTCCACTTTCAAGCTCTTTTCTAGCCCTTTTTAACATGAAAAGATCGTCAAGCTCTTGTCGCTTTGAACTCGTTAAAGGTTGCGAAGCGTCATCTACCCAGTATATGTTTACCCCTTTTTCAGGTTGGGATATATTATTTACGAAAAAGGTATACGCTGATCTTTCATGGTCAATAGGTTCCCTTGGATATTATTTTCTACCTTTTCGGGTTCGAGGGACAAATTTATGAAAAGGGACCTTTGGAGTTTTATTTTCTATGTCTTTCAAACTCTCTAAACATGAAAAAGACTCCGAGTTTTACCTATGTTGGACTTGTTAAACCTTGACAACATTGGACTTGTCATCATGATGAGATCGAGCTTCTCCTTCCTAGGGCTCGTTAAAACTCACTAGGTTGGATTCGTTCAAAGGATGAACTTAAATTACAAGCATATGCTATCCCCTTCAAGCTTGTGTTTCAAAAATAATTAGGGTACTCACCAGAAATGGTGGGGGAAAATTTGGAAACATTTTATTGCTTACATTAGTTATTACGGAAGCTTGCCGCTCTTAGACATCGACACTCTTTCTTCTTCGTGTCGGGTTGGGAAATCCTCATTCTATCATCGACCTTTCGGGTTTTGTGTTGTGGGGAAAAATGCCTATGGAGGACGATCCTATCCACCTAAGGTGTGACAGTGCCTTAGCAACAAACGAGTACAGCTATTCTGGTTTCTTCCTTTATGAAATGTGAAAGAAGAGAGATCAATAGACTTACCGGTGTCTCTGTTTGTCCCTCGATCCGGTCTCTCTTCTCTTTGGGAGTTCACAGCTACTTGCCTTCTTGCTTGTCCAGCTTCAACGAGTTCCTGCAAGATCACAAGAGAACAGCTACTTGCGACAAGAGAACAGCTACTTGCGACAAGAGAAGAACACTACACAAAGACAGATATTCGCATTCATAACTAGTTTAGGATTAGAAATAAACTAAACATACTAATTCATTCATACATCAAAAATACATCAGCATATAGGAGAAACCAAGATAGCTTTATTGATGAATAACAAGGTTCAGGAAGAGATACAACCCAGAGGGCTCCAATCCAGCATCTCCTTCCCAGCAAATGGAATTCCTATCTTCACCCCCTTCAAAGCATTAAGCACCCAATGATTCCAATCTCAAACCAACAGCAATTCTTTGCAATAACAAAATTCCCCCTTAGATCTCATGGAGGAGAGATCCATATATAGATGTTTGGAGAGAGGATGAGTCAGCTTGAGATCTGACTAGTGTCCTCTCCCTCTGTCAGTTCTTGAGTCCACTTGGAGGTTCTTGCTTCCACTTGGAGATTTGGAACCTCTTACTCATCACCAGTCGAATTCCCTGAGGCAAGTGTCATTTTGGAAGCTTCCTGGGTTTTGACACCTTGAGAAATGAGCCTGCCACATGTCCACTCTCGTTCAGCGCAGGTAGCCAGTGTTCCGGTTGACATTCAACGCAGGTAGCCAATGTCGGCTTTGACATTCAGCGCAAACAGCTAGTGTAGCCACTGAAATGATCCTGAATTGACTTGTTTTTGAGCAGTTTCTGGTGGAGAACTTCTGTGAATTGTTGTGGTTTGTTAGCCTTGTTCCTCTAGGGGTAGGAACAACATGTTTAGGGACTTTGGATCCCTTAGATTATGGAAATTTCATGCTCAATGTTGTAAGGCACAAAAATGTCTATAACAGTTGCCCCCTAAAGTATGAGGTTGTTTATCAGGTGAAATGCTTTATCAGGGGGATCCGAAGTTCATCCAATGCTGAGAGGAGACCTGTAATACAATACAATACAATACATTATTTTTCATACTGCTTTCATGATCTAGATGAGGCGGGCATTCCCATGCTCAACTTTATAAATTCATTTTTCTATACATAGAACAGACAACCGTTTGATGGTAGACTGATAATTTTGATGAAATTATCATCCTTTGAGTAGGATGATTATCTGCTGCAATGATGTACATGTCAATGTCTTTATCTTTCCTAAATATATATCGTAGCCCGGATGGATGAAACTAGATCCAGGGTCTTCAAACTCGTTCGATCTTCACTCTAAGTACAAGTCGATCCATGTGAGAAATATTCTGAAGTCGAACATGGAAAGAAATCGCTTGATTACCGGTCAATGATGTGAACTGTTAACAAGCGCGAGAGGAATCACCGATAAAGATAATGACCCTCAAGGTACTGCAGTACAATTCACGTGGTGTGAATAAAGGACTTGGCGTCGAACACCATGCAAAATCTTTCGGTCGAAGGTCATTGATGTATACCTGTCGCCGGAAGTGAGAAACTTGCCATTGAGGCATGCAAGCTTCAAAGTACTGAAGGGGTTGTTCCTAGATCAACTTCTTGGATAATGAGCTGATGTTGACAAGAAGCGATCTGTCAAAGGAGGGCCTTAATGAATCCCACATCAGTGACATGGAACGGAGCTAATGATTTTAATGGAGGTGAAAACGATCTGTGACATATGATTCAGGGTGGCGGTCATGAAAGGATGAAGGATAATGTATGGCAGTGGATGGGACACGGTTGACTTTTCTGAACGACTTCTCTTGAACATATGGCGACACTGATGCGATGGATTGGTAGCATTACCCCAAATATGGATGGTATGGCGAGACCATGGATGTGACCGGTGAATGAAACAACCCAACCCGATTGTGGTACGGAGGAAAAGTGTCATGTTCAAGAGCGACTTGCTACCATCAAAGTTTTCTTTAGTTTCTCCCAATTTTTCCCCAGTCATTGCTGACCAGTACCTCTTTATTTTTGTCAAGCTTGAGGAGTATAACATATGCTTGTTCTATAACCTGCCCTTCGGGCAAGCCCATCGCTATGTTTTAACGAGCCTAGCGATAGTGAAACTCGTTCTCGTCTAAAGACAAGTTTGTTGCTATTTAATGATTTTAACGAGTCTAACGACAAGGATAACTCGGTCCTTTTCATTTTTAGAGAGTCTGAAAAGGTACATAAAGTTAACTCCAAAAGTCATTTTTCGTCATCTAATCCCTTAAGTCCGAAAAAGTATAAAACAATACAGAAGGGATGAGTTTTCGATAGTTTTAACGAGCCGAACAAAACAAGCGCTCGATCTTTTTGTGCAATAATCCCTCAGGTCCAAAAAGATTAAAATCTAGAGGAGGGATAGCTCTTCTTGTCCCTTTAACGAGCTGGAAGGCCAAGGACTCGGCAATCTTTTCATATTTTACGAGTCAGCTGAAAAGAGCTTAAAGAAGACTCGTCTTTTGAGGAACGAGTGATAAACAGGGTTAGCAGCTGATTCCAGGTACAGGCTGGAATTTTCCAATCACGGCAATGTCACAAGGATGGCTAGGTGAAATCACTCTTCGCAGCTGTTCCTCAAAATGGGTAAACAATCATATGGAGGTGAACGATCGGCCAATGGAAAAGTGGAGGTGACGGTGCAAACACGACCAAGGCTTTAATGGCTGATGATATTACATTCACTGTGGTTATTTACCGAGATAGTTCATTTTTTAACGAGCTTAAATGCGGGTGGAAACATTTGCTTGGTCTTATGTTTATTTTTTAATGAGCATGAACTATGTGCTAAAACTGCTCGGATCTTGCGTTTATTTTTTAACGAGCATGAACTTTGTGCTAAAACTGCTCAATTATACCAGTCATATGATAAGAGTGTCTCATCAAGATTCTATTTTTTATGGAGCTTCATCTCACTAAGCTTTGCTCCGCATCCTTTCTTTATGCAAGTTAGGAAATGGCTAACCCAAAAAACAGATAAATAACCGCTCTTTTCTTGCACTCCAAAAGGTTTGCATGCCCCCAGGCATAAAATATGATTTCAAGGTTACCCTTACTTCGTCCGCCAAAACATTTGTTTAAGCAGGAAAGGCCTACCTCTTTCAGGTTACCCAAAGATTGTCTCGTTAATCTTTCAAACAAAACACTTCCTTGGCAATGTCTACCGAGGTAAACAAAGGTGAGCGACGTAGCCCGCCAACTCACATAACTTTGACAAAAGAATCTTATTCTAGAATAACCCTCTTCCTAGACGGACGGGGTACAAACTAGTCATATTCTCCCGCGGAAACCTACTCTATACCCAAAGTTTCCCTGCCGAAGCAGACCAGGACGCATGCCCCCTGGGTTCCAATCATATCCTCCCGGATTACTCGCGCTCATCAGGAGGACGGACCGTGGGTTGAGACACTTCTTGCGTGAATAGACCATTTAGGGATGGTACATGACTATTTGCGATGCGTGATCTGGGAAACGAAAGTTGGTCCACGAGCTTGACCACTCTTCCTTCATGCGGAAAACACATTACTCTAAAGAGTGAGGAGACAATAGCTCCCATGCAATATATATAATCTCTTCCAAGGAGTAGGTTATAATCCAAGGGTCCTTGAACAACCATCACGTTCATCTGAACGGTCTTCCCTTTCAATGTTATGGGCACATTGGGGAGGATCCCTAAAGGTCGACTGGTTCCTTTATCAAAACTTGATAGATTTCTCATTTCAGGTAAAAGCGCTGGCGAACCAAGTTCTTTCCAAGCAATAGAGGAAAGGATACTCACAGATGCCTCCTCATCAATGATAGTGCCAGCAATTACCATTCTGTATATTTTAACGATAATTCTGAATGGTATGCTTGCCGGCAACCGGGGTCTGCCTAGTTGGTTCCAATCAAAGGACACAACCAGGTTGCTTGGTGGTGGGACCGAATAGACGGCCGGATATCGCTCTGACGAACTTCCTTCCTGCGATAAAGGAATGGGGGCATTGTCCCCTTATTCATCAGAGTCAGTGTTAATGAAGAGAATTTGGACGGTGTCGTCTTTATTCTCCTCTGTGATGGTATCATTCGAAGATAGAGCCTTTGAAGGCAAAACCGAGTCAACTGCCGTCTCAACCTTTTGACTTTCGTCAGGCATGGATCCAGACGGTTCATCTTCAATGATAGGTGCTTTGGCTGACCACCTGGGCGGTCCAGCCGGGTTCTCAACTAGTGAAGGACTTGTCAGGAGTTTTTGATATCCAGGAGGAAGTTGCGCTCGTAAAATCGGGCGATCTTCCAGAACTCTTTTGGCCTCGTCTAAGAAGGGACAATGGTGGATGGCATGATCGCCTTCACACAGTTTGCAGGGAAATCTAGATTTCCCTCTCTGTCCTGAGACTTCACTTTCACTAGTCGACGGTGAGCAGTCAACATGGCTATCAGAGGTTGATGCTACCGAATTGTGCAAACGGGGAGACCAGTCCCTTAGTATCCGAGGGATGCAGGGACAATCTCTGTGGAAGTGGTCTCCCTTGCATATGACACATGGCGATTTAGGCCTGGTCAGTGTTGTGTGTGGATTTTTGTCAGACGACACTTGTTTGCCCCCAGTCGCCTTTGGCTCCTTCTTCTTCTTCTCTTTCTTCTTCTTTTCCTTCTTCTCCTTAGGAACCTGGTTTTTTATTTTACCAGTTCCGTCAAGCGAAGAGGAAGGAGGAGAGGAAGATGAAGTAGAAGGCTGGTGGGCAACTCTGGTCTGGTCTAACTGTTGACTCGACTGTTCAGGAATGGTGGTGTTCTGAACGACATTGGTTGAAAAGAGCCAGACTGGCAGGCCAATTGTCAGTCCTGGAAGCGATAATGTGGCCATGTGGGGCGCACCAACATCTCCCCAAGAGGAGAAGGGACTAGGATTTCCACCAAGGGGAATTCCTTGGTTGGTGTGCTCCATTTTTTCAACCTAAAGATCAACGCAGGAATTAAAGGGTGATTGTTCCGTTTAAAATAAATTTTTAACGACGCTTAGACACAACTTGCTTTTTCAGTTTTAAAGAGTCGAGAAAAAGCTAAAGATGACTCTAGTCTCCTTCGATGTTTTAACGAGCCCGAAGTGACAAATGCTCGGATGGACTTTTTCTGTTATAGAGTCTGAAAAAGGCCAAAAGGAACTGCTCTGGAGTTCTAGGCAGAGGGTGTGCCAAACTTTTCGCAAAACCGCAGAATACTTTTTAGGGTACGGGCGGTCGATCTTCCTGAATGCTGTGTTCAGTGCATTGCGATCAGTAGGGCGGCCGACACGGCTTCCTAAGGATAAAGGTTATATTCCTATAGGGGTCTCCCAATATATACGCGACGGTACGTGGGAGCACAATCCGTACTGGCGCTATCGTCCCTCAGGAGGAATCACCCACCATCCACGAGATCGACAGTCACCAGGCTTAACGACGCCGGAACACGTCTCTAGCCTAGACCTCTATGTTGTGCGTTATGTTGCAAAGCGTTGTTAATTTCATTCAATTTATTTTAGGTTGATCTTTTTAGAAGTTTTCCTTTCAAGGTTCACCATGAGATTTATGATACAATTACTAAATGCAGTCTAAAGATGATAAGCAAGCTTTATATCTTTTCAACTTTGAAAATCTAGCTACTAAGGGAAAAGGAAGACACCATCTTTTCTCAAAGAGCAATCAGCACACTCTAATGCACTTTTCCTAAATCAGACATGCAAACTATCAAAATGAAAATGCACAATGCAGGTGTTTGTTTTCCGCTTTCTTAGTATTGATGCCTACAAACAAAGCTTTTTGTACAACTTTGAATTTGCTTTTAAATGACAAATACAAACAAGTTTACTTTTTCGAAATCAGAGAGGGTAGAAGAGATTACAACACTTAACGATTTTCGAAATGAAGACTTGTTTTGACACTTAAAAAAGACAAACTCAAACCAATAAGCAAAAGCAAATGTATAATCAATCTGCAAACAGCCAATGGACTCTCTTCTAAGATCACAATCAACAGATCTGAATCAAGGGCTACAGGATGACTATTTCACTCATGCAAAGGAAAACTGTAAATGACGCCACAAACACATAAAAACACTCACAGTCTTTTTGTACAAAAGGAGGCAGAATCTAAGCAGAGAAAAGGAGTTATCAGACTGGTACCTATGCTGGTTACAGGCTGCAAAAATCAGAGATCAAAACAAGGCAAAACAGAGCAGAGAACCCCAGCTACACAAGGGAAAACTGGTTCAGCGCAACCTCAACACAGGGGTTTTGACATTCAGCACAGGTAGCCTTCACGGGAACTGGGTTGAAATGCAGAATCCCTTCACTGGGTCTGCGCTGAAGGAGAAACTCTCGTTTCCCTCAGGTTATGGGTCACAGATTGCTATTTAATTCACTGTTTCAGGCCAAATAAAAGCAACAAGCAAGGTGTAATCAAAGGGATGCTTTGAAGGGTACTAAGATCTATCACAAGGATCATCAAATCATTTGTGAGTCCATTGTTCAGATCATAGACAAGTCCAGCAATTGGATCAAAGCAGCAACTGTCTACTTTGCATCCGGGAAAGATGCAGTTCAATTGTTGCTGTCAAGTCTATGAAACAAACAATGATAGAAACACAAATAAAATGACTAAACAGATGTCCCCAGCAGAGTCGCCAATTTGTTGTGGGGAAAAATGCCTATGCAGGACGATCCTATCCACCTAAGGTGTAACAGTGCCTTAGCAACAAACGAGTACAGCTATTCTGGTTTCTTCCTTTATGAAATGTGAAAGAAGAGAGATAAATAGACTTACCGGTGTCTTTCGTTTGTCCCTCGATCCGGTCTCTCTTCTCTTTGGGAGTTCACAGCTACTTGCCTTCTTGCTTGTCCAGCTTCAACGGGTTCCTGCAAGATCACAAGAGAACAACGACTTGCGACAAGAGAAGAACACTACACAAAGACAGATATTCGCATTCATAACTAGTTTAGGATTAGAAATAAACTAAACATACTAATGCATTCATACATCAAAAATACATCAGCATATAGGAGAAACCAAGATAGCTTTATTGATGAATAACAAGGTTCAGGAAGAGATACAACCCAGAGGGCTCCAATCCAGCATCTCCTTCCCAGCAAATGGAATTCCTATCTTCACCCCCTTCAAAGCATTAAGCACCCAATGATTCCAATCTCAAACCAACAACAATTCTTTGCAATAACAAAATTCCCCCTTAGATCTCATGGAGGAGAGATCCATATATAAATGTTTGGAGAGAGGATGAGTCAGCTTGAGATCTGACTAGTGTCCTCTCCCTCTGTCAGTTCTTGAGTCCACTTGGAGGTTCTTGCTTCCACTTGGAGATTTGGAACCTCTTACTCATCACCAGTCGAATTCCCTGAGGCAAGTGTCATTTTGGAAGCTTCCTGGGTTTTGACACCTTAAGAAATGAGCCTGCCACATGTCCACTCTCGTTCAGCGCAGGTAGCCAGTGTTCCGGTTGACATTCAACGCAGGTAGCCAGTGTTGGCTTTGACATTCAGCGCAAACAGCTAGTGTAGCCACTGAAATGATCCTGAATTGACTTGTTTTTGAGCAGTTTCTGGTGGAGAACTTCTGTGAATTGCTGTGGTTTGTTAGCCTTGTTCCTCTAGGGGTAGGAACAACATGTTTAGGGACTTTGGATCCCTTAGATTATGGACATTTCATGCTCAATGCTGTAAGGCACAAAAATGTCTATAACATTTTGGGTTATTCATTTTGCCTCATTCCATCTGATCCCTGCTGCATCGTCATGACCTTCGATCCCTTGGTACCAAAATGCTTCCAAATTCTGAAGTCGTGCTGCCGATATGTTCAAGAGCTTAATCCTTCTGCAATTTGTAGCCTTACACACCTTCCTCAGATTCTTTTTCTCATTCAAAATCATATTTTTCCTTTGTCTTGCGTCGATGATGTGGGAAACATTATGGCCCTCCTTTGACTGGTCGCTTACTGTCGACTTCAGCTCATTATTCAGGAAGTTGACCTAGAGACTCCTTTCTGGTACCTTGGGGCTTGCATGCCTCAATGGCAAGTTCTTCGCATTCGATGACAGAATTGCATCATTGGTCTTTGATTGAGTGATTTCACAAGTGTTCAACTCCATATCATTCTTCACACTTTCTGGATTGTACTAGCAGTACCTTGAGAACCACTAACATTACTAGTGGTTTCTCTCGCGCTTGTTAACGGTTCACATCATTGACCAGTAATCAAGTGATTTTCTAGTGTGCTTGACTTCAACACATCTATTCACATATCAGAAATTGTACAATGGACAGGTTGGGATTCAAGATCCTGGGCTTAGATTACGCAAGTCCAGGTTGCATGGATTGATTTATACATGACTCTTTTGATCAGATGGTTGTGACCATACCTAAGTCATCTTTTGTGGTCTTTTTGATTGGATAGATGTGCCCATACCACAAACCATTTATATTTATCTTCTAGACAGTTTCGGCCATGCCTTATGCACATGTGTTTCCTTTCACTATGTACTCATGTATCAGAGATATCAGTTGTACTTGCATCTACAGGTTCTTCGCGAGGACATTCTGTTTCGGTTATGGATTCATAAACCATTTCACCCCTCCCACTCTCTCAGCCTCCATGCTTTAGGGGGCATCTGTTACACAGTAATTTGTCACCGACTCTGCATTCCCTGATCCCAAATACTTCCAGTCCATGTTACTGACATCTATGTTGTGTCATGTTGCCAATTATGTGTCATTACCTTCCTTGCAATCTCAGGAAGAGTGCCTCATTTCATTATCCCTGAAGAAGACCCTTTTTACCTAAGTTTCTGGGTCGTTACGAGTCAGAAGTTATCCCCCTCGTGAATATGGTCAAGTTAACACTAGCCTTAGCAAAGTCTTCACTCTGTCCCTATGTTGCACCCACGACGAGCCAGATTTGGCAAGTTTTTCAACAACTCGTCGAAACTTCGAGATGAAATTGCTTCATGGGTGGTCCTAGGGCTGGTTATTGGGTCATTTGAGCTCTCCTTTCTCCTCTGGGATAGTTGTTCCTCCTTTTGTGCAACCTCCCTAAGAGATAAGCTCTTCCTTCCTTCTCTTATGGGACCTCTCCCTCCTATAAATATCTCCTCCATGAATAACATCAGCTAGCTTGGATGTAACTGGATGATAGGTTGATGTAATTTGATAGTTTCAAGTTTCTAAGAGAGGAGTAGACATAGAGAGTGTTATTGGAGTGTGGAAGTAGCCTCATTTGTATTTTGATTTGAGAGATGCTTGAGTAGAGTTGGCTTGATAGCTTTCTAGTATCAACCCTTTTGGATAGAAGAGAGAGTCATATGTTCCCTTAGGAGACAGTTCGCAAGTAAATGCTTACAGAGACATACCGATAGAACCCTTCAAGGACTCTTACGACGTCAAGGCTTGGTTGTAAGTTTTACTTTGATTTATATCAATACAAATCAATAGCTTGTTTCCTATATCGTGTGTTAAATTGTATGTCGATAGCTTGAGGTTCCTTTACTCTTCAAGTAGATTGTTTGGTCATTTTCTATTTTTCATTTGTGGTGTTTCTCTACATGTTGTTTTTAGGTATGAGTGACTAGAAGAATGAAGAGTTGGAGCAACACGACGAGGACTTCATCGAAGGCCAGATTGAAGGTAGGTCTTCATAAAACCAACTTTCTAAGGAAATTTTCTTTGGTATTGCCTGTGTAGTGACTAGACCCACTCTAGGGCTAGAGGGGTTGCCTCTGTCTGCAGAGGGAACTTACCTATGTCACAAGTTGGCGACTCCACTAGGGAACATATGACTCCACCAGGGAGTGCTATCCATGAAAACCATACTACAAACCTAATCCAACATCAAGCAATTGAAAAAAATATATAAGTGTAAGGGACACACATGAAACTGACATGCATGCATGGATAACACATTCAACCCATCCAGTCTAAGAGTTGAACCATGATATGATACCAATTTGTAATACCCTCCTCCCACATCTACCCAAGTAACCATTCCAACCGAGTTAAACATGAGACGAGCAACTATTATGATCAGATTCGACCTCTTAGGTGACCTTAAGGAAGTGGAATCGACATAACATCACACATAATCATCCAACATCATCAACAAAACCCTTAGAAGATAAGTCAACCACTAAAGGGAATATATGACTCTTCAAGTAGATTGTTTGGTCATTTTCTATTTTTCATTTGTGGTGTTTCTCTACATGTTGTTTTCAGGTATGCGCGACTAGAAGAATGAAGAGCTAGAGCAACACAACGAGGACTTCATCGAACGTCGGATTGAAGGTAGGTCTTCATAACACCAACTTTCTAAGGAAATTTGCTTTGGTATTGTCTATGTAGTGACTAGACCCACTCTAGGGCTAGAGGGGTTGCCTCTGTCCACAGAGGGAACTTACCTATGTCACAAGTTGGCGACTCCACTGGGGAGTGTTATCCATGAAAACCATACTAAAAACCTAATCCAACATCAAGCAATTGAAACAAATATATAAGTGTAAGAGACACACATGCAACTGACATGCATGCATGGATAACACGTTCAACCCATCCAGTCTAAGAGTTGAACCATGATCTGATACCAATTTGTAATACCCTCCTCCCACATCTATCCAAGTAATCATTCCAACCGAGGTAAACATGAGACGAGCAGCTACTATGATCAAATTCGACCTCTTAAGTGACCTTAAGGAAGTGTAATCGACATAACATCACACACAGTCATCCAACATCATCAAAAAAACCCTTAGAAGACAAGTCAACAACTAAGACAACCTGTCCCTGGGTCCCACTATTGTTTTGGACCTCTTAGGCCATATTCGCTCTCATGCTATGGGCAAGGGAGCGGCCAAAGACCTAAAATTTTCTCTCATAGGCCTACCTACCAGTGACTGTGGACTAAAGTTGCCAATTTTGTGCCAAAAACCCCAAGATTTAAGCCACTTTTTCAGGCCTAAATCCCAGGCCACAACCTAGAATGGAATGAAATCTCATAATCAAGTATAGTACAAGGAAACAATGAAGAAAAAGCAATAAAATCAACAAGACCTTAACCAAACCCCTACTAGCCATGACATACATTTCGTTAAACATATCATCAACATGTAACCTACATGTGTAAACAACATAATTAAGTGTAGGGATCACATACTTATCTGAAAATTTCTATGAACCATTGTTCCCTCATGCCATTTATTGCATTATCCTCTACTAGGTCATAGACACATTATCCATTCATATACAAGTAAAAACATGCAGAGAGCCATACATACATGTTGTCATAAAATGTGCATATAACTAGCATAATAGGAACATAAATAAAATAAACATATCAGCCATCAAAATCCATATATAAATCAATACATTTTCACATGAAAATCAAGGGAATGAATTTCTCATTAACCAATGAAATCAACCAACCAGAGATGGGGCTACCACGTTCCACCCAACCATAGAATGGATGAGCCAAATCTCTCTTCAGCCATTCACCCCGTGCCATATTCCAAGCATGAATGTGGGACTCAAATGAAAAGAACTCAACCAAGGCATATCGAGGCTAAACCACCTCACCCTCATCAATAGAAACCGGGTTTTACCATAATCCATCCCAGATCACTAGGCCAATACAATGAACACACCGTAACAGGATTTACCATGATCTCCACCCAATCACTATGCCAAAAAAACATGCATGCCTACAGATTTCTCGACCTACACCATGAGGAATTTTCCTATCTCCTAGTCTCTTAAGATTTACCACAATTCAAACGTGGATCACTAGGCCCTAAACCAAGACCCAGTCTCAAGTCTTTATCGCATATCCCAAAGCTAGGATTACTATGCCAACCAGAGATGAAACCACATCTAGGCTTTACCGTATATCCTGCCATTCACTGACACGGATTCCTAGGCCATCCGAGGCAACACAAAATCCAACTTTACTGCAACCAATAGTCCAGTTCATAGGTTACTAGGCCATGTGTTCTATCATTTTAGAGATCCACCTCACTCAATTTCAAATCCATCTGGAAATCCAACTCAACCAAAACAGGAGAACCCCATCATACCATGTCTATCCGGAAATGGCAAGGCTGGGCTGAAAAACACTATTACACCTCTAAAAACCCATGCCATGATAGAAAATAACCACATGAAATACCATGCATGCCAAATTTAGCAAGGAAAATACACATGCAAGTCGATACATGCAATGAAGTCTGCTATAGCTACTTGATCCTACCTTTACCTTCTTTATCTTTGCTTCCTCTTGCCTTCTATTCCTTTCTTGCTCCAATGCCAAAATTCTCCAAGAAAAACTATAAGTATCCAAGAGTAAGAGAGAGAGAATAATGAGAGTGTTCCAAAACTGAACTGACAAAAGGTTACCAACTGATCCTCAGAAGCCTTTTTATGAATGAGGCCTCTATTTTCTTCATTTTCCTCCTCACATGCAACCTGTGACCTTTCACCTCCCTTTTCTCCTAATTTCCATTATTTTCATAAATAATTGTGCCAAAAATGCCATTTTGCCTTTTCCAATTTCCTTAGCAATAAACAACCAAATGAATACCCCCTAGGATGTCCTACCCAACATTAAGCTTGGAATATGTATCCCATTCATCCGTGGTTATTGTTTTTAACTTTTATTACATGGAATTTTCACTAGGGTTTTTACAAAACCCTCCCCCTCGGAGGACACTATCCTCAGTGTTCAATCACACATATACCTCAACAACCCACTGAAAGAAGACATAATTATCATTAAGATTTATAACATATCTCGATGCAATATTTACAGTGATAGATCTGCTCAAGAGAAGAACATCATGACAACATGACATCATACCGCATAATGGAGCTTTATAACACAACTCATTACGCTATTTACAATGATCATCATACTGAGTGCCAACTCATACAACATCATAACATCATGATAACATAACCACATGATCGCATAATAGCATGACACCCATACCACATATTGGAGATTTATAACATATCTCATTACGATATTTACATCCATACCCAGGTGTACATATAGAAACATTATAAAAAATATAGATACCAAAACATATGCAAAATCATATACCAAAGCACATATCAAAACATATACTACACACCATGTCTAAGCATATATCAAAAAATCAAATAGCATATATCAAACCATCATAAAGCAAATACCAAACCTTCATAAAGAAAATACCAATCCACAATAAGAAAATACCAAACCACCATATCAAGCTGCTTTTCCTCAACCAACAAACAAGGAAGGATTTTTGGCCCACATCTGATCCGCCATCTCCCATGTAGCTTCATTAGGCCCAAAGTGCTTCCATTTCACTTTAACTTGCTCAATTTCTCGGTTCCATAGCATGAGCACCTTTTTCTGTAATATACACTGAGGCTTCGGCTGGAATTCTCCATCTGGTTCCGCCTGCAATACAGACTAGTCAATCACATGATCAACATCCTTAACATACCTTTTAAGCAAAGATACATGGAAAACATCATGGAATTTCACTATCGGAGGTAGTGAAATTAAATAGGCTACTAACCTAATCCTCTCAATGATACTGAAGGGTCCACAAAATCGTTGTGCTAGGTTGGCACATGATCCAATCCACAAGGAGATCTTCTTCGGTTTCATGAGCAAGTACACCTATTCCCCAACCTATAAATCCTTGAACAACTTGTTCATATATGCATAACTCTTCCGCCTATCCTTTGCTGATTTTAGATTCTTCTTGATCATCTGCATCTCCTTTTCCATGTGTGCCAACATATCTAGTCCAATCAATACCCTGCTAACCAGATGACTCCAACTGATAGGAGTGTTACAGCTACGCCCATACAATGCCTCAACAAGACTCATCCTCAGTGACTCCTGAAAACTGTTGTTTTATGCGAACTCTACCAAAGGGAGATATTATTACCAATTCCTCTTCTGGTGCATCACATACATCCTCAACATATCTTCTAATATCTTGTTGACCCTCTCTATCTGTCCATCTATCTGTGGATGATAAGTTGTGTTGAAGGCAACCTTTGTGCCCAAACCAGCAAATGTGAAGTTTCCTTGCAAGATATACTTTGAGGATAAGGTGTGATCTCCTTGCACAAAAAGATTCTAGGACCCCTATTGTCTTTAACAACCATTTCCCTACCTAGTAACAACAATAGCAACAACATCTTGTTGTGAACCCACCGCCACTCCTACAAGGGGGCAATGGTGGTTCTCATACCCTCATAGAGAAGGATCATCTACCATCTATGATTTTAAGGCACTTGATTTATAAACTCGAGCCAAGAACTGAGGGAACCTTGTCCCAGACATTTTATATACCCCATCGACCTATACTCTTCCTCAACCTAATGATCTCCATATTAATAGACCTATTTCTAACCCTATGATTCACCCTCCAAAAGGGGCACTTTATAGAACTACACACAAAATTTTTGTTCGCGCTACACAAAAAATCAATATTGTATAAGATCTTGCGCAAGTGCCTTGTGCTATGTCTATCCTTGAATTATTGAAAAGTTGTCCAGTGCAATGGAAATCTATGCTCTCAGATGTAGGTGGTTTTTACACTCTGTATTTAAATCTAGTTGTCTTCGACATGGATAAAAGTACACCTCACATTCACACCAACTTGCATTTCAAGTGCAGGTTCATGGGAATGATAAAGACAATCAACACACTGTCATTGATGAAGCTGCATCTACCTTTGTAATGACTATTTCTTGTTTGTTGGCCCTAGGTTCGCCCATTCTTACTCCACCATCAAACTCCCTCAAATATTTATATTGACATACCTTCATACTTAAGGGATATCTTGCTTCTTTTCCCATCACTCTTGGAGGGAAAATTGTCTCGGTTAATACTTAAGTTATTGATTTCCCACTTGATTATAACCTTTTGTTGGGGAGTAGTTGTACCTATGCCATGAAAACCATTTTATTCTTGGTCTCCCAACTTACTTGATTTCTTCACCAAGGAAAAATTGTGATAGTGGACCAACTATGTTTCTGCACTCTAAACTTTCAATCGCTGACTTTTAGCAATGTTCCTTTAGTGGGTGGTACCCTGAACCTTTTGTTGGTATTGGTACTAGTCTTTTGAAAGACTCCTATATTTTAGTGTGTTTCATTCTACCACCACCTAAGGTTCTATTGAAGCCTAGAAAATGATTGCCTCAACATGGAGGGGAAAACCACCCAGTCTGAACCTTAAAGCAACTCCTTTTCTGTTTGGGGTAGTGGCTCCCACTGGGGATAATGGGACCAGTTTCCCAATCTATGTAATGCTTGTGCTAAATGGGGTGATGTGTGATGTGTTTAGAGTAACATTTTAAGCTAACGGTAATCTAGTATAAACTAATCAATCACAAATGCATTTAACTTCTAATTTTTAAAATCTATCTAATCATAATATACCCGGGATAAACTTGATGTATGCGTTCTACAATAATTTCTAAAAGCAATTGGTAATAAATATCATTCAATTACGATTAGAAGTGAATCTATTTTAATAATAATCATTTCGTATAAAAATTTAGCTGAAACGATTGTGAGAAATATATCGCATAAAGAACTATTCATATATTTAGCATAAAATAAATATCATCATCATACAAAATTGCAATAACGATAATTTAAATTCAGACTTTCATACATAAATAATTCGAAAAAAGAAATGATTGCTTAATACACAATTAAAATGGATTCTGAGATAAAAGTACCATTTATAATATGTCCTACTCATGTGTTTCAGTAATATTGATATATCTTCAATCCATTCAACATAATCTAAGAGTACAAAAGTGCAATTTCAGTAGAAGATTCTAAGTTAGATAAAAATAAATCTTGTTCCATATATTTCACCAGAACTTCCTCAAAGGGACAAAAGTGCATGTTTTGAAGAGAGTTTCTGATAAAATTTTGGACCCCTCTCTAAATGCATGAGAGGGGTTTAAATACTAAAACTATAAAACTAATAATAGATTATTACAAAAATAGTTGAGGAGGTTTAAACGACCTACCTTAGTTTATCAAAAATAAAATCAAAATTAAAGTAAACAGGGTAACTAACTATGTTGCATTCGATCCATCGAATAGGCCGGCTGACTTTAGCTTTCAACTGTCCATCGAATATGGCATCAGTCGGTGCTGGAACCATTTTCTCGACAGAAGTGGTTAGGTATCGCAAGGTCATCCATTGGCTGTGAGGCTTGATCAAATGTTGCCAATATGCCTCCCAGTCTAGATTGGTCATTTGCCTTATCACTTCTGCTTTTTCCTCCACTGCCTATTTCCATTGTTGTTTAAGCTGTTTCACATCTGAAAGGAACCCTGGAATGGACTCTGCAACTAGATTGACACCATGCAAATTCTCATTGATATTTTCTATGATAATGTTCGCTGTTACTGTGTCTGCTGTTTCTTTTTCTGATTCCTTAAGCCGAGAATCCCAGCTTGAAAACATAATTTCCTTATGTCATTCTTCTAGCTTGGGCAGGTCGGCTTTTCTCCCCTCCTCTGTATTTTTCCAGGTGATGTGATCAGAGACATTTTTAAATATCTTATCATATTCAAGTCGCATTTCTACGAATTGACTTGTCAGTTTATCACTTGTTTCACAATAAGATTTCCAGTGTGAAATCTTCTGGCACAATAATTCTACCTGATGTGTTAACTGGGAATTAAGTCCGAGTGCTTCGGTAATAAATTGATTGATTTTTGGATCATCTTTATGAAGATCAGTTATTGCATGCACCTGTGCTTCCTTCTTGGCTAAGTTGATTCAATGTTCTATTTGCATCTTTTCAAATTCCTGGCGAAGCTTGGCCAAATGTATCTTTGCTTGCTAGTCGGATTTGACTTGTTGTAACTGTTGCTCAAGTGACGTTATTTTATTTTCCTTTTCTCTAAGCAACGTTTGGACTTCTATTGCTTTGTCTATGGTGGCTGTAGCATAATCACCTGCAAACTACGAGAGTCTAGTTAAGTTGGCGGATGGATCAACAGGCGAGTCCTTCCATAGAACATCCATTAGTTCATTTTCGAGGGTAGTAACAGCTATAGAGTCCAATTTTCTTTTCTTTCTTTGCCTTTTCACCACATCCTTATGTTGTGGGTTATAGAATACATACAGAGGGGGTATTTCTTCAATCTTCAGAATTATCTCAGAGGTGGGGGTAACAGGGATATGCTATGCTTCTGGTTCATTTGCAGTTTCTTCCGCTGTAATTTCCAGAGCTGTCTTGTGTTGTAGCATTTGTAGCTTTGGAACCTGTTCCTCTATATTGAGACTTTTATTAAAATTATCCCACTCTTCCTCTAAGTCAATTACAATGGGTTGTATTGGTTGCACAAAGGTAGTAAGGATTTCAACTTGCTTGCTAGCTTAAGCTTGTTCAACTATCTTTTGTGTAGATTGGGTCATATCCTTGATGCTTCTGCTTTTGCCATTCTGTGATGAATGTTGTGATTCTCAGATAGATTTTTATTGAGACTCTGCTCCTAAATTGGATTTGTAGTTTTCTTTGGAGTCACCTTCTATAGTCACACTGGGAGTAGGCTCCCTTATTGGTTCAATTAACAATTGGTCCAATGGGACCATTGCTAGCCTTCTTTCTCTGTAATTGTAAAACTTTTCCAGATCTTCTTGATCAAAAAGTATTTGTGCCATATGTTTCACCTCTATAAAGGTGTTTTTCTATAAAAATATATCATCAAAAGCATCCTCCTCATTGGTGAATACTTTTATTTTCACCATGGTGGTGAAATTCTTGACTGTGCCAAATGGGTTATACTATCGTCCAGGGAATTTGGGAAATTGTAGAGATAGAATGTTCTCTGCCTATTTAAACGCATGTCCCAAGTCGTGTAGTGCAAATGCTTTGAACTGTACAAGGAATGCAGGCCAAATGGCCTTCTTTGACTCTTTCAGTGTATGGATCATTCCGCCTTCACTAGCTCTCTGGTAGGCTATCTCCCTAGCCATCAATTTATCTAGAACATAGTATGGGGGGATGTGGGGGGAGGTGATGCTGCCAAAAACTCTAATATATGTAAAAGTTTCCTCCTCAAACCATCTGGCCACTGGGAGGATGTCAACTTCATATTCTTGGGAAAATCTGGGGGCGTCTCGATTATACAGCGGCTTGTAAATAGGGAGCATAACTCCATGGAAAATCTTGAAAAAATGTGGTTGAAAATTGGATTCCCACATGACCTTATGGTACATGTGAATGGGAAGTGGATTCCTAACATTGCATTTCCATCCCATGATGGGGAACTTTGAACTAAAACAAATAGCGTCCATAACATAGGTGCTCATAAAAAATGGAGGGTAAACTCTCGAAGCAATACTTCTACTCCTTCTATACTCGATAATTATTTTTGCTAAATTATCTGAAAAGATTTGGGCCCAATTCATGATAGTTGCGTTAACGACTGCTTCTATTAACGAAAACCACTCTGGGGAGAACTTGGTACTATTAGGTCTACCAAACAATCGACATATCATAGCTGCAACTATGCTATAAGGGGGACAAATAGATGCAGTAGTGTACATACCATTTTTGTCTTTATTGATTTTCTCTTCATTGTTTGACTAGGTGCGGGTACAATCCACTGGGTTGCTGTTATCTTTAGCAAACTTTTCTACAAATTGCCTGTTGTAGATGACTTGTGGCTCTAGTAGGTGGTACATAAGCCGTAAATTGTCCAGGGTAAAAGATCCGATGACCCCTTGGCTTCTCGTCTTAAATTCTCTATCTGAAATATCTGCTTCATCGATAACCCATTTTACCATGTCGGTATAAGTGATTATCTTCGGTTAAGCGGCTATGCGGTGCAAAAACAAGCAAGCCGTCTCCAACATGGAAGTGTCTGAGGAATCTCGTCTGTCAACTGTAACATTTGTTTCCATAATCCTCGGTTGTTCCTCCTCCAATATGTTGTACATAGTCTCCCATGTAGAGGTTCCTCCCTCTCCGCTGAATGTGGTGTTTGTGAACAAGGGAGTCATCTCTGTCTTCTTAGAGGCTACAAACTTGCCTTTCTTCCCCATTTTTCTCAACGCTCTGCTCTGCGGGTTTTTCCTAAAATGGAGAACAACAACTATCAGACACTCAAAGATGAACGTAAAAATGAAATAATGCAGATAACTTGTAAACGTGGTAAAAGAAGTATTATTTGAATGCACGTAACAAGATATCATATCAAGCTAAATGGCCTTTCACACATAAATGCAGTTATTTCCCACTAATGCCCACTAATGATTCATTATCCCTTAGCTTTATTGCTCATAAATGTTTGCGTCGAAAAATGGGATGAAAGCTTCTAGGGTGGCGAGCCATTATACTGCGATGATAGCGATTGTGCGATTTGCAAAGCAATATCACAGATCGCAATATCACAAGATGTGCCTTTTAGCATTCTTACCTCCTGATGTGTGTCTGTGAGATGTGTGATGATAGCCATCGTTTAGTTGACAGACTCGAAATATTTGCTTTTAATACTCTACGGTGTGGGTCTGGACGCGAATCGCATTTCGCAATATCGGCTTATGGTAAGTGCAAATTGTTTGCTTGAATACCTGAAATGCGATGAGATAAAAGTCAAAGCGCCATCACGGTTTCGCAAATCGAAAATCTTGCTATATCATATTTAAGAGAGAGCTCTTTATGGGTCGTGATATGTGATGTGAGACTTAAGCCTAAAAAGTTTAAGGACTTTCGTTTTCGTCGGATTTTATGATAATTTAGACCATGGAGCCCTTATTTTAAACGCTTTGCTTGATTTTGGAGGTTTTTTGTAGAAAAGGTCCATTAGTGAGTTTTAGACATGCTATATATGAAAAGGTAAGTCTTTAGTAGTTCCCAAAAAGGTTTTTGATTGTTATCTTTGCTTTATTCAAAAAATAAAAGAAATGACTAAACGCTAAGTTTTGTTTTTTGAATGAAAAATTTTAAAGGGTCCCCATTTAGTTAATGTAACATTAACTACTATCATTAACAAATGGGGGGTTGTTGAATACCACAACAATTGGCGATTCAGTTGGAAGAACCAGTTATCTCTGAGGGTTTTTTGAAATTTATAAAACTTCCAAAATAAACATAGCTTTGAAAATAAAACAAATTATATGGAATATAAGGTAAGAATTATTGCTTTCGTAATAAAACAATCATTTGCCTTAGTGCCATTCTTTTGACTATTCTTTTCTTATAAAAAGTAACATTGCCTACATCAGTCTTTACTTGGTTTTTTAAAGATAAAGCCATGAGTCTCTCCCCAGATTGGTTTTTGGTTTACTACGTTGTCGTAGGTAGAGCCTCTACTGCCAGCAGGCATTCATAGCCTTGACAGGGTTACCTTTTAACCAACAATGACCCAGTATTCCACTTAAATCAGAATGCAATTTTAAAGATAAGCTCATAAGTATACTTATTGCTTTCTTTATTTTTTGAAGTAATTCATTTGTGGCTTCAGCTTTTCATATGTATTTCCTAAAGGACAATGTTTTGGTTTGGTGACCAACATTGACAATGCCATTCACTTGATTCATAACTTAACTGAACAAGCTATCTCATGATGAGACCCCTTTTCTTTTGTTTATCATAATCATAAGCCATTACCCCGTTTTGATATGCAGTTTTGGTAATGTCAATTCATTTATAATCTTATGATCATGGTAAGCCGGCTCTTGATGAGACCTCTTATCCTTTAAGTTTAGGTATATTTTAGAATTACGCTATAAAAATGAAAACCGACTAAGTGGGGAGGATCATTGGCCCCTTAAGAGCTTCTGGATGGCAGTTGTATAGTTTTAGAGATGCCTTTCTAGAGAGAGACTTTGCTTTGTATAGATACTTTTCTAGACTGATATAAAGAAATAGTTTCTCTTTTAAAGTTAAGCTTCATCAAAATCAGATAATTAAGGACGAAGATAGTCAATTTAAAAGCAATCAAACTTAACTATACATTTCATATGTGAATATTACTTTCATAAAAATCTTTACTTATACAAGCGAAAAGTCAAAATTGAAAAGAGACTATCCTTTATAAAATCAAAAGTGAATGCTTTTTGAATTGCATTATTATTTCTAAATAATTTTTTCAAATATGGGCAATAATATACAGTGAAAAGAAGAGACCATCTTCTATGGAAAGTATTTCTTTAGGACCTGTCCATTAACAGGTAGAGATTCTCTCTTACCTGATAAATCTTGTAGCAGAAAAGTTGATGGGCCTAACTGTTCCACAATCTGAAATGGGTCGAGCCACATTTGTTGGAACTTGGTATACTTACCTTTATCTTCATGGGATTTATCCCATTTTAACACTAGGTCTCCAAGTTGGAAAGCTTTTGAAGCCACAAAATTTGAATCAAACCAGGCTTTGACTAACTGCTGGTGATGTGCATGCGTGGTCTTGGCTTTTTCCCTTTCCTTTTCAAGCTTAAGAATTTGTAATTGTCTAACCTGCATAGATGAGGAAGGGGTTTCTCCAATGAATTGAACTAAGGCTAAAGAAGGAATGACTACGTTTGTTGGTAAGACTGCTTCTTTCCCATAGACCAAATTAAAAGGAGAAGTGTCGATTGAGGCTTTCTGAGTTATTCAATCTGCCCATAGAGCAAACACTAAAGATTTATGCCAGTTCTTTTGGTCTTGGTCAATAGTACGTTTAATGATTCTGATGAGATTTTTGTTTGTGGATTCGGCTAATCAATTTCCTTTTGGATAATAATTTGTTGAATACTTAAGCTTAAAACCTCTTTTAAGAGCAAATTTTGTCATAGCATTGCCTGAAAAATAAGATGCATTATTGAACATTAAAGCAGATGGTAAGCCAAATCTGGTGATGATAAATTGATCTATAAATTCAATAATATTTTCTGAATTTGCTACCTTTAGTGGGATTTCCTCTACCCATTTTGTGAAATAATCAGTGGCTGTAAGAATGTATCTATGTTGTTTAGAAGAACGAGGAATGATCTCACCTATTACATCCAATCTCCATTGTTCAAATGGTTGGTCGATGTTGACGGGTTGTAATGGTAACACGGGTTTTCTCTGTCTTTCAGCAGCTGTTTGACAAACCTTACATCTTCTTACATGAATGTGTGCATCTTTGAACAGAGTTAGCTAGTAATAGCCGACGTGTAGGATTTTATGTGTCGTAGTGTCACCGCCAAAGTGACCACCAGTTGGTCCATCATGAAGTTCTTGCAACACCTTCTCTGCCTTAGATTTTTCAAGACATCTAAGAAAAACATAATCATAATTTCTTCTGAAAATTACATCGTTGACAATTTGATATTGTCTTGCTTTTAATCTCAGGGCCCTTTTCTTTGTGTAGTTCAATTGGGCTGGTGCATATCCATTTTTCAAGTAAAATATGATATCAGTGTACCTTGATTCTGTGTCGTTGAGGTTTACCTCATAGATTTTCACATCGTCACCTGAATGCTGCAAGTCTGATAGATTTGAAGTGCTTGCCAACACATATACACAAATATTTTCCCTTGGATCCCAAAACCGGGACTACCAGCTTGATTTTTCATTATGTTCCTTTCAATGTTACAATACATATTTATACATGCCAAAGCATCCAATACCATGGACTGAAAAACCATCGCGTCCAAAACCATGGACCGAAAACCATCGCGTCCAAAAAACATGTGCGAAAAACATGCACAAAACCATAGGTGGGGCCGGCCAACCTAACATAGGGTCCAAAACCAAAATTTTCCAGGGCGCTGCCCTGGACCCCATGAAGTGGGGTTACGGGTACACCTCAAACCCCATGTGACCCCCCTCCGCTACACAATCAGTGCAACAAAAGGGGGGCTCCGCCCTCCTCTAACCCCCTGATTAACTACATGGAAAGAATATAACATAACCCAACAAACCTTGACCTTTTACAATTTTAGATGGTTTAATTTCTAAGTCATATTCTTGCAAGGCAGTGACCCAGTTTTCTCTCTTTTCTCCTACGTCACTTTGTATTAAAAGGTTTCTTACTGCTAAGAAGGGTACTATGACTTTAGTGTGGGTCTTGAGGAGAAAAGATCTGAAGTTTTTTATAGATTTGAAAACAACAAAAGCCTTTTTTCAACATCTAAGTAATTTAATTCAGCTCCTTGCAAATTGGAGCTAAAGAAAGAGATTGGAGCTTTAGCGTCATCCTGATTTGCCTGTGCTAATATGGTCGCATATGATTTCTTAGAAGCGAAAGTGTATAAAATGAAATGATTGGAAAAATTTGGGGTTGCTAGAGATGGGGCATAATTGCTTGCTTTATCAAGCCAAAAGCTTCATGTTCCGAATGTGCCCATTTAAACAAATAATTTTTGTTTATCATGGATTGAAGAGGTAAAACAATTCTTGAGAAGTCAGGGACAAATATTTTAACAAAAATTATTTTACCTAGGAAAGATTGCATTGATTTCTTGTTATGTGGTAAAGGTATTTCAAAGTTTTCTCTAATTCTGTCAGGGTCAATATGAATTCCTGCCTTGGAAACAATGAATCCAAGGAGCTTTCCTTCACTTAATGCGAAAAAAAGACTTTTGGGGGTTTAGATAAATTCCATACCTTTGGCAACGTTCAAAGATTTGTTGTAAGTCTCTTAGATGATTACTACACTTTTTGGAGTATACTGTTATATCATCTAAGTAGATCACTACTAACTTATTTACCAAACCCTTGAAGGCTATATCCATGGCTCTCTGGAAAGTAGCACCAGAATTGATCAATCCAAATGGCATCTTCTGATAAGCATAAGTGCCCCATTTTTCCTGAATGTAGTTTTCAGCTGGTCATCTGGATGTACTAAAATTTGGTTATAACCTAAGAATCCATTCCAAAAATACATTAGTTCAGAGCCCACTATTGATTGCAAAATATGTTCCATAGGAGGTAATGGGAAATTGTCCTTTTGGCAAGCTTTATTGAGGTTGCAAAAATCTATACATATCTGAATATCACCGTTATTTTTCCTGACTGGGACAAGATTGGAAACCCATCGGTAATGTCTGACAGGAAAAATAATTTTGGCTTTCAATAGTTTATTCAACTCAAATTTAATTTGACTTTCTAAACTGGGATGGAGTTTCCTCAATTTTTGTTGAATGGGTCTTTCATTAGATATCATAGGAATAGTATGTTGGATAATAGAGGTGTTGTATGTTTTGAGATCTTCATAGTTCCATGCAAAGATACTCTTATATTTTTTCAACAAACTTATAAAAGCTACTTTTTCATCTGACGTAAGACCTAGACCTAAGTTAATGTTTTGAGGTTTTAAATCAGTCCCAAGATTGATCAATTCAAACCTCAGAGTTGAACTCTGAAGTTTTGAATTAGTAGATCGTTTAAATCTGTCTTTAAGGTCATATAAATCTTCCAACTTAACTATGGACTTTGGTATAGCATTAATGACCATTTCTTGTTTAAGTTGGTTATCATGTTGGTCTTCATCAACTATCTGGTCATCGTATGAGCCTTCTGAGGTTAGGAATCTTATGATATCTGGATCGTTATTAAAGACTCTCCAGTTGGTGATATTATCAGGGATGGAAGGCCTAAAGATTAATTTGATGGAGAATCGATCTGGGCTATAATCTTCTAGAGGGATAAGCTTGGAAGCGACATTAGCTAGAAGATCGGCACTAGCATTCTGGAGTCTTGGGATAGGGGAGATATTAAACGCAGTAAAGTGGAGAGTTAGATCTTGAACTAACGACTGATAATGTTTCAAGTGTCCTAATAAACAATGTATAGTATTTCTTACCTATTTTATGACAATTTCTGAATCCCCGAACACTTGGAGGTATTTTACGTTAAGGCCAATTGCCTTATACAGACCTTGAACTAGTGCCTCATATTCAGTAGTATTGTTGGTGCAATCAAATTCAAGTCTGCATGCTAGCATAGTTTTCTCCCCCTCTGGGCTAACTAAGATGCAACCTGCTCCTGCTCCATCATTGGATTTAGATCCATCAAAAAATAATTTCCAAAATAAAGATTTAACTACAGGTTTATCTACAAAATTTACACATTTAGAAGTGTCTGTTTGGGAAAAAATTTCAATTTGAGAGACAACAAATTTTTCTAAGAAAGGTGAAGTATGAGCATTGAAATTCCCTAGGAATGATTCTACATAATAATTTCCGATGATATTGTTGCTATATGCAACTGGTTCATTTTCTCCTTCTAATTCTGTCACTATGAACTTCTGATGTTTCTCGCGATCAACCCTTATTTGATTTGGTTTACCGTTATAGGGAAGCCATAGGTGAGACCAGTCAGTTGCAAAATAACCATGAAGTTTTTCTGACCAGTCTCTACTAAGGATTAAACCGTAGAACTCAGGAATGTCAGCTACAAGTATGTCGATGACTTGGCAAACTTTGGGGTTTGATGAAAGTCTGATGGTTACTTGATTAAGTTCCCCGACGACTTCGACTTGAGAGCGATCTAAGTGAACTATTCATACATCAGTTTCTGAGGCTGAACATTCAATTTCTCACAAACTATTTTGGGAAATATGTTAGATGAAGCTCTAGAATCAACCAAACAGTTGTGTAAGTTTTTGTTAAATACTTCGAAAGTAAGAAGGAACGATGGAGTGTGGGATTTTGATCTTCCTCCAATTAAAGCTATATCAGTTGGATCTATTTTATTCAAAGAAGCACTAGGGGGTCTTCCCATTTCTTGGGCAGCTTGCGAGATTACGGCAGCAGGAAGTGGTGCAGTAGGTACTGCTTTAAGTTCTTTCAGAAGTAACTTTTGTTGATGTTTCAATTTGCTAAGCTCATGAAATGTAATGTTTGCCCTAGTTTTCTTCATATCATCGATAATATTATATTCCATTTCATTAGAAACTATCAAAGTTTTAGATGAAGGAGAAGGATCCAATTGAGTAGGTGTTGTCTGAGTGGATTTTGGTACAGATTTCTTACCTATTGCTTTATCCCTAGGGGGTGGCATTGAAGCCTTCTGTTTCGGATTTGTTTGTGACAATTCGACAGGATTTTTACTTCGGGTAGCGACAGGTAAGGCTTCTTGAGTTTCTTCATCGGGAAGTATAAAATCCCACATCCCTTGTAACTCTGCTACTTCCTCCTCGTCCGTTTGTTCTTCGCTAGGTGAAACTTCATCCTCATCTGACTCATGATTTGATATGGCATTTGGAGGCTTAGGATCAGTAGGAGAATTCCTTTTGAATGGTTTGAAAGGCTTTTTAGAGGAAGTCTCTGCTACCTGTTTCTTAATATCAACCAATTCATTAGACATGGTTTTGAGGACTTTCTGTAACCCTTCAAGATCAAAAGGATCTTTTGGTTGTTTCTCCTTAGAGACATCTCTGAAGGTTACTTTCTTAGACCTCCGTTATTCTAATGCGTTCTCTTTTCAACAGCTAGGATGCGTTTTTCTACAGCTATTGCCTCTTTCATATTTTCTGCCAAGAACAATGTAAACTTTGAAATGGGAACTATAAACACAAAATGGGAACTCTAGCCAAAAAACGCCAAAAAAACATCAAAAACAGTGCTAAAAACAAAAAGTATACTGGAACGATGGTTTTTTTTTTAGGGACAATTTTGACCATGTTTTAAAAATGGCAGTGAAAACAAAATTTTCGTGCAAAATATAGCTTGAAAACGAAAAAGTGATTATAGTGGAACGATGATTTTTTTTTAGGGTCAATCTTCAAAATTTAAAAAGAATGCTAGTAAAATGATCTAACAACATAAAAATGACTCATAAATTCTCATTTAAGACCATATGGAAATCAAAAATTTTATTTCAAGATACAATGCATACATCAGTTAGATAAACTGTCTTAAACAATTATTCAAAATCACTCATATTTTCTTGCACACCATCAGAATTCACATCTTCAGATGAGTGACTGGATGCTGATGAAGATGTTCCATATTCTTCTCTTTCATCAACTAGTGCCCCATCTGAGTCCACATGCATTCCCATCATTTCAGGTTTCAAAATTCTTCTAGATCTACGACTAGTTTCAGCAGACTCCCATCTCAACACTATTCCTTCTGGTAACAACCTTTTTAGAATCTCTATCATCTTGAAGCGAAGAGTTCCCCTCTTTGTTAAATTGAAGTCATAAACAATTATGTCAACATCCTCCAATTTCAATATGTCTGTGCGGCAACGATTTATATTCGTACCCTTTCTTTTTCTCTTTTCGCCATTTTTTTTGTCAACTACCATCTCTGGCTTATACACACCATTGAATGGTTGTGTATTTGTGGCATACCAATGTACTTCAACACTTGTAACGTCCTCATTCTCTATAAAGACCTTTATAACTTTAGCAACCCAGAATGGATAGCCATTGAGATCTCCATATGCTAGCATTGTGATCATGCAACCCTCCTTAATATCTTGTACTGAACCCCTATAAAGGTCTTCCATGGCTTCACATTGTGCACGAGATCTTCTGGAACCAATATACATCTCTCTTTCCTCTACCTGTGAAGAATTAATGATACCTTGAAATTGTTGTTGTTCAACAATGTTTATTTCCTCATGTTCATTCGACACATTTTGTGGCCAAATAAATGGATTTTTCAAAGGTATATCTTCATTTGTTCTTGTTGAAATGATATCACTTTGATTATTGAAAAATGACTTCCACCAAACTGAATCAGCAATGTCAAAGTACTCATATGTATATCTAATACATTTTTTAATTTCTTCTAGGCAATCAGAATAACTTATATCTCTGTTTTGTTTGCGTGCATGATGAACTTCACCAACTGATTGTAATAACAATATTTTCGATGCAAATATTGGATGATCTGGAATGAACTTCAAAAATTGCAAACCTGATGACGGTGCCCATTCTATAGTAGTTGAATACTTCTTGCCCCATATTAGTGTTTTCCCATCAATTTTTTTGATACGAAATTGATGTTGGAAGCTAATGTCATTAAGTTGTTCAATGCATTTCCCCTCACCATATGATCCCATAATAAACCTTCGCATGTCAACAGTTTCTTCCAACACATCAAAAGTAGGCTCTAGCATGTATGATTTCTTAATATATTCAATTAATGATGACAAGCTCCCAGCTTCCTTCCTCCTCAATGTGACTGAAAAACGACTGAACATCTTATCAATATGGTCATGAGTGTGCCCAACAAGAAGGAAACCAACCTTTACCTTCTGCAAAATTCTTAATTCAACAAGCATGTTTAGATATCCAAAAACAACCTGTTTTTTTTTTCACAGCAAGTGTTGTCCAATTGTAGATACAAAACTTTAGGAAGATTACTAGACCAATGAGAAAGCACATCAAGAATTATGGTTATGGTCAGATTTGCATCATTATGAATATTTGGAGCTGTGAAGTACACCTTTGGCAACATTTTCCCATTGAAGACCATACAACCGACCAAGTGATACTGAATAAAATTTTCCTCCTATAAATTTTTGGGTTTGCGAACAAAATGTGGTAAAAGTGTTTTCTTCTGGTCCATACCATCAATTATCAAACCCAAATATTTATTTGGATTATCATAACACTTATTTCGATGCTTGTACAACTTTTTCCGTTCATTTGTTTGTTGTTCGCGATGCTCCTGAAGTTCTTTGACAATTGAATCTACACAACATAAAAGAAAGCCATTAAGAAATATGTTTTCATACTTGATGAATATACAATTTTAAAATTTAAAGTTATGAATGCCTACCTCTTTCTGACCCTTCACATTTGTCCCTTTTTTATTTAAGAGAAGCACATGTACTACAAATCCCCATCCTTGTCTTCTTAGGAATGCGGACATTGTTGAATTCTTTCTTCCATATCTTCACAAAATATTGATATGTAATAAATTGGCCATGTCCCTCAACATCTTCTACATATTCTTTGTATAAGTTGTAGATTTCGCGTCTCGAAAAATTATCTGGAATATGTATTATCTCACTATTTGGCATACACTCTCCATGCTTTGAAAAGAAATCTTTCATCCATGACATTGTAGTGTTTGATAATGGACCAAACTATATTTTATGACATACTTCAGAATAAAATGTGGGATCCTTTTCCAAATTTTCTTGAATTCTCGAGAGACGAAATTCCCAAGCGAATAAAACATTTTGAAAGCTTTTCTACAGATAAATAAAGTCTCAATATGATAATCATAACCTAACAATGTAGATTTCATGCACCCAACTAAATATGAATTTTTCATGCTTTTATTCATTGAAAAATATCTCTTCCTACTCTCTAATGAAAATTTGAAATCCATATGTTTCAAGCAATCTTTTTGGCAAAATTCACTTGAAATGAGTGCACTGATAAAACTTCTTCTAGTCACATATTCTGCTCTACCCCTTGTATAACTAGAACATCTTGCATCGATACGAAAAGGTCTGCTCCTACTCCTCGATACAATATTTCTTGGCAACATCTCCATCATTAGATCATCATTTGTATAAGGATTTTCATCATCACTAAGAGGAATGTTATCCACACTATGATCAACTGTGCTTTTCAAATACTAACTTGGAGGATATTCTTCATCTTCCCCTTCTTCAATGCTACTGTCATAGTCTATAGAATTCAGAATCAATGGAAATTTTGACTTGATGTTTATTGGATATCCTTCCTCATGTGCATTTTCAGTGCTGCTCTCACAGTCCATAGGATTAGGACTAAGTGTATCATCTTGTCCTTCATCATTGCTACCTTTATACTCATTAGAATTAGGACTAAGTGCATCATCCTGTCCTTCATCACTGCTGCTCTCATAGTCCTTAGAATTAGGACTAAGAGGACATTGTGACACTCCATTCTTTTGAAATTCATCATCGTGCTCTTCATCACTGTTGCTCTCATAGTCCTTAGAATTAGGACTAAGTGGACATCGTGACACTCCATTATTTTGAAATTCATCATCCCGCTCTTCATCACTATTGTTGTCATAGTCCTTAGAATTAGGACTAACTGGACACCGTGGAACTCCATACTTTTGAAATTCATCATCCCGCTCTTCATCAAAGCTACTCTCATAGTCCTTAGAATTAGGACTAACTAGACACTGTGGCACTCCATACTTTTGAAATTCATCATCCCGCTCTTCATCAAAGCTGCTCTCATAGTCCTTAGAATTAGGACTAACTGGACACCGTGACACTCCATACTTTTGAAATTCATCATCATGCACTTCATCGCTGCTGCTCTCATAGTCCTTAGAATTAGGACTAAGTGGACACTTTGACACTCCATTCTTTTCAAATTCGTTATCACGCTCTTCATCACTGCTGCTCTCATAGTCCTTAGAATTAGGACTGAGTGGAAACCGTGACACTCCATTCTTTTGAACTCCACCATCTTGCTCTTCATCACTGTTGCTTTCATAGTCCATAGAATTAGGACTAAGTGGACACTATGAGACCCCATTCTTTTGAAATTTGTCATCAAGCTCATCATCACTACTGCTTTCATAGTCCTTTGAATTCAGACTAAGTGGAATCTGTGACTCTTTATTTATTTGAAATTCTCCATCCCCTCTTTCATCAGTGGTGCTCTCATAGTCCTTAGGATCAAGACTAAGTGGAAGAATTGACTTTCTATTCATAGTGGAAGAATTCCCGCTATATTCATCCATATGAATAGAGTTGTTACGTGATGAAGATGTTGATGTTGTATAAATCGAAACTTCACTATCAGGACAATTCATCCCTTTCAAATAGAAGATGTTGAATGATACAAATGGAGAGTCTCCTAAAGATATTATATAGCTTAGAGAATGAAATTTTCCCTCCAAAAATTTCCCTCCCAAAAAATTTCGCGAAAATATTTCCCTCCAAAAATTTTCCACCCAAAAAATTTCGCGAAAATATTTCCCTCCTAAAAGTTTGTGAGATTTATTTCACTTCATTATTTTATTACGCAATTTAATGAAAAATGTAAACTTAATTTTTTTATGAAAAAAATCATTAAAGTTAAAATTGTAAACTACAACTTCTACCTAAATTATTTTAATAGTCAAAGTATATAATATTGACTAAACAATTGAATGTTTTTATAAATTTTTATAATACATTCTGAAACAAGTTAATCCCACATTCACCCCGCTATAAAACAATTCCATACTATTCGCTTTATCATATTTTCATTCATCGCCATAAAAAAATTAACATGTTAAAATTTATTAAAACTAATTAATCCCACATTCACCATACGGTAAAACATCTCTATAGTTTCACTTATATATTCCATTATCACTATTACTCACGTTACATCAAGGTTTTCTGAAGTTCGTTAAAAGACTTGGAGCAAATTTGTGGAGCAGCTACATTGGGATCAACAACATATTCAACGAAGAATTCCCACAATTGAAAGGTCAATTAAATTTTTTTCCTTGAAATTTCTCATATTAAATTAGTTTAACGAAGTAGATTTTTTTTTCTAAACTTAAAATTTTTTGTCAACCAAATTAAGAAATATTTCCGCCATGAGCATGGTGGGCCCAGGGCAACCCCATCTTGCAATCGACCAGCCACCATATTTTTTTTTATAAACTTAAATTTTTTTGTCAACCAAATTAACAAATATTTCCACCGTTAGCAAGGTGGGCCCAGGGCAACCCCATCCTGCAATCAATTGGCCACCCACTCCCTCCGCACACCCTTCCGGGCCCCTCCCCAAACTCAGCAACCCCTTTCCCCCTCACCCCTTAACCCCCCTTCTGCCCCACCTCCCTACCCCACACGACCCCCTCACCCCTACCCGACCCCCCTACCTCACTCCCCAGGACCCACCCACCTACCCCCCTACCCGACTCCCGTTCCCCCCTCCCTCACCTCACCCCTCGTTTCCTTGACTCCCGTTCCCCCCTCCCTCACCTCACCCCTCGTTTCACCCACGTCCCTACCCCTACCTCTCCCCCTCACCCCTCGTGCCACCCCTACCCCTCCCTCTCACCCCCACCCTCCCTTGTCCCCCTCCTTTTGCTCCCCCTCACTCCCCACCCTACCCTCACCCTTCGACCCCCCTCACCCTACCCTCCCCCTACGCCCCTCGCCCCCCTTCCCCCACCCACCCCTCGGCCCCCCTCACTCCCCCTTCACCCCTTGATCGCCCCTCGTACCCCCCCACCCCTCGGTCGCGCCCCCCCCCCCCACCCCTCAGTCACCCCCCTCCACCCCTACCCCTCAGCCCACCCCCTCACCCCTCACCCTACCCTCCCCTACCCCCCCCAACCCCTCACCCTAACCCCCCCACCCCTACCCCTACCCCTCGGCCCACCCCCTCACCCTACCCTCCCCTTACCCCCCCCCCCCACCCCCCAACCCCTCGGCCCGCCCCTCCAACCCCTCACCCTAACCCCCCCCCCCACCCCTACCCCTACCCCTCGGCCCACCCCCTCACCCCTCACCCTACCCTCCCCCGAACCCCCCCCACCCCTCATTCTATCCTCCCCCCAACCCCCCCCCTCACCCCTCACCCTACCCTCCCCCCAACCCCCCCTCACCCCTCATCCCTCGCCCCGCCCCACAACCCCCCACCCTAACCCCCCCTACCCTTACCCCTCGACCCCCCCCCCTCACCCCTCACCCTACCCTGCCTCACCCCTCAGCCCGCCCCCCCTCACCCCTTGGCCCCCTCCCTTCCCCGCCCCTCCGCCTTCCTCCCCCACCCCTCCGCCTCTCGCTCCCTCCCTCCTCCACCTCCCCCTCCCTCCCCCTCCTCCCACCTCCCCCACCTCCCGCCTCCCGACCTCCGACCCCTCGGACGGCCACCCGGGCACGTTGACAGGCCGTCAGGGTGGCGCGGGGTGGGTAATCACGCCCCACCCCGTGCCACCCCAGCGGCCCGTTGGCCCGCCCGAGGTGGTCGTCCGATTCCGGGAATCAGATGGCCACCCTCGGCGGGCTGGTAGGCCGCCAGGGTGGTGCGGGGTGGGCAGCCACACACCCAGCGCCACCCTGGTGGCTGTCTGATTCCCGGGTGGGCGGCCGCGCCCCACCCCGCACCACCCCAGCGGCCCGCCCGGGGTGGCCGTCTGATTCCGGGAATCAGAAGGCCACCCCGGGTGGGTCAGCAGGCCGTCGGGGTGACGCTGGGTGCGCGGAAGCCCACCTTGCGCCACCCAAGGCGGGCTGGCGAGCCGCCGGGATGGGAGGTCGGGCCCCATCCCGTGCCACCCAGGCAGGCCAGTGGCCCGCCGATGCGCCCGGGTGGCCGTCCAAGGGGGCAGAGGTCGAGAGGCAAGAGGCGGGGGAGGCAGGAGAAGGGGGAGGGAGGGGGAGGCAGAGGAGGGAGGGAGCGGGAGGCGGAGGGGTGGGGGAGGAAGGCGGAGGGGCAGGGAAGGGAGGGGGCTGAGGGGTGGGGAAGGGAGGAGGCCGAGGGGTGGGGGAGGAAGGGGGAGGGGCGAGGAAGGGAGGGGGCCGAGGGTTGAGGGGGGGGATGGGGGAGGGTAGGAGAAGAGGGGGCGGGCCAAGGGGTGAGGGTGGGGGGGGTAGGGTGAGGGGGTTGGAGGGGGCCGATGGGTAGGGTGGGGGGGGGGATAGGGTGAGGGGTGAGGGGGTACGGGGGTGGGTTAGGGTGGGGGGGGGGGGGGGTGAGAGTAGGGTGAGGGGTGACGGGGTAGGGAGGAGGATTGCGGGGCAGCCTAAGGGGTGAGGGGGTAAGGGAGGGGACGAGGGTTAGTAGGGGGGCCTAGGGGGTAGGGGCGGGTTTAGAGGAGGGGGGGCCGAGGGGTAGAGTGAGGGGTTGGGGGGGGGGGGGGGGCGAAGGGTTGGGGTGGGGGGGGGGGTGGGGGTAGGGTGAGTGGTGAGGGGGTGGGGGGGCGGGGTAGGGTGAGGGGTGGGGGGGAGGGTTAGGGGGGAGGTAGGGTGAGGGGTGAGGTGAGGGGGAGGGATGAAAGGTGAGGTGAGTGCGGGGGTGGGGGGGGGTAGCGTGAGGGGGAACGAGGGGTGAGAGGGGGGGTCGGGTAGAGGGGGGGGAATGGTAGGAAGAGTGAGGGGGAAGGGTGGGGGAGGTGAGGATGAGGGGTGAGGAGGGGGGGTGAGGGTGGGAGGGGTGAGGAGGGGGGGGCGGGAAAGGGGAGTGAGGGGTGAGGTGGGCGAGGGATGAGTGAAGGGGAACGAGGGGTGAGGGGGGAGGCCGGTCAGGTAGAGGGGGGGAAAGGGGAGTGAGGGGGAGGGATGAGGGGGAACGAGTGGGGGTGGGCGGGGGGGTAGAGGGGGGGAAGGGGAGTGAGGGGGAGGGGTAGGAAGAGGGGGGGATGAGGGGTGAGGTGGGGGAGGGGTGGAAAGGGGAGTGAGGGGGATGAGGGGTGAGGTGAGGGGAGGGGATGAGGGGTGACGGGGAGGGGTAGAGTGAGGGAGAATGAGGGGTGAGGGGGACCGGGTAGAGGGGGGAAAAGGGGAGTGAGGGGGATGAGGGGTGAGGTGAGGGGGAGGGGTGAGGGGGGGGTAGAGTGAGGGGGAACAAGTGGTGGTGGGGGGGCGTGGGTAGTGGGGGGGAAATGGGAGTGAGGAGGAGGGGTAGGAAGTGGGGGGGGGGGGGGATGAGGGGTGAGGTGAGAGGAAGGGAGGAGGGGGGGGGATGATGGGTCGGTCTGGGGGGGGTGAGGTAGGGGGGCCAGGTAGGGGAGAGGGGGGGGGTTAAGGGGTAGAGGGAAGGTGGGTAAGGGTAGGCTGGGGTGGCCGTCCGATTGCAGGGTGGGGTGGCTCGGTTGGGGAGGAAGGGGGTAGGCTGTTGGGGGTTGGGGAGAGGGGGAAGGGGGTGAAGTGGCATGGGGGTTTTGGGCCTGTAGGGGAGCTATGGGGTGGAGGGGGGCATGGAGGGGAAGTGGTTGGGGGGTGGGGTGGCATGGGGGTAGGGGGGAGGTGTGGAAGGGGGGTAAGGGTGCGGTTGGATGGTCGTCCGATTGTGGGGTGGGGTGGCGTGGGTTGGTTGAGGGGGAAGAGGGGTAGGGGGGTGTGTAGGGTAAGGGGTGGGGAAATCGCCCGCCACTTCGTGGATGGACGGGGTGGTCTCAGTGGGCTTCTGCCATTTCTTAGTGTTAATATTTTTTTAATTTCAATTATCTGATTATACAAATTTAAAATTTAGGATATATTTTCATTGTGGTTTTAAGCTAATATGTTTTTATTGTTTACTAATTTATGTGTTTCTATTTTTCAAGAAAATGGCATCAAAGAAGATTTATGTGAATATGTCTGGACCAAAGACACTTAAAGGTGCATCTTCAAAAAACATTGGTGAACGAACTCCACTTGAGTTCATGGCTACAAATCTCTCAAGTGCCTCAAGTGATAAGAAGATGATTTCAGACTAGAAGAATTCAAAAGAGGTGAAATTCCCATCAAGAATCTGGTATGTGAAAGAAAGAGAAAGCCAAAATGTGAACATATATCTATATATTGATATACTGAATGAAAATGGAATTTTTTAGTTGATGGGAAGAGTCATAGATATGTGTTCGGTACCGGACACTGAAGTTGTTTACATACTTACAAAAGCTCCCAAGTCACATGAAAGGATTAAATATCAAATAACATATTTATTGTATGACACAAGAGAGGTATCTACAAAATTTTGTAAACAAATCGTAAATGAGATGAAACAAAACATCGTAAGTATTGTTATTTATATTTGTATTTTGTTTTCTTGAAAGTGTCTCACTATATTCTTTTAATTTTGTTTTTATTGACATATGATGTTTTGTTTGGCAGAATTTTGTTGAAAGTTGTTCAATTAGGTTGGGAGGCATTCATTTCATAGAACATGATATCATAAAAGTTGTCATCAGTTTTTACTCAGTGTCAAAAGAAGATATGGAAAACAAGCAAAATGTAGTAATTGATGATGCTACAAAACTACATCCAAAGGATCAGAAAAAAAGGCCTCTAGTGGATAAATCTAGCAAGGGTAAACAAGTTACTTTTGAGGGCAATGAAGTTGAAACTGATAGTGAAGCATATGTTGTCGTTACTGAAGATGACATTGGAACTAAGAAGAGTCGTAAAAGACCAAAAGTAACAATGCCCAAAAATAAATCTGTTGAGAATGTTATGACGAAGAAAAGTAAAGTTGAAGATTTTGAAGTAGTCATTACCAGTAGTCAAGAACCTAGTGAAACTTCAAAAGAAAGCAGAGAAATCATTACACCAGGAGCTGATTTATAGGATGGCATTATCAAAACAAAACAAAATGCCATTTGACAGAATTTGACAAAGAAAAACTTAATTGATGGTGGTCGTACATTTCAGCTTAATGTCAGACAAACCTATAAGGCAAGTGGAGGACAATGTCAATATCAAGTCAGAAAGCCACACCATCTGCATGTTCACAACTTGAAGACATTGATGAGGTATAATCCATATGCTCATGTGGTTAATTATGTGCTTCTTGTTGATCCAGTTCAAGTTCCCAACAAAGAAGCATTTGATAAGTCAAAAAAATTTAATACAATTATTATGTGCTTGGGGGGAACCATTATGTAGAAGCTCAAAGACAATTGATGCAGGAATATCCCAATAACCCACGTTTTGAAACAATGAAATGTATCATTTATGCTGGTTTATCGGATACAGAAGCAAAGTTAGTGGCATGAGATCATAATTCAGATAATGAATATAGGATGTCTATGGCTTTCATCTAAAGGTTTAGATTTATTCATAGTGAATTTCAAGAAAAATGTGGTGGGGATAGGATAAATGTTACTGCAAATTTCCGAAAGGAATGTTGTATGGAAATAGGCTATCAAATTGAAGAGAAACCCAATTCAAAAGGTGGAAAACGCAACCTTCCTAGTGATATATTCAGAGGTGTTGATAACATTTTCCAATTGGCATTTAGAATTGGAGATGTTTGGAACTTTATTGATGAGATTTTTATCATGTGGGAAAACATTGGCATTAAAAACCAGAAGGTTAAACAGTCTAAGCCATTGATATGTGGCGGCAGTAAATTAGGTCTTGACTTGAAGCAGCTTCCAGAAGATATGACTATCAAACCTTAGAGAGCAATGCAAGGAGTGAAAGATGAAAAAATTGTCAAAATAATATTATCTCGTGTGAAGTCAGGGGAATTATCATTGGAGGAAATGTCCGAGGAATTTCAACTAAATTATTTTTATTTATTTCTAGATTATAATTTTCTTTTAAATAAAACATGTAGTTCTTGGTAGTATTTGTTATACATATCATTATATTGACTTTTTGTTACTTTATCTATGTAGTCACAAAGTTTACATGAAAATTCAAGAACAAATGGTTAGATTGTTGAATGAAGATAGATGGGATGATGTCGTACGCAACTATCTAGATTCAAGTTCTACATCAACATTAAAAGCTTTTTATCTTGCATTTAAAAAGGTATCTTGATTTACACATTCGTTTTTATTCATCTGCGTATTATTTTTAATTTATAACTTACACATATATTTGTTTATTCTATAAAAGATGAAGAAGGATGATAATGGAGCACCAACTAGCTTCAGAACCTTTATTGAAAAAATAAAGACCAAAAGACTGAGGAAGCAACATGTTAAGAATGTTGAACTTGATCCAACTCTTACTCATTTCATTTGGAATGGGCTAGACATTGTTCAATATCAAGTAATACAAGGCGATTGTGAAGACATTGCTAAACTCATACCTAAAAGGGAGTATGCCCTAGTTATTGCAGATATTCCCTATGGTTTCAATATTCCAAATATTGACTATGATAGTGACCCTTATACTTATCAAGCTTTTAGTAAACTAGTTGCGGGATTTGTAGAAGTCACGTTATCACCATTATGGAGATTTGTGACATTTCATTCAGACACATAATTGGCAATGATATTGTCAAGCTTCAAAGGGAAAACAAATTCAAGGATGCAGCTTACATGGTAAGACATTTAAAATGTATATTTGATTAATGTTGAAAAATTCATTTATGTACAAGTTGATTGAACTTTTACTATTTCATGTTACAAGCAAAAGTCAAATCTTCTTAACCGTGACGATCAAGTATTTATAAATGATTGTGAGTTCATTCATATTGATAGTTGGGCAAAAGATGATAGTTGTATGTCTATGATTTTTAATCGGGTAGATGGAAAGAGTCATAGCCAAATACTGAGTTATGATGTTGTTGTGAGAAAACTAACATATGAAGACAAAGAAGCAAAAGGAGAGATAGTTAACATTTATCAAAAACCACAATTATTGATTAACTATCTTAGAGACATATGTTCAAATGAAGGAGATTGGGTTCTGGATTTATTTTCTGACTCAGGTAAGTTTTATTGTATAGAATTGAATTTCTGTTATTTTTTTAATTAATATGTCATTGTACTAATTCACTTCATTATTTCTTTTGTGCTTGATAACTAGGTACAACACTAGCATGATGCCTTCAAAAAGGAAGAAATTGCATTGCAATTGAAAAAGATCCATTACAATGCAATTTCATTCAGCAAAGAATTAATGCTCTTCAATTTCTTCCAGATGCAATGCAAGAAATTGGGTTGAAGAAAGGGGACTTTAGTGAATCACGTGTGGAAAAAAAGGCAAAGGAACCTCAACCACCATTACATGGGAGGTTTGGAAAGACATACATTGGGAGATTGGCATACATGAAAGATCCATTAGAAGATGAAAATGAGCAAAAGGAAGCAGAAAATATTGAGGAAGAAAACAATGATGAAACTATAGAGGACGAAGAGTTTGGATTACGTGACATTGTTGATTAAATTTAAGTTATGCTTGGAAATCAAGCTCATTTTTTGTGACTATTAAGTAGTTATACTTGCAATGTTTTGACTTTGACATTTTATGAGAAGAATATACACTCAATTAAGGTTGTTATGTGTTCAATATTTGTAATATGTGATTTTTGCATTAATTTTTAAGTTAACCATTATTTTTTGAAAAAAAAAAGTGATTATTATTATTATTTTTTTGACATGAAATTCATTTAAAAAACTATTATTTAACTATTTTTAGTTAAAATTTTCGTATAAAAATTGTGATTTTCGCCTGTCAATTGTAGCAAAAAATTATCAAAACGTGTAGTTTTTTAATTATATTTATGTTAAAAATGGCTATTTTTATGTCAATTGTTAGAAAATATTGTTTTTTAGAAACAACTATTTCTTGTGGATTGAAAAATTAACTAACAATGTATAAATATGTAGAATATCGAAAATTCAAAATATCAACCTTCTTCTTTAAATATGCGAAACAATAAAAACCTCACTACAAAAAAAATAAAATTAAAATAAAAACAAGAAAATATGAAGAAAAAAAAGACCAATTCAAAAAAAATAAGTTTACAAAATAATTATTTACATTTCATACATTAGAAAAATAAAAAAGTTAAAAAAAAAAAATAAAATAAATAAATAATAAAATAAAAAAATAAAAATAAAAATAAAAATAAAAAAAATACTTTTAAAAAAAGGGTCTAGTGCAGAATTACCACGTTTTTAAATCAGCATAAAAAACACTACCATTATAAAACACAATGTACATAAAAAAAATTATAATGCCAAAAACTAAGCTTTAAAAAACACGTGTGTTCTGCATAACCCCTTTTCGAAATCAGGTCACTTTTTTGCTATCTCTACAAAACGGGTAACAGTATGGGTTCCCATTTCAAAGTTTACATTGTTCAAGGTTGGTTTGGCAGCTCTATCAACAAAGATAGTTGTGTTTGATGGTAGAGCAGAGATGTACCACTCATTTTGGACCTCATCGCTAGGCTTAGATGTCGCTGATATTTTATTCAATAGTTTATTGAAGCGAGAGTTGAAGTCCTTGATGGGTTCTCTTGGCTCAGCTTTCAAATTGGAGAGATCATTAATTAAGGTAGTTGTAGATCTATCATCTCCAAACTTTGTTAAAAATTTCTCTTGAAAAGCATCCCAACTGTTAATAGAACCTGATGGTAATGAAAAGTACCATGATCCTACTGCTCCCTGCAAAGTATATGGGAATAATCTTACAACTGCATCTTCCTCCTCCACTTGATTCAAGTTAATGGACAACATAAAATTATTTATATGTTCTTCAGCCAATAGGCCATTATCAGGATTGAATTTGGGTAGCCATTTTTCTGGATGTGCTGGTAATTGATGTAAAGGAGCAGCCATCCTAACAACCCCTAGGTTTGTCCATGGCCTTGGAGGATTTTGTGGGGGATTTTGTGCCATTGTTGGTCTGTGGGTAGGGGAAGGTGTTGCAGTAGGGTTTGAAGGTGATTGGGTAGAGGAAGATATAGCTCCTGTACCTGTGTGAATCACGATCTGGAGTGGTGAGATGGATGATTGATCTTGTGAGGGTATAGATGGGATGGATGAAGATGATGATAAAACCTCACTGTGAGATTCAGATGGTGTCTTCTTAGCTTTCTTCCGGTTTGGGAGAGGAAATTCAAACAAATTTATTCCTAACTTTTCGCTCTATGCTCTAGTTAATGGCCGAGATGGAGTGAATTGAGAAGTAACACTATCCTGAGATATCTCAGATCCTTCTTGTGATAGCGAAATCCCTTGTAATTTGTGAATCAAAGATTGAACTTCAAGGGCTTCGGTAAGAGAAGAAAGCTCTGGATCGATTGGGTTTTCAACAACGGGTTATATAATACCCTGTGCAACTTCTCGCTTAGGGTTAGGGGATTTGGAAGACTTTTTAGAAGTTGTGGGTGAGGGTGAGGGAGTTTTACTCTTAGAATGGCCTGTTAATTCGGATTTACTTGCCATTCATAGTTCATGCCCTCCTTCTAGCGCCAAAATTTTGAAGCCTCGAAAATCATTGCCTCAACATGGGGGGAAAACCACCTGGTCCAGACCTTAAAGCAACTCCTTTTCCATTTGGGGTAGTGGCTCCAACTGGGGATAATGGGACTGGTTTCACAATCTGTTTAATGCTTGTGCTAAATGGGGTGATGTGTGATGTGTTTAGAGTAACATTTTAAGCTAACGGTAATCTAGTCTAAACTAATCAATAACAGATTCATTTAACTTCTAATTTATAAAAGTTATCTAATCATAATATACCCAAGATAAACATGATGTATGTGATCTACAATAATTTCTAAAAGAAATTGGTAATAAAGATCATTCAATTATGATTAGAAGTGAATCCGTTTTAACAATAATCATTTCGTATAAAAAGTTAGCCGAAACAATTGTGAGAAATATATCGCATAAAGAACTATTCATATATTCAGCATAAAATAAAGATCATTATCATACAGAAGTGCAATAACAATAATTGAAATTCATACTTGCATACATAAATAATTCGAAAAAGAAATGATTGCTTAATGCACAAGTAAAATGGATTACGAGATAAAAGTACCATTTATAATACGTCCTACTCATGTGTTTCAGCAATATTGATCTATCTTCAATCCATTCAACATCATCTAAGAGTACAAAAGTGCAATTTCAGTAGAAGATGCTAAGTCAGATAAAAATAAATCTTGTTCCATATATTTCACCAGAACTTCCTCAAAGGGACAGAAGTGCATGTTTTGAAGAGAGTTTCTGATAAAATTCTAGACCCCTCTCTAAATGCATGAGAGGGGTTTAAATGCCAAAACTATAAAACTAATAATAGATTATTACAAAAATAGTTGAGGAGGTTTAAACGACCTGCCTCAATTTATGCAAAAATAAAATCAAAATTAAAGTAAACAGGGTGACTAACTATGTTGCATTCGATCCTTCAAATCGCAAATATCCACCATAGGCTTCAGCTGTGTAGGTCGGACGACTTCAGCTTTCAACTATCCATCGAATATGATATCGGTCAATGTTGGGCCATTTTCTCGGAAGAAGTGGTTAGGCATCGGAGGGTCATCCATTGGTTGTGAGGCTTGACCAAATGTTGTCAATATGCCTCCCAGACTAGCCTGGTCATTTTCCTTATCACTTCTGTTTTTTCCTCCACTGCCTGTTTCCATTGTTGTTCGAGTTGTTTTACATCTGGAAGGAACCCTGGAATGGACTTTGCAACTATATTGGCACCATACAAATTCTCATTGATATTTTCTATGATAATTTTTACTGCTGCCGTCGCGTCCACTGTTACTTTCTCTGCTTACTTAAGCCGAGAATCCCAGCTTGCAAACATAATTTCCTTATGTGATTCTTCTAGCTTTGGCAAGTTGGATTTTTTCCCCTCCTCTGTGTTTTTCCAGGAGATGTGATCAGAGACATTTTTAAAGATCTCATCATATTCAAGTTGCATTTCTACGACTTGACTTGTCAGTTTATCACTTGTTTCGCAATAAGATTTCCAGTGTGAAATCTTCTAGCACAATAATTCTACCTGATGTGTCAACTGGGAATTAAGTCTGAGTGCTTCAGTAATAAACTGATTGATTTTTGGATCGTCTTTATGAATATCAGTTATTTCCTGCACCTATGCTTCCTTCTTGGCTAAGCTGATTTGATGTTCTATTTGCATATTTTCAAATTCTTGTTGAAGCTTGGCCAACTGTATCTCTGCCTGCTGGTCAAGTTTGACTTGTTGTAACTATTGCTCGAGCGACGTTATTTTATTATCCTTTTCTCTAAGCAACATTTGGACTTTTGTTGATTTGTCTATGGTCGTTGTAGCATAAGCACCTACAAACTGCGAGAGTCTATTTAAGTTCGCAGATGGATCAACAGGCGAGTCCTTCCATAGAACATCCATTAGTTCGTTTTCAGGGGTAGTAATAGCTATAGAGTCCAATTTTCTTTTCTTTATTTGCCTTTTCACCATGGCCTTATGTTGTGGGCTATAGAATACATCCAGCGGGGGTATTTCTTCAATATTCAGTATTATCTCGGAGGTGGGGATAACAGGGATATGCTCTACTTCTAGTTCATTTGCAGTTTCTTCCACTGTAATTTCCAGAGTTGTCTTGTGTTGTAGCATTTGTAGCTCTGGCACCTGTTCCTCTATATTGAGACTTTTATTAAAATTATCCCACTCTTCCTCTAATTCAATTACCGTGGGTTTTATTGGTTGCACAAAGGTAGTAGGGATTTCAACCTACTTGCTAGCTGAAGCTTGTTCAACTATCTTTTGTGTAGATTGGGTCGTATCCTCGATGCTTCTGCTTTTGCCATTCAATGATGAATGTCGTGGTTCCCCGATAGATTTTTCTTGAGACTCTGCTCCTGAATCTAATTTGGAGTTTTCTTTGGAGTCATGTTCTATAGTCACACTAGGAGTAGGCTCCCTTATTGGTTCAATTAACAATTGGTCCAATGGGACCATTTCCAGCCTTCTTTCTCTATAACTGTAAAACTTTTCCAGATATTCTTGGTGAAAAAGTAGTTGTGCCATATGTTTCACCTTTGCAAAGGTGTTTTTCTATAAAAATATATCATAAAAAGCATCCTCCTCATTGGTTAATACTTTTATTTTCACCATGGTGGTGAAATTCTTGATTGTGCCAAATGGGTCATGTTGTCATCCAAGGAATTTGGGTAATTGCAGAGATAGCATGTTCTCTACCTCTTTGAATTCATGTCCTAGGTTGTGTAGTGCAAATGCTCCGCACTATACAGGGAATGCAGGCCAAATGGCCTTCTTTGACTCTTTTAGTATATGGCTCATTCTGCCTTCACTAACTGTCTGGTAATCTATCTCCCTAGCCATCAATTTATCTAGAACATAGTATGGGAGGATATGGGGGGAGGTGATGCTGCCAAAAACTATGATATATGTAAAAATTTCCTCCCCGAACCATCTGGCCACAGGGAGGATGTCAACTTCAGCTTCTTGGGAAAATCTATGGGTGTCTCGATTATACAGCCGCTTGTAAATAGGGAGCATAACTCCATGGCAAATCTTGAAAAAATGTGGTTGAAAATTGGATTCCCACATGACCTTATGGTACATGTGAATGGGAAGTGGATTCCCAACAGTCCATTTCCATCCCATGATGAGGAACTTTGAACTAAAATAGATAGCGTCCATAACATAGTGCTCATAAAAAATGGAGAGTAAACCCTCGAAGCAATACTTCTTCTCCTTCTATACTTGATAATTGTTTTTGCTAAATTATCTGATAAGATTTGGGCCCAATTCATGATAGTTGAGTTAACAACTGCTTCTATTAACGACAACCACTCTGGGGAGAACTTGGTACTATCAGGTCTACCAAACAGTCGACATAACATAGCCACAGCAAAACTATAAGGGGGACAAATAGATGCAGTACTGTACATACCATTTTTGTCTTTCTTGATTTTTTCTTCATTGTTTGACCAGGCACGGGTGCAATCCGCTGCGTCGTTGTTCTCTTTAGCAAACTTTTCTACGAATTGCCTATTGTAGATGACCTGTGGCTTTGGTAGGTGGTACATAAGCCGTAAATTATCCGGGGTAAAAGATCCGATGACCCCTTGGCTTCTCGTCCTGAATTCTCTATCTGAAATATCTGCTTCATCGATAACCCATTTTACCATCTCGGTATAAGGGATTATCTTTGGCCAAGCAGCTATGCTGTGCAAAAACGAGCAAGTCGTCTCCAACATGGAAGCGTCTGAGGAATCGCGTCTGTCAATTGTAACATTTGTTTCCATAATCCTCGGTTGTTCCCCCTCCAGTATGTTGTACATAGTCTCCCATGTAGAGGTTCCTCCCTCTCTATTGCATTTGGTGTCTGTGAACAGGTGAGTCATCTCTGTCTTCTCAGAGGCTACAACCTTTCCTTTCTTCCCCATTTTTCTCAATGCTCTGCTCTGCGGGTTTTTCCTGAAATGGATAACAACAGCTATCGGACACTCAAAGATGAACGTAAAAATGAAATAATGTAGATAGCTTGTAAAGGTGGTAAATGAAGCATTATTTGAACGCATGTAACAAGATATCGTATCAAGCTAAATGGATTTTCAGACATAAATGTAGTTATTTCCCACTAATGCCCACTAATGATTCGTTATCCCTTAGCTTTATTGCTCATAATTTTTTGTGTCGAAAAACGGGATGAAAGCTTCTAGGGTGGTGAGCCATCATACTGTGATGATAGCGATTGTGCGATTTACAAAGAATTATCGCAGACCGCAATATCACAAGATGTGCCTTTTAGCATTCTTACCTCCTATTGTGTGTCTGCGAGATGCGAGATGTGAGGCGTCGATTAGATGTTTCACGTATAGTTAATTGCTAGGTTCATCTTATGCAATAGACTTTGACGGACTCGAAATATTTTCTTTTAATACTCTAAGATGTGGGCCTGGGTGCAAATCACATTTTGCAATATCGGCTTATGGTAAGTGCAAATTGTTTGCTTGAATACTCGAAATGTGATGCGATAAAAGTCAAAGCACCATTGTGGTTTCACAAATCGCAAATCTTGCTATATCGTATGTAAGAGAGAGCTCTTTATGGGTCATGATATGCAATGCGAGACTTAAGCCTAACAAGTTTAAGGACTTTCGTTTTCGTTGGATTTTATGATAATTTAGACCATGGAGCCCTTATTTTAAACGCTTTGCTTGATTTTTGAGGTTTTTTTTAGAAAAGGTCCTTTAGTGGGTTTTAGACATGCTATATATGAAAAGGTAGGTCTTTAGTAGTTCCCAAAAAGGTTTTGATTGTTATCTTTTCTTTATTCAAAAAATAAAAGAAATGACTAAATGCTAAGTTTTGTTTTCTGAATGAAAATTTAAAGGGTCCCCATTTAGTTAATGTAATGTTAACTACTATCATTAACAAATGGGGGGTTGTTGAATTATACAACAAGTTCCTATGGTCATTTCTATGGTCTTTGTTGTATCAGTTGGATCTATGGTTCTAGGGATCGTTTCAACCCCTTCCACCTGTGAATCTTATGGAGATTAGATGTCACTCTCACTGAAGGAACTGCATGGTCAAGATATTCTAGCTACATCTGAATCTCTTCTTTCCTTGGTTGGGACCCATGGTCCCGTAGACTCTTCCATTGTATCTCCCTCTACTAATATTCCTCACACTGTATCCTCCTCTAACGACACTATTACAAAGATCATGTCTCTAGTTGAGTGAACTTGGGATGAGTTGTACCATTGTGTCTTTGTCTCCTTTCCAATTGAATTATACATGAACCAGTTAAAAGCCTTGTCATCTAATCAATCTAAGTTTGTTCCTTCCTCTTTGATACATGTTCAAAATTCATACTCTGAAGGAAACTCAAGAAATATATTAGCGCAGGTCAAGCATTCTTTTTATGGTCATTTTCTCGCTCATAAAATTGAAAAAACCTCAAGTTTACATCTTTGGGCTTGTTAAACTCCCAAAAAGAATAACAACCATTCTTTTATGGCCTTTTTCTCGCTCGTAAAAATGAAATTCAGGCTCATTAATGTTGATCTAGATTCTCATTAATGTCAATATTCTAGGATACTAAATGATGATATGAAGCCAAGGAGAAGTAGAGTATATCTGTGAAGAAACAGGAGCAAGAAGCCAAGGAGCAAAGAGGTCATTGGAAGCCACGAGAAGCAAAAATGAACACATCAGTGGAGGTGCATAAACAGTGTTAACGGAGGAGTTAACATGAAATATCAGAGAAATATCATAGGAGTATATGCAGATCATAGCAGAGAATATCAGAAGTCATAGGAGCTATTAGAGCATAGAATATCAGAGCAAAGCAGAGCTATCAGAGTAGAGAATATCAAAGCAGAGCAGAGCTATCATAGCAAATAAGAGCTATCGAAGTTGTATCGGAAGTCATAGGAATAAAGAGAAACCACAGGAGCGACGAGCCAAGACAATGCATATCTATCGCATATGCCAGAAGTAATAAATCACGGGAACCCTTTCGAAAGTATATAATATCGGCAGGTTCTATTATGTTCCACTACCTAAAACCCCCGATGCGATATGTATTGCGGACCCGAAACATGTTATGGCAACAACCCTATACAATATCGCATTCGTTGCGTCACAAGTATTGAAGCTGTTGTTACACTGAAATCCCCGATTGTGATATAATGCACGGACCCGAATAGTTTATGATAATAGCCTGAATGCAATATCACATCCACCCATTGGAACTTTCATATTGCAATTCATAAATGGATGTCACATTAATAACTGCGATTGCGATATTATTGTGGACCTGCTACACCATTATAACATGATTAAATAGTATATCGCATCTGCATTGGAAGTTATGTATCACAAAGGAATGCCACTTGAAATGCTGTGATTGCAATAGAAGGTGCGGACCCGATAGCTCCATAGAATATACCTTTATGTAATATCGCATCTAGTTATCGAGGAGTTATGCAAATCATAAAGGTTGACACTGCCAGACTGCCAATTGCGATAAGTCTTGTGAACCCAACCGTCGATTGCGATATTAGTTGTGGAACCGACAGATCTATTAATGATGGTTTAATATTATATCGTGTCTGTTTCATCAGCAGTTCAAATATCAGTGATGTTAAGAGTTGCAATCACAGACCACCGAAAGTTGTAATTGCGATTTAGTGACGTGGCATGTGCGACCTCCTTGTGGGTATAGCCTCTCTTATGAAATCCTCCGTAAATAATGAGTCTATTGTATGAATATTAAAAAGGGCCTCTCTGATATAATTTTAATATGCAACACTATTGTAATTCAGCCTCTCTTCCAAATGAACGTGTCTTTTGAGTATTGGTGAACTCGAAGAGACAAAGGAAGCCGAAGATCGAGAAGCCAAAGATCAAGCGATCGAAAGAAGGAAGCTGAAGGTCAAGCGGCACTGCTGCATGGGTTAATCTTTAAAATGCTTTAACCCGTGATGATTTAAAAAGAGGAACAGTACAGATCGTAACAGAGTTGAACAATTCAGTGAAGCAAAATAAGGTTTGATTTGCCATCATTTGAAGGGAGCAATAGACTACACCAGTACTGAAGTATTTATGAGTATGATCCTTGGAAGTAAGAGATCGTGACACTAAGAACAGTGAGAAGTAGTCACTCTTGAAGCACTTATCGCGGCAGACAGAAGAACAGGTTGAAACAAAGAATTATTTTTTTGTGTGCAGACAGTCAGGCATCTCGAGCATCTATCACAGAGAAGAGGTAACAATTCACAACTCATAAACTGGAAGAAACAGAGGTAAGCTACAGGTCCAAAAGGACATAAGTAAGTCGTAGGTCCAGCAGGGTTGGGAGCAAATAATAACTACCAAACATATCTAGACAATATACAACAAAGGGTTGGTACCCTTGGGGTTGGTGCCTCAGAATTGGAAGGATTGGTGTCCTTAGAGTTGGTGCTCCTAAATTCAAGGTTGGTGCCTTGACAAGAAAGGGTTGGTGCCCTGGAGGTTGGAGCCTCACAAAAATTCCAAGTTGGTGCTTGACAACAGATTGAAGCTTTATATATATTGTACTTAATTCATTGTAAATATTATATTAATAAAACATGTATTCCTATTGTTCATTTTGTGTTCTAAATGTAAATGATTTAACTGGTAAAAATGAAAATTGAAAAGAAATATTGATTCACCCCTCCTCTCAGTATTTCCAACAATTAAACTCCCATGAAGAAGACCAAGCATTCCTTTTATGGTCTTTTGCTTTCTCGTTAATCCAAAAAAACCTCAAGTTTACTTCTTCAGGTTTGTAAAAATCCTACAAAGAATATTTAAGCCATTCTTTTTCTATATTTTTCTCATTCCCTAATCTAAAAAAGATACCATGATTTTTCTTCATCTGACTCATCTAAAATTTTATGAAGACTATCGAGTTTAATTTTTTCCCCTCATACTCATAACAAAATGAGGCAAGCGTCCATTGAACATAGGTCTATTTCTTTATTCAGAGTCAACGTATTAACTATGGAAAAATAATTGTGTCAGGCATTCTATTATATCTTTGCAACACTCGGTCATTAACCATGACAAAGATGCCTCTTGGAGTCTTCTTTAAGCTCTTTTTAGACTCTGTTAATGTGAAAAGACCATTGAGTTTACCCTTTTTGGACTCGTTAAACCTAAGAAGATTGAGAAAAATTTGGAAGAAACAATGGTTTCTACTATCTATATTGGTAAAAAAAATTGGTAGTAGTCCACTGTCCATCCCTTGAATATGGAACTTTCCTAGTATATTTCTCTTTTTTTAGCTCCTAGAGAACCATACATCATTATGAGTCTTGTCTTGATACGCTAATGTTCCTGCATATTCGTGTCCTGCTCCTCTTTTTGTGCTTGATTCTAAGCAACCTGGTCTCCTTGGTGTCATTCCTTTTATTGTTCAAGGGATCATCTCTGCTTTGTTGACCTTATGAACTACTTGATCATATGCCACATTGCCCTGATTCAATTCATCTTATTATTTTATACTATCTTCAGAATAAATCCTTTTGTCCCATTTCATGTCAATCTGTGTAGGACACCTTATTTCCTACCTTTGACAAATCCCTTCCTATTGACTTCAATGCATTATCTAGGAAGCGAATTAAGAAACATCAAAAAAGCCCTTGAGCTTGTAGTCCTTAGTGGCCAGTTTCCATGCATTTGATAGGGGGTTTTCATTATTGTCTCAAAATTGAATAGTTCTACAAGTGTTTGACGTCAACTCATTTATTCACATGTGTAGAATCATGTCATTTTGTGATGGTGATGAAGACCTTGGGATGAGTCTTACATCACTCAGCCTTGCTTTCTTTCCCAAGTTGACTATTTTTTTTTGGAGAACATATCTCTGTCTGACTACACTATGACATAGTTCCACATTGTACTTACTGGTGGACATAATTTCTCATCTTCTATATGGATCCACAGTGTATATTTCTAGCTACTGCGCATGGGAATGTCAGACTTATGACATTATTTATATATGACATATGTTTTATGTTGTTTGCAAACCTCCTTCCATTTCGACGCTATTAAACTCTTTCTCCCTGGTTTTTTTATAAATTATTTTGACCATAACCTTATTCTTTGAACTCACACTTTAGGGGGCATCTATTATACCTAAAAATACCTCCTCATCAGCTCAGAGGAGAATGCTATGCTTTTGGTGGAAATACACCCCTTTACACCCCCCTCTTTTGGCCTATTTAATACTATAACACAATTTATGTACCATGAGGACAACGTTATCCTAGTCTATAACACTTTGTCCCTTCATCTAACTTGTGTTACTAAATTCTCACTCAATCACAAGGAAAAAATCATGAGTTAACTCACTTTGACACTCTTGATCACTTAAGGAAACTCATATGGTGGAATATGGTCACTTTATCCTCATATACATCTTTTTCCTAAACAAAAAAAGCACGCAGAAGCAGGAAAGAGCCATAAAGCACGAGGAAGATTTTTCCTAATCATTTAAACATCTAAAAAGTGGATACACGCATTTTTACATGAGGAAAGAGCATACACCCCAAAGCTTTTGCCCAAATTAAACTAAGGAAGAATTTTCCAATCTTCATAGCCTCCCCTTGCCTATATATTGGAGGCTTGGCCATTAAGAATGGGACCAAATTTCATTATATTTCTATGTTGTCAAGATCTTCCTTGAGAGAGAGAGTTTGGAGCTAGGAGCTAGAGGAGGTCAAGCTACAACTGCCATAGGTTGTAATCTTGTTCCTACTTATTAATATATATATATATATATATATATATATATATATATATATATATATATATATATGTTCATTCATCCATATCATTGTTTAATGTTTCATATCTTTTATGTTTAATCAATGATGGTCTAGAAGTGAGTCTTTCGATGATATGTCCGGTTTTATGCAATTAGTAATTTATTGGTGTTTTTGATTGACAAGACTTTATGCTATGAAGATTGTATTTTTCTTTATGTGGAGGACTAGGCTTTGGAGCTAGCTAGGAGTGCTTCCCAACTACACTGACCACTCTAATGTATCTACATATGAAGACTCATAGGCTCACCTTCCTCGTATCTTATCAATCACATCATACTTCATGCATTACTAAAAGAGTCAATCCTTAGAACAATCTATCCCTTACTCTGTCTACAAATTTCATCCCCTTTTTAGATGCTTTAATGCTTAGGAAAAATTTTCCTCATTATTTATGGATCTTTTGTGTTTTTTCATGCTTTGTTTGTTTAGGAAAAAGTTGTAGATGAGGATAAATAGATCACATTCCACTATATGAGTTTCCTTAAGTGAAAGAGAGTTTCAAAGTGAGTCAACTCAGGCTTTTTTCTTTGTGAATGAGTGAGAATTTGGTAACACAAATTAGATGAAGGGACAAAGTGTTATAGACTAGGATAATGTTGTCCTCATGGTATATAACTTGTATTGTAGTCTTAAATAGGCTAGAAAAAGGGTGTGTAAAGGGGTGTATTTCAACCAAAAGCATAGTATTCTCCTCTGACGTGATGAGGAGGTATTTTTAGGTATAGCACTAGGTTTATGGGACAACCTACGAGGGTTTCTTGTTTGTCCAACTGAGCATAAATTCCTATAGAAATTATGATACACGGGCGCATAAGGAGAAACAACTATGGTATTCTGCCAAGTAGTTTTGTAATCCCATAGCACCTCTAGAAGTATTTTGGCCTAATCTCGATGGTGACTTTCCAATGCTTTTGTAAGGATTACTTCCAACACTTAATTAGTACTCTCCACTTATCCATTAGCCTATGGATGGTAAGGTGAAATGACTCAGTGATGGATCTTATATTTCTTGACAAGGTTCTTTATCAGCTGGGAAGTAATTTGTGATCCTCCATATATAAATATCTCCTTTCGCACTCTGTAGTGAACAAACATATCTTCAAATAAAAAGTATAAAATACCTCATTCAGTCACATTAGTAAGTATCTTAGCTTCAACCTACTTGGTGATGTAATATGTACATACTAAAATATAAGACTACTGCTGAGATGGGGGATTGATTGGTCCTACAAAATCTAAAGCCGATCTCTCAAAAGGCTCTATAACTAGTTGAGGCTATAATGAAATTTAATTTCATCAGATAAGTTGGTGCATCCACTAGAAGTTGTCACACCCTTGTACATACTTTCTTACATAGTGTAATATGGTAAGACAAAAATATCCTATTTGAAGCACCTAATGACCTATTATCCTATCATAAAATTTTCCTCCACAGGACTTGTCATGACAAGCCTTTAAAATTTTGTGGATTTCATCTTCTCTTACACACCTTCTAATCTAATGATATAATAAGGTATGAAAGAGATAACCATCCAACGAAAAATATCAAGCACTTTGTTGAACAATTTTTTGTTGTTTGGTAATTTCCTTGTGGCAAGATAATTAGTGATATTTGCATACCAAGGTGAGTAAGTGTGTTGTGGGGAAAAATGCCTATGCAGGACGATCCTATCCACCTAAGGTGTGACAGTGCCTTAGCAACAAACAGAGACAGCTATTCTAGTATTCTTCCTTTATGAATTAAGAATGAAGAGAGATGGATGGACTAACCGGTGTCTTCCGTTTGTCCCTCGATTTAGTTTCTCTTCTCTTTGGGAGTTCCCAGCTACTTGCCTTCTGGCTCGCCCAACTTCAAGAGGTTTCTGCAAGATCACAAGAAGAGAACACTACACAAAGACATAGATTCATATTCATAACTAGTTCAGGATTAGAAATAAACTAAACATACTAATGCAATCATACATCAAAGATACACCAGTATATAGGAGAAACCAAGATAGCTTTATTGATGAATAACAAGGTTCAGGAAGAGATACAACCCAGAGGGCTCCAATCCAGCATCTCCTTCCCAGCAAATGAAATTCCTATCTTCACCTTCCTTCAAAGCATTAAGCACCCAATGATTCCAATCTCAAACCAACAACAATTCTTTGCAATAACAAAATTCCAGCCTCTAGATCTCATGGAGGAGAGATCCATATATAGATGTTTGGAGAGAGGATGAGTCAGCTTGAGATCTGACTAGTGTCCTCTCCCTCTGTCAGTTCTTGCTTCCACTTGGAGGTTCTTGCTTCCACTTGGAGATCGAGAACCTCTTACTCATCACTAGTCGAATTCACTGAGGCAAGTGTCATTGAGGAAGATTCTAGAAGCTTCCAGGGTCTTGACACCTTGTTGAATGAACTTGCCATTTGTCAATTCCCGCTCAGCGCACCCTGGTAGTGCTTCTACCTGCGTTGCAGTGCAGGTAGCCAGTGCAGACTTTGCATTTCAGCGTAGACAGCTAGTGGAGCCTTTGAATTGATCCTGAATTGACTTGTTTTTGAGCAGTTTCTGGTGGAGAACTTCTATGAATTGCTGTGGTTTGTTAGCCTTGTTCATCCAGGGGTAGGAACAACATGTTTAGGGACTTTGGATCCCTTAGATTATGGACATTTCATGCTTATAGCTGTAAGGCACAAAAATGTCTATAACAGTTGCCCCCTAAAGTATGAGGCCGTTTATCGGGTGAAATGCTTTATCAGGAGGATCCGAAGTTCATTCATTGCTGGGAGGAGACCTGTAATATAATACAATACAATACATTATTTTTCATACTGCTTTCATGATCTAGCTGAGGCGGGCATTCCCATGCTCAGCTTTATAAATTCATTTTTCTGTACATAGAACAGACAATCGTCTGATGGTAGACTGATAATTTTGATGAAATTATCATCCTTTGGGTAGGATGATTATCTGCTGCAATGATGTACATGTCAATGTCTTTATCTTTCCTGAATATATATCGCAGCCTGGATGGATGAAACTAGATCCGGGGTCTTCAAACTCGTTCGATCTTCACTCTAAGTACAAGTCGATCCATGTGAGAAATGTTCTGAAGTCGAACATGGAAAGACATCGCTTGATTACCGGTCAATGAGGTAAACCGTTAACAAGCGCGAGAGGAATCACCGATAATGATAATGACCCTCAAGGTACTGCAGTACAATTCACGTGGTGTGAATAAAGGACTTGGCGTCGAACACCATGCAAAATCTTTCGGTCGAAGGTCATTGATGTATACCTGTCGTCGGAAGTGAGAAACTTGCCATTGAGGCATGTAAGCTTCAAAGTACTGAAGGGGTTGTTCCTAGATCCACTTCTTGGATAATGAGCTGATGTCGACAAGAAGCGATCCGTCAAAGGAGGGCCTTAATGAATCCCACATCAATGACACAGAACGGAGCTAATGATTTTGATGGAGGTGAAAACGATCTGATGACATATGATTCAGGGTGGCGGTCATGAAAGGATGAAGGATAATGTTTGGCAGTGGATGGGACACGGTTGACTTCTCTGAACGACTTCTCTTGAACATATGGCGACACTTATGCGATGGATGGGTAGCATTACCCCAAATATGGATGGTATGGCGAGACCATGGTGATGTGACCGGTGAATGAAACAACCCAACCCGATTGTGGTACAGAGGAAAAGTGTCATGTTCAAGAGCGACTTGCTACCACCAAAGTTTTCTTGAGTTTCTCCCAATTTTCCCCAATCATTGCTGACCAGTACCTCTTTATTTTTGTCAAGCTTGAGGAGGATAACATATGCTTGTTCTATAACTTGCCCTTCGGGCAAGCCCATCGCTATGTTTTAACGAGCCTAGCGATAGTGAAACTCGTTCTCGTCTAAAGACAAGTTTGTCGCTATTTAATGATTTTAACGAGTCTAGTGACAAAGATAACTTGGTCCTTTTCATTTTTAGAGAGTCTGAAAAGGTACGTAAAGTCAACTCCGAAAGTCCTTTTTCGTCATCTAATCCCTTAAGTCCGAAAAAGTATAAAACAATACAGAAGGGATGAGTTTTCGATAGTTTTACGAGCCGAACAAAACAAGCGCTCGATCTTTTTGTGCAATAATCCCTCGGGTCCAAAAAGATTAAAATCTAGAGGAGGGATAGCTCTTCCGGTCGCTTTAACGAGCTGGAAGGCCAAAACTCGGCAATCTTTTCATATTTTACGAGTCAGATGAAAAGAGCTTAAAGAAGACTCGTCTTTTGAGGAACGAGTGATAAAACGGGTTAGCAGCTGATTCCAGGTACGGGTTGGAATTTTCCAATCACGGTAGTGTCACAAGGATGGCTTAGTGAAATCACTCTTCGTAGCTGTTCCTCAAAATGGGTAAACAATCATATGGAGGTGAACGATCGGCCAATGGAAAAGTGGAGGTGATGGGAAAACACGACCAAGGCTTTAATGGCTGCTGATATTTCATTCACGGTGGTTATTTACCGGGTAGTTCATTTTTTAACGAGCTTAAACGCGGATTGAAACACTTGCTCGATCTTATGTTTATTTTTTAACGAGCATGAACTATACGATAAAACTGCTCGGATCTTGCGTTTATTTTTTAACGAGCATGAACTGTGTGCTAAAACTGCTCGAATAATCCAGTCATATGATAAGAATGTCTCATTAAGATTCTATTTTTTATGGAGCTTCATCTCACAAAGCTTTGCTCCGGATCCTTTCGTTATGCAAGTTCGGAAACGACTAATCCTACGAGTTTAAAGGGTTAGACCTACAGGTTTAAAGGGAGGACCTAAAAATTTAAAAAATAAATAGCCGCCCCTTGCTTGCACTCCAAAAGGTTTGCATGCCCCCAAGCATAAAGTACGATTTCAAGGTTACCCCTTCTTAGTCCAATAAAACATTTGTTTTACCGGGAGAGGCCTACCTCTTTCAGGTTACCCAAAGATTGTCTCGTTAATCTTTCAAACAAAACACTTCTTCGGCGGTGTCTACCGAGATAGACAAAGGTGAATGACCTCAGTGCCAAACACGTAGCTTTGACAAGAGAATCTTATTCTAGAATAACCCCTCTTCCTAGACGGACGGGGTACAGACTAGTCATATTCTCCCGCGGAAACCTACCTTATACCCAAGGTTTTCCTGCCAAAGCAGACCAGGACGCATGCCCCCTGGGTTCCAGTCATATCCTCCCGGATTACTCGCGCTCATCAGGAGGACGAACCGTGGGTTGAGACATTTCTTGCGTGAAGAGACCATTTAGGGATGGTATATGACTATTTGCGATGCGTGATCCGGGAAATGAAAGCTGGTCTACGAGCTTGACCACTCTTCCTTCGTGCGGAAAACACATTACTCTAAAGAGTGAGGAGACAATGGCTCCCATGCAATATATATAGTCTCGTCCAAGGAGTAGGTTATAATCCAAGGGTCCTTGAACGACCATCACGTTCATTTGAACGGTCTTCCCTTTCAATGTTATAGGCACATTGGGGAGGATCCCTAAAGGTCGACTGGTTCCTTTATCAAAGCCTGTCAGATTTCTCATTTCAGGCAAAAGCGCTGGCGAACCAAGCGCTTTCCAAGAAATAGAGGAAAGGATACTCACAGATGCCCCCTCATCAATGATGGTGCCAGCCATTACCATTCTGTATATTTGAACGATAATTCTGAATGGTATGCTCGCTGGCAACCGGGGTCTGCCTAGTTGGTTCCAATCGAAGGATACAACTAGGTTGCTTGGTGGTGGGACCGAATAGACGGCCGGGTATGACTCTGACGAAGTTCCTTCCTGCGATGAAGGAATGGGCGAATTGCCCCCTTGTTCGTCGGAGTCTGTGTTGATGAAGAGAATTTGGACGGTGTCGTCTTTATTCTCTTCTGTGATGGTATCATTCGAAGATAGAGCCTCTGAAGGCAAAACCGGGTCAACTGTTGCCTCAACCTTTTGACTTTCGTCAGGTATGGATTCATACGGTTCATCCTCAATGATAGGTGCTTCGGCTGACCACCTGAGCGGGCCAGCCGGGTTTTCAACTGGTGAAGGACTTGGCAGGAGTTTTTGATATCCAGGAGGAAGTTGCGCTCGCAAAATCGGGCGATCTTCCAAAACTCTTTTAGCCTCGTCTAAGAAGGGACAACGGTGGATGGCATGGTCGCCTTCACACAGTTTGCAGGGAAATCTAGCTTTCCCTCTCTGTCCTGTGACTTCACTTTCACTAGTTGACGGTGTGCTGTCAACATGGCTATCAGAGGTTGACGCCACCGAATTGTGCAAACGGGGAGACCAGTCCCTTAGTATCCGAGGGATGCAGGGACAATCTCTGTGGAAGTGGTCTCACTTGCATATGACACATGGTGATTTAGGCCTAGTCAGTGCTATGTGTGGATTTCTGTCAGACGCCACTTGTTTGCCCCCAGTCGCTTTTGGCTCCTTCTTCTTTTTCTCTTTCTTCTTCTTTTCCTTCTTCTCCTTAGGAGCTTGGTTTTTTGTTTTACCAGTTCCGTTAAGCGAAGAGGAAGGAGGAGAGGAAGAATTAGATGAAGTAGAAGGTTGGTGGGTAACTCTGGTCTGGTCTAACTGTTGATTCGACTGTTCAGGAATAGTGGTGTTCTGAACGACATTGGTTGAGAAGAGCCAGACCGGCAAGCCAATTGTCAGTCCTGGAAGCGACAATGTGGCCATATGAGGCGCACCAACATCTCCCCAAGAGGAGAAGGGACTAGGATTTCCACCAAGGGGAATTCCTTGGTTGGTGTGCTCCATTTTCTCAACCTAAAGATCAACGCAGGAAGAAGGGGTGATTGTTTCGTTTAAAATAAATTTTAACGACGCTTTAGACACAACTTGCTTTTTCAATTTTAAAGAGTCGAGAAAAAGCTAAAGATGACTCTAGTCTCCTTCGATGTTTTAATGAGCTCGAAGTGACAAATGCTCGGATGGAATTTTTCCATTATAGAGTCTGAAAAAGGCCAAAAGGAACTGCTCTGGAGTTCTAGGTAGAGGGTGTGCCAAACTTTTCGCAAAACCGCAGAATAATTTTTAAGGTACGGGCGGTCGATCTTCCTGAATGTTGTGTTCAGTGCATTGCGATCAGTAGGGCGGCCGACACGGCTTCCTAAGGATAAAGGTTTTATGCCTATAGGGGTCTCCCAATATATACTCGACGGTACGTGGGAGCACAATCCGTACTGGCGCTATCGTCCCTCAGGAGGAATCACCCACCATCAACGAGATCGACAGTCACCAGGCTTTACGACGCCGGAACACGTCTCTAGCCTAGACCTCTATGTTGTGCGTTAAGTTACAAAGCGTTGTTAAGTTCATTCAATTTATTTTAGGTTGATCTTTTTAGAAGTTTGCCTTTTGAGGTTCACCACGAGATGTATGATACAATTCCTAAATGCAGTCTAAAGATGATAAGCAAGCTTTTTATATCTTTTCAACCATGAAAATCCTAGCTACAAAGGGAAAAGAAAGACACCATCTTTTCTCAAAGAGCAATCAGCACACTCTAATGCACTTTCCCTAAATCAAGCATGCAAACTATCAAGATGCAAATGCACAATGCAGGTGTTTGTTTTCCGCTTTCTTAGTATTGATGCCTAAAAAGAAAGCTTTTTGTACAACTTTGAATTTTCTTTTAAATGACAAGTACAAACAAGTTTACTTTTTCGAAATCAGAAAGGGTAGAAGAGATTACAACACTTAACGATTTTCGAAATGAATACTTGTTTCGACACTTAAAAGAGACAAACTCAAACCAAAAGCAAAAGTAAATGTATAATCAACTGTAAACAGCCAATGAACTCTCTCCTAAGATCACAATCAACAGATTTGAATCAAGGGCTACAGGATGACTATTTCACTCTTGCAAAGGAAAACTGTAAATGACGTCACAAACACATAAAAACACTCACAATCTTTTTGTACAAAAGGAGGCGGAATTTAAGCAGAGAAAAGGAGTTATCAGATAGGTACCTATGCTAGTTACAGGCTACAAAAAACAGAGATCAACACAGGGCAAAACAGAGCAGAGAACCCCAGCTTCACAAGGCCTAACTGGATCAACGCACCCTCAACACAGAGGTTTTGACATTCAGCGCAGGTAGCCTTCACGGGACCTGCGTTGAAATGCAGAACCTCTTCACAGGGTCTGCGCTGAAGGAGAAACGAGAGTTTCTCACTGGGTTCTGGGTCACAGTTTGTTATTTAATCTACAGTTTCAGGCCAAATCAAAGCAACAAGCAAGGTACAATCAAAGGGATTCTTTGAGGAAGGGCTAAGATCTATCACAAAGGATCATCAAATCATTTATGAGTCCATTGTTCAGATCATAGACAAATCCAGTGATTGGATCAAAGCAGCAGCTGTCTACTTTGCATCTGAGAATAGCATATGCAGTTCGATTGTTGCTGTTGAGTCTATGAAACAAACAATGATAGAGACACAAATAAAATGACTAAACAGATCTCCCTAGCGGAGTCACCAATTTGTTGTGGGGAAAAATGCCTATGCAGGACGATCTTATCCACCTAAGGTGTGACAGTGCCTTAGCAACAAACAGAGACAGCTATTCTAGTATTCTTCCTTTATGAATTAAGAATGAAGAGAGATGGATGGACTAACCGGTGTCTTCCGTTTGTCCCTCGATTTAGTTTCTCTTCTCTTTGGGAGTTCCCAGCTACTTGCCTTCTGGCTCGCCCAGCTTCAAGAGGTTTCTGCAAGATCACAAGAAGGGAACACTACACAAAGACATAGATTCATATTCATAACTAGTTCAGGATTAGAAATAAACTAAACATACTAATGCAATCATACATCAAAGATACACCAATATATAGGAGAAACCAAGATAGCTTTATTGATGAATAACAAGGTTCAGGAAGAGATACAACCCAGAGGGCTCCAATCCAGCATCTCCTTCCCAGCAAATGAAATTCCTATCTTCACCTTCCTTCAAAGCATTAAGCACCCAATGATTCCAATCTCAAACCAACAACAATTCTTTGCAATAACAAAATTCCAGCCTCTAGATCTCATGGAGGAGAGATCCATATATAGATGTTTGGAGAGAGGATGAGTCAGCTTGAGATCTGACTAGTGTCCTCTCCCTCTGTCAGTTCTTGCTTCCACTTGGAGGTTCTTGCTTCCACTTGGAGATCGAGAACCTCTTACTCATCACTAGTCGAATTCACTGAGGCAAGTGTCATTGAGGAAGATTCTAGAAGCTTCTAGGGTCTTGACACCTTTTTGAATGAACTTGCCATTTGTCAATTCCCGCTCAGCGCACCCTGGTAGTGCTTCTACCTGCGTTGCAGTGCAGGTAGCCAGTGCAGACTTTGCATTTCAGCGCAGACAGCTAGTGGAGCCTCTGAATTGATCCTGAATTGACTTGTTTTTGAGCAGTTTCTGGTGGAGAAATTCTGTGAATTGCTGTGGTTTGTTAGCCTTGTTCCTCCAGGGGTAGGAACAACATGTTTAGGGACTTTGGATCCCTTAGATTATGGAAATCTCATGCTTATAGCTGTAAGGCACAAAAATGTCTATAACAAAGTGGAAACTGCAAAAATATATTAATCTAAAAAAGAATCCTCAACAGACAAATTGTCATCACCATTTGGCAATCTAGAAAGAAAATAAACAACAACATTATCTCTTCCAAGCTTGTCTACAATGGTGATATCAAGTTATTACAATAACAACAAACACCTAGTATCTCTACCATTGGTGACTATTTTATTCATTAAAAACCAATTAGAAGAATGATCAATATGCACAAAACTTGACAACACACATTATAATCCCTAAATTTGTTGGTAGAAATTATAACATCAAATTCCTTCTCGATTACTGTGCAATTTAATTTTGCAATACTTAGGTTCTTGTTGATATAGTAGATGGCATACAACTTGTTTCTTTCTTGTTGTCCCAACATATCCCCAATGTTTGTGTTGTAGCTATTACAACCCCCTCCAAATTTTTTCCTATATTCAATTTTTGGAGCCTCCCTTTGATCATGTGAATTGTCATCTTGAGTTATTAATGTCATCCTTGGGCTTGTTTTTCAAATTGTTCAAGTTTTATTCCAGAAATCCTAAGTGTTGTCTTCGATGCATTCACAAGTCTACGTGTTGTTCCCTTCACATGAACAACTTCGAAGAGTGCACTTCATGATGACAATGTTACACACTCTCTCTCAACAATTTTTCACTCCTTGCTAGCAATCACTACGCACTCTTAATCGATAGTCATTTCGCATCCAATGCCAATAGTGATTGAAAAATTATCAATGCCAGTGATTGTGTAGCTTTCAGTGATAGTATTTGCATAGTTACTGTGCAGTTCCCACAAGCATTCATTACGCATACCTTACTAATAGTGGCTACCCACTCCCTGTTGCTAGTTGATGCACAATTATTATGGGAAGTGAATGCACACTTTCCTAGATTGGATTTGTCATAAGTGGTAGTTAACTCAAACTTATCTCCTATATTTTCGACATGCATTGAATGCGCGCTTGCAAACCCTAATGCTAATTTCATATGTGCCCTCTCTATATAAGGATTCTATTTGAATCTCATTATCGCACATATCATTTGATTTGGAGCTCTGTGCATTCCTTGAGCACAAGGAGAATTCTCGGTTGCAAGTGTGCTACTCTCTGGGTAAGTTTCTCAACTATCACTTTTTCTTTTTCATGTATAATTTTTGCTTTCTTTTTCCATTTTAAGTGTCACTTTTTCTTACTTTATCTCTTTCACATGTCATTTCTAATGTATCTTCGCATTCCATGACCTTTTTCATTCAAATTATGATTGCTACTATATATGTGTGCATGGTCCCTTTCCTTGTTCTTATCTAACACTTAGTCATTTCAAGTTGATATTTGCCTCCATTATTTTACTTGTGCATTGCTCTCTTCCAAGCAACAAGCCCTCACATATTTCTTATTATTGATCCAACATGCGCACATAAAAGGGACTTCTCTCTCATCAACTATACATTTCACATTCCTAGTCAGCAATGTTGACCTCCTTGCTCATTGTAGTTGCTCACTGCGCCCAACCTGGCCTTCTATTGTGCATTTCACACTTCGAATCAATAGTGTGGTAGCCCTTTGTCAACTCTTGATGTGACTTGCACAATAGGAGAATCCCTCCCTTCCTCAATTTCACATTGCACAGTTCCAAGATCTAAGGCTCAAGCCTTTACCTCTTTCTAAGACAACATGTGCATTTCCCAAGCCTCTCTTCCTTTCCATTGTACATAGCACACTTCGAGTGACTAATAGATCCACCTTGCCACAATATTGCATGCATGTGCTCAGAAATTATGTAATCCTCCACCATAGTGACTGTCTTTTGCGTTGGTAAAATAAGTGATTTTGGGAACATATTTTGTTTTTCCATGTAGATTGAATTTCCACTTGTAGGTGTTGCCAATTCCAGAGCTTTTTTCTTCCACTGATATGATGCCTCCATTCACTTAACAAGCACAAACTAAGGAGGCCACCGAAAACAAATTAAGTACAAGGAAAGCAAGGATCAAGCAAGGAAAATTTGGATCAAGCAGCTTCAGTAGGAATACTTGCAGGTAATAGGTTGCATGCATGATTTCCTAGATGGTTTTGACATGCATGGTATCTGTATGTTGGTATTTGGTTCTTTTGTTGTCATTGGCATGGATTTTTTCAATTTTCGACAGTGGATTTTATATTTTCATTTCCATTTTTGGACAGCCATGGTGTGATGGGACTTTTCTCGGTTTGAGCTTTGGATTTCTGGAAGATTTTGGGGCCGAGTGAGGTGGTCTCAGTAAAATTCCCAAAGGCCTAGTAATCCCTTAAATGGTAATAACAGGATACACGGTAAAGCCTGAGGGTGGAGATGGGAAAATTCCTCAAGGTATTGGAGAAGAAATTCTGAGGCATCCAAGCTCGATTTGGTTTTGCGATCTCAACACCAATTTAGATGAGGTCACAATATCGTGAGGGTGGAGGTGGTTAAACCTATAAATTCCCTTGGTTTTTTATGGATTGTTTTATCCCATGAGATCCCACATTCATGCTTGGAATATGGCACGAGGGTGATTGGTTGAAGAAATATTTGGTTCAGCCAATCTATGGTCGAGTGGTACGTGGAAGTCCTAAACCTGGTCGGATTTTGCCTATGTTTAATAAGAGCTAAGTTTATCTTGCTTTTGATGATTAAATGTACTTGTTATTATGGAGCTTTAATGGTTTCTCTCTCATTGTTATTTATTTGGTTATATGTTGGTTATAAGAATGGTTATTTTATAGTTCTTAGTTATGTCTCTTTCCATGTTTTTACTTGTAACTGAATGAATAATGAATGAAATACCTAATTGATGTTATGACAGCTAAGGTGGGAAGGCAATGATCCTTCATGTTAAACCTCATATAAGTTTTCATCTCTTTATATTCAGACTTGCATTCATGACTTGTAGGGTGTATGTTTACCAATTGTTTGATGGAATGTTAGTCCAGGTTGGGGAAGGTCATCTCAAGTCTTGGTTTCAGTGTTGGTTTACAAGCATTGTTTCTATGTCTTTTATGAGCTCTAGGAGTTTCATGGAGTTCTGGGAAGTGACTGGATCCTAGCCCTGGAAAATAGCCTTAAATATCGCAGTCATTGGCATAACACTAACAAAAAAAGGTTATATTCACACTCAAGTAGGCTCATGGGAGTGACTGGAGGCTCTCAGTCGCTTGGGGGCTTGGCAAGGGAGCGACTAGGGCTCTATATTAGTGTAAAGAGAGTCATCTCAGGGGTTGGACACTTGGAGGTCATGTAGCACCTGAGGAAAGTCAGTAAGGTATCAAGTTGTTGACTCCATTTCCTTAAGGTCATAAAGGAGGTTGAGTCTTATCATAGTGACCCTCAACTCATGTTTACCCCGGGAAAACCGACCAAAGTGGGTAAATCTAGGAAGAGGCGGTTAGAGTTTGGTATCAAAGTGGGTTGTGCTCTCTTTGGGTAAAGTCTGATGTTGTCAAGATTATGGTTATTATGCATGGGGTCATGGTATATAGTTGTTATGGTCCTGAATGATGGTGTTATGTTGTTATGATGATGTGATGATATGATTATATGGATATGCTTGTGATTATACATGTACATGCTAATGTGGATTGATCTCATAGATGAGATAAGCCTCCCATAAACATCACTAAGGTATGGATTTGATTTTGGTATCTACTTGTTTACATAACATGGTACACTTGCAGGAAGAAGAAAATCAAAGATGACAAGAAAAATTGTAGACTACAGTTCCCGTGACTCTCCCATACATTGAGGAGATTGAGGAAAAGATCAAAAGTTGCAAAGAAGACAATGACAAGTTGGTTGAGGCTCTAGAAATACTTGCAAGGGCTCAGGAGAAGTAGGTAGAGGTTAATGCAACAATCCTTTAGAGCTTGTTAGAGTTTTACAAATAGGGACAGATGAGAATCAATCAAGAATAGGAAGAGAAAACTAATGGAGCCTATGGTAGAAGGTCTCAGTTTGGATAAAGGAGACATAGTTAGAGGTGGCAGATCATTAGATACATCTAACAGGAGGACCGGTATGTATGGGCATCATTCTAGTTCCTCATCCAAGAGACATCATCACAGTCATCACCATCATCATCCTTATAGGAGGGGTGAGTATTTACCTAAGGAGTTTAAGAAAGTCAAGCCTCCTACATTTGATGGAGAGATGAAGAAGGCAGAAGATGTAGAGGCATGGTTCCTTGCAATGAAGAAGTTCTTCAGATTGAATAGCTACTCAAAGAACATCAAAGCCAAGATAACCACCTTTAGTCTTAAATGGAGAGCATATATTTGGTGGGAATATGTGAAGAATGTCAAGGGAATTTGGGAAGACGAGTTGATTTGGGATGAGTTTGAGAGACTCTTCAAGAAGAAGTACTTATCAGAGAGGTACTATGATGATAGAGCTAAGGAGTTTTATGAGCTACATATGGGTTTTATGACAGATGATGAGTACACTAGAAGGTTCCTGGATCTATTGAGATGTATGCCATATCTCAAGGATGAGAAGGCTAAGATCCAGAGATTCATCAGTAAGTTTCTGACAACATATAGAGACCGGATTGAGTTTGATGAGTCTAGATCACTAGAGGAAGCCATTCGGAAATTGAAACATTTTTATGAGCATTCAAAGCACAAATATGAGCCTAATTGTGACTTGAAAGGAAATGAGAAAGTTAAATGGAAGTGGCCACCGAAGCGTGGAATACCTCAAGATGCATGTGAGAAAGAAAATGTGGTTCCTTACAAGAAGTTCAATACAATTGAGAAGGGGCATGGGTTGCATCTTGGAGAGAAGTAGACTAGAGGTAATTGTAGAATACCGTTGTAGTTTTGGATATGTGGAAAAGATCATCATAAGAAGGATTTTACATTGTACCAGGGAGGTATGCCTCAAATCCATAGTGATAAGGAGGCACAAACCATTGGGGATGTTGGTCATAACGTTCCTCAAATTTATGTAGTTGTGGACAACAGGAAAGCAGATCAACATGCATCTATTATTGAGATAGACAGTAAGCTTTATGATCAAGTTATTTCTAATTTGATTGATCCTATATCTAATTATAGTTATGTTAATCCCGACCTGGTGGATAAGTGTGGCTTGAGAAAATAAGTTCATGCAAAGTCTTGGTTGGTGCAGTTGGCTACAAGTACTAAGAAGAGGGTTCATCATTGGGTAAGAGCTTGCGCATTCGAGTTGAATGGTATTCCTACGAAAACACATTTGAATGTACTTCCATTAGGATTATAGTATGCTTTTGGGTATGGATTGGTTGTATCATAATAGGACCAAAGTAGATTGTTATGACATGACTATTGAGTGCCTAGATGATAACGGGGAAAAGAGAATCTTGTAGAGAAAGAAGAAACCTACATCAATGAGGATGGTCACTGCTATGCAGGCTAAGTGCAATTGCAGGAAAGGGTGTGTAATGTTTCTAGTTCATATTTCCAGTGACGAGGGTAAGGATATTAAGGATGTATAAATATTCAAGAGGTACACTGTACTATAACAATCTCAGGATGTGTTTCCAACAAATATTTCAGAGTTTCCTCCTCACAGGGAAGTGGATTTTTCTATTGAGTTGGTACGAGGGACAACACCAACATCAAAATCTTCTTACAGGATGAGCACACCAGAGTTGGTGGAATTGAAGTTGCAGTTGAAGGAAATTCTTGATAAGGGATACATTAAGCCAAGTGTATCACCTTGGGGTGCACCAATATTGTGCATGAGGAATAAGGATAGTATTGTCAGGTTATGCATTGATTATAGGCAACTGAACAAGGTGACGATCAAGAACACGTACCCATTGTCAAGGACTGATGACTTCTTTGATCAGTTGAAGGGCGCATCATTGTTCTCAAAGATTGACTTGAGATCAGGATACCATCAGGTATGCATCAAAGAAGAGGACATATACAAGACTACCTTTAGGAATGGGTATGTGCATTATGAGTTTGTTGTAGTTCCATTCAGTTTGACTATTGATCCAACTAATTTTATGTGCTTGATGAATAGTGTGTTGCATCCTTATCTGGACAAGTTTTTTATTATATTCATTGATGACGTCCTGATATATTCTAAGAATGAGGAAGAGCATGCCGGAAATTTAGCAGCAATGTTGAGGTTGTTAAGAGAGAATCAGTTGCATGCCAAGCTTAGAAAGTGTAGTTTCTTTCAGAAAAAAGGTGCATTACTTGGGACATGTTGTTTCCAAAGAAGGAATAACAGTAGATCCAGAAAAGGTAAGGGTTATCATGGAGTGGGAAACTCCTAAGAATGTGGATGAAGTCAGATCATTCATGGGGTTAACAGGTTACTATAGGAGATTCATCAGGAACTTCTCATGCAAAGGAAAGGTAAGAAGTTTGAATGGATAAAGGAGTGTGTAACTAGTTTTGAATAGTTAAAGCAGTTGTTAACAAACTCTCCAGTGCTAAAGATTGCAAATCCAGATAAAAAGTTCGTAGTCTGCACAAATGATTGCAAGAGAGGGCTTGGTGGATTCCTTATGCATGAGGAACTAGTGATATGCTATGAGCCCAAGAAACTAAATGAGCACGAGCAACTTATCATCCTCAAACATATGGATAGATAAAGAGGGTCAATAGGATATTGGAGGATATACTAAGGATGTATGTGATGCATCAATAGAGGATATGGGAGGAGTACCTTCCATTGGTTGAGTTTTATTACAAAAATGGTTATCAGGAGTCACTACGGATGAGTCCATTTTAGGAACTATATGGGTGGAGTTGTAACACTCATCATTTGGAGTGGTCCAGTGAATAGGTAATTATTGAGTCGGACATGTTAGCAAACATGGAATAAGAAATGCAGGTTATAAATAAGAATCTAAAGGCAACACACGATAGGCAGAAGAGTTATGCCGACCAACACATGACATTTAAGGAGTTTCAGGTTGGGGAACATGTGTATTTACGCATCAAGCCCAAGAAGAGATCCTTGAAGATTTGATCATATGCCAAGTTGGCACTATGGTATTGTGGACCTTTTGATATCCTTGAGAGGGTTGGACCAATGGCCTACAAACTTGCACTGCCTTCGACAGTGAAATTCCATGATGTTTTTCATGTTTCATTGCTTAAAATATATGTAAAGGATGTTGATCACGTTATTGATTGGTATGTATTGCAGGTGGAGAAAGAAGGAGAATTCCAACTGGAACCTCAGTTCATATTGCAGCGGAAACATATCATGCTCTAGAATAGAGAAACCGAGAAAACTAAAGTGTAGTGGAAGCACTTTGGGCCTGATGAAGCTACATGGGAGATGGTTGATCAGATGCGAGCTATGTATCTTTCATTGTTTGTCGGTGGAGCATAATGATTTTTGGGTATTCTACATTTTCATGCATGGTTGCCATTGTAAATACTGCCATGAGATGTGTCATAAAACTCTAATAAGTGGTATAATTGTCATGTTGTCATGATGGTTTTTCTTTTGAGTAGGTTGTTATTGTAAATACTACAACGAGTTAAGTTATAAAACTCTAGAGGTAGTATGTGTTTGATTTTAAGTGATTTTTCTGGTTGTAGGTGTCACAGAACACTGAGGACGGTCTTCCCCTGATGGGGAGGGGTATGTAACAACCTCGAGCTAAAAGTTCATGTAATAAAAGTTTATAAGAGAAAAATAAGACCATGGTAAAGGGACACTTATTCCAAGTTGAATGTTTGGAAAAATATCATAGTGGGCATCACTTGTTGTGTTTATGGCTAAGGGGAAAATGTCAAAGGTTTTCAAAGGAAAAAAGGTATTTTTGGCATTTTATTTATGAAAATATTGGAAATTAGGAGAAAAGGGAGGTGAAAGGTCACATGTTACATGTGAGGAGGAAAATGAAGAAAAATAATGGAACATTGAAGAAATTAGAGGCATAAAAATTAAAAATACATGAGAGCATCAGTTGGTAGCCTTTTGTCAGCTCAGTTTTGGAATTAGTCTCAGAGAGGAGAAGAGCACCAAGAGGAGAAGGAAAGAAAGAATGCAAATGAAGGACAAGGAAAGAAAGGATCAAGCAAGGAAAAGTTGGATCAAGTAGATTTAGTAGGAATACTTGCAGGTAACAGGTTGCATGTATGATTTCCTAGTTGGTTTTTACATGCATGGTATGTGTATGTTGGTATTTGGTTCTTTTGCTATCATTGGCATGGATTTTTTTGGTTTTCGACAATGGATTTTAGCATTGCCTTTCCATTTCTAGATAGCCATGGTGTGTTGGTAATTTTCTCGGTTCAAGCTTTTGATTTTTGGAATATTTTGGATCCGGGTCAGGTGGTCTCAAGAAAATTCCCAAAGGCCTAGCAATTGCTTAACCGATAATAGCAGGATACAATGTAGAGCCTGAGGGTGGAGACGGGAAAATTTCTCAAGGTATTGGAGAAGAAAGTCTGAGGCATCCAAGCTCGGTTTGGTTTGGTGATCACGACACCGGTTTAGGTGAGGTCACGATATGGTGAGGGTGGAGGTGGTTAAAACTATGGATTCCCTTGGTTGTTTATGGATTGGTTTATCCCATGATATCCCACATTCATGATTGGAATATGACACGAGGGTGATTAGCTGAAGAAAGATTTGGTTCAGCCAATCTATGGTCAGGTGGTATGTGGAATTCCTAAACCTGGTTGGCTTTTGCCTATGTTTAATAAGAGCTAGGTTTCTCTTGATTTTGATGAGTAAATTTACTTGTCATTATGTGGCTTTAATGGTTGTTCTCTCATTGTTATTTATTTGATTATATGTTGGTTATAAGCGTCATTTTTTCATAGGTTTTATTCATGGATCTTTCCATGTTTTTACTTGTAACTGAATGAATAATGAATGAAAGACCTAAATGATGTTATGAAGACTAAGGTGGGAACACATTGACCCTTCTTGTTAAACCTCAGATAAGTTTTCATCTCTTTATGTTCAGACTTGCATTCATGACCTGTAGGTCGTACATTTACCAAGTGTTTGATGGAATGTCAGTCGTGGTTGGGGAATTTTAGGTCAAGTCATGGCTTCAATTTTGGTTTACAAGCATTGTTTTTATGTATTTTATGAGCTATGGTAATTTCATGGAGTTCTGGGCAGTGATTGGATTCTATCCCTAGAAAATAGCCTTAAATCTCGCAGTCGTTGGCATACAATAGCAGAAGAAGGCTATAGTCACATTAATGAAGGCCCATGGGAGAGAATTGAGGCTCTCAGTCACTTGGAGGGCTTGGAAATGGAGAAATTGGGGCTCTAAGTCAATGAAAAGAGAGTCATTTCAGGGGTTGGGTTTCTCCTGGATGTCGTGTATTACTTGAGGGAAGTCAATAAGGTCTCAAGTTGTTGACTCCATTTCCTTAAGGTCATATAGGAGGTTGAGTCTTATCATAGTGACCCTCAGCTCATGTTTACCCCGAGAAAACCAGTGAAAGTGGGTGAATGTGGGAGGAGGTGGTTAGAAAGTACATAGTGGTCCCATTATATATATATATAGAGGCAAAAGGGTGAAGATGCTTGAATTAATAATATATTGTTTCTACCAAGTGATATTATTATCCACGATTCGAGTTTTGAAAAAAAAAACAATTGTAATTGATGATCCTTAATCTGAGTATTCTGCTTCTCCTTCACCATTGTCACACTATTCATTGTATCCTTGATATGTTTAATTTAATTTTTATACTAAGATTTCTTCAAATTATTTGGACCCTTATCTTGCTGGTCTTAATTACAATCAGGTATGGGATCGTGATGACTTTCGAATATAATAAGTGAAAGTGGAATCCATTGTATTTGATTTGTTTCATTGTCCATATTCAATGTGTGAAGAAGAATGATTCACAACTCTATATTTTTAAGGAAGTCATCTAATCAATTCATCTAGATTCTTTATTCATGAAGATTCCGATGTGCCAAATGTGGAATCTGATCAATCTAGTGGCACTGACAATGTGTTCATTAATACATCTAATGATAGTTATACACATCTACCAGTTGATCCTTCTAAGCCACCCAAATTTGATGATTCTTCATTTGAGAGTTTGGAAATTTGTCAAGGAGTCGAGGCTCTTCAGCCCATAATGATGGTTATGTCAGGTTCTTGTGATATTGACAAGGTTTCTGAATGTGATCAGATCAAATTTCCCTCGTGGGACACCCTTCATAATTCCATTATGTAAATTGAAAGATTATGCTTTCCAAAATTTCACGATTTTCAAATTGGTTATTTTGAATATCACGATCTGATTCTTGAATGGTTAGAAGAATCTTACATGGAAAGATTTGTCACCAATAATAAGTTTTGATTTTTCTTGATGTTTTCCAAGATTGAAAATATGAATGAATGTACATTCATGAGAAAATTTCAAGGTTTTTATGGTCATCAAGGTAAACTTGCAGTTTGGTTTAAGGAATCATTTTTGTCATATTTTTCTACCAGTATGTCAGACCTTCAATCTCATGTGCAAATTTTTCAGGATAACCCTTTCATTCTAGCACATTCACTCTTTATGGTATCAATTTCTCCTACCCTTTTGCATATAGGTCAGGAGAATCTTTTATGGCTGCACTGGATATTTGACTTTACATAGTCCTGGTCTTTCATATGTTAGTTTAGGTGTAGGTTTAGTTTAGTTATCTTGCATGCCATGTTTAGTTTTGTGTTTTCTTTGGTTTTCATTTGAGTTTTTTCTTTCACGCCCTATTTTCAAGTCTGTATATAAATAAGATTTGTGTGAAAGTTATCTCGCTTGGATTTGAAGTAAAGTGGTGAAATTTCATAAAGAGGGTGTTGTGACAACTGACAACACTTGGTTAGAATTTGGTCCCCTTCTTTGTTTAAGCCTGAATAAATTTAAGAGTTCATGATGCTTCGACAGAAAATATTACTCTTCCCACAAGAAATCCTTAGAATATCTACGCTGATGCTTGTATTTATAATGGGATCTCTATTCCTTGAATTAGCCACTTGTACTAATTTGGTTTCAACATGTCAACTTGGTTCGAGTAGAGAAGGGAAAGGAGGAAAACTTAAGTGAGCAAACTCATTTCAGAAGTATATATATAAGAGTCTTTTCAAAAAAAGGAACAACCTCTCTTGCCCATAAAATAAGTCGGGATCCCTCTTCTTCCCTTAATGAATTAAAAACAGATAAAATGCCAATGAGAATAAAGTAATAAATAAAGGGTGAAACTAAAGAAAGGATTCCTGCATAGAGAAGTGAAGAAAGCAACTTCGTCAGGGTATTGAACAAGCCTGCTGACAAAAAAGAAATGCTTGTGATTCCTTGAAGTGACTCCTCTGGGGTATTGAAAAGGCTCGCTGGTAGCGGAGTAACACCACATATGTCAATAAAACTATGAAAATCTCAAACTCGCTGAATTTACATACTCCTTCTCCCTAATCGAAACAACTTAAGTTTGACTTAATCCATGAAGAGTGTTAAGCTGACAAGAGGAACAAGAGAAACTACATCTATAAGCGGGCTAAGTAAGGAAGTTAAGGTGATCTATTGGATGAGACAATGCTTCCTGAGATCTAGACTTGGTTCACAGATTTATACCTAAACAGATAAGTCATAGTTCTTCCAGTGAATCACCAAGTGTTGTAGTTGCTATAACCCCCTCGAAAATTTTTCCTATATTCAAATTTTGGAGCCTCCTTTTGATCATGTGAACTATCGTATTGAGTTATTAAAGTAATCCCTGGTCATGTTTTTCAAAGTGTTCAAGTGTTCTTCTATAAATACTAAGTGTTGTATTTCATGCATTCACAAATCTAAGTGTCGTTCCCTTCACATGCACACCTTCCAAGATAGGCTAAGTGCACTTCATGATGACAGTGTTGTGCACTCTTTGTCAATAGTGATTGTGCACTCCTTTCTAATAGTCAATGTGCATTTTTAACTAATATTCATTGTGCATCTCTTGCCAACAATGATTGCACAATTCTCAGTGCCAGTGATTGTTAGATTCCAAGGATAGTGATTGCGCAGTTCCTAGAGACAATGACTACACAATTCTTGAAGGCAATCATTGTGCACTCCTTGCTAAAAATTACTTTTCTTTCCATTTTTATAGTTGATGTGCAATACCTGTGGGAATTGAATGCAAACTTTTCTATATTAGCTATGTCATAAGTGGCAATTAACTCAAAATTATCTCCTAGATTTTTGACATGCATTGAATGTGCACTCGAAAACCCTAACCCTAATTGCATGTCTACTCTCTCTATATAAAGAGTCTAATTAGACCTCACTCACAGTCACCATTTTCTTTAGAGCTCTATGCATTCCTTGAGCACAAGGAGAATTCTCGGTTGCAAGTATGCTACTCTTCGGGTAAGTTTCTTAATTGTCGCTTTTGTTTGCTTTTACTTTCACATGTGTCTTTTGCTTTCAAATGTGCCATTTCTAATGCCTCTTCTCATCCCATGACCTTTCACATTCTAGCTATGATTATTATTGTACATATGAATGCATGCATGGTCCTTTTCCTTGTTCTTTTCTAACACTTAGTCATTTCAAGCTAATCTTTGCCTCCATTCTTTCAATTTTTCATTTCTCTCCTCTGAGCAGCAAACCCTCACATCTTTCTCACTGTTGATCCGACATGCACACATCAAAGGGACTTCTCTCTCATCAATTGTGCAATGTGCATTCATAGTCAACAATTTTGATCTTCTTGCTCATTATATTTTCTCGTTGTGCCCAACCTGGCCTTCTATTTTATATTGCGCACTTCCAGTTAGTAGTATGCATTTCTTTATGAAATATTGATGAAAGTTGTGCAATGTGAGAAGTCCTCCCTTCCTCAAGTGTGTGTTTCGTAGTTATAAGACCTAAGGATCAAGAATTTACCTCTTGTTGAGCTGACATGTGCATTTCCCAAGCCTCTCTTCCTTTCCATTACACAAAGCACACTTCCAATGGCTAGTGGAGCCACCTTGCCATAATATTGCATGCATGTGCTCAGAAATTGTGCAATCCTCCCTCATAGTGTTTGTCTTTTTCATTGGTAAAATGAGTGATTTTGGGAACTGATTTTGTTTTTCCATGAGTGAATTTCCACTCGTAGGTGTTTCCAATCCAAAGCTTATTTCTTCCACTGACATGATGCCTCCAGTCACTCAACAAGAACCAAATAAGGAGGCCATTAAAAGTAATGTCGAAGGTGCCATGGATAGTTCTAGACCAAGGGTACCTATCATATCAGAGACCAAGTGCTTCATTGACAAGTCCACCATCATCACATGGAAAATGATAAATAAATATTTCATTGAGAAATATTTCCCCGAATACTTGAAAGAAAAAGAAGTATATATTAATATTAAGAGGTCTAGGATCCGCAGGGTTTCTTGCATATATATGACACAACTGTGTGCATAAGAAATAAGGTGGATATTGCAGGATTTAGACTCCAAGAATATGATTCTAGATAGTGCAAGAAGGCAATAGCTCGCAACATTTCATCCACATAATATTCACTCATACTATAAGCTATCGTGACCTAAAGAGTACTTTAATTCAAAGTTCTATGCAACTTGGTCTCATTTAAATACAAAGTATGTGATTAAGGCATGGTGGCAGGAACCAGCGAATTTTCACCAGAAGTGAGAGGGAATCTAAAAGACAAATTCATTAAGGAAAGTCTACCAATACCTTATGGCTATGTGATGCAAACTATATGGGTGGGAAAGCATTGAGTTCTGTGAAGAAGGATGGATTTAAATGCTTTACCTAGTTGTTATAGAAGGAAATATTTTCAACTAGTCATATATACTAGCTCAATAACTACATATAAATGTGTCAAAGGTGAAAAAGGATACACAAAATGAGAAACCTAAATTATATATGTTCGCACACCTACTTGATGGAATATTTGCTAGAAATGAGTTTCCAGATATAGAATGGAAATGGAATCGACGTCAACCATCTATCAATATTTGTGGCAAGTTATTGTCAGAAGTCAGTTACCAGGGAGTATATGACAAATTAGCCGAGCACTTATTTATTGTACTTTACTATATGATCTTTGAAGTTGAGGTACCCTATATGACCAACCAAGACAAAGAAGTTGTTATTGAAGTAGCATATTGGTTTGCTTATTCTCAGGGAACATATATCAGAGTCTTCAGATCCCAAAATATGCTACACCTTTTGTTAAAGTATGTGATCGACAAGATAATCATGCAAGAGATTGATTATCAGCTTTGCTCCTAATTTTTGCAACAATTGCAAAAGAAGAAGAAGTCACCATAGACAATCTTCCCTCTACAATTGGGGTCATATGATATAAATAGTTTGAAGGTATCAGACGCAGAGCTTGCAGAAATTAGTCACCTCAGATTCGAAGGAATGAACTTTCATCTATATGACCCTAGGGGAGTATGCAAGTGACACTGTGAAAAGTTGCATTTCACCTGGCCATATGTTTCAAACTCTTGGGAAGATGAGGAGAATATTAAGAATTGGTATAATGCTTGCCGAGTAGCTAGACTAGGTGATGAGGTAGACCCTTCTGATACAACTCAGGTACTAGATATTGATTTAAAATGAACCCAGCAGGAATTTTCCACTCAATTTGATGTTGGTACAAAGAGGAAGATGAGGCATGATCCCAAAGAGGAAAGGAGTAGGAAATTCAAATCAGATACAAATACCAAAGATGCAATTGAAGAAGAAAGGAAAAGTAAGGAATGGGAGCAATCAAGGAGGAAGCAACAAGAATAAGAGAATAAATGAGAAGAAGATCGCAACCAGGAAGAGGAATGTAAACATAAAGAAGAATAGGAAAAGAGGAAGCAGAAATACATGCAAAAGTGGAAGGAAGAATTGAATAATAAAATAGAAGAGGAAGCATATAGGAAGCAACAAGAAGAATCATTGAGAAAGAAAAGGAGAGAAGAAGAATGACACAAGTTACTAGCAGAGGAAGAAAACATAAGGAAACAAGAGGAAGAGTTTGTAATAAAATTGGAGGAAGATTTGTAGGCCAAGGATGTAGAAGAAAAACAAGAGGAGGATGACTATGTGGTGGATATTGAGCCGATCACAAAACATCCAAGCATCTATGACACACCTCCTCTTATTGGTGGCCATCTCATGTTTAGTGAACTAGGGGTTCATCCTCCACCTGATGATAGGGTCATGGATATGTAACAACCCTAGTTAAAAATCCATGTAAATATAAAAATATAAGACCATGGTCATGGGACACGTATTCGAAGCTGAATGGCAGGAAAAAACATCCTATTGGGGTGTCACTTCAGTTTATTATGGATAAGGAAATCGGAAAATGCAATGGCAAATGCTTTGGAAAGGCATGAGGCATTTATTGGAATTTTATTTATGAAAATAAAGGAAATTAGGAGAAAAGGAAGGTGAAAAGTCACAAGTTTCATGTGAGGAGGAAATTGAAGAAAATAGAGACCTCATTGATAAAAAGGATTTTGAGGATAAATTGGCAAGTTTTTCTTGACAGGTTTTTGTGGATCTCTCTTTTATTCTCTCTCTCTCTCTCATACTCTTGGAAACTTAGAGTTTTCTTGGAGCACTATTGGAGAAGCGTGGCATACATGGAATTTGGAGCAAGAAGGAAAAGGAAAAGAAAGAAAGCACAAGAGGGCATCAAGATCAGTAGATGCAGTGGGTTTTGCTTGCAGGTACCGAGTTGCATGTATGATTTCCTTGCTAGTTTTGGCATGCATGGCACATGAATGTGGTTTCTTGGTTATGATCTATCATTGGCATGGATGATTTCCTGGTTTGACAATGGTTTTTCCTGGCCTTTCCATTTCCTAGATAGCCATGGTTTTGTGGGTTTTACTTTTGTTTTCTGGTTGGTTCTCATATTCCTTTGGTTGTGGGTTGACTTATTAGTTCCTCGAGCCTTCATTGAGAAAACGCTCTGGAAGCCCTGTAATGGATTTCATTAAGTTATTAGTCCTGGAGCCTTGGTTGGAAAAATTCTCTGGAAGCCTTGTAACAGATTGGGTTGAGTTATTAGTCCTGGAGCCTTGGTTGGAAAAAATCTCTAGAGCCCTTTGTGGGTTGAGTTACTAGTCCTAGAGCCTTGGTTGGAAAAATGCTCTGGAGCCCAACAACAACTATGGGTTGAGTTACTAGTCCTGGAGCCTTGGCTGGAAAAATTCTCTAGAGCTCGACAACAGTTGTGGGTTGAGTTACTAGTCCTGTAAGTTGGGTTGGAAAAAATTCTCTAGATCCCTGGACAACATGGGTAGAGACCAATCTAGTGATGGTTAGTTATGTCCGACTATGAGGTGGAACCACGGGTTGAGGGTGGAGGTGGTTTGGCGTATGGAAGCAATGGATGGTTTGATTGATGTGTTTTATGAGATTCCACATTCATGCTTGGAATATGGCACGAGGGTGACTGGATGAAAGAAAGATTTGGTTCTGCCTAGTCTACGGTTGGGTGGTTCGTGGAAGTCCCAAACCTGGTTGGCCTTTGCATCATTAATATGAGGTTATTTCTCCTTGTTAATTCATGAGTATTATATTAGTTTATATGTGGATTATATGGTTGTTGTTTCCTTGGTATTTATGTTGTTATTATGTTGGTTATGCATGTGTATTATGAAAGTGGCTATGTATGGCTCTCATCATGTTTTTACTTGTAAATGAATGAACAATGTATCTATGGCCTGATAGAATAAATTACAGCTAATGTGTTGAGGCGTCAATGCTTCTTAGAGATTCTCAAATAAGTATGAGACCCCTATGCTCAGTTATGTTGTTAAGACCTGTAGCTTTCACGTGTGTGACATGTTTGATGAAATGCTTGTCATGTATAGTAGGGGTCCAGTCTAGTCCTTGTCAATGTTTCTACAAATGTATCATTGTTATGTGGTGCAAATTCATTTCTAAAGGTATCAATGAGCTCTAGGCAGTGACGTGGGCTCTGGGCCTGAAAAAGTGGCACAATCCTAGATTCGCAGGCACAATGTCATGGAAAATTTCCTCAGACGCTCCCTTTCCCTTGTTGTGGAAGTGTTTGGGGACTCCTAGACGCACCCTAGTCCATATCAAGGGAGCATCCAGGGGTTTGATGCAATAAAAGTTTAGTTTGTCTCAGGGGCTGGTTACCTGAGTGGTTGGGATGGATCCTTGGAGTTTTTGTTGCTGATGTGGAAGGTCTGTGTGATGTGTTCCGTTGGTTACGCTTCCTTAACTGACACATACGGAGTAAAATCATATCATAGTAACTTCTCGACACATGTTTACCCCGATTGGCTGGTTACTTGTGTATATGTGGATGGAGGGTGTTACAGAGTGGTAACAAAGCCAATTTCACCCCTCGGACTGGATGGGCGGTGTGTTGGTCATGCATTTATGTCGTTTGCATATGTGTTCCTTATGCTTGTAGTACATGTACTTGTTGGATTTGCATGGTGTTGATCATGGTTGTAGTGATGTCACCATGTTAAGGTTGATGATTTTGTTGTCGATATGCTTTATTCATGAATGCATGTCAATTGTATATGCATTTGTTATGCATGTCAGTGTCCATATGCTATTATGAATGCATTGTCATGGTTATAGTTATGCATGTATAGTAGGTCAAACATGCATTCTGAGGTCATTGTATGCATTTTAGGTATCATGTTGTTGTTGGTTGTTATGATGTTGATGTGTTGGTTGAGATAGAGTAGGAGATGTAGATCACCAGAGCGAGATTGCAACACTAAAGTTCGGGGTAAGCGCAAATCGTCATACATGTTTGTATGGCAGGCATGCAAGTATGTGGCTAATGGCTCTTATAAGAATTAGGGTTACTTATATACTTGTCATTTTATTATTGTTATGGCTACATGTATGATAAATGCTAGTTGATTAGTGTAGTCATATGCACATGTGTCATATAATTCAGTGGGTATTGGGGTTGATTGTGAAGGATCAGATTGTGAAGCTATTTCAAATAAAACATAGGCATAAGCAGCAATAGAAGCTTCTAACCTACGTCTAATAGATACAATTCTTATTAATCTCTCTAGATATGATAAAGGAGAGAAAAGCTTTGGATGTGACAGAGGTCTGGTATGTCTACGTGAAGCTAGATTTAAAATATAGAGTTGTCAGGTGAAGGATTTTAGCTTATTGGCCTCTTATTCACCATTAAGAGGCAAGTATGATCATTTTCCCAAGGAAACAAACTTCAATCTCCGTTCCCCAGCGATGACACTAATCTGATGTTGTATCTTTGTAGACAGTTCTAGGCTAGGGAACTGTGCCCGAGCATCTAAAGTAAGGTTTTGATTTAAATGGATGACCAATACATTAAACCTTTAAACAAATGTAATTTCTAACTATTTCTGAGAAATTTGAAGGGTTGATTTTCATTCCTAACAAAACTAATCTTTGAATTGATTTGAAAATAAGAAATAAAGAAAATAGATAACTTATTAAACATTCATATTGAACATCTGATTTATCACATATAGTAGATGTGTATAGAATTTTTCTACATCCAAACAAAACACATTCAAGAGATGACAAAAGGCAACCATTAAAATATTTAGAGGAATTAACTAAGAAAAAATGTTCAGTTAATTAATCTCTTTTAATAATTATAACTTTGCAGGGCTTTCAGGGAGATGGATATTCAATCTAACCTTGCCCAAACTTATATGTTACCTTGAACATGTGTAGAAATAAATATGAAAAACATAATTGATAACAAGGCAAACTCACATAGATACACAAGTTGTTCAGAATGAATCCAGAATCCTTCAATTATTTTCAAAAATAGCTTTGAACATTACAAGCATGTCACTAGTTCATTACAAGGGTTCAACCCTAACTTATTCGCACTACCAAATACTTATAGAATCTAATTCCAAAAATATCTTAGATCTAAGCCAAAATTGATTACAAAATGAGATAACATCTGAAATTTTTTTTTATTTACAAAAATAGATCTAGAAAATAGCTATTCTAAATTAATTCAAATAATCAGCACACAATTTAATGGTGTTGTTTGATGAATGTTGTCTTTAACTGAATTTTCTGACTTTTGTTCCTCTTTCTCTGCTTTCTACTCTCTTTCTTAGCTTACTGCTCCTTTTCCTATGATTGGTCACTGAATTCCTTGCATTATGTTTACTCGATAATTTCAAGTAACTTATCCCATCTCTTTTCATCTGGGATAGAAACTTTTGTTACATTCCTGTACGCCTCATCGAATTTTGTGTATTTTTCAAAAGTTGGCCTTGTGATGACCAAATGGCTAACTTCATGCTGAATGAAAATATCATACTCTAGGCCTTCTAGGAATGCTTTCCCATTGATTGTCCCTTTTGTTAGAACTCCGTAAATTTCTCCAGGACGAGGAGAGAAATCCTAGAGGTAACCACAAACCAATTTTAGGCTAAGGTCCAACCCCCCTAGCCTTGGAGAGGGCTCTCTCGCTATGTTCTTCTAACAAGCAATTGAATGACAGGTGGGATTTGGGTTTTAGGTTCATTATGATAATCAAAGTAAAAACAAAATGTGGCTGCAAGGTGAAAGATAGATTCCATTGGGCATGGATTCAAAATAATATTTTAGTAACCAATCACGATCAATAGAGCAGTTTTAAGTAAGGCGAGGTAGGCAGACTTCTGGATCTACAAAATTTGTTGTACTATGGCAAAGATGAAATGAGAGTAAGGCTCAGAAGAAAACACTGAAATTGTTTGACAAGCATGAGCAGGTTACCAATGTAAAATATGCAGCATAATTTTCTATTAAATAATTAAGAAGCAAAGGCACATGTGAAAACTAGAAGGGAAGATAAATCAAAAAGACAGGCACATCACCGTTATGTCTGACACAAGAATCCTGGAATAAAACAATCCTTGTCTTGATGTACTGATCATTGCTTTAAAACTTTATCCACTGCTTACAGAATTTTATCTTTTCACTCCCCGAATTCCTTTTTACATGTATTTACATCGTTAAATACCATAAGAAATTCAAAATTACCACTCTATACGGTCGAATTCACTTCACAAAAGTAGAATAGTCTAGATGCGATGCATCTGCAAAAAAGTAGGAACTACGACATCAAAGTTATCACAATTTAGAAACATCACTAGTTTAAAACTTAAAATAGTTTAGAAACATCATGTCTGGAAACTCAACTAAACTAACTTATCCACACTTATCCAACCAAAAAAATCACTTCTAGAAGGTCCCAAAATACAAATTTATGAAAATAACCATGACTAATAAACTTTTGTTACAGAGGGGACTGATATGTTTGTGCAGCAGAGGGCACTGATATGTTTGCGCAACAATGGCGCAGCAGAGGGGACCGAATTTCTAGAAAAATAGGGTTCAAATACGAGTTCATGTATCCCAAATCCTAACATATTTTTAAAAAACGAGGGATTTTTTTGTAGATTAGGGTGTCCTTGAGAGAAACCTCTCTCAGTTTCCAAATATTCTTCTCCATAAGTTCACAATATGCACCCAAACATCATAACTAAAACAGGAAAAGCCAAAACCTGAAAAATAGACTATAAAGATGCATTTGACTCTTCCAATATATGACACTTGTGCAGAAACTGAAGGATGTTTTCGTTCTTTGGCTCGTTCTTGGAAAAAAAATCTATCATTTTTCCAAAATTAATCTCCATTTGGTTGGAAATAGCTTTTGAAAATGATAACAAAAACAGTCTATTTCAGAGAAAATTTGTAGCAAGTCCAAGTAGCCCTCCATGCTCTGTATGGTTGCACACCTCCTCTAGAAAAATAGATCAAATGGGTAGGCTTGAAATGTCTGTATGATGGTGTGGAACTCTTCAATTAGTTTTTTCAATGCCTGCAGATCTTCAAGTTAGGTGACTCCAACTTGCGCAGTAGACTGAACTTCATATTTTAAATTGATTTTTTCTGCTTCAAATTGATTGAGGAGTATACTTATCACATACATACACCTTATAACACCTTGTGAAACATAGTAACTCATAGGATAAAATTTATAAAAAAAACTCCCAAGATGAATAATAAGAGGCAAAGACACTTTGATTCTTATATTATAGGACCCTAACACCTTTAACTTTGGAAAATTTGGTTATGTATGTTGCTATCTAGTGCAATTTGTACTGATAGTCTTCTAGTGGAATCAATTGGCTAGTAGAATGTTGTAGAGCTAGAATTCCCTTTTGCTGCAGAGTATTAAATTTTCTATGAAACTTTCTAATCTGGGCTTCCAAGTTTTACACTTGTTCTCTAACTGTAACATCAATTTTTTCTTTGTCAAAACTCTCCTTACCTCTAGGAAAGTATCAGCTCTGTCCTCAATTCCAAATTCTTCTAATTATTCTTTAGATTTATAATTGGGTATTTTAATTATTTTATTTTCTTCTTCACGCATATGCTCCAAATCTTCTTTGATTCCTATAATCACTACCTTTGATCTTTCCACTAAGTCCTATTCAAAAATAATATGAAAAGATGTCCAAAGTTTAGTCATGGTAGAATTTATATCAATCCAAATCTTATCATTTGCCTCGGCCAATGTCTGTGTAATCAACGACTCATTTCATATTTCTTTATTATCTCGTTAATATGAATTTTTTCTGAACATCAGCCAGATATGTATTGTCAACCCTTATCTTGTCATTTTGAACTTTTTCCAGTAGAGTTCTGAGTTTTTCAATTTCGATATCTTTCAATGAAAAGAATCCCATAGATTTTGACAATTGCTTTGTTGAATTTTGGCATGTGGGCTCTGTTTCCGCCATAAACACTGTTGTTATAGAAATTTCTAGTGTTGAAGTCACTATTGTAGAAGTTTCCATTCCAATTCTAATTTGTAGCTCTTTTTCCTTGATTAACTTTTCCATTTTTGCTTCCATCTTCTATATTTGTATGTTTTGTGCAACGATCATCTGAAGCATGTTCTCCTTCTCCTTCTATAAATGACTGACTTCTTGAGCTTGTGGATGTTTAGTTGTTGGAAGCTTCAATTGTTTCCTTAATGCTTGAATATCAACATCTCGTCTCTTGATTATTTCCTCAACTGCCTTTATATCTTTAGTATCTAATCCTAATTTTATAACTAAATCTTAAATCCCTTTGATTTTAGTGTCCTTTGCTAAAGAAGACATCTTTTTCAATTTTAATTGGGAATGAATGTTGTTCAGAGAATCTTGTAGCTTATAAAGTTTCCATGGCGGAACTTGTTAAAGATGAATATATAATTTCTCATGCTTCCTTATGGAGATCAATCTAGTCAATAGGATGAATTTGCTTTGTGTCAAATGAAAACACATAATTTTATAATCTTCAACACTTTTTGGCACCGGGACCTTTGGTTCCAAGAATGCTAATTGGAACTGGCCTTTCTCACTGTCAAGGGCGGAAAGTAATATGGTTTGAGTTGAGGAAGACTGCTTCTAGAACTCTGCATTTATGGAAGTCTTTCGGGCCTCATTTTTCTTTTTCATTTCTAAGAACTTTGCAAAAATACTTTGTTGTTTTGGAACAAAAGGAGAATCCAATGTGTCTTCAGGAATCTACTGTAATGAAAAAGGAGATTGTGATGATATTACAATTGTAGTGATCTCTTGTAATCTCTTCAGAAGTTTGATATTCTTAATATTCTTCTTCAACATTTATAGTTTTCCTCCTTTTGAATACTTTGAATGCTTATTTATGTAACTTTGACCCTGCTAGAGATACACTTTCTCTTGGTCTCTGTAGTTCTTTCTCTTTCATCCTAGGAGTTTCCAATGATGTTTGACTGGAAACTGGCTCCTTAATCTCCTGCAATGTATTATCTGTCCATTCTTCCCTATTGGCAAACTGCTTAATTCCAGGTTTTGCAACACGCATATATGGTGCAAATTTTTGAGCAATTCTCATTGATGAGATTACTCCTAGTGGATCATATGATCAACTAAAACTTAACTTAAACTGCACTTGGCTCAAAAATTCATTGACCTCTTTCTCTACAGCTCTTGTGTTGACTATGAATGGACCAACCTACGCTTTCAATTTAAATTGAGCCTTTTGTTTTCTGGAAACAAAATGAACATCATCCATGTTCATCATTTGTCTAATGTATTCAAGTGAAAAAATCCTCATGGGGAGGAACATTGGCAATTTGTATGGTTGAAGCTCACATGCATAAATATTGAGTTAAGTGAAATTCTAGTAAAAATACCAATCTCCAACCTTTGTCTATTTTCTCAGATGCAGAATTCTCTAGATCTTTGTTGAAATCTTGGGTATTGCATCACTGTTTAACAAACATGTAGCTATATACAAGAATTGATTAACAAAATCACTAAAATAAAAGTATTCAGAGGTTTTCCTCATGAAATATGTCCAATGGATTGTTGACAAAGGTTTACCTTCATCATCCAACTTTTGTAAGGGAAAGTTGAATCTTTTAGACTGATGATATAAGAACAAGTAAACCAAAACTCGCTGGTGTTTAAATGATCCTTTCACGCTGAACTTTAAAAAATTGATCATGAATAATATCGAAAAGAAACTTATTGTAATTTAACATAATTGAAGGTTTTTTACCAGAAGAAAACATTGATAGAAAGCCCAAAATGAATTCATCAACCCACTGATCACTGAGATATCCTAATAGACAAGACACTAAGGAATTAACCTGATTAGAAATCTCAAGAAACATTGCAAAGGGATAAGGTGGGTTAGTTTTGGGTAATTCTGAATTTTCTAGTAAAAATGACTCAAATATGTGAGCTCTGTGTGGGAAAGTAATTTTCTGATATATTTCTGTTAGAGCATCAGAAGAAAAAGGGTGTAAAGAGTCATATGGATTTAGCTAAAGGGATTGACAAATTGACTCAGTTGTGATATGGGAAAGAATCTCATTGTTTTGGTAAATTACAGCTCATTGCCTAGGAAGATATCGCGCTCCACACCAGGCTACGAATTCTGGGAAATGATGAGTTTGAGGGAAGAAAAACTAGGGTGGTAGGGATTCCAAAAAATAGAACTGGTCAATGGCGTCTTTGAACTTTTGAAAATCCAATTGTCAAGTTAGTACAAATTGAACTCACAATTGGTCTCTAGAATCTTAAACTGAGTGTCAGCCAATGGAAGTTCATCTAAATTAATAACGGGGGGTAGTAAAGGATTATATATAGGCACTTTTTCTTTTCCTCTATGGGAAGCCATTAGGAAAACAAAACTACTGAGAAATCGAGATAGAGTTACCCAAAAATATGGTGGCTCGAGGTCGATGTCTATTGGGATTCTGCTTTCGGTGGTGTTCTGGCAAATTGCAGTGACAGGGAAAAATTGGCAATTTGAAAAGGATAACAGAGTTTATTAGGAGAAAATAATGATTTCTTTTAGTTTAATCGTTATTGGCATGGGGTATTTAATGCAAATAAATGTTTGCGGGAGATTAAATGATCAACGGTCATGTGCTATATGTAGCGAGGAGGGATAACAATACCTAAATTTATCAAGATACCGGAAAGAGGTAAGAATAGCCTAATGTCAGATGGCGGGAGAACTAGATGGCGGAAGAGTGGTTTGTAGGGTGGGAGTAGTAAGTGGTATTTATTGGAGGGGGCCTGCAATCATTGCAAGAGTTCCACGTAGAAAAATCGGGATACATAAAACATTCGAGGATGTGGAGGGTCCCGCTATTAGCCCAGGGCTGTTGATTCGGGCAAGCTCCATCTCCGTTGTTGATTGTTTCACCTTAGTTAATTGTTAATAGGCGGAAGTCAAATCAAACAATTTTATTATATAAAACATACAAAATACATTTAAATTATGCTGGGTGACATTTCAACATGCACACCTTTTATTGGGACGTTATTTATTTATTTTTCTATCCCTTTTTTCTTTCTTTTGATTTCTCATTTTTTATTCTCTTTTCTTTTCTTTTCAATCTTTTATTTCTATTTTTCTTTTTCTCTATTTTTTCAATTCTTCTTTTTTCTCTATTTTTTATTATTTTATTTTGAACACAAAGGGAAAAACTAGAAAATATTAATAGGGTGAAAATAAGTTACAACACGGCCGACATCAGTATTATTATTTTTTAGAGGCATTCTAGTTCTCCTCTCACATTAAAAGATGTCATGTATGTTCTGGGTCTGAAGAAGAATTTAGTTTCATTTTCTATGTTGGAGGAACATGGCTACGATGTGATATTTAGCAAAGGAAAGGCTTTCCTTCCTCACATAGCCACAAGACAAGTGAAGCAGGTCGGGGTTCAGGTGAAGAACCTCTACAAATTGGATATATAATATTGTGCAATATTGAGCACAAAAGCAGAGAAGGTGCAAAGTCAAGAAATTGGTGAATTATGGCATAGAAGATTGTTCCACTTGCACCATGGAGCTTTGAAGTTCATGCAACATATTTCTACAGGACTTTCCAAGGGTACACTAGAGCAAAGAGATAGATGCAAAGGGTGTACATTGGGGAAGTACACCAAATCCACCTTTCACAATATGGACTGTTGAGTGCAAACAACCCTTGAAAGAGTTCACTCAAATGTGTGTGGATTGTTCTCGACAGCCTTCACAACCAAGTACAAGTATTATGTAATATTTGTAGATGATTTCTCACGTAAGTGCTGGATTTTCTTCATGCAAAAGAAAGATCATACTTTCTCTAAATTTTGTGAATTTAAAGCACTTGTTGAGAAATACACTTGTAGGAAAGTGAAAGCTCTCATGAGCGATAACGGTGGATAATATGTGTCGAATGAATTCAAGACCTTCTGTGCATAAGAAGGCATTCAACAGGAGTTAATTACAAACATAACACACAACAGAATTGGGTAGCTGAAAGGAAGAACATAAGTATTGTGGGAGTTGCACCGATGATGTTACATGATTAGGGCTTAACATTGCACTTATGGGATGAAGCATGCATCAAAATAGTATATGTACAGAACATGAGTCCTCATCAGATTCTCGGGATGAGGAAACCAGAAGAATATTTTTTAGGAAAGAAACCAGATGTCACACTTCAAGATATTTGGTTCATAAGTTTGTTTTCATGTTACCAAGGATGCAAGAAAAAAGCTAGAGCTAACAACTGAGTTGGGCATATTTTTTGGGTACACTAATACACCTTACAACTATCGGGTGTAACTGCCATCTCACAGGATGATAGTGTTTGGTAGATATGTGAAGTTCAATGAAGAGAAGACCATGAGATGTTCCCTTGAGATGGATATTCAGTTGCATGCAGATGAGGATCTTTTAGCTCCAAAGAAAGAACATCAAGATGATGTGGAGTAGCCACATGCAAAGGAGTAGAGAGTGGAAGCACCCACTCATGCAGATACTTCCAGAGATGGAAGGAAGCACAGCAAAGAAGTTGACAGAGTGATTCATGATGCTAGAGAGAGTGTGGGAGCACCCACATCACAACACAGGGAGAGGAGGTCACTAGATTGGTACACTAGCTACATGGATCTGATGAGTGAGGTTGTAGAAACTGAGCCATCCTCATTAGAGGAAGTAGTGCAACAACCAATATGGGTTGATTCCATGGTAGAGGAGTGTGACTCCATTATCAGAAACAATGTTTGGGAAGTGGTCCCAAGACCAGCAGAGTTTCTTAATTGTAGTCAACCACCTCATACTTCATATGAGGACATATTATGTTGATTTCATCTTAGTGTGAATTTATGCCTTCCTGCATCCTTTCAAAGGAGGAGGTCATTTTTCCCTTGATCATGTTTCTCAAGAAAGAAGTAATGATCCATGTTACCTGCGACCATATGACATGACATTACAATATTAAATACAAATATGCATACCTCGTTTTACCTTTAGGTCATCTAGGCTTCTTCCAGCATCTTCCTTGATTGAAACAATCTTCAATCCCTTGATCTGATTCATTTCGCATGTCATCATACCATCATCTCATGAATTCCATAAGTTTGATTTCATGATGAAACACTTGCTTCCTTTCTAGATCAGTGAACCCTTTAATGAGGATTCCATCAGAGAATCTTGAGGATCTTGTATATCCCCATCTGGCAGATGTTTCCTTTCTGACTTGATGATGAGCCTTGTCCTGGATGACTTCTTCCTTTTCTTCAATGAAGTTCCCAAGAGCAATATCCTTCATGTTTGACTTCCATGGATTTTTTCCCTTCATGATTCCCATGGTGATGTCATGGTCTATTGTTTCTAATGCTTCCATGATGCCAAGATACATCTTATTATCATTGTCATATCTTATAACAAAAGCTTATGATAGGACCCTTTTGTGAGGGATATTATCTCAATCATATTAGAGATCTATTACTCCCTCTTTTCTTGGCCCTTTTCTTCAGCTTCCTCCATCTATCCAATGATATGAGCTTCCATAATATTTCCATAGCATTGAATCTTAGCTATACTCTTTGTTTGAGGACCAAACTTTCATTTCCTTTCTGCCCATGTTCGAGTCCTTTATCCTTCAATACTTTTGTCATCAACTTGTCTTTTTCTATCTAGCATAGAAAACATAAGTTGTTGAATGAGCTAACTTCCTTGTCTATGGACATTTGTTACCTTGCTTATCAGTTAGTGTATCATTGATGATCATCTGCTTATCATCTCTCCCAGATCTCCTAATTGAGATCTTATGAAGATATTCCTTCATTATTTGATACCTTAAATCAGGTCTAAGTGATATGACCTTCTTCACTACATTTCAGAGAGTATATCTCCTAGAATTTCATATCTCTCTTTTATGTCACCTCTCTTCCTACATAGGTATGAGAGGACCTAGGACTGATTTCATATGACTTATCTTATAGGGACTATATCTATCCTCCTTTCTTATCAAGGAATCTTGATGACCCAACTGATTTATATATATTCCTACAAACACGAAGTCATTTAACCAAAATTGATTATAAAATGAAAGATACTTACTTGAATTGTGAAGATAAAATCTTCACCTTGATCATGTTGGAAGTGGTTGAAGCATATGTATTAAAGATTCCTCTTGAATGACCTTCTTTAAAATGAGAAAGTCTTTCCTCATGTTGACAATGTTGGACCTGCCTCATTCAGGGGATCACCCCGGTATGAAGTCCATATAGACCTCACATTGTTTGGTGTGGGAGTCCCATCCGGTTGCCATTGTCTTAAGGATTTGCCTCAACTCTTGCTTGTCAGCATGGGAGAGTGGTTCACTTTGTCTTTGAGAAGTGAGGTTCGCGTGCCTAGTGAGTGTAATTGTAATTGTGTCATTGGTTCTTTCACTGTGAGGGGAAGAAGGTGAAGGTGAGTTCCAGGTTGAAAGGGATCAGTCCCAACTCAGCTAGGAACACACAACACAAAAGGACATACACAGCTTCTAGTGGAGAGTCCACTCAGATGTGGCAGTCACAACATGCAAGGTAAGATAACACGTACATCACTCATAGAACAGTTTGAACGAGTGCAACGGTTGTTACAACAAGGTTTAGGTGAAAGGTCTATCTGATGTCCAACAGAGCAGTCGACACGGATGGGACAGCATTAGCAACATATACAACACATTTCCATTGATAGATTATGAATTACAAAAAATGAAACAGTTCATATGTAGAACACAGGTTAAAGAAACATGCATTACAAGTGTTAAATACCGGTCTTACAACAGATACAATACATGTGTGAAAATGTGTTGGCCTGTTAACAGGCTTTTGAATTAAGCAAAAGTTCCAAGACACATCGTTACACCATACATCACTAACCCCATCAACGGGGCATTGGAGCCACTACTTACTCCTCAAAGAAAATATTGCAGACTCTCTTGGCTATGTGGGAGGAGCTGAGGTGAAAAGTCCTTTTCATGTGCAAATGATGGGGTATTTATAGCCAAGGGTGAAATGGACCCTTGTGGTTGTTCGACTACCCTCGTGACCGTTTGACTTCCATGACTCTTCAAATTACATGACCCTTTGTTCAACAAGTGGCTCTCTTGGACTTCCACGTTACATCACATTGATTGACAACAAGCCCATAGTGAGGATGTGGGTGACATGACTCATGATGTGACTCGACATGACTTGACATGAAAATGCTGGTACATTCGTGTTGCTGTTGTAGTGCATGTCAAGCTATAGTGTTGTTCGGTGATTGATATCTTCATGGTGTATCATAGCTTCACCTCCGCATGGCAAAATGTGCAGATACTTCAAGGGTCCTTGGTTCGCTTGATGAAGCTTTAGCATGGTGTTCCTTGCTTGCATCTTGGAAGGCTTGACAGGCTCATCTATTTGCAAAGGTGCATGTTCGTCGCATTCGTTCGCTTCGCATGCTTTGTTCGTTTGTCCATTGGTTAACCTGTCCTTCAGCATGTGCTCTTTTTGTTCATCCCATTCTTCGTCTTGCCATGTTCGTTGGTGTACCTATACCTATAGTCACACATGAGGAGACGACATCAAATCCAAAACCTCCTAGTCTACCATGACACATGATCATTCGGGTGCAGGCGACTGGGAGAGACAGCAAGGCTATGATGCGAGATGATGGCTCTGGGAAACTACTGATGAAAACTATGCAATAGTCACTGAGAGATGGAGACAGGCAATTTGAGTCGACAATGACTGTCTGCAAGGTTTGGCTCAGCTAGGAGGCAAAATTGTGCAAATTTTGGGACGAATAGTCTGGGATGCTGAAAGCCAAGGAAGGCATGCTCTTCACATTTTTCAGAATGTACAGGCAACGGGGCTGGACAACCAGATTTGCACAATTTTCGAGGGGAACCGGTCAGGCTCATGAAGGGTCAACAGGCTGGGATTCCGTAGTTTTTCTAGGGAACTTCCCGGGTCACTGGCAGCTAAAACTACGCAATTCCTAGAGGGAACTTCCAGTTGGCTGCTAGGGTCATTGACAGCCAAAACTACACAATTCCCAGAGGGAACTTCTAGTTGGCTGCCCGGGAGACTGGCAACAAAAACTGTGCAATTCCAAAAGGTAACTTGCAGTCTGCTGCTAGGGGCTGCTGCCAAGGAAAACTGCACTAAGGCCGGGAGGCTAGCCTACTGATCATCTCTACGCAATTTCTGAGCTAAGCTGATTGATGGGAAGTGGAAGGCCTACTCATGAACATTGCATAATTTCTAATATGAACAGTTGGTCGACTTTCAGGATGACTGACTGGGAAAATTGCACAATTTTCTGAGGGAAACAGGGACAGGCACTTGGTGGTTGTTCGGCCTGTTTGCGCAATTTCCTCGGTCAGTTGAGCGGGTGAATTCAGTGGCCTCTGTGAAAATTTTGAGGGGAGTTAGTCCCGGGGTGACTTTCGGGTCCGATTGTTCGGGTGGCGAGCAAGAGAGTCGATTGAATTTCTTGCAAGCAGTGTAGCTTGAGAAGACTAGTTTGGTGCTTCTGCGTTGTTCTGGTTGACAGTCGATCGAGTCGATGGCAGGGTGATGGTCTGGCTATCAGAGGGGAGTCATTTCATCAAAACCTTCATCAAAAATGGCTAAGTGTGTGAACAATCAAAAGATGCATAAGTGATCATACAAACACACACTCGCATGACTTGACGACGAAATGACCAAACCATCTAGGCACACATGTTCAACAAGACTAACCAATGGTGTAAGTGACAAGTGCGACACTCATGACTGATTGTTCATTGATCAAGATGACGCTTACGCGACAGTGAATGTGACTCTGTGTGTGAGTGCGATAGATGTTTTCATAGCGAACACAACAAGCACATACGAAGCGAAGACTTTGAGCATAACCAGAACATGGTCACAAGCATGACTTAGACATCAGCATGCAGAGACTTGAATGCAATGAACAAGCAAGGCGGATGTAAAGACTCACACGAGCTCATGGAGTGAACCTGAGTGTGTGCAGTCATCAAGTGAAACTCTTCAAGGGAGGCTCTGAAATTGGTGCAGGCCAAAATTTTGGAGGGTGGTTGTAGCTGCTACAACACTTGGTGACACACTGTTAGAATTCCAACTTCTCTATTTTTGTTCATTGCTAGCATAGGGCCTTGGTCTTTCGGGGAGTATTGAATTGTTGTGCGGGTTACTTTATTTTCCCCACTTACCCCATGGACATACATGGTTCACCTTTTGTCAACTCAGTCGAACACAATCAAAATTTCAGCTTAGATCTAAGTGTTTCGAATCTGGGAAGGGTAGTTTAGCTCGCTAGTTGAAGATTTTCAGAGTATGAGTTTTCATCTCTGGTGTTGCTCCACTACCAACAGACCTGGACAGTACCCCGATGGAGTCACACAGGAACACACACATTTCTCCACTGCCAGCAGGCCTGGACAGTACCCCAGCGGAGTCACACAAGAACACTCTTTTCTCCACTGCGAGTGAGCCTGGTCAGTACCTCAGTGGAGTTGCATGCTTCACCTCTCTACACAAGAATCCTTTCTCTTCTTTCGCCTTTGTATTTTCTCAAGAGGACTGTGCATAAGCACTTATTTATTTTTGGGGTGGAAGAGGGATCTCGATTTATTGAGAGAAGAAGAGGTTGTTCCTTCATAGAAGCATGTAAGACCTCTGACATAGGTTTGCTCGTTCATATTTTCCCCTTCTTCGTTTCTACTAGTTGGATGAGCTTGAACACACATAGCAGAAGGCTGAGTACAGGGGCTTCCTAGTGTGGACACAGGTTCATGGTTGGACTGAAACTTCCCTTGCAGACAGTTCATATTTTCCGTCAGGGCTTCATCGGCTAAAAGTTACAACCAAGCACAAAGAAGGTGGACACAAGGTTCACTAAGTGTTGCAATGTCACAAGTTTCATCCATTTTTAGCCACATACTCTATTCAAACACCAGTACGTAGTAGTTGGCAGCACTTATTTCCAGAAACAAAAATAGTAATATATTAAATAAATAAAATAAACGTGAACAAAAATAGTAAGCAGAATCAAACAAAGCAAAAGCAAAGATAATAAACAAAACAAACCAAATGAAACAACAAGCAGCAAGCAAACTATGTACATGGCATGGGCACGACACGACCTACTGAAAATAATGTTTGAGATCTTGGCCATTGGTAGGAAGGTTGTCAATCCTCCTGCCAAGTGATTTCAAATGATACGTGTGTGGGCCAAGCCTCTCATAGACCAGTGTAAGTCCACCGGGTTCTGCTACTAGAACCTGGTGGCATTCCAAAAGACCTTCAAGTGAAGACAACACCATTGTTTTAGGTACTGTGTGCAACATGGGCTCAGATGATGGCACGGGGTAGTTGCTTTTATTCCGGGAAGGGTTCAAGTTTCTGAAATCGATGCGTAAGCAGATTTTCCTAGATTTCTTACGTGCAAGATTTAAATTAGAAAACCAAGTATGATGATGAACTTTGCAAGTAATCCAAGCACTTAAAATGTTAGTCAATATTTTTGGTGAAAGGAGTGAAAACAACATGTATGTGTTACTTGTTCTTTGCTGCAATGGCTTGTCTCCTCCTTTACCTGGAATCTCATGTTGGATTTCTCACGTGTAGTGTGTACTCAGGTCATCATCTACTCGTGCAGACTCATCCTGATACTGTTCGATCAAGCGGTCAACAATTTGTCACTGTTGTAGTGTGTATCTTGTACCGAGATTGGTCATCTTTGGATCGTGGTAGGTTCCCAAGTTGCTTTGTTCGTTCGCAGTGTTGGTCATTTGTGTGTTCAGCATGAGTGTTTCATACTCAACATCATTGTTTGTTCCTTTGAACTTCATAAAGCTCAAAATCATGCATTTTCCATTGTTTTTGATGACTGGGATACACTCCGCTACTAGAACCTGGTGGCATTCCAAAAGACCTTCAAGTGAAGACGGCACCATTGTTTTAGGTACTGTGTGCAACATGGGCTCAGATGATGGCACGGGATAGTTGTTTTTATTCCGGGAAGGGTCCAAGTTTCTGAAATCGATGCGTAAGCAGATTTTCCTAGATTTCTTACGTGCAGGATTTAAATTAGAAAACCAAGTATGATGATGAACTTTGCAAGTAATCCAAGCACTTAAAATGTTAGTCAATATTTTTGGTGAAAGGAGTGAAAACAACATGTATGTGTTACTTGTTCTTTGCTGCAATGGCTTGTCTCCTCCTTTACTTGGAATCTCATGTTGGATTTCTCATGTGTAGTGTGTACTCAGGTCATCATCTACTCGTGCAGACTCATCCTGATACTGTTCGATCAAGCGGTCAACAATTTGTCACTGTTGTAGTGTGTATCTTGTACCGAGATTGGTCATCTTTGGATCGTGGTAGGTTCCCAAGTTGCTTTGTTCGTTCGCAGTGTTGGTCATTTGTGTGTTCAGCATGAGTGTTTCATACTCAACATCATTGCTTGTTCCTTTGAACTTCATAAAGCTCAAATTCATGCATTTTCCATTGTTTTTGATGACTGGGATACACTCCGCTACTAGAACCTGGTGGCATTCCAAAAGACCTTCAAGTGAAGATGGCACCATTGTTTTAGGTACTGCATGCAACATGGGCTCAGATGATGGCACGGGATAGTTGTTTTTATTCCGGGAAGGGTTCAAGTTTCTGAAATCGATGCGTAAGCAGATTTTCCTAGATTTCTTACGTGCAGGATTTAAATTAGAAAACCAAGTATGATGATGAACTTTGCAAGTAATCCAAGCACTTAAAATGTTAGTCAATATTTTTGGTGAAAGGAGTGAAAACAACATGTATGTGTTACTTGTTCTTTGCTGCAATGGCTTGTCTCCTCCTTTACCTGGAATCTCATGTTGGATTTCTCACGTGTAGTGTGTACTCAGGTCATCATATACTTGTGCAGACTCATCCTGATACTGTTCGATCAAGCGGTCAACAATTTGTCACTGTTGTAGTGTGTATCTTGTACCAAGATTGGTCATCTTTGGATCGTGGTAGGTTCCCAAGTTGCTTTGTTCGTTCGCAGTGTTGGTCATTTGTGTGTTCAGCATGAGTGTTTCATACTCAACATCATTGTTTGTTCCTTTGAACTTCATAAAGCTCAAAATCATGCATTTTCCATTGTTTTTGATGACTGAGATACACTCCGTATTTGGGCCCTCATGTGTTCCCAAATTTTCAAGGCTCATAGCCCATAGCTCGTCTGTACATGGTCCGTTTGGCATACTAGTACTGTTGCTACTATCGTTGTTGCTACTACTACTATTATTGGAAAAACAAATTGTACAAGTTTCATTATCATCAGTTGGGCGAGGAAGGAGTCCCAACTGCTTGTGTGATGAGGTTGGAGTTGGCCATGCAAGATAACACTCCAATGTCTTTTCCAGGAGGCAGTTTCCAAACATAAGTTCTGTGAATGCCAATGGTTCGTTCTTGTTATTAAGGGGAGTGGCATTATGTTTTTTGTACCTCTCGGATAACACATGGATTTGGTTGCATCTGCCCTTGTACAGAAGCCACATGTGAGACCAATGCATAAAAAAATATCCATCTAGCTTGCTGGACCAGTCTCTACTGAGTAGCAGGCCATATGCTTCCGATATGTCCACAATAACTATGTTGATGCATTGGTGCACTCAACCTTCATGGGATAGTCGGATGATCACATCTCGAAGTTCACCAATGGCTGGTACTGATGTTCTATCAAGCTTTATGATTCTCGCGGATGTTTCACTCCATCGTGCATTGATCTTCTTAGCAATGGAGAGCAGCATGACGTTAGCTACTGCACCAGAATCATCCAGACAGTTGTGAACATTGCAGTTGAAATTTTGAAAAAGATAGCAGGAATGGGGGAAACCTAAGTGTGCTTCTTCCATCTGGAGTGTATTGAGCACAATGGAAAGTGATCTAGGAGGTGTGCTTTCTCCCTTGCTGGTAGAGGTTGCGCTATCTGTTGTTTTTTTTCCCAGTGCACACAGCAGGATATCTCGATGGCTCTAGATCTTAGCCAACTCGAAAAAAATGATGTTTGCTCGAGTTTTCTTCATGTCATCAACAATGTTGTAGTCCAGAGGTGGTAGACTTACCAAGGTGTACGGGGTAGAATAGATGTTCGTGTTGTCCAGCGGGGTGTTTTGCAGTTTGTTGCTCATGGAAGTACTCTTTCCGTCATTGTCTTCCCAGATTTGTCTTATTTTTTCTTCTTTGGGGTGGACGGTGGATCAGCCTTCCTTATCAGCAGTTTGATATTCTCTTGCATTTCCCCAAGTGTAGGAGGAGCCCCTTTACTCCTAAGATTGTAACGGTCATTTTGTCTTGGGGGATGCTTCTCGGTGTTTGTCTTCGGCACTGATATGCGTTCACCACACACCCAGAACTTGATGTTTCAACAGGTGAAATACCTTCGTCAAAATCTTTGTCATCTACCTGCTTCTACATAACTCTCTTTGCATCGAGTGTATGACTGTATACCAAGTTTGTGACTTGATTCTAGTCCGAATAGAAGTTCTCAGGGTGATGTTCTTCATGGAACGAACAGAACCCGGCATCTATGCACTGATTGACATTGAACACAAAGCTCTGCACATTTTATTGAGTGGACTAGTTGCTACTTGATGAGTTGCTTCCCTGTCTCTGTCTAAGTAGATAGCTCATTGCAAATGTGTCCGTTTTTATGTTGTTTAAGCTTGGACACTTCAATTGTTAAGTTCTTGACGAGGTGGGTGAGGGTTTCAATATCATTTGCTTCCTTGTCTCTACCCTTGCTCGCCATTTCTTGGGACTTCCTCCTCATGTATTTGGAGTCCTTTGTTGGTTCATCATCCTTGATGAGTCCAATCGTGCACAAGTCTTTTTCGACAACAATAGACTCTTCGTAGTTTCCCAAGAGTGTTGCTTTCGCAGCTCGCTTGACGAACTACACAATGCTAGTCGGCAGTGTGGACATGTAGTAATCAACAGTGATGGAGTCATGAGGTTTGATGTGCGTTGCATATTTTTTCAATAGGCGTGTAAACCTCTGGTTGAAATATTTTACCTTTTCTTTCCCCTCCATCTTCAAGCTACCCAATTCTTTCAATAACATAGCTGGGATCTTGTCATCAGCAAAATTTTCAAGGAACATGCGATTGAATGCCCCCCAGTTCTGTATGGAGTTTGGTGGAAGGCTGTGATACCACATAGTTGCATGACCGTCCAATGTACATGTGAACAATCTACAAGCTATGTCATCATGTCATACCTCTAGGGTCTGCAGCTGCAGATAGAAGTTGTCCAAATGATATTTTTCCTTTACCATGTTGTCAGGGTTGAACTTGATGTTCATTCTCTTTGTTCGCTTCAGCATCTTATGTAGAATAGCCAGGAGAGCCAATGGTCCTTGAGTCATCCATTCAAGATTTGGGTCAGCCATCTCTTCTTCTTCTTGGTCATCTTCCTCTCTTTTGAATTCTGATGATTCCAACTCTGAGTCTCTTGGTTTGTCTCCACCTCCACCTCCTCCACTTCCTTCCCCTCCACCTCCTGTACCAAAGTTTGATCCTAAGATCACAAGAGTGTCTTGTTCTCCTTGCCGAAAAATCGTAGGTTCCTCTCTGTCTTCAATAGCTTCTGCCAAAACTTCAAGTGTGGTAAGGACTGCTTCTTCTACCGATGACACAACAACTCCTGTGGGAGTGGCTTTTGACTTATTTGATGCGTATGGAAGGTGTTGTATGCATGGGATCAGTCTGACTGCTTTCGCGAACTAGTGAGTGATGGGACGAATGAAGTGAAGGTGTTGATATGGAATCTCTTGTTCAATTCTGGGAGGTGAGGAGTAACCAACTGCGGAGTGGCATGTAGGTGAGAGGGAGTGTGAATTATTACCTTGACCAGATGGTTGATGAGTGAGTGTGAGGGGAATTGCAGCCATGTACAACATGGCTATCCTCCTTCTAGTGCCAGAAATGTTGACGATGCTAGACCTGCCAACATTCAGGGGATCACCCCGTTATGAAGTCCCAAATATACCTCACACCATTTGGTGTGGGAGTCCCATCCGGTATGATGGCCTGGTTGCCATTGTCTTAATGATTTTCCTCAACTCTTGCTTTTCAGCATAGGAGAGTGGTTCGCTTTGTCTTCGAGAAGTGAGGTTCGCGTGCCTGGTGAGTGTAAGTGTACTTGTGTCAATGGTTCTTTCACTGTGAGGGGAAGAAGGTGAAGGTGAGTTCCAGGTTGAAAGGGATCAGTCCCAACTTGGCTAGGAACACACAACACAAAAGGACATACACAGCTTTTGGCAAAGCAGTCCACTCGAATGTGGTAGTCACAACATACAAGGTAAGATAATAAGTACAACACTCACGGAACAGTATGAACGAGTGCAACGGTTGTTAAAGCAAGGTTTAGGTGAAAGGTTTGTCTAATGTCCGGCAGAGCAGTCGACATAGATGGGACAACATTAGCAACATATACAAAACATTTCCATTAATAGATTATGCAATACAAAAAATGAAACAGTTCGGATGTAGAACACGAGTTAAAGTAACATGCATTACAAGTGTTAAATATCAGTCTTGCAACAGATACAATACATGTGTGAAAACGTGCTAGCCTGTTAACAAGCTTCTGAATTAAGCAAAAGTTCTAAGACACATCATTACACCATACATCACTAACCTCGTCAGCGAGGCATTGGAGCCACTACTTACTCCTCAAAGAAAATATTACAAACTCTCTTGGCTATGTGGGAGGAGCTGAGGTGAAAAACCCTTTGCATGTACAAATGAAGGAGTATTTATAGCCAAGGGTGAAACTAACCCTTGTGGTTGTTCGACTATCCTCATGACCATTTGACTTCCATGACTCTTCGACTTACATGACTCTTTGTTCAACAAGTGGGTCTCTTAGACTTCCACGTTACATCACATTGATTGAAAACAAGCCCATAGTGAGGATGTGGGCGACAATGACGTGACTCGACATGACTTGACATGAAAATTCGGGTACATTCATGTTGCCGCTGGAGTGCATGTTGAGCTATAGTGTTGTTGGGTGATGGATGTCTTCATGGTGTATCATAGCTTCACCTCTGCATGGCGAAGTGCGTGGAGTCTTCAATGGTCCTTAGTTCACTTGATGATGCTTTAGCATGTTGTTCCTTGCTTGCATGTTGGAAGGCTTGACAGACTCATCTGTTCACGAAGGTGCATGTTCGTCACATTCATCTACTTCGCATTCTTCATTTGTTCATTCGTTGGTGAACCTATCCTTCTGCATGTTCTCTCTTCATTCATCCTGTTCATCGTCTTTCCATGTTCGTTGGTGTTCCTGTACTTGCAGTCACTCATGACGAGACGACACCAAATCTAAAACCTCCTAGTCTACCATGAAACATGATCATTCGGGTGCAGGCGACCGGTAGAGGTAACAAGGCTATGATGCAGGATGATGGCTCTGGGAAATTGCTGATGAAAACCGTGCAAGAGTCACTGAGAGATGCAGATAGGCAATCTGAGTCGACAGTGACTGTCTGCAAGGTCTGGCTCGGCTAGGAGGAAAAATTACACAAATTTTGGGAGGACTAGTCCGGATTGCTGGAAGGCAAGGCAGGCATGCTCTACCCATTTTTCAAAACAAATGGGTAGCGGGGCTGGACAACCATATTTGTGCAACTTTCTAGAGGAACGAGTCGGGCTACATGAAGGGTCAGCAGGCAGGGATTGGCAGTTTTTCTGGGGAACTGCCTGGGTCACTGGCAGCCAAAAGTGTGCAATTCCCAGAGGGAACTTCCAGTTTGCTTCTGGGGTCATTGGCAGTCAAAACTATGCAATTCCCAGAAGGAACTTCTAGTTAGCTACCCAAGAGACTGGCAGCAAAAACTACGCAATTCCCAGAGGGAACTGTCAATCTGCTGCTAGGGGCCGCTGGCAAGGAAAACTACACTGGGGTCGGGAGGCCGGCCTGCTGATCATCTCTGTGTAATTTTTTATCTTAGCTAACTGATGGGTATCAGAAGGCCTACTCATGAAAATTGTGCAATTTCTCAGATGAACAGTTGGTCGATTGTCGGGATGACTAACTAGGAAAACTACACAATTTTCTGAGGGAAATAGGGATGGGCACTTGGTGGTTGTCCGGCCTATTTGTGCAATTTTCTCTGTCAGTTGAGAGGGTGAAATCAGTGGCCTCTGCACAAATTTTTAGGGTAGTCAGTCCCAGGGTGACTGTCGGGTCCGATTGTCCCGGTGGACAGCTTGAGAGTCGATTAAATTTCTTGTGGGCAGCACAACTTGAGAAGACTAGCTTGGTGCTTTTGCGTTGTTCTAGTCGATAGTCGATCGAGTCGATGGCAGGGTGATGGTCCGGCTGTCAAAGGGGATTTAGGTCATCGGAACCTTCAGCAAAAAGGGCTAATTGTGTCAATAATCGAAAGACACATAGGTGATCATACAAACACACACTCACATGAATTGACGACGAAACGACCAAACCATCCAGACACGCATGTTCGACAAGACTGACCGACGGTGTAAACGACAAGCACAACACTCATGATTGATCGTTCATTGATCAAGAAGATGCTTGTGTGACAGTGAATGTGACTCTGTATGTGAGTGCGATAGATGCTTTCATCGCGAACACAACAAGCACATATGAATCGAAGACTTTGAGCATAACCAAAACATGGTCGCAAGCATGACTTAGACATCAGCATGCAGAGACTTGAATGCAATGAACAAGCAAGGCGGATGTAAAGACTCACACGATCTCACGGAGTGAACCCGAGTGTGTGCAGTCAGCAAGTGAAACTCTTCAAGGGAGGTTCTGAAATTGGTGCAGGCCAAAATTTTGGACGGTGGTTGTAGCTGCTACAACACCTCAATGAAAAGGTTGCTCCTTTTGAGGAGGATGATTTGTTGCTTCCTTGGATGATCTTCTTCTAGGGAAAGGAGATGATTCTTTCTTGAATATGACCATGCCTTATTGCCTTCAATATATTTTTCCTTCTTTTGTAGTGTAGATCAGGACTACTTCTAGGGTTTCAACCTTTTTCAAGATGATGTGATCTTCAATTTTGAGGTCCTTTGAGCTTCATTGGTTTGTACACATCTTGATGAGAGTGTCGATGATATTTTGATGATGACTATGGACATGAAATCTCTTGCTGTTGTAAACTGTCTCCTTCATTGCATAGACAAAAACCCTCGTTGTTGTAGACTGATTTTGTATATTGTTCCTTCAATTTTGACACAGTCCTTCAACTTTTTTTGATGCCCTTCTTGAATCTGATCCTTGAATGTCTCTTTTTGTTTCCCTTCCTTTGACTTTATCACCTTAGCTCTCATACCATGTTGAATAATCTAGGACAATTAGAGTTAATGTAATTCTTATTAGCATGATAACTATTTGTGAGGTATTTTAACTTTTTCTTATTAGCACAATCTTCTCTTGATATGATTAGCGTGTGTATTTCTTACTTCATCAAACAGTTACCAAAATACAAGAGACAAGAACACAAGATGTTGGCTTTCTACCAGGGCCAAAACCTCTCCCTCTTGGAGAGGAAATTCCGCACAAAATTCTTTTTATAGAGATTCCAATTGAAGAATACCAAGACCACAACCCTTGACCTATTTATCCACTCCAAGAACAAGACACCAAACCTCTTCTTTGTCACCGTTAAGGTCGTCATCATTTAAACAAAGTCTTTCAGTAGAAATCACATGAGAGAATTTTTGGCTAGCGCGTTTCGAACCAACAAGTGTGGTTCATCATCAGGACCAGATGAAGAGGCAGACCATGGCAAAGGCTTAAATAGAGAGCAATGTAGAGACATAATTTCAAGTAACGCCTATATTTGAACAATAATGTTTAAATTATAATTATAATATTAAGAGGCAGACCATGGCAAAGGCTTAAATAGAGAGCAATGTAGAGACATAATTTCAAGTAACGCCTATATTTGAAAAATAATGTTTAAATTATTAATTAATATTATAATTATAATTTAAACATTATTGTTCAAATAAAGGCGTTACTTGAAATTATGTCTCTACATTGCTCTCTATTTAAGCCTTTGCCATGGTCTACCTCTTCATCTGATCCTGATGATGAACCACACTTGTTGGTTCTAAACGTGCCGGCCAAAAATTCTCTCATGTGATTTCCACTGAAAGACTTTGTTAAATTCATTATGGATCACAGAAGCTTGAATACATAAATCATCATCATTTCTGCATCATTGAGGCCATCACTACTGCACCACTGAGATCTTCATTACTGTTGCACCATGACTGCACCTTCACCGATATTTTTCATCAATGAGATCTCCATATATATATGAATGAGATCTGCACCTAGGTCCACCGAGATCATGATTGTTTTTACCATAGTTGCACCTTCATTGAAGACATAACCTTGTGACTGTGTCTCCTTTAAGATAGAGACCATATCACTGAAAACCTTCTCCTCATAATTATGTTGAGACTTTAACTTCATTTAGAGAGTAGGTCGAGACAGAGAGTGTCACTTCATAGTCTTCCTCTTTACAAATATGTCAAGACTGTAATGTTACTTTTGTGATCACTGAGACAAGGAGGAGGCCGAGATTATATTCATCATGAGGCTGAAAACATAATGGACAGACCTCCTGAGTGTTATCTGAAATCTTGTCTGCAACTTCCCTCTGAAACATAAGAAGTATCTGAGTTCTCTACTCCTCCTGCAATGTGGATTGCAGACCCCTATAATCATCTGAGGTTCATGTACCAACTGTGCCATCTGAAGTTTCAAAGGTATGCCAGAAAATTTGTGTTTCTGTAGTGACGCTATCCGCATATTTATAGTGGTTAGCCTCCCATATTTAGCTGACGTGCCAATGTGAACTGATGTGTCTCTATATATGAGCCGACTTGACATTTATATTTATTTGTAGGCCAACATGATTGTGTTTTATATCGTTTTGATGTGGACTTCTTCATGTACTTGTCTTGGAGGATTGTGCTTGTCTTGGAGGGCTACTTGACCTTTCTATAGACTTGTATACATTACACATAGGCTCAAGAAGAGCATGACATTAACTCTTTGACATCCTAAGGCACTCAATGGGAGCCATCTATAAAATAAACCTCTTTCTCATGAAATTCATGCAGCAAGGAATAATAATAAATTCATTTTCTTGTTTTACAAAAATCATAATTACGATGTCATGAAGATCGAACCTAGTTACACTTTCTTCAACACTTTCATATTCTAAAAATAGAAAATTTAGAAAACCATAATGTAAAGTGTCCGAGGAACTTCTTAGAGAAGTTGATTATATAGGGGGGGGGGAATTCATAATACTGTAACTGTTGCAGTAGGGGTACAAGAATAAGTTTAAATGAGGAGCATGAAATTTCAGGTCATGCCACAAGAACCTGCTGAGGATGCTACTAGCACACAAGAACCAAAAGATGGAGTAGAGAAACCTGAGGTGTTTTTGGCTATGCAAAAATAACTTGTTAAAGATGTTGTTGTCACACAATAAATAACAGTGAAGTAGAGCAACCTAGGGAAATTAAAATTGCTAGTACATGAGATCCTGCCAACAATGCTACAGACACACAAGAACTGGTAGCTGAGGCAATAAAGTTGAAGGTAAAATTGGAGGAATTGGAAGAACATGAGAATCTACAAAAACTTGTTAAAGACATTGATGTAACAAAAATAGAGACAATGTGGCCTAAATATGAAGAAATTTTGGATTCAACATTTTTACTTGTTGAATTAGGAAAATGGATACAATTGGCAATCTCGTTGCAAGAGGGAACAATTTCATTGAGTGAACATAGGAAAATTTTCCATGACCTTAAGGAAGCCTAGCTTGACAAATTGATGCTTCAAAGACTAAAATGGGACAAGGTTAAGGAGGAAAGAAAGAGGGAGAAGGTTGAATTGCAGGAGAAATTTTGATAGTTATAGGAAGAAAAGGAACATACGTATGACCTTGCACATAGTGTATTGAGCTACAAGACACCATCTCCCTCCCATCCCTTATTCTCAAAAGAAAAAAGTTTTCCTTTCAGATTAATAATAGTGAAAGATTAGAGGCCACATAAAATAACTAAAATCAAATCATTCCTTGAGACATTTTAGCACACCAGTTTTGTTGAACAACATTTGTTGTGTGAACTATATTTGCATGAGTTTCCTTGATTTGGAGAGACTAATTTTAATTTTTCACCTTATGTAGGAGACATTTAGATGAGGGAATTTATCTATTTTATGTAGAAGAAAATAAGACAGAAATCAACTCATGATACTATAAGAACAAACCTGGAAGGAAAGCCATTATATATTTAAGACGAGTCAAGTTTTGTTGCAGAATCATTAAGGACATATAACAATTTCCTACAATCTCTAGAGAGGAGCGATAAGGTGCTTAAAGTTAGAACTATGGTCATATAACATTGTTCCAATAGTTTTGAGTTGATGAGATCAGATGCATTGGATGCAATCAAGTTAAGGTGGGAAATATGTGATAAAAATATGGAAAATGAAGACCCCTATTGTTTCCAGGATTTTGTTCATGCTTTTTCTAGAGTTCCTAAGTACATAGAATATATTAGAAGGTCCAGGCCCATTTGGTCTGGGCTAAAGTTAGTATTCCTATTTATTTGGCTCCTTATACATAAGTATCAACAATTATATCAGTTGAAGCCAGCAAATGATGAGATGTGGTGGATGGATTTAAATATTACTCAAGGTCGCAAGACATTCACAAATGATATAACAATATGCTATAAAATTCCTAATTTGTGCTCACAACATGCACCGAAAACTTATTTAAGGGCTTGCATGAGGACATGGAGTTGCTTCAGTTGGAGGGAGATGTTGGGATTTGGAATTGGCATCCTTTTTACCCTCATCTGTCCATCTTTTCCACCATATTTACCGCTATAATCCATAGTATGTTACTCCATTAATCACTTGTTTTTACTCAGTATGCCTCTCTCTTATGTCAACCTAGTTTATGTAATTTTTCTTGTATTTTGATAAGAGGTTGACTTTTTCGAGTGATTTTATTTATGAGATTGACAAAGAGTCTCTTTCAGGATAGTCTGGTTTGCTAGCATGTTTCTATTTGCATGATATGCCAATTCTCCAAGTTTTTGTATTGCTAATACTCCAAGACAAGTTTCTGTTGATAATGTTTCCATGGTGTTGATACTTTGTTTCCTAATATTATGTTTTCTCGAAAACATCAATAGGAGTCAACATAGGTTGTAATTTGGTCGTAGTCAACCTAGACTGTTGTGCAAGTAAGGCGAAATACTTCTTGATGACAACCAAATCGACTATGACAGTTATGTTTTCTATTGTTGACCTCCTACTATTTGAAGATATGTTTGTAACATTATTTTATTCTCAGTAAACTGGTCATAAACTTTTTATGTAAGACTCTTAATTTGGAAAAAATAGGAATCAATAGATTCTCATAGCTAATTATGGTTTCAAGGATAGACATGATGTAATCTATAAGAGAAGAATCCATTTGCCTCATGGTGGGGTAAGACTACTGTATTTTTAGAGAAATTGTGTATCCACAATCCCTTTTTCTAATATTAATGCAAACTCTATGGTTCATGGCTTCATAATTTTTCTTTGACTTAGTTTTTGAGTTGTGCATTTCCATCTCCCTACTAAGGAGGAAGGAGGAAAGGCCCTCCTTTTACTAGGGATCACTGTGATAGTAAGATAGTATAGTAGTGTGCTTAATTTCCTCTCAATTGTATTTCATGTTATTTCATTGTTATTGTTACATATATACTTTAATGTATTGCGATTATTGATTTATTGATTTGCAGAATAATTGATCTTGATTACGTATGTAATAACACAAGGCCTGGATCAAACCATTTATCAATGTGTGATTTTTATTATTTTGCTACTATAGTATTTGGATTTTGTTAGGTGCATTGTTTCATGTCTATTACTATTAAAAATAGCAACAAGAAATTCCAATTTAATTTTTCCTTATTAAATTGTGAATTAAAATTGTAATTTTATTCTCATAGCAACTTGTAATAGTTAATTAAGTTAAATTGACTTAATTAGCTTAGGAAATTCAAGCTAGAAGTTTATCTAGATTCATGTAGAGTGATCCCTAAATTTTAGGGGCCCAGGTTGATTTCTTTGGAGTTGTAATTAGATAACTCGGCCTAACTGAGTTATAGTCAGTTAAACTAGTTCTAACTGTTGAAGGAACTAGTAGAGGTCTAGTAGTGGAGTAGTGCACCAGTGCATCCCGAGTACCGCACCAACTAACTTTAGCTGAGATTCACTCATAAATAACTCATGCATGTCAGTTTAGAGGAAGACCCAGTTGAGATTAGAGTGTAGGGACAGTGTGGTATCATTTGTATAATTTTTTGAGTTGTACAATGGTGCAAGCAATCAGTTGAGGACCTATGTTTGGATTGCACAGCTATGGAGGAAGGGTTTCCCAATTAATTATGGGAAAATTCTCTCAGGAATTGTGCAAGGAAGTAGGGGCTTGGTAGGCATCATAATTGGCTAAGTGTTGGCTTGAGCTATTTTGTGAGGCAGAGAATTAGATCATACTTGTGCAGGTATTTTTCTAGTGTAAACAAGCATTGTATTTTCTTCTCAGATCTTATGGTTAATGCAATATATATAGTCGAGTTTTTGATAAGTGGCTTTCCCCAGAGAAATATTGTGTTATGTGTGATTGATATTCTTCCTCTTTCTACTTATTGTTTTTATCGATCATTTTTGGTTTCCACTGAGAAGAGTAGAGTAGATTATTGTCTTATGTTTTAGTATATCACATTAGTTGTTGAATCTACAGAAAAATCTACATGGTATCAGAGTTGAATACAGTATAGAAGAGGAGATTTTGATTTTGTTGTGCAGGTGAAAATCGAATTTGCAAGTTCATACTTCATATCAGCAATATGTCTTTCAACGGGTTGCTACTTGAGTATGCCTTGGAATGCAGCTCAAATTACATAGCATGGAAGGACAAGATGGAAGCAATGATGGAATTCAATGGCCTCAAGGAATTCATTGACCAATACATTCCTAAGCCTCTAGTGTCGGATGCCAAAGATGTGGATTAATGGAGAGAGTGTGTGGAAAAGGCAAGGCAGATTATCCTTGAGGGAGTTTAAGATCACATTATCTCATGTCTCCACAGCAAGGAAACTCCATACTCAATGTGGAAGGTATTGACAAACCTTTTTAAGAATAGTAGTGACCGTAGGAAGTTGGAACTGAAGGACAAACTCAGAAACAGCAAGATGGAGAAGGGCGACTCTATTCTGAAATACTTAACCAAGTTCACTCATTGTCATGATCAGATTGGAAGTGTCGGGATTATTGTTGCCGAGGACGATATGGTGAGCCTAACTCTTCTTGGACTTCTCAAGAGTTGGCACAATTATCAAGACTCTGTCAATGGAAGGGAGAAGCTATCAAATTGGGAACGACTGTGGTCGAATTTGGTACAAGAAGAGATTCGAAGGAACACCAGAGACAGATCCTCATTAAAGACTGATGATGAGGAAATTTGTGCCTTAGCAGGTAAGGCAAAGAAAGGGAAAGGGAAGGCGTCACATTCCAAATCAGATTCTTGTTATGAAGGCAAGAAGAAGGATAGGTCAAAATTCAAGTGCTTTCATTGTCGTGAGCTGGGACATTTTGCTACAAATTGTTCACTCAATAAGTCCAAGAACAATCCATCAAGAGGAGTGACAGGTGAGGCTCTTGACTCACAATTCAAACTGGACTTTACCCTCATCGCATGTATGGTGTCATCGATGATGGGTAATGTATGGTACCTCGACAGTGGAGATTCTTTCCACATGACTGGTAACAAGGATCTCTTTAGTAACTTGGAGGAGAAGGATCTCCAAATGCATATCAATATGGGTGATGACGGGAGGTATAGTTCTACCGAAATTAGTACAATTACCTTTCAGAGGGAGTCAGGTGCTGCCCTCACTTTGCAAGATGTTATGAATGTTCCTGGTTTGAAGAAGAACTTGGTATTTCTTTCCATGTTGGAGGATAGAGGCGACGATGTGATTTTTAGTAAGGGAAATGTGTTCCTTCGTTGCATAGCCACGAGATAGGTAAAGAGGATAGGGATTCAGGTGAAGAATCTCTACAAGTTGGAGGTAGAAGATTGTGTTGCCTTGAGTACAAAAGGGTAGAAGGTACAGAGCCGAGACATCGGTGATTTGTGGCATAGGTGGTTGGGTCACTTGCATCATGGCGCTTTGAAAATCATGCAGTGAATTTCTACCAGTCTTCCCAAAGGTACACTAGAGCAAGTCGACACATGCAAAGGGTGTACTTTGGGAAAATTCACCAAAGCTTCCTTTCACAACAAACACAATCGAGCACAGACAATCCTTGATCAATTCCATTCAGATGTGTGTGGACCATTCTCGACAACATCTATGGCCAAGCCCAGGTATTATGTTATATTTGTTGATGATTTTTCTCGTAAATGTTGGATCTTTTTCATGCAGAAGAAAGATCAAACTTTTGCAAGTTTGATGAATTTAAAGCATTGGTTGAAAAAGATACTGGCAAGAAGGTTAAATATCTCAGGAGTGATAAAGGTGGAGATCATGTGGCAAATGAGTTTAAAAACTTATGTGCAGCAGAAGGCATTTGACAAGATTTGACAGCACCTCATAACCAACAACAAAATGGGGTGGCTGAAATGAAGAATAGAAGCATTGTAGGGGAAGCATGGGCAATGTTGCATGATCAGGGCCTACCACTACACTTGTGGGTCGAGGCATGCAACACAGTTGTTTATTTGCAGAACATAAGCCCTCATCCAATTCCTGGGATGAGTACACCAGAGGAGGTTTCCTCAGGGAAGAGACTAGATGTGGGTCACTTCAGGATTTTTGGATCATCGGTATATTTCCATGTGACCAAAGATGCATAGAAGAAACTTGAGCTGATATTAGAGTTGGGGATATTTGTGGGGTGCACTGATACACCTCACAACTATCAGGTGTACCTTCCAGTAGGATGATAGTGGTTTGCAAGGATGTAAAATTTGACGAAGATAAGGCCATGAGATGTTCCATTGAGAGGGTGCTTTAGCTACATGCAGTTGAGGAGATTTTAGCTCCTAATGAGGAACCTCATATTGATGTGGAGCAGCCACATGTAGAGGATGTAGAAATTCTGCAAATTCTATACAAATATCACTCTGTAGAAAATATTCCTGTAGGTTAACCCGATAATGCAATATAACCAAAGCAAAATAATATAACCTACTTCTACTATAAATTTGCTTTGTGGAAGCTTAATGATCGAGCTGAATTAGAGCTGAACACATATAACCAGAAGAAGAAGAATCAATGCACAATACACATGAAAATACTTTGGGGAAAGCCTCAGATAAAAACCCCACTATCTGTATTATCATACAAGGTGGAAATACATAGAGATCATACAAAGCCTTAGCTCTCACAGCTAGCCAGCTCTCAGTACAATCCTCCTAGATGCTCACAGGCAAACTTGGCTTCTCAAAAGCCTTCTCCTCTGCCCTCCAAGCTCCTATTTCCTTGTGTTGTTCCTAGTGGATGATTCTCACCTCACCAAGTGGAATGCTGCTCTAACACACTGTCACAACTGTGCAATCCTCAAGGAACCTTACCTTGACTGCATGCATAAGTTTCCTTTATAGGAAAACACATGCAACTCATAGTACATTTTCCTTGACATTTAGCTCAACTGGGTCTTTCTCAGAATAGACATGCATGAGTTTCTGATGAGGGAATCTTCAGTTATCTGGAGTACACTGGTTGAGTGCATGCATGCATAAACTGACTGATAACTCACAATTAGTTCCTCAAACAATTTGTAACTAATTTAACTGGACTTAACTCAATAAACTGAGCTAACTAATTACAACTCAAATATAACTCAATCTTATCTCCTTAATTAAGGGATAATCTCCTTAATTTAAGGGATAATTGTTGCATGACTTCAGAAAGACTTCTAACTTGAATTTCTCCAACTAATTAATCCATAATGAATTAATTAATTATTTCCAAGCAGCTGGTGATACTAAATTTGATTTTAATTCAAGGACAAATTAAAATTGGAATTTCTGGATTCTATTTTTATCATTTCTTGTTGCTATTTTCAACACTCCCTCTCAACAAGAAAGGAATTCAACTCGATCCCGATCGTGAACCTTTGGAATGTTATGCATGCAACACTTCTCTCTAGTGTTGTTGCTCCAGCAACTCTAGAAACAAAAAACATCCAACCTGAATCATATGATGCATCTGTCATCAAAGTCTCTGACTGTTATTGCCTTTGTCAACTGAAAACTTTGCGCTTCTGCTGACTCAGTCGTTCTACACTGTTGTCAATCCTTCTCTGTGCTCTTCAGTATCTGACTGCTCTAGCCTCTCTCACTTTGATCTCTGATTGCATTAATCCCACTGATTCCTCCCGCTACTATGTACTTTGGGCTCTCGTAGCAAGGTACGATCCATGAGATAAAACCTCTCAATGGACCCAGCCCAACTTCAGCCTTCTTGGGACTATCACTTCACATCGCCCCACCTCACACCTAGAGGTATGGCTGCATGTGATCCCTCTACCCACTTGGATCAAAATTCCCCCCAATGGAGGCATTTGCGTGAGTGGATCTCTTCACTCGGTCTCCTCTCTGCTTCTCCAATTGTGGCTCCTCCACAATTGTCTGAGACTTCTTCTGGGGCTGCATGTTGAGAGGTAATTTACTCTCCCTCTCAACCACCAAGTCTCTAACATTTTCCTTGCTCCTCAAGTCTTTGCATGCATCTTGAACCTCAAGAGCATACAGGTTCTTAACTTGTGAACTGATGTATTTCACCTGTCTCGTGGTGATGTGTCTAAGGAATGCCTTTCCTTTACTGAAGACAACATCGTATCCTTTTTCCTCCAACATCATGACCGATACCAAGTTATTCTTCAGTCTAGGCACATACTTCACATCTATCAAGGTGATAGGAGCTCCAAACTCCCTCTGAAAAGCAACAGTGCCCACTCTTGAAACACTATACCTTTCGTCATCACTCATCTCTATGCGCATCTTGGGGTCTTTCTCCTCCAAGGCACTGAACAAAATTTTATCACAGGTCATGTGGAATGAGGCTCCACTATCAATATACCCGACACAACCCATAATTGATGACACCATGCATGCGATGAGGGTAAATTCCATTTCAAACTGAGAGGTTAATGCCTCACCTTCCGATCCTCCCGAGGATCCCTTCTTGGACTTCTTCAATGGGCAATTAGTCGCATAATGTCCCATCTCATGACAGTTAAATCATCTCACTTTAGACTTGTCACCCTTCTTCCCTCCATGAGAAGAATTCAATTTGGAATGGGAATACTTCCCCTTCCCTTTCCTTTCCTTACTCGCTAAGGCCAGATTTTCTTCATCATCATCCTTGGATGAAGAACCATCTCGAGTGCTCCTCCTGATCTACTCCTGCATCAAATTCGACCATAGTCGTTCCCAATCTGGCAGTTTCTCCCTTCCATTCACAGAGTCCTGGTAGTTATTCCAGCTCTTTGGAAGGCCAAGGAGAGCGAGGCTCACCATATCATCATCAGCAATATTTATTCCCACACTACTAAGCTCAACTCTGCAGGTGGTGAGCTTGATCAGATATGTGGAAATAGTATCGCCCTGCTCCATCTTGATTCTTCGAAGCTTATCCTTGAGCGCCAATTTCCTCTGGTCGCTACTATTCTGGTAGAGGTCATTCAATGTCTTCCACATTGAATATGCAGTATCCTTCTGTTGTGGCCACCAACAACCCCCCTCTTTGTTTGGTATTAGCAATAACACCAAGCAAATGGGGACCCTTAATAAAAAATCCAAAAAACATTTTATGAAAATTTTTGTATTCAACTCCTTAAAGTTGTATCGCATCGCGAGAAGAGAATGAAACGTTTTTCTATGAGCATAATAAACTGCGAAGAAGCGACGCGAAATTCATCGCATCGCATACATTATGCGACGTCGCATATCGCAACATCGCGTAAGCAGCACACAATGATTGAATGACTAAGCGCGATCTGCGATCTGCAATCTGCGATGAATGCGATTTGCGATAAATGCGATCATGAATTTCTGCGATGACACATCTTGACGACGCGATCCGCGATGCTGCGATATGAGTCGCAGAAATCACCCATCGCAAATTTTCCTCTGCGCAGTATTCAAGGAAAGCTGTCCGTAAACGAAAATTGGGCGTGCGCCTTAAAAGATTTAATGAATGTACGCCAAAGTATTCAAGAAGGACAATTTTGTGTTTTTCGAAGAGTCAGTCCATTATGGGTGTCATGATTATGCATTCATAAGAGCTTAAATCTTTCATGTCAATCTTTATTATCATTACTCTTTTCCTTTGCGTAAACTGTAAGACAGGAAATAACATGAAGCAATGTGCAGGAAACATCTAAGGAAAAGGGGAAAGCGTCAATGCTCGGAGAACAGAGAAGAGATCCCTTCATAAACGGATGCCGCATGCAACAGGACCACAGATTCCAGAGTATCACTCAACAGATGCTGATGTCAATAGGCCATCCAATGCCCAGAGTCAAAAGCGCACAAAAGCAGCATGTTTACAAAAGATCCTGAAGCTTATGCCCGGTAAAGCAAAAAGAAAAAAGGCGCTAAAGAAGGAAAACACACAAAAAAAGCCCGGAACAAAGAATGGAGGCAGTTTTCGATGCAGAAAATTGTTCAGAGAGCAAAATCCCTAACTTGTTCAGTCATTCGCAAGGCCGGAAACCGAAATAGCAAAAGTAGAATCAGTTTGAGAGAAATTTGGGTTATTACGAAGTGTACACGCAGTGAATACACCCAGCCAGAGGAAGATTCTCGAAAATATCTTCTAGTTTACCAGAAAGTGGTGCCAGCACTTGTTATTTCTATTTTCATAGCTCAAACGAAAGCAGAAGGTGACCAGCCGACTCTTCCCAGGCGAATGTTGCATGCTTGCAGCACTAAGGAGCAAATACAGAAATGGTTAGGAATTAGATTCAATTTTTAGAAATAGTTTTGCTTTAGCAGAAGGGTGGTCATTTAAAACCGTATCCTAAATTTATGTAATTAAGTTAATTAGTTAGCAGTATTTAAACCCTTCTCAAGCATTAGGAGGAGGGTCCAGAAATTTGTCAAAAAACTTGTCCTCAGAACATGCACTTTTGCACCCTCGGAGGGGGTTTTGATGAATGGATGGATCAAGGTTTATTAATGTTTGTATTTGATATCTGCTACTGATGTTGCACTTCTGTACTCTTAGTAGATGTTAGAGCAAGGAGAGATAAATCATTGTTGCTTGAAGCTTATGAGTGGAACCAGTCATAAATGGTACTTTTATCTCTTGACTGTTTCTGTTTATATTCTTAAAGTGATATACATTTTTTAGTTGTTTATATGTTACTGCATGAGTGTATGAGTTACCATTTGGCACTTTTGTACTGTGGAGTCATTTATTTATGTTTGATATATGAATAACTTATTATGTGATATGTTTTTCACAACTGTTTTGCCTAACTTTTTATGCAAAGTGGTTTATCTTAATTGATTTCTATTCTTATGATAGCTGAATGATCTTTATTACCAATTATTGTTTGAAATCTCTTTAGATCGCATAATAGAAGAAATTCACCCCGGGTTAGCGTAGATTGGATGTGTTGTTTCTCATTAGATTACAATAGCATAGAGTTAGTTTAAAAGTTTGAATTAAATTAGCTTTAAGTACTCTTAGATCAGCAACATCCAACTCTGCACACACACACACACCCTTAAATTGGGAAACTGGTCCCATTATCCCCAGTCGGACCCGCTATACCAAACGGATAAGGAGCTGCCAACCAAGGTCCGGACCGGGTGGGTATCCCCCTTGTTGTCGACCCGATTTTCGGGGCTTCAACATATTTGGCGCTAGAAGGAGGGCCCGAACTATGAATGGCACCTAAATCAAAATCTAAATACCATTCTGAGCGTAAATCGCCCTCATCAACTCCCCTGACTTTCCCAGTACGTTTAAATCCAGAGTCATAAGTCGCTCGAGTATTAACCGCTGCTACATACCCTAATATTTCAGACCAATCTACCATTGAACCCCCTGAAGTTCAAACTTTGATTCGCAAACTCCAGGGATTTTCTATTTCTACACAGAGGTCTGATAAATCTCAAAGCAGCGTGACTTCGCAGTACAATCTTGCTCATCCCCTGACCAGATTAAAGAGTGAAAAATTTGGCATCCAGCCAATTGAATTCCCTCTCCCCACCAGGAAAAGAGCAAGGAAAACACCACAAGAGTCTGACAGTGAGACTCTTTCATCTACATCGTCCATTTCAACTCCCTCACCGTGAAGTCAGCCACCCACATCTTCATTCCAAACCACTCATCCATCTTCCACAACCCCTCTTCTTCAATCATCTAAGATCATAATATCTTCATCTTCCCAGCCTCAGGGATCATCCTCTGCACTTTCATTTACCAGCAGCTCAACAATGGCCCAGTCTCCATGGAACAATCCTGGGGCAGTTTTAATGCCTCCACCCCTGAGCCAAATACCGGCCCATCCTGAGAAATGGCTACCCAAATTCAATCCAGAAGCAGGCATGCTAGCTGAAGAGCACATTAACAATTTCATGCTTTCTGTCAATCTCAACGGAGTTACCAACGAGGATGCTGTTGTCCGGCTTTTTCCCTATACAATGCAAGGAACAACCGGGTCATGGTACTTTTCATTACCTTCCGAGTCTATCACAAGTTGGGACATTTTTCAAAGTCAATTCCTTACCAAGTTTGGTGATGACAGATCAACGGCAACGTTAATCAATGACCTATCCAATCTTAAAGCTGAGGCTAGAGAACCCATCAAAGATTTCAATTTACGGTTCAATAAAATCCTCAACAAAATTCCCACTGCTTCCCAACCCAGCGAAGAAGTACGATGTGAATGGTATATTACGGCCTTACCATCAAACTTAGCAGCCTTCGTGGATAGGGCGAATAAAACAACCTTAGTTGAAAACCTGACAGAGGCGATAGCAGTAGAGAAACGCGTAGTAGCCCTGGAAAAGAGATCTGCGATAGAGGAACGTAAATCTAAAAAAATCACCTTCAAGGAAGACCCCAAGAAGAAACAAACGAAAGACCCTTTCGATTTGGAAGGATTGCAAAAAGTATTAAAGACCATGTCCAATGAGATGATTGACATAAAAAAACAAGTAGCAGAAACTTCTTCAAAAAAGCCCTACAGAGCTTTTAAAAGAGGCCCTTCAATGGATGTGAAACCACCCAACGCTATCTCAAATGTCGAATCCGAAGAAGAGGAAGAAGAAGAGAGTACCACTGAAGGGCAGACCGATGACGAAAAAGTTGTGGAACTACAAGGAATGTGGGATTTCATCCTCCCACAAGAAGAAGATCAAGAAGCATTTCCGGTTAGCACACGAAGAAAAAATCAATTTGATCCTCCCCAAACTACCCCTAAGCAGAAGGGCGCAAGCTCTGCAGCAAAAGATAAAGTTGCAACAAAGAAAACGACTGCTAAAGCGACTCAATCTAGCCCAGTCAAACCAAATCAAACACCTCCATCAAGAACACTGATAGTTTCAGATGAAATGGAATACAATATTATTGATGACATGAAAAATACTAGGGCTAATATCACTCTTTATGAATTGAGCAAATTGAAACATCAACAGAAGATAATGATGAAAGAGTTACATATCGTGCCTACTACATCTTTGCCTACAGCTGTAGCTTCCCACAACATGGGAAGACCTCCAACCAACATGATCAATAAGATTGATCCAAATGACATCGCCTTGATTGGAGGAAGATCAAGGTCTCACACTCCCCCTTTTCTTCTCACTTATGAAATTTTCAATAAAAATGTGCACAATTGTTCAGTAGATTCTGGTGCTTCAACTAATATTTTACCCAGATCAATATGTGCCAAGTTGAATGTTCAACCACAAAAATCCGCAGTGCGCATAGTTCAGCTTGATCGATCTCAAGTCGAAGTGATTGGTGAACTTAATCAAGTGACCATAAGATTGTCATCTAACCCGAAGGTATGTCAGGTTATTGACATTCTAGTAGCTGATATCCCAGAATTCTATGGCTTGATTCTTAGTAGGGATTGGTCCGAAAAACTCCATGGATACTTCTCAACCAACTGGTCGCACATGTGGTTACCCTACAATGGTAAACCAAATCAAATAAAGGTTGAACGAGAGTTACACCAGAAGTACATAGTGACGGAATTGGAGGGAGAAAATGAAGCAATAGCATATAACAGCAGTATCATAGTCAATTACTCGATAGATTCTTTCCTCGGCAATTTCAATGCTCATACATCACCTTACTTAAAAAATTCAGTTTTTTCCCAAGTCGAAAATTTTTCCCAAACTGATAATTCAAAGTGTGTTAATTTTGTAGATAAACTGTAAATACATCTTTGTTTTGGAAATTATATTTTTATGGCTCTAAATCTAACGAAGGAGAAGGAGCAGGATGCGTTCTGATTAGTCCAGAAGGAAATAAGACCATGCTTGCATGCAGACTTGAATTCGATTGCACAAACAATACAGCGGAATATGAGGCCTTGGTGCAAGGCCTATACAAAGCAATCGGGCTGAACGTCAAGTATCTTCAAGTCTTCGGAGACTCTGAGATTGTCGTCAAACAGGTACGTAACACCATACATTGCCTATCAGGTCATTTGAAACACTATCAATCTTTAGTACAAGATCTGACTGAGCATTTTATAGCATTCAATATTTCGTCAATCCCAAGACTCCAAAACGCGAGCGACCTTTTAGCTAACGTAGCCTCTAGACTTATTCCCTCCGAAGATTTTAGTCTGGATAGATTCTCAATAGAATTAATCTTTAGACCGTCCATCCCTGACAACATTACAAATTGGAGAGTATTCAATGACGATCCTGATATTGTAAATTTCCTCACTTCTGAAGGATCCTACTCCAATCAGATAATTGACGAAGACCATCACGATCGACAAATACAACAAGATAGCACTGATAATGCTATACCTAAATCGGTGGTTAAGTTGGAAGACTTATACGATTCGAAAAGTCGGTTTAAAAGGTCTACCAATTCTAAGCTCTACAGTTCAACTCTGAACTACAAATTAGTAAACCTAGGAACCGATGATAAACCACAAAACGTTAATCTAGGCCACGGCCTAGCCCCTGAAGAAAAACTAGCGTATATTCGTCTTTTGAGACAATACAAAAATGTTTTTTCCTGGAATTACGATGAGCTGAAGGCATACGACACTTCTATCATTCAACATACTATCCCTATGATTGACAACGAAAAACCTGTCCAACAGAAACTTAGAAAAATCCACCCCAATTTAGAAAATCATATAAAAACTGAGCTAAATAAGTTATTAAAAGCCAGAATAATTTTCCCCGTCAGACATTCCAAATGGGTCTCCAATATGGTACCCGTTAGAAAGAAAAACGGAGATATTAGAATCTGCATCGATTTTCAGAATCTCAACAAAGCCTGTCAAAAAGACAATTTTCCCCTCCCACCTATGGAGCAGATATTACAGGCAGTAGCAGGCTCAGAACTAATGTCTTTTTTGGATGGATTTTCAGGATACAATCAAGTGCTGGTACATCCCGATGATCAGTTAAAAACCACATTCCGAACTAAATGGGGCACATACGCATATCGGAAGATGCCATTTGGTTTGATCAATGCCGGCGCTACATTTCAGAGAGCCATGGACATCGCATTCAAGGGTTTAGTCAATAAATCTGTAGTAATTTATTTGGATGATATAACAGTGTACTCCAAGAAGCGAAGCGACCATCTCAAAGACTTGAAACAAATGTTTCAACGATGTTTAAGGTATAGGATTTCACTTAACCCAAAGAAATATTTTTTCGCATTAAGTGAAGGAAAACTTCTAGGATTCATAGTGTCAAAATCTAGTATTCACATTGAGCCTGACAGAATCAAAGAAATTTCTGAAATATCCCTACCTCATAATAAAAAAGCCATGCAATCTTTCCTTGGTCAAATCAATTTTGTGAAGAGATTTGTCCCATATTTTTCACAAATTGTTTCTCGTTTGCCAACCATGATTAAAAAGAATTCAAATTTTAAATGGGGTCAAGATGAGCATGAGGCATTCAACCTGATCAAACAAGCTATCATTAACGCTCCATCTTTAGCAACCCCGAATTTTTCAGAATCTTTTATCTTATACACATTTGCCTCAGAGAAATCATATGCCGTGATTCTAACTCAAGCAAATCAAGAGAAAGCGGAAGCTCCAATCGCATTTTTTAGCTCGAATTTACAAGGTGCTGAACTCAACTATTCAGACGTGGAGAAACAGGCATATGCTGTTTTCAAAGCGGTCAAATATTTCAAACCTTTCTTACTTAAAACCCATACTAAGGTCATAGTACCGTTTCCAGCGGTAAGAAATCTTCTAATACAGAAGGATGTGGGTGAAAAAAGAGAAAATTGGATCACTGCTTTACAAGAATACGACCTTGAGATCAAACCAGCAAGCATTGTGAGAGGTCAAGGCTTCTGCAAAATGTTGGCTGGAGCATCGCAAATTCCTGAAAATTCATCTGAAGAGGTACAAATGTATGAGGTAAGCCTAAACGATGCAGAATCATTATATGTTGACACCATTTATTATCTTAAGAACGGGTATGCTCCATCACACCTGGATCACACCAAGAAAAGAGCTCTGAGATTGAAAGCTAAACAATATCAGCTCATAAATGATGTTCTGTTTAAAAGGAATTACGATTATGTTCTTCTTAGGTGTCTTGAGAAAACTGAAGCCGAAAAGGTTTTGCAGGAACTCCACGATGGACCAGCAGGCGGACACTATGCTGGAGATGCTACTGCACATAAAATCTTACGTGCAGGATATTATTGGCCCACACTATTCAAAGACTCACACAGTTACGTGAGGAAATGCCAAGTCTGCCAAACTACTGCAGGGAGACAAAAGAAACCGTCCATGCCACTACAGTCGGTAAACATCGAGCAACCATTCAGTCAGTGGGGCTTGGACATAATAGGTGATATCGTTCCTTACTCTTCTAAGCAGCATAGATACATCTTCACGGCAACAGACTATTTTACTAAATGGGTAGAAGCAGTTCCTCTCAAGACAGCTAATTCTGAAAGCATCATTGAATTCATAGATCAATTTATAATCACTAGGTTTGGATTGCCAACAGCTTTAATGTTTGATAATGCCTCATACTTTTCTGGGAATGCAATGACTGAGTTTGCACTTAAAAGAGGGTTCAAACTGAAATATTCGGCCAACTACTCTCCACAAGGTAATGGATTGGCTGAGTCAACAAATAAAAACCTAATCAGGATTATTAAAAGAATAGTTGACCAGAACCAAAAGAATTGGCACAAAACTTTGGTAAATGCTTTATGGGCAGATAGAATAATGAAGAAAGCTTCAATCGGCACTTCTCCCTTTAATTTAGTTTATGGGAAGGAAGTGGTTCTCCCAACTCACTTAGTGATCCCCTCCTTGTCTTTAGTACAATACATCGATGAAGTATCTACTTCCTCCTTACAATTAAGACAAATGGAAATAATTAAGTTAGAAGAACGACGAGAACAAGCTAAGAAAACCCATGCTCATCACCAAGCGCTAATAAAATCCTCTTTTGATTCAAGCATACTGACCAGAAAAAATTTTCAGATGGGAGATCTAGTTTTGAAATGGTTTAAGGCTCATGAAGAAAAGGGCAAACATACAAAATTTCAGAAGATGTGGCTTGGTCCTTTTCAGATTGTAGAAGTCATAGGCCCATCAACGTTTGTGTTGCAGGATTTACCAGGTAGAAGGGATTCTTTGCCTGTTAATGGACAGATCCTTAAAATATATTTTCCATAGAAGATTATTCTTCTATTTTGTAGGATAGTTTTAGTTTTTTCTTTTATTTCTTATAAATAAAACCAGTTGTAGATGGTTACTACAGGGGTTCACGAAAAAAGACACCAATTCTCTATCAGATTTTGATTTTTTTCGCTTGTACAAATAGTAAAATTTTTTGAAAAATATGATCTTTATTATTGACAGATAGAGTTACTTTAGCCTAGATATGATACTAGTCTCAACTTCAAAAAATTTGATGAAAGCAACCTTTAGCGAAGAAATTGTTTTATATCAGCACAATGAAAGGTATCAATAACAAAATAAATATTCTCTGTAAAACTGCTGTTTTCAAACTCTATTATTGTCGTCCAGAGCTTTCTTAAGGAAAAACAATGATTTCCTCCCTGCTAAAGAAAATCGCAGCATTCAGAGGAACAATCCGAGAAAACACTATATCTCAAAGAATAAGAGGTCTCATCACGAGCCGGCTTATCATGATCACAGATATTATAACTTGCTGACTTTGCCAATACTGTCCACCAAAACAGGGCAACAACTCAAGATTGTTGCAATCAAAAGACAAGAGGTCTCATCACGAGCCAGCTTGTTCAGCAAAAGTGTAAATCAAGTGAATGACTGTGTCATAATTTGGCCACCAAACCAAGACATTGTTATTTAGAGAATAAAAAAGGAAAAAAGTGTCAAAATGGTTTTTTCTCTGAAAAGTTGTAAATAGCCTTAAGCAGGATAAAGGATCATTGCTGGGTAACAGGTAACCCTGTCGAGGCTATGGACACCTGCTGGCAGCAGAGGCTCTACCTACGACAAATGAGCATATTTTAAAATCCAGCACACAGAGAAGACCTTATTTTATCTTTAAAAGACCAAGTAAGGGCTGATGTAAATACAAGGACAAAGCCTGAGGAAGCAAACAATTGGAATAGAAAAAGGTTGAAACAAAATATCATTGATAGGATAAGGCATAATGTACTCTGTCTGTCCATAACAAAATTTAGACTTATGAAAATTTTCTGCTTTGGAAGTTAAAATTCAATAGAAAAGCAAAGATAACTGGTTCTTCCCAGTGAATCGCCATTGTTGTGGCCACCAACAACCCCCCTGTTTGTTTGGTATTAGCAATAACACCAAGCAAATGGGGACCCTTAATAAAAAATCCAAAAAACATTTTATGAAAATTTTTGTATTCAACTCCTTAAAGTTGTATCGCATCGCGAGAAGAGAATGAAACGTTTTTTTATGAGCATAATAAACTGCGAAGAAGCGACGCAAAATTCATCTCATCGCATACATTATGAAGCGCTCTTAAAAGAAAAATCTTAAGAAATCTCCGACGGCCGATATGCGATGTCGCATATCGCAACATCGCGTAAGCAGCACAAAATGATTGAATGACTAAGCGCGATCTGCGATCTGCGATCTGTGATCTGCGATGAATGCGATTTGCGATAAATGCGATCATGAATTTCTGCGATGACACATCTTGACGACGCGATCCGCGATGCTGCGATACGAGTCGCAGAAATCACCCATCGCAAATTTTCCTTGGTGCAGTATTCAAGGAAAGCTGTCCGTAAACCAAAATTGGGCGCGCGCCTTAAAAGAAATTAATGAATGTACGCCAAAGAATTCAAGAAGGACAGTTTTGTGTTTTTCGAAGAGTCAGTCCGTTATGGGTGTCATGATTATGCATTCATAAGAGCTTAAAGCTTTCATGTCAATCTTTATTATCATTACTCTTTTCCTTTGCGTAAACTGTAAGACAGGAAATAACATGAAGCAATGTGCAGGAAACATCTAAGGAAAAGGGGAAAGCGTCAATGCTCGGAGAACAGAGAAGAGATCCCTTCATAAACGGATGCCGCATGCAACAGGACCACAGATTCCAGAGTATCACTCAACAGATGCTGATGTCAATAGGCCATCCAATGCCCAGAGTCAAAAGCGCACAAAAGCAGCATGTTTACAAAAGATCCTGAAGCTTATGCCCGGTAAAGCAAAAAGAAAAAAGGCGCTAAAGAAGGAAAACGCACCAGAAAATCCCGGAACAAAGAACGGAGGCAGTTTTCGATGCAGAAAATTGTTCAGAGAGCAAAATCCCTAACTTGTTCAGTCATTCGCAAGGCCGAAAACCGAAATAGCAAAAGCAGAATCAGTTTGAGAGAAATTTGGGTTATTACCAAGTGTACACGCAGTGAATACACCCAGCCAGAGGAAGATTCTCGAAAATATCTTCTAGTTTACCAGAAAGTGGTGCCAGCGCTTGTTATTTCTATTTTCATAGCTCAAACGAAAGCAGAAGGTGACCAGCCGACTCTTCACAGGCGAATGTTGCATGCTTGCAACACTAAGGAGCAAATACATAAATGGTTAGGAATTAGATTCAATTTTTAGAAATAGTTTTGCTTTAGCAGAAGGGTGGTCATTTAAAACCGTATCCTAAATTTATGTAATTAAGTTAATTAGTTAGCAGTATTTAAACCCTTCTCAGGCATTAGGAGGAGGGTCCAGAAATTTGTCAAAAAACTTGTCCTCAGAACATGCACTTTTGCACCGGGGGTTTTGATGAATGGATGGATCAAGGTTTATTAATGTTTGTATTTGATATCTGCTATTGATGTTGCACTTCTGTACTCTTAGTAGATGTTAGAGCAAGGAGAGATAAATCATTGTTGCTTGAAGCTTATGAGTGGAACCAGTCATAAATGGTACTTTTATCTCTTGACTGTTTCTGTTTATATTCTTAAAGTGATATACAGCTTTTAGTTGTTTATATGTTACTGCATGAATGTATGAGTTACCATTTGGCACTTTTGTACGGTGGAGTCATTTATTTATGTTTGATATATGAATAACTTATTATGCGATATGATGTTCACAACTGTTTTGCCTAACTTTTTATGCAAAGTGGTTTATCTTAATTGATTTCTATTCTTATGATAGCTAAATGATCTTTATTACCAGTTATTGTTTTAAATCTCTTTAGATCACATAATAGAAGAAATTCACCCCGGGTTAACGTAGATTAGATGTGTTGTTTCTCATTAGATTACAATAGCATAGAGTTAGTTTAAAAGTTTGAATTAAATTAGCTTTAAGTACTCTTAGATCAACAACATCCAACTCTGCACACACACACACACCCTTAAATTGGGAAACTGGTCCCATTATCCCCAGTCAGACCCGCTATACCAAACGGATAAGGAGCTGCCAACCAAGGTCCGGACCGAGTGGGTATCCCCCTTGTTGTCGACCCGATTTTCGGGGCTTCAACACCTTCCCATGTAGACTCGAGACAATATGGTCTCAAACTCCCTCAAGGATGATCCGTCTCGCCCTCACCACACATTTCTTCCACTCAGCCAACTCTTGTGCATTAGTTGAACCTGGCTTTGGGATTTCTTGATCAATAAAATCCTTTGATCTGAAATGACCATAAACTAAAAACTAATGTAGAATTGATTAACCATTAATGATTTGAATGTTAGCTAAAGCACGCAAACAGAGGAAAAATTGCTTGAAAAGAACACTTTACGATAGATTATTAAACATAAAATTGATGCATAACAGAAATGCAAACAGTAAAAAACACAGTGATACCAAACAGCAAATTGATGATGGATTTCGTCCCTGATGGACTATGTCTCTGAGTCCACTTTCAAGATGGGCGACCATTTTTATTAGGAATGAGAAGAATGTGTTGATTACATAGAGAAAATAATAGATTTAATGTGCACGCAGGCACTTATAATCACTATCATTAGATATCCCTCTGAACCAGCTTTCCAACACTGCTTACAGTTTCCAAACCGACCCCATATGCTCCCAAAACACTGAAAACAAAATCGCCTATGTCCTCCAAAATCTGCATACAAAAGTCAAAAACCACTCTCCTTTCCTCCATGGGAAAAACTGCCTCTTATAGACCTATGGATACATAAAAACCTCCTCTAACTACATTTGAGGTGAATTTTTTTGATTTTGGATATGATTTGGCTTTGGTCCTGTTGGCATTAGACACCTAGGTGTTGGTTACATGATCTTTCACTTAATTTTTTAACAACAAAACCATAATAAACCCCGAAATAGCTTTATCATATCCCCAAAACCGCAAGCAGTTTGGCTGACTGGGAAGAGGCTCGACAGCCCATCTGAACACCTGTAATAAACTGTTTGGATGGCAGTTACCTAGACGGCTTGCTCTCCGGTGGTTCCGGTCTACGGAGACGTGTCACATGCCGATAGTTGCGGACCGCGAGGCTAGCTAACCTCCAGGTGCCAACTTTTCCAAGCGCTAGCCGTCTCTCATGTGATCATTCATAACTCTGACACAGTTTGTTGATGGTCTTCTCCCACTACGTTTTCCCGCTGGTGGTTAGATCCTTGCTTCTCACATGGTAGCTACCCCAACGCAGTTTCCGATAGCGGTTAGGGAATTGTGTTTAGTTTTGTAATGTTTTTACTTTGTAATGAATAGGCCGAGAGCTATTAGGTTAGAATTTTAGTTCATAGAACTTAGGTTTTAGCTTAGGTAATGTATTTTTTTAATACATAGTTGTATTTGCAATAGTTTTATGGTTAGGACTTAACATAATTTTGTTCTAAGAAACCCTTTTACAACAATTGTCGCAAGGTGACATTTTGAGACATTCGTCACATGATGAAAATAAACCACATGCCTATTGTCGACAAACGACGATATCGATCCTTTGCCACGACAACACCCATGTTGACACTAATCCTACAAAGATGAACGACAAAACATATGTCGTTGACCATTCTTGGCATAACTGTCGATGAACTCAAGTCAACAGCGAGGTGCAACCCATATCAAATGAACGCCATGAACACTATGAACATTACCTGAACAACCTGATCAACGGAATCCTCCTGGATCATTCCTCTCCACTTGAAAGCTTTTGGACCACAAAATTTTGACTAAACAATTAGTCGATGAGTGTAGAACTCCCTCTCTTTCCACCTTGACCTGACGATGTACCAATACATTCAATCAATCACCTGCAAGTGATGACCCTGATGATGCTGACCATGGCACTTTTTGATTCGGTGACCTGTTTCTTCCATCTGCAGTATGAACAACTTGCAACAATGGGCAAACAACCTGTTATCAACATGGAAATTGAATTCTTTCCACGAAGAATCATGAGTTAGTGATTCACAATCTTTGTAAACGGTCTCTACTGGATGTTGTTTAATACCATCAACTTGTATAAACAATCTATTTTGCAGAATAACATAGACAATCAAAGATACTTTCGACATCAAAATAGCTACTTGATTTAACATACTTTCCTGATTCTTGTTTACTAAGTGAACTTGTTGCACTGAACCTTTCCAACTATAAGGTGAAATTTGCTGCAACTTAGTTTGTCTTTGAAAGTATTGGGTTAGCTGTTGATTTGTTTGAATCACTTTTCCTTTATTCATTAAATGATGTTTCCATTGATTAACACTTTCCTCTGATGCATAAGTTCCCATTAGACACTTTGACATTGCTTTATAAAAGGCTTTGATATGAGAACAAATAGGTTTCCTCTCCACTTGAAAAGAGGTTTCCAAACTATTCGAGACATGACATGGTGACACAATACAAGAGAAATCGAACACTGACTTTCCCCAATACCGACCTGTATCCCTGCAACTGTTAAGCTCCAAACTTAAACTAAATTCATTCATTCTGACACTAGGAAGAGGAGATTTAGGCACAAACTGTAACTCATGTTGTATTCCCTGCTCATGAATAAGATGTTTGGTTTTATATAGAACTGGAATTGTTTCTATCTCTTTAAACAAACCATCTTTAAGCTGAGTTTCATAACTTAAACAAGAATCATGTTGATTGTTATGTTGATCCTTTACACACGTGATTACAAACCGCTTGTTTGAACTTATTAATCGCTTCATTTGAGTAACATTAACTGAATTCAAGTGATTTTTGCTTTGATGTGCCCTGACAATAAATTCAACCCCATATTTCTAAAGGTGATATTTATGTTCTTTCCTGTAAAATACTGCATCACAATCATAAAGATAAGGACATCCTAAGACAACTCCTCATATGTCTACTGGAACCACATCTAATTCCACTTCATCAATGTAATTAGTTTTTATGGCAAATCTTAATCGACACTGTTTAGTGACTTTTATCTAAGTTGATTTATTTAGCCATCCTAATGGGTAAGGTTGTGGATGATTCCGTGTTTCCAAACCCAAACTTTTAACTAAATATTCAGAGATTAAATTTTCCTGTGATCCACTGTCAAACATTGTATCTATCTTTGTATGCTTAGAAGTTATCCTTATGTTAAGTAGTCCAACTCTTTTATCCTCATGTGGAGGATTTATGTTTGAAGAATATGCAATAGTTTTCGAACTTGAACCAGTATCAGAAGTTTTACCTATCATAACCATGGCGGTTATCCTCCTTTCATCACCTGAATCTGAACCTAGATCATGTTGGACTACTACAATGGCCTTCTTTTCATCCTTCTCCTTAAGGAACTTTTTGGGCTTAATTTCTAGAAGAATTTTCCAGCACTTCGATTCATCATGACCGATTCTCTGGAAATGAGAACAAGTAGGTCTTTCCTTCTGAACGACCATTGATTTTTTTCTTTTCGAATTGTTCTTCCCCTTACTATCATTGGGATCTTTGGTTTCCAACTCTTTGGATGACTGTGATGAAAACTTGAATGGTCTGCCACCTGATTCAATATGTATGGCCTGAACACACACCTCATCAAAATCATCAAGATTAAACATCAATAAAGCATGCTACAAATATGAATGTAAACTATCGTTGTATTTAAGTTTCACGTGTATCCAATGAAATACCAAGCGCCAATTCTTTCTTTCTGAACTCTTGAGTAAACTACTGAGCACTCTGCCCTTTACCTTGCCTCAGATGTTGTCAATCAATAACATCTTGTTGCATGTATCCTAAAGGATAGAATTGTTTCCTAAGAGCTTTTAAAAACTTAGACCATGAAGAGATGACTTTTCCTTTACGCTTTACATCTATCTGAGTTTTACTTTCCCACCAGATTAAAGTCTTTCCCCCCATTCTAAGTGTAGCTAACTGAAATTTAGTTTTATCGCTAAAATATTTTGAATGCGACAATACACTTCTAACTGCTTTATCCAGTTATCTAGCTTTTCAGGATTCATTTCGCCATCATTAACAGGTAACTCAAATTTAACATCAAGTTTCAAAAGAGATGTTTTCTTAGGTTTCTTTTCTATTTTAGATTCTGCACTGGAATAAGAAGAAGAAGAAGAGGATGATGGAGATGATGGAGGTGAAGGAGGTTTATCGATCTTCCCTTTACCTTTTTGCTTCTTAGATGGTTTTGAAGAAGAATTTTCATCTCTCGCCTTCTTGTCTTCATACAATTCTTTAAGTGATCCGGATCTTGGGAGGAGGCCCCCAAGATCTAAAAGATTGAAATGGATCTTGGGGGGAGAGACCCCCAAGATCTAAAAAATTGAAATGGATCTTGGGGTAGAGACCCCCAAGATCTAAAAAATTGAATTGCCAGAAGAAAAAGAAGGAGAATGCCCAATAAATAAAACCACAAAGAAACTTTTATTTAAAATAGTAATGGAAATAAACCAGCTAGGGCGATGGTAGCTTATCTCTGAGAAGAGATGTGGCAACTACATGCCTCTGAACTGTAAAGGCTACATTGTGGCGGACAATCTGTCCTTTTACAAAATGTGACTTGTTACTTATAGTATTTTTCAGTTACAATACCATGGGTCAATTCCATGGGTGAATGAATACCATGGGTGGATTTTACAATACCACGGGCGGATGCCATTTACAATACCATGGGTAAATTCCATGGGTCTATGAATAATATGGGTGGATGAGTACCATGGGTGAATTTTACAATACCACGGGCGGATGCCATTTACAATACCATGGGTAAACTCCATGGGTCGATGAATAATATGGTGGATGAGTACCATGGGTTGATGCCATTTTCCATTCGGATCATTCCTCCCTCCTTAAGAAGCAATGGTCCCCATTGCGTAAAGTTCCCTCCTGCGAAGCCTTTGTGGAATATGAAGAGCCATTGAAGATAAGGGTTTTATGTGGTTAACCCAAAACCCTGATAAACGAAGATCCGAGGATAGAGATACCCTGTAATGCTTATGACCAACTGTGATGCTGACAGTGTGCGGCCTAGCAAATGGACTTCGATGACAAGGATTTTATGAGGTTGACCCATAACCATGATGTTGGTTGCTGATGAAGTAGCAGGTGCCTACATAGCCTGGGGTGGGAGGGAACATCTCCAAATAACCCAAGACGAATGTTGCTATGTTGAAACTAATGAATGTGAAGCAGGTGCCTACTAAAGTGGGGTGGGAGGGCACGTCTCCAATGGAAACCCACTCCGAATGCTGCTCCAAAGTTAAAATGGACATAACTCGGCCAATATAACTTAGAATATTTATTATAACCTGTTTTTAGAAGCAGAAGGATCATTTTGCATCTTCCCATGAGTTGGAAATCCCTATCTGGACACTCTAAGATCTCAGATTCGCGCTGCAACAGTTCCGCCGTCACAAAAATTCTGATAAAATAGCTGATTTTAAATCAGTGATATCTCCCACATCCGAACTCCGATTCGACCCTTTTTTTTTGAAATTGGGTGATTTTTCGAGAGGAATCCAGATCTGGTATTTGTTTTTGTAAATTTTGTACCCAATGTTTCAGATCTGATCTACAAAGTCGCCGCCCAAAAAACAATTCCTGCAAAAAAATGAAAAAATAAAAATTCTTCCTACTTGACCCAAGAAAGTGCTCTGTGGAGGTTGTAGCACATGCCTGAAGTTTGTTGAATATTGCTGCAAAATTTGAAACTGAAATATGCATCAAACCCTCATTCCCATGGAATCATAACCTGCTCTGATACCACTGATCCGAATCTTGGGAGGAGGCCCCCAAGATCTAAAAGATTGAAATGGATCTTGGGGGAAGAGACCCCCAAGATCTGAAAAATTGAAATGGATCTTGGGGTAGAGACCCCCAAGATCTAAAAAATTGAATTGCCAGAAGAAAAAGAATGAGAATGCCCAATAAATAAAACCACAAAGAAACTTTTATTTAAAATAGTAATGAAAATAAACCAGCTAGGGCGATGGTAGCTTATCTCTGAGAAGAGATGTGGCAACTACATGCCTCTGAACTGTAAAGGCTACATTGTGGCGGACAATCTGTCCTTTTACAAAATGTGACTTGTTACTTATATTATTTTTCAGTTACAATACCATGGGTCAATTCCATGGGTGAATGAATACCATGGGTGGATTTTACAATACCACGGGCGGATGCCATTTACAATACCATGGGTAAATTCCATGGGTCTATGAATAATATGGGTGGATGAGTACCATGGGTGGATTTTACAATACCACGGGCGGATGCCATTTACAATACCATGGGTAAACTCCATGGGTCGATGAATAATATGGTGGATGAGTACCATGGGTTGATGCCATTTTCCATTCGGATCATTAAGAATGCCTGCTAAAATTGTTCTTCACTCATCTTAGTTTCAGTGTTTTCACCTGCATCAGATCCTGACATGGTCGAATTCTGAACAACTCGTCACTTTCCAATCTGTGGATTGATCTGCTCAAGGATTCCTTGTACTCATTGTGACTTTGACCTGGTTAACATTCAATGGCACATTCTACAAATGCAACATGCTCTGATACCAAATTATATGATCTGAAATGACCATAAACTAAAAAATGATGTAGAATTGATTAACCATTAATGATTTGAATGTTAGCTGAAGCACGCAAACCGAGGAAAATTTGCTTGAAAATAACACTTTAAGACAGTTGATTAAACATAAAATCGATGCATAATAGAAGTGAAAATAGTAAAAAACATAGCGATACCAAACAGAAAATTGATGACAGAGTTCGTCCCTCATGGACTACGTCTCTGGGTCGGCTTTCAAGATGGGTGACGGGTTTTATTAGGAATGAGAAGAAGGTGTTGATTACACAGAGAAAATACCAGAATGAATGTGCACACAGGCACTTCTAATCACTGTCATCAGATAGCCCTCTGAACCATATTTCCAATTCTGCTTACAGTTTCCAAAACCGACCCCGGATGCTCCCGAAACACTGAAAACAAAATCGCCTATGTCCTCCAGAATCTGCATACAAAAGTCAAAAACCACTCTCCTTTCCTCCATGGGAAAAACTGCCTCTTATAGGCCTGTGGATACATAAAAACCTCCTCTGATTGCATTTGAGGTGAATTTGTTTGATTTTGGATATGGTTTGGCTTCGGTACTGTTCGCATTAGACACCTAGGTGTTGGTTACATGACCTTTGAATTAATTTTTTAACAACAAAACCATAATAAACCCCAAAATAACTTTATCATAACCCAGAAACTATAAGCAATTTGGATGACTGGGCGGAGGCTTGACTCCCATGTGAACACCTGTAATAAAATGTATGGATGGCAGTTACCTCGGCGGATTTCTCTCCGGCGGTTCCGATTTGCAGAGACGTGTCACATGCCGACAATTGTGGACCGCTAAGCTAGCTAACCTCCAGGTGCTAACCTTTCTAGGTGCTAACCATCTCTCATGTGATCGTTCATAACTCCGACACGGTTTGCTGACGGTCTTCTCCTGCTACAGTTTCCCGCTGGTGGTTAGCTCTTTGCTGCTCACATGGCAACTACCCGACGCGGTTTGCGATAGCGGTTAAGGGACAGTGTTTAGTTTTGTAATGTTTTTACATTGTAATGAAGAGGCCGAGAGCTATTAGGTTAGGGTTTTAGTTCATAGAACTTAGTTTTGGCTTAGGTAATGTATTTTTTTAATCCATAGTTGTATTTGCAATAGTTTTATGGTTAGGACTTAACATAATTTTGTTCTAAGAACCCTTTTACAACAATTGTCACAAGGTGACATTTTGATACGTTTGTCACATGATGACAATAAACCACATGCCTATCGTTGACAAATAACGATATCGATCCTTTGCCACGACGACACCCATGTCGATACTAATCCTGCAAAGACGAACGACAAAGCACATGTCGTCGACAATTCCTTGCAGAACTGTCAATGAACTTAAGTCGATAGCCAAGTACAACCCATATCAACTGAACACCATGAACACTATGAACATTACCTGAACAACCTGATCAACAGAATCCTCCTGGATCATTCTTCAAGCCATTGTCTTCTAATACAGCCTCCATGTGATCTTTCCATGTTATGTAATTTAAGCTACCTTCCAAGGCATACTCAAGTCTCAAGCCATAGAACGCCATTGGCCAACCTTGAAGTATGATAAGAATTCGATTTGCACCTGCAACCCTAAACATCAAACTTCAAATTCTCTTCTTTGTATACTGTTCATAGCTTCGTTAAACTTGGCTCTGATACCATGTAGAAATTCTGCAAATTCTCTACAAATCTTGCTCTATAGAAAATCTACCTATAGGTTAACCCGATAATGCAATATAACCAAAGAAAAATACTATAACCTACTTCTACTATCAATTTTCTTTGTGGAAGCTTAAAGATCGAGCTGAATCAAAGTTGAACACATATAAATAGAAGAAGAAGAATCAATGCACAATACACATGAAAATACTTTGGGGAAAGCCTCAGCTAAAAACCCCACTATATGTATTATCATACAAGGTGGAAATACATAGAGATTATACAAAGCCTTATCTCTCATACCTAGCCAGTTCTCAGTACAATCCTCCTGGATGCTCACAGGAAAACCTGGATTCTCACAAGCCTTCTCCTCTGCCCTCCAAGCTCCTATTTGCTTGCGCTGTTCCTAGTGGATGATTCTCACCTCACCAAGTGGAACACTGCTCTAACACACTGTTAGAACTGTGTAATCCTCAAGGAACCTTACCTTGACTGCATGCATGAGTTTCCTTTATAGGAAAACACATGCAATTGATAGTACATTGTCCTTGACATTTAGCTCAATTGGGTCTTTCTCAAAATAGACATGCATGAGTTTCTGATGAGGGAATCTTCAGTTATCTGGAGTACACTGGTTGAGTGCATGCATGCATCAACTGATTGATAACTCACAATTAGTTTCTCAAATAGTTTGGAACTAATTTAACTGGACTTAACTCAGTAAACTGAGCTAACTAATTACAACTCAAATATAACTCAATCTTATATCCTTAATTAAGGGATAATCTCCTTAATTTAAGGGATAACTGTTGCATGACTTCAGAAAGACTTATAACTTGAATTTCTCCAACTAATTAATCCATAATTAATTAATTAATTATTTCCAAGCAGCTGGTGAGACTAAATTCGATTTTAATTCACAATTTTAATTCAACGACAAATTAAAATTGGAATTTCTAGATTCTATTTTTATCATTTCTTGTTGTTATTTTCAACAGAGGATCTGGTAGTGGAGACATCCACTCAGGCAGAGTCTTCTAGAGATGATAGAAAGTGCACCAGAGAAGCTAACAAGTTATTGCATGATGCAAGGGAGAATGTGGGAGCACCCACATCACAGCGCAAGCAGAGGAGGTCACCTGATAGGTACACTTGATACATGGATCTTATGAGTGGATGTGTTGAGACATATCCATCTTATTTTGAGGAGGCAGTGCAGCAATCGGCTTGGGTTGATGCCATGGTTGAGGAGTATGACTCCATTGTCAGGAACAGTGTTTGGTATGTCATCCCAAGACCAGCGAACAAATAGATAGTGAGTTCCTGGTGGCTTTACAACGTAAAGCAAGTAGTGTATGGTAGTGTGGAGAAATATAAGGCCAGGTTTGTGTCCCGAGGATTATCTCAGGTGGAGGGGATTGATTATGACGAGACCTTTGATCCTGTTGCAAGGTACTCATCAATTAGATCCATTTTGGCTCTGTCAACATAGATTGGTTGGAAGATACATCATATGGATGTAAAGACAGCCTTCCTTAAAGGCATAATTGAGGAAGAGGTGTATATTGAGAAGCCTGAAGGTTTTGAGACCTTTGACCGAGAGTTGCATATGTGCCGAACCAAGCAAGAATTATATGGGCTGAGGCACGCACCCCTTGCTTGGTATACCAAGATCAATAGCTACTTCACCAGGTTGGGCTTCACCAAAATTGAATCAGATGCGAACCTTTACCATATTGTGGTTGAAGGTAAATTGTTGATTATTGTGTTATATGTCGACGATTTGATTCTTACAAGTGATGATAAGTTAATCAAGTCTTGCAAAGAGGATCCTACAGGAGAGTTCGAAATTAACGAATAGGAGCTCATGCACTACTTTCTGAACATGAAAATATGGCAAGGTGATGGGGAACTTTTTGTCTCTCAGGGAAAGTATGCCAATGAGATACTGAAAAGGTTCCACATGGAGAGCAGTAAACCCATGGAGACTCCTCTAGCAGGTAATTGGAGGAAGGAGGATTCTACTTCTGGTGAAGTAGTGGAAGCTACCATTTATAGGAATCTTGTTGGTTCACTCATGTATTTGGTGAACACACGACCGGACATGTGCTATGTAGTTAACCATCTTAGTCAAGAGATGGTTAGGCCGACCAAGTTGTATTGGAAGGTGGCCAAGCATGTGTTGATATACCTCAAAGGAAATAATCAGTATGGTTTATTGTACAGATGGACAGACGGAGTGAAGCTTCAAGTCTTCACTGATGCAGATTGGGCGGGGAGTCCATCTAACAAGTAGAGCACATCAAGAGGGATCTTCAGTATTGGATCAGCACAACCAGTGTCCCAACTATTGAGTTCTATAATGGAAAAATCGAGTGAGGATAAAGTTATTGGTGATCTTATTATAGAATAAATACTAATGGCTCCTAGCCTTAAGAGTATTCCAATTGAGATTGAACATGGAAATACCTTGAACGTTAACCATAATCTGTCCCCTGTGCAAACAGAGAAGCTAGTACAATTGTTGATATAGTATAAAGAAGCTTTGGATGGGACTATAAGGACATGAAGGGAATTCACCCTGGTTCATGCACCCACCATATCTATTTAAATTAGTGTTCCAATCCTATGTGATAACCTCAACGAAGAATGAACCCAACCTTGAGATATGTTGTTAATGAAGAACTTCAAAAACATTTAAATGCAAATTTCATCTACCCAATTTCTAATAGTTAATGGGTATCTTTTCTTGTTGTTATTCCTAAGAATAAAGGTGAGTGGAGAATATATTTTGACTACAGGGAGCTCAATAAATCCACTTAGAAGGACCATTTCCCATTTCGTTCTATTGATTAGGTCCTTGATACCATTTCTAGTAATATATATTTTTTCCAATTACTGATGGGTTTAGTTGTTATAATCAGATTCATATTACCCTTGAATTTTAAGACAATACTACCTTCACCTTTCCATGGGGTACATTTTCTTATAGATTCCTTCCTTTTGGGCTCCATAATGCATCAACAACCCTCCAACAAGCTACGCTAGGAATCTTTTCTGATTTGGTTAATAACTATTTGGAAATTTTCATGGATTATTTCACACCATATGGTGATGAGTTTGATGAAGTTTTAAATAATATTGAAAAGGTGCTTGAATGTTGTATACAAAGCCATCTCTCTCTCAGCACACAAAAAAGTGCCATATGATGATGAATTAAGGGATCATGTTGGGACACTATATCTCTACTACAGGTATATAGGTCAATCCAACAAATATTAAGGTAATCCTAAAGGTTCATATTCCTAAGACATAGGAATAGGTATGTAGATTTTAGGGCATGCAGGTTATTATAGGTGCTTTATAGAAAATTTTGCTTAAATTGCATGTCCATTGTTTTGCCTATTGTCAAAAGATAAAGAATTTATGTGGAATGACAAGTGTAAAATTGCTTTTGTAGATATTAAGAGGTGTGTAATAGTAGCCCCCATTTTGTGAGGACCAAATTGGACCTTGTTGTGCCACCTCTACAAATTCCTCTGATACAACCATTAGGGATGTGTTTGTACAACAATAAAGAAACAAACATTATGCTATCTACTATATCAGCAAGAACCTAAGTCCTACAAAATTAAATTACGCGAAATTTGAGAAGGAATTTCTCATTGTTATACATGTTATGAACAAATTTTGGCATTATATTACAACCTATCAAGTTTTTTTGCATATTGATCATTCTACTATGTAGTTTTTAATGAATAACTAATAACCGATGGTAGACATACTAGATGGTGTTGGCATGGCGTTTTAGATAGACTCGGGTTTGGTGTACATTGTTGGCCAACAAACCCACTCAGCACTGGCCCTTTCAGCATCACCCAGAGAGTGGATGACATCTTACCCAAGTTTCCATGGTGGATTTCTAGAACTAGGTTTCTGTAGTTGAATGAGATTGTTGGGTTTCTATGACACAATGGGCTTAACTTACCATGCAAAAATTAGGACACCTAACAGATAGACATACGACATCCATTCTATGTTCCTATATTGCGCAATACCTCACAAAACAGTATTATAATTGTTCAGTTTAATATACACCACCCACAATATCATCACAATAGAAACACTACATTCACACCAACTTCCCTGTGACGCGGGTCATTATAGGGTATTGAATTAACATTATTCAGTGATGTAAACCATAGAAATATAACCATATGAACAACAACATTAAGAAAACCCATCTATTCATAAACATATGTAGGGGAAATCCATCAGTGTTTCATTACTTCATAATAGATAAATATGTGGTGTGCACTATAACAAATAGTAGTTTAAATCTGGCCCACTAACCTTACCATAGCCAAAGATAATACATTACATCAATTTATGCACTGTAAAACATCAATGCCTTTAAAAGAGACTACCTTCCTATGACCTGAATTAACTTGTAGACTTCATCTACATATGCTAGATATTAGCTACAGACACACAAAATAACCAAAATGACTATTGTAATTGACTAACAGTGGCTTGACCAAAGAACACAACTTTGATGACTCTTCACTTCACTAGCCAACCTGTGAACTAAGAAACTCGGGTCTGCAGTTGCTCCTCAATCACCATCATCTTGATTCTCATCTAGTTCATTTGGTTTCCATGTCGACTAATAGTTTAGATATTTTCTGACAACCTTTTCTCCAATTGTCCCATACTGTTCAATCGTTGAATGGTGTTGACTTGAAATATCTTCCAACAATTCTCTCCCTATTCAGATAACCTATCTCCTCTTACAAATATCTTATGATTCATTCACTATGGAGACCTATATCACCTTTGCCAAACATCCCAAAATCCTAACTACCTATATATGTTTCACATGCGTCTTTGCCTACTTGGCATTGTGACACTCTATACATAGTGCCTTCTAGTGCTTCATCTACCTGTCATGTGCCAGTATCTCTACTGCACAATGGTTTCTTTCCTCTCACGCCATTCTCCTTCTTGTATAATCTCCTGAACTATTACAACAACAAAAAATGCAAAAGAAATGGCCTCTAACAGGCCCCCAACACAAACTATGGCTCATCTTAAGCCGCTCTATCCTTCTTCTGAAAGATAATATTGGCTTTTTTTACTTTCTTCAAAACTTGTAAGGCCTAGTTCTATGCCTCTACCGTAGTCTCAATATCCTCCCCTTTGTTGATTGGTTTTTGTGCTATCTCGATGGTCAGATCCTCTGTGACTACACCGACATCCTTCCTTCTTGCTTGTTTCAAAACCATCAATAATTCATTACACTTGTCTACAAATTTCAAGGCCTCACTCTGGAGGTGTTTCTATTGCTTTTTGTCTTCTCAAAGTTAATCAATTTGAAGATTAATATGCATATTTTCTTGTGCGTAATTTTTCTTATCCATGAAATCCCACCCATACTTTGTTTGATCTGTCATACTCTCACTTTGGCTTTCTAAATTTTCCTCGTAACTTTTGTCGTGACTAGAGCTTCCAATAAAGAAGTCCATAATTGAGACCCTACTTTGACTATACTCTAACATTGCTACTTGTACTCAACAAACTAATGATAGTGGTCTATGGTGCATTGAACTAAGGCATTATTTTTACACTCTTCAAGTGGATTCAGTGGCTTCTACTATGCCATGATTTCTACCACTTATGCTTTGAGGCCCTAGATAGCCTCATTGATTCTTCCAACAAGTCCTTCAGCTGGGATAATAGCTTAGAAGGATCACCCATGAACTCCTTATAGACCTACCATAACGCTATGTGCCATTTCATTTCACTGTCTTCTAGTAGCTTCTTCTCTTTTTGTATTTTTTCTTATGCTACCCTCGTATCATCTAGCTTTGCGATGGTGGTAGCTACAATGTATTACAATTCTTGTGCAACACTATGTTGAAACTAGTGTAAGCCATCCATAGTTAGTTGGGAAAGCACTAAGCCATCCTGCGCAGTAGTTGTTGTATTATGCTATGCTTCCTCGCTAAGAAATTCCATAACTTTGGTGGATGGTTGAAATAAATGCTTGTTTTAGTCTTTTGAAGGGGGGACCTGCATGGACTCGAAGGGCTAGGGTTGGTATTTAGTGTTGGTATAAACTATAGGTTATAATGGAGGTGATCGCAATACCAACCTCTTACACAGTTTGCCCAATGTCCATTGCTTCATGTCCAACCTTTCCTTGGTGGCCTCTTCCATCTGCTTTCTAATTCTTTCAAAGTCATTTTCTAATAACACCATCTGAACTAGAGAAGCACATGTTTCCTTCTACTTCTTTCTAGCCCAGGTTGTGGATGCACTTCTTATGCAACTCATTATCTTCTTTTTTCCTGGAGGTTCTTCTTTTTATTACACTGATTGTTTTTCTTTCGGTTCCTATTTGTGAATAACATGTGAGTGGACCTCTTGTTACTATTGGTCTTATTGTGATACCTCGGTCTCTAAACTACTCAATATTTCCTTGACTTTTGGTTTTGTTTTCATAGGTACCCTCCAAGTTATGTCCCATGTGTCCACCATCTTCCACACCTCTTGTGTTATGGTCATGTAGTTCGGTTGCAACCAGCGACAAATTTCATCTTTACATGGTTGAATCCAAATATAATCCAAGTCGGCCTTGAATGTGGCAATGCCTTCAAATTTTTCCACCACTTCCATGGTCTGGTCTGGTGTCTTTCAAATGGTATCCCACAACATATCCACATATAGGTAGAACATAATAGTTTTTTCCTTCTTTCTCTCCGGATCATTGGAGGTCAATATTTTTTTGAAGCAATCCACTTGCATGGGTTGCGGGGAATTCTCTATCGGCTGAAATACTTCTAAGGTTTCCTAGACTACCAAAGCAATCAATAGAAACAACCAAGTGTAGTGAAATTTGGAGTTATTTTCCTACACGTCCAGGAAGTCCTATTGAATTTGTTTCAGTAAATATGGCGATCGACTCAACTTCTCTCCTTTTGCACACATGTTGGTGCAATAATGGTATCTGTTGGCACTTCATTTTTCTACATTTCTATAACACTTTGCAAGAGAGTGTCTACGTAGAAAACCTGATGGCCCTATAATTAATATGGGAAACCTTATAACCCTGAACTCATCTAGATTTTTTTAAGTTCTTGGTCACTTGCATGCCATGATTTTTGTTTGCAATCATCAACTCTAGATCATCTCCATCAGTGAGAAAACCAATAATTTCATGAATCAAGTCAAGATTCAGCTCCACTAATTTGTCTAGGAGGTAGCCTCCATGTACACAAGACAAGAGGCTTTTAACACTTTCGTTCACCTCAGTTCCTATAACACCCTCCTCCCACATTTACCCAAGCTAACCGGTCCATTGGGGTAAACATGTGACGAAGAGTTACTATGATGTGATTTAATTCCCCATGTACATTTAAGGAAGTGGAACCAACAAAATGTTAGAGAATTATATATTACAGAGCAATGGAACACATAAAATATTGCAGAAATATAAACACAGAAAATGCATAAAACAAGAGAGACACAGATATACATGGTTCACCCAGTTTGGGCTATGTCCACGAAGAAACAGCCAGTCCTTCTTTTCATATTATCCAGCAAACTGAAGAGATACAACCTACAGTAGATTCGTTGTAATTCCCTCTTCGCTCTCAATCTCCTCTCTCTTCCTCACTCAGAATACAAATATATGTGTAGACGCAATACAATTCCCTCATATATAGCGAGGGGTTGCCTTCTAGGGCAAAAAACCCTAAATTAAACATAACTTCTACCGTCAAATCTCCGCCTAATGAACGGCCTAGATTGACTACGAAATTACAAAATTTTACAAGGCAATTTTACATCTATTCTTAGCTTCGTGGGCACTGCCCCCAATCCCCCCGCCAGGGGGGGGCTCCCAAAGGTCGCAGCCACCCCCCCCCCCCGGGCCCCCCCTGCAACGAATATTTTACGGGTGGCGTTGCTGCCCCATTACGAACTAGGGTCCAATGCGGCAATACCTTTGAATAAAGAAGATAATCAGGCTCCACACCCAACAATCTCCCACTTGGAGATTGATTATAGCAACTCCACCGCTGCTTCATTTGTTGGAAAATGACTCCACTTTGGACCTGGCTATTTCTCATCTTCTTCATCATACTTGAAGACCAATTGAAACTGAGCAAATTCTCAGTTTCTCCCTGGTTACAACTTTTGTTAACATATCTGCAGGATTCTGGCTAGTGTGTATCTTTTCCAGCTTCAACTGTCCATCTTCCAACGTTGACCGTATGAAATGGTACTTGAGTTGTATATGTTTAGTCTTGGAATGAAATGCAGAGTTCTTTGCAAGATGTATGGCACTCTAGCTATCACTGTATAACTTGCCCAACTCTGCTTCTTACCCAATTCATCCAAAAACCTTTGTAACCAAATCATTTCTTTACTAGCCTCTATAGCAGCAACATACTTTGCTTCTATTGTTGAGAGTGCAACAACACTTTGCAGTTTTGAGACCCAACTAACAGCTGTTCCACCTATAGTAAACACATACCTTGTTGTGCTTCTCCTGTTATCTCTATCACCCGCCATATCTGCATCAACATATCCCTGTAGAGCAATGTTTGAACCACCAAAGCATAATGTTTGATTTGTGGTACCTCTCAAATCCCTGAGAATCCACTTCACCACCATCTAATGTTCTTTTCCTAGATTTGTCATGTACTTGCTTACAACTCCCACTGCATGTGCAATATCAGGCCTTGTGCAGACCATTGCATACATTAAGCTTCCAACTACTGATGCATATGGAACTTTAGACATATGAGCCATTTCTTCCAGAATCTTGGGACACTCCTCCTTACTTAATTTTAAATGGCTAACCAAAGGTATACTAACTGGTTTTTCATTCTGCATATTAAAAATTTTCAACACCTTTTTTATGTACTCACTTTGAGACAATGTTAATTTGTGATTCTTCTTGTCTCTAGTTATTCTCATACCAAGGATTTGTTTTGTAGCACCCAAATCCTTCATTGCAAATGAGTTTGCCAATTTTATTTTGAGCACATTTATTTCCTACATGTTAGAACCTGCAACAAGCATGTCATCTACATACAATAACAATATAATATAACTTCCATCACTTTGCCTTTTGAGATAAACACAATGATTAGAATGACATCTAGTATAACCTTGTTTAGACATAAACCCGTCAAATTTTAGATACCACTGCCTCGAAACATGTTTTAAGTCATACAAGCTCTTCTTCAACCTGCACACTAGTTTTTCCTTCTCTTTTACCTCATATCCTTGTGGTTGTTGCATATATATCTCTTCCTCCAAATCGCCATGGAGAAAGGTTGTCTTTACATCTAACTGCTCAAGATGCAAATATTTAGTTGCTACTAGACTTAAAATAGTTCTAATTGAATTCATTTTAGCAATAGGAGAAAATATCTCATCAAAGTCTATACCCTTTTTCTATGCAAACCCTTTCACCACAAGTCTAGCTTTATGCCTTTTCTACCTCCATCTTCATCCTTCAACTTGTAAACCCATTTATTCTACAATGTTGTTTTACCTGCAAGCATCCTGACTAAGTCCCAAGTCTGGTTATGTGCTAAGGAGTCCATCTCTTCTTTCATGGCTTGCTCCCACTTCTTCCTGGTTTCTACCTGCACTAATTCTTCATAACATTTTGGTTCACCAGAATCAGTCAACAATAGATAATATAATGAAGGAGAGTATCGTTCAGGGGGTCTACTTATCCTGGTAGATCTTCTAACACCACTTTCAGGTGTTTGAGGTGCTTGTTGCTGTTGTGGTTGTTGTTTTGGCTGTTGATCATTATGATTTTCAGGCACCATCACTTTTCTTGTGATCTCGTCAAGCACTGTGTATTCTCTGTTTTCTTTTTCCTATTTCTTTTCTTGCAACTGATCCTTATACAAAACCTTTTCATTGAATATGACATCTCTGCTCCTAATGATTTTGTGTTTTTCATAATCATAAAAGCGATAACCAAAATCATTAACACCATATCCAATAAAGGTACATTTCTTTGATTTTGCCTCAAGCTTTGTTATATTTTCTTTATTAATGTGGACAAAGGCTTCACAACCAAAAGTCTTTAAAAAAGAGTAGTTTACCTTTTTACCTGTCCATGCCTCCTCTGGAATGCCACCATCCAAGGAACTTGAAGGCCCTCTATTTATTAGATAAATAGCAGTATCTACAGCATCTGCCCAAAATTGTAAAGGCAATCCTGCATGCAATCTCATGCACCTTGCACGCTCCATGATTGTCATGTTCATCCTTTCTGACACACCATTTTCTTGTGGTGTTCCTGGAACTGTCTTCTCTCTACGAATTCCATTCTCTGAACAGTACCTATCAAACTCTTTGCTGCAATATTCACCTCCATTGTCTGATCTAAGACACTTCAACCTTTTTCCTATCTCATTTTCAACCAAAGATTTCCATTTCTTGAAAGTATCAAATACATCAAATTTATTTCGAATACAATAAATCCAGGTTTTTCTGGTTGCATCATCAATAAAAGTAACATAATAACGAGAGCCACCAAGAGATGATACCTGAGCAGGTCCCCATACATCTATATGCACAAGATCTAATTTTTCTCTCTTCTTTTCTTTCCCAACTCTAAGGAATCTGACTCTCTTCTATTTTCCATAAACACAATTCTCACAGAATTTTAAATCAACATGCTTCAAACCTAGCAACAAATTTCTTGAGTGAAGAATCTGCATCCCTTTCTCACTCATGTGCTCAAGCCTATGATGCCACAATGTCATATCTTCTCCTGTAGAGGTTAAAGCATTAACAGAATTAGAAATACCATTGCATAAATACAATGTACCAATCTTTCCTCCTTTCGTTATTACCAAGGATCCTTTAGTGACCTTCCAGGTTTTATCTGTGAAAGTAGTTACGCAACCTTCACCTCCCAACTGCGCTATTGAAATCAGATTTTTCTTCAAATTTGGAACATGCCTTACCTCCTTCAATAGCCATTGATTTCCATTTTGTTGTTTTATGAAAACTGTACCCATTCCAATGATTTTATAGGGTTTATCATCACCCAATCGAACCTGTCCAAAATCTCCTTGAACATAATCATAAAAATGTTTCCTATCAGGTGTGGCATGGAATGAGGCCCCCGAATATACCACCCAGGCATCAATAATATTTTCTAATGAAAGAATCAAAGCATCTTGCAACACATCACCTGTTACATTCGCTTCATGATTATTTTCTTGTTGCGCGTCTCCTTCTTTTCCCTTTCGAGACTTGCAGTCTTTCTTCAGGTGTCCTTTCTTCTCGCATTTCCAGCACACTATCCCCGATCTGGACTTGGATCTGCCTTTTCTTGACTTACTACGATATCCAGGGCTCTTTCCTCTTTCCATTTTTCTTCCCCTAGTCTCTACAGTTAAAGCATTACCTGATGTCTCACCGAAGCTTTTCCATCGCATTTGCTCGCTAAGGATTGCACCGACAACATCATCAAACTTTAAAGTACTAGATCTAGAGATAGAGTTACTAATGGCCATAACTAAACCATTCCAACTTTCTGGCAATGAGCACAGACATAACAGAGCCCTAACTTCATCATCAAAAGTTACCCCTACAGAACTTAACTAATTGGTAACTGTATTAAACTCATTTAAATGGTCAGCAATAGATCCGCCTTCTGACATCTTCATATTAAATAAACGCTTCATAAGAAATACCTTATTGAGGTCGAGGGTTTTTCATATAGTTTGGCCAATGTCGAAATTAAACCCTTTATTATCGTTTCCTTCATATATTAAACACTACCGACGCTGCTAGGCATAGCCGTATTGTTCCAAGTGCTTTTCTGTCGAGAATATCCCATTCTGTATCTGTCATACTCGTCAACTTCTTTGTCTTTCCACTCAATGGTTGGTACAGATCTCTCCGGTACAAATAATCTTCCATCTGCATCTTCCACAGCTGGTAGTTTTGGCCATTAAATGTTTTTACTCTAAACCTACCATCTTCCGCCATTGCTCCCACTCAAACCAGGAACCCTTCTCTCCTGCGAGTTTATCAGCCAAAAAAGACCTTCGGCTCTGATACCAGTTGTTAGAGAATTATATATTACAGAGCAATGGAACACATAAAATATTGCAGAAATCTAAACACAGAAAATGCATAAAACAAGAGAGACACAGATATACGTGGTTCACCCAGTTTGGGCTACGTCCACAGAGAAATAGTCAGTCCTTCTTTTCATATTATCCAACAAACTGAAGAGATACAATCTGCAGCAGATCCACTGTAATTCCTTCTTAGATCTCAATCTCCTCTCTCTTCCTCACTCAGAATACAAATATATCTGTAGACGCAATACAATTCCCTCATATATAGCGAGGGGTTGCCTTCTAGGGAAAAAAAGCCTAAATTAAACATAACTTCTATCGTCAAATCTCCGCCTAATGAATGACCCAGATTGACTACGAAATTACAACATTTCACAAGGCAATTTTACATCTATTCTTAGCCGCCCCCCCAGACCCCCCTGCAGTGAATATTTTACGAGCGGTGTTGCCGCCCCGTTACGAACTGGGGTCCAATGCGGCAATACCTTTGAATACAAAAGATAATTAGGCTCCACACCTAACACAAAACAAAACCAATATGACCTTTCTCAGGAGCTATAAAATCTTCAGGAGACAAACAACCCTTCTAGGTGCCCAACCCCTAAGACAACTCGTCATTTTTCTGAGCTAGACCCTCAGTCGCTCTAGTTCTGAGCCAACGACCCTAGATTTTGTGCCACTTTTTCAGGGTTAGGTCTCAGGCCTCTGCCCAGAACTTTATGAAACTTCAAAAAATGATAAATAACAATGAATTAAGGCTACTAATGCAAACATTGGTACAAGGACTTGACCTATCCCCTACTATCCATGATGAGAATTCCGTTAAACATATCATAAACATGTAATCTACAGGTCACAACCATAGATATGAGAATACGGGTCTCATACTTATCTGAGAATCGTAAAGAAGAATTTATGCCTTATTATAATAGCTGCAATATCATTTATTAGGTCATATATTCATTACTCATTCATTTATTAGTCCAAACATGATGAAATCCATGACTGAGATATGTCATAAACCATGCCTATAACCAACATATATCCAAAAAAATAACAATAATAGAATAGCCATTAAATTCACACATTAACAAGTACATTTACACATAAAACACAAGAGAAAAATATCTCTTATTAACATATGCAAGAGCCAACCAAGCCAGTGACTTCCACATACCACCTGACCATAGATTGGGCTGAACCAAATCTTTCTTTCAACTAATCACCCTCGTGCCATATTCCAAACATGAATGTGGGACTCACAACAAAACCATTCAGGTCTTCCTCGGGCTTTACGATATATCCGAACAAGGGATTCCTAGGCCCGAAATCCTCATCAATACAACTAGGCTTTACCACAATTCCACCATATCACTAGGCCCTAAACAAGCATGGATGCCTCCAGATATCTCCTCCTAAAATATGAGGAATTTGTCTATCTCCACCTCTTGGATTTACTGTATATCTCGCCATTCACCGGTCAAGGATTCCTAGGCCCAACGAGGCTCCACCCTCTAGGATTTATCATACATATCATTCACTAGTCAAGGATTCCTAGGCCTAACGAGGGAATACACAATCAAGATTTAACACAATCCCACCTGCACCGATCCAGGGATTCCTAGGCCTTGCGTTTGTCCCCTGATACCACCCAAATCAGTTTTGAAAACCATCTGGAAATCTAGCTCAATAAAACAAGAGAAACCCATCACACCATGGCTATCCAGAAATGGAAAGGCAACGCTAAAAATCACTGTCAAACCTGGCAAGACCCATGCCAATGAAAACAAGAGAACCAAAAACAAACATGCATGTACCATGCATGCCAAAACTAGCAAGGAAATCATACATGCAACTTGATACCTGCAAGTAATCCCTCTGCAACTGTTAGATCCTGCTCTTCATTGCTTGATCTTTGCTTCCCTTTCCTTTATTTTCCTTCCTTTTCCTTCCTTCCTCCAATTCTATAGTGCTCCAAGAATGCTCTAAGTGTCCAAGAGTATGAGAGAGTAGAGATAATAGAGAGAGAGCTCCAAAACTGAACTGACAAAAGGTTATGAATTGATCCTCTGAAGCCTTTTTATCAATGAGGCCTCTATTTTCTTCAATTTCCATTATGGTCCTTCATTTTCCTCCTCACATGCAACATGTGACCTTTCACCTTCCTTTTCTCCAAATTTCCATTATTTTCATACATAAAATGCCAATTAATGCCTCTTTCCTTTTCAATTCCTTTGTCATTGCCTTTTCCAATTTCCTTAGCCTAATAATCCAAATGAACACCCACACTAAGATGTTTTTCCCAACATTCAACTTGGAATATGCATCCAATGAACTTGGTTATTATTTTTCCTTTATTAACTTGATTACATGGATTTTTTACTAGGGTTGTTACAGAACCCTCCCCCTTGGGGGAACACTGTCCTTGGTGTTCAATGACACCTACAAGCAACAACATTGTTGTAAGCAAAACATACTTCCCATGGAGATTTATAACTTAGCTTGATGCAGTGTTTACAATATCCTGTTGAGAACCAAACCAACATGAGGAACATAACAACATGATAACCATAACAACATGACACCCATACCACTTATTGGAGCTTTAAAACATAACTCATGGTGGTATTTACATCCATATACATATATACATATACCAAAAACATTTCCTCAACTAGCGAATAGAGAAGGATACATAGCCTGCATCTGATCCACCATCTCCCATGCAGCTTCATTGGGCCCAAAGTGCTTCCACTGCACTTTAACCTGCTTGATTGCTCGGTTCCGGAGCATGGACATCTTTCTCTACAAAATTCACTGAGGTTCTGACTCGAATTATCCAGTTGCAATACATAGCACTAAATCACATGATCAACATCTTTAACATACTTCTTAAGCCAGGACACATGGAAAACATCATGGACTTTCATTGTCAAAGGTAATGTAAGTCGATAGGCTACTGCTCCAATCCTTCCAAGAATCTTGAAAGGTCCACAAAACCGAGGTGCCAACTTGGCACATGATTCAATCCTCAAGGATTGCCTTTTGGGCTTGATGCAAAAGTACACATGTTCCCCAACCTGAAACTCCTTAAACATCTTGTTTTGATCTACATAAATTTTATGTCTATCCTATGTTCCCTTCAGTTTCTTATTGATTACCTACATTTCTTGTTCCATCTATGCTAACATGTTTGGTCCCATCAACACCATATTCACTGGATCACTCCAATTGATGGGAGTATTACAACTCTACCCATATAGTGCCTCGAACGGACTCATCCTTAGTGACTCTTGATACCCATTTTTGTAATAAAACTCAATCAACGAAAGGTACTCCTCCCATATCCTTTGTTGATGCATCACATACATCCTCAAGATGTCCTCCAATATCCTGTTGACCCTCTCTATCTTTCCATCTTGTTATAGCTCCAAATCTCACTCTTATGGTTTTTGATGTTGTACTCATGGCCTAGGGCAACCCCTCCTTCCAGACATGGTCCTAAAATTTAAAAAATAGTGTTTTATCCCTTATACGCGACATTTCCCTGAGTTAAACGCGTGTATACATGGGTATGTGTATAGCCAACCCGCGTGTATGCATTAAAACACTTAAAAAAATATAAAAATCCTTATTTTCGGGCGGAGATCGCGGGTTTTACCTACTGATCACCTGTTAGTGCTCATGGCCCAACTGTTCCCAACCAACTCCTAACTAAAAAACTACTTTGGGAGTGGTATAAAAAGACCTCAAAGGGAAGGCCTAAAGGAGGAGAGAAGATAGAGAAAGGTTACTATGCTGAGATTTTTCCTTTGACCAGGTCTGAAGTCCCTTGTGCCTTCTGCACTTCCCCCATTTTGTATAGGAAACCTTTGTTTCCTTGTGTGTTGATGTTCATCCACCATTTATGACATCATGGAGAGAGTCATGGAAGGAGTTTGTTAGAGGCTTGAGGCTGGAACGGATCCGGAAGGAAGCTTTGCTTGGAGCCTGCTGAAGGTGACTCAGGTGAAAATATTCCTTTTTATGTACTTTATTTGTCTATAATAAAAGAAACACATGTCTTGGTTCCCGAAATGAATCTTCTTTATGTTAATGATATTCATGTTTAGAATTCATATGTAAATGGTTGTTTGGATTTCATAACTAACTACCTTTCTTTATAACATGAAGATGGTTTCTTTATAAGTTTTTGTCCATGTACTGTTGTATTCTTTGAATTGGTTGTTTTGCAGGACAAAAGAGAAGAAGGGAACTCCAAGAAGGGTTTGGACCCTAAGGGCCTTCTCAGACGTAGGACCAAAGGTACGTACCCTTATCATAGAATTTGCTTATAATAGCATAATGGCTGTGTGAATGCATGTTTCTTTGAATAGATAACTTTCAGTCTGCTAGGGTTTCAACCCAAAAAGCCCTAGGGGAACATTTCCCTCTATCAGAATTGGTGACTCCACTGGGGACAACACTCTTGTTGTTCCTAGTTTGGGTGTTTTTCAAGCCAATCAGGGCTCAGCTGCCTTGTCTGCTTGCTGTTACTGTCTGGTCTGTTATTGAACTTTAAGCTTTGCCAGTTTCTTCAGTTTGTTTTGTTTTATTTTTCTTGAAGATTTTCATATACGTTGTTTTTCTTAGATACAGAGGCGTATATATGCTTGTTTCTTTGAGTGAACCCGTGTATATGCAGGTTTCCTCAGATACAGTCGTGTATACACGCAATCTATACTTCAGTACAGTCGCGTATATATTGCAATTTTCAAGATTTATAAATCTTTTTAGTCTCTGAAGGTTTGTCTGGTGGTTTGAGTCAGTCTGAAACAGTCATTTTCCAGTATCAGTTATTTGTTTTACAGCGAGCATCTTGTTATGAATTCTCTCTGATTATAAGGAGTATTGGTCTTGTTTTTTGTTGATTGCAAGCGTCATCGTTTTTGCTAAAGCACGCAAGATTTCTTGCTAGGAATCTTGGCTGCTCTGATTCATCAGAGTAGGGAGATTGATCACAATCTTTGTGTTAATCTCGCTTTTGGTGACTTTTTGTTTGCTTGACAAAATCGCTTTTTGTGACCATCCACTTCTTTGTTTCATGAAAGTTGTTGATTCACACTTTCTTGGAATTTGTCTTTTTGATCTTTTTGGTTTTCATTGCCAAAGCTTTCATTACTGCTTTTGATTGTTAAGAGCGATTTTAAACACATTTATTTTTGTTGGGTTTTCATCCATTTGAGTGGTGTCGATTTGCAAAAGTGTTTAATTGCCTATTCTTCAATCACAAGTTTCAGTGTTGTTGAGAGCATTTTTTGAAAAGACTTTTTTGCTTGTTACTTTTGAAGAAAATCTTTTGAAAATCTTAGTTTTGCTTTCTTGAACTTGCTTTTCATTTGGTTTCCTTTTAGTGAGTGAAAGTGCTTTATGTTTGTCTTAGAACTTGTTTTTAGTGTTTAGAAGAAATGAATGGTAACATCTCATATTCCATCTAGACATTGTAAGTGGCAAGATAAAATTTGATAAGCAAGCAACTTTCATTTTTTGGTTTTTAGAGTAGTTTTAAATCTTGCATCCACATATAGTTGTTGCATTAGGATAGATTTGCATCCCCTTTTAGGCATACATAGCTTTGTTAGCTTTTGTGAGTGTGAAGTGTGAATTAACGAAAAGAAAAGAAAAATTTGCTTTAGTAGAAGTACCTCTGAACCCTATAGAAATTGCTCTTCATCGAAAAACGAAAAAGTGCATGTGCATGTAGTTAAGTTTTTATTAATTTCTTTTGCGTCAAAAAACACCACTAGTTTCACTTTCGTTACCTTGTGACTTAAAGAACAGCCTAATTCAAAATCAAGCGCTAACTAAAATTCACTAGAACTTCTTGTTTTAGTCAGTTACACCAACAAGTTTAGGATTTTAGGGCCTTGGATTAGGCGAGTGGAGAGTTAACTCTCCAAGGCCATATAAACGTCAAACGTAGGAGTCTGAATAACGAGAGAAAATCCAATAGCGTTAGGAAGACCAGGAAAGCTCCGGATCTGGGAGTTCAGCACGAGGGTCTGTGAAGACAGGGAAGAGAGATACCCCCTCTCCTACTTGTCCGAACTTACCTCACAACTGTTCCGCCTGGCTTCTGTGACGAGTTGGTATCCATAGTTGCTACTCCTAGGGATCTACACAGGTGGTTGCGGAGGGGAATCCCGTGGCACCTGAGGTTGACGTTGCATCACTCTCGACAGTACTACTGGAGGGCACCCTTGCGAAGCTTGGGGGTTTGCACCGGCGCATGCTATTGTTAGGAGGTCAGCGTAACTTCCTCTGATACCTTCGCTGATAGGATTGGGCCCTCATAATCCCAGACTATCTTCGGAAGGCCCCTTAATTCACTTTCTCGTATTTTGGTGTCCGGTCTTAATCACCCGGAGCGGAAATACTTGGAAGTTGTTTGATTAGCTGTATCTTTAGGGACTTTATAGTGTGTGCTCTGTGCTCTTAGTTGGCCTAGCTTTCAATTTTTTGAGTCTTTAAGTTAGATCATAACAAAAAATTCAAAGTGGCTGACCGATCTCCTAGACGGTCTCGAAGACTTCGTGGTCTTTCGCCACCAAGTTTAGAGCCTTCTCCTAGAAGGCGCAGAGGCAATACTACCAGTGGGTTCCGTCCCACGCTAGTTGACGCATCAGGGATTGATCCTCCTCTCGAGGGCATTAGTGGCCAAGCAAGGCCTGGCACTTTTGAACAAGAGAGGGACACTCCAGTCCTTTCTCGAGTTCTCTTTCAAGCGGAGAATAACATAGAGGTAGAAGAACTCTCAGAGTCGTTAGCGGCTCCGAATTATCCCCTACCATCTAGTCATCCAGACGTATTGCAATACGTTGGGACTCTGACGCATAGATGGTCAAGTCCAGGTTACGCTACGCGCTTACCATCGATGACCACTACTGGAAGCATGGCTTCTACAAGTGCTACGACTATGAAAACCCCAACATCGGTGCAAGGGGGAGGAACCATTTCCATCTCCTCTGCTTCCTTGTTTGGATCTTTTTCTAGCACATCTTTAGTTGGGTCTAACTCCATTCTGTCCACGAGTGGAAATGCCCAAACCAATGCTTTTGGTACTGGATTCTTCCCATTTGGCACCCACTCACAGGGTATTCCATCGGTTCCGTTTAGTGCCGCTATGTCCATGATGGGCGGATCGGCTTCATTCCAGGGTTTTCCTTTCGGAAGTGGTCATATACCACATTCCAACCCGACGGTAGGACCCATGCCTTTTTCTTCTATAGGACAAAGTAGTAATCCTTTCCAAGGCTAGACTAACCCTGGGGTTAGTAGCGCGGGAACTGGGAATCTTTTTATCAGCCAACAAGGGAATAGGCCGTACTCCACGGTTAGTTCGTTTCAAAGTATTCCTCCCCTTGCTTCGGCTTGGAATCCATATCAGGGGTTATCAACTCCTTACAATCCTTTAGGAGGAAACTTTGCTGGTTATGGAGGCTATACGCCCAGATTTGGTCAAACTCTGAATTTTGCTGGATCACAAGGCTTGCCTTTTGGTTCAGCCAGTTCTACTGGTTACTTCGGGCAGCCTGGGGCCTCCCAAATTCCAGGACAATCTTTTCAGAACTTTGGGAGTTCTCCCCAGTCTGGGTGGAATCCCCAAGGTCCTCCTAGGCTTCCGTTTCTGGCAATGTTGAACTTGCCAGATCTCACTAAGTTAACAAATGACCCAATCAAGTACAATCCGGCCTGGCCTCCGATCCCAACCAAACTCCCTTCAGACATTCCAAAATTCGAAGGGAAGAGTGGTGAAGACCCAGGCGACCATGTAACCACATTCCATTTGTGGTGCTCATCTAACTCCCTTATTGATGACTCGATTAGGTTGAGACTCTTTCAGTGCACCTTGACTGGTAATGCAGCCAAATGGTATATAGAGTTGTCAGGGGGCAGCTTTACATCTTTCGCTGACTTAGCCAATATTTTCTTAAATCATTTCCAGTTGCCTGTCCGCTATGATGCCAGAACTGAACTTCTGGCCACCTTTCGTCAGGATAAGGCAACCCACATTTCTAACCATATTCAGGAATGGAGACGGAGAAAGAGGCTCATTAAAGCCGAAATCCCTCCAGAGTACCGTCTCGAGTGGTTTTTGAAGTCTTTACAACCCGAGATCTCCAAGGATGTCTCCATGTCTGGGGTCTATTCTTAGGAGCAAGCCATTTTTAGGGCCCAGCAATTAGAATTGATCTACTCTCAGTCTGGGATCCTACAAAAATACTTGCCAGATGCTCCTGGGTCTAAGGTTGACGTAGCTAAGTCAAAGCCAGGTCCGCACGCGGATGGTATCGTTGGGTCAGTAGACACAACTACCGTGAACTTGTTGAATCAATTGCAGCAGTTGTCCTTGCAAACTGCTTCTAACAACCAAGTCACATCGTCTAACCCCCCCACTTCCCAAACTTCTTCAATTAATGTCGTCCAATCTGATAACCCCAAAGGAAATCAAAATTCCAATGGAAAAAAGAAAGGACGAGGTAAGAAAAAGAACCAGGATGGGAAGCCTGATGCAAATAAATCCGGCAACAACGCTGGTGGTGGTAGAAATGAGTCGAGAAAGAAAGTCAAGTTTCCATGCAAGTTGTGCAGTGGAGACCATCTAACTCATCTCTACCCTAAGATTGAAGACGCTCAGCGCTTGTTAGGACAGCAAGGGACTTCTAGTTCTCAAGTTGTGTTAACCAACCCGTTTCCCCAAGGGCAGCAACTTCTTGCTAGCGCGAGTTCAAACCCTGGAACCTCCGCAGGGGGCAACCAGGAAGGGGAAAAATCGTCAAATGTTTTCATGATGGGTTCTAACGTCCATGTGGCTACTCGGTCACATGATTATGGTGAAGCTGAAACTTCCAAGGACAAGACTGTTCCCGGAAGTACTGACCTTCATATTGAGTGACCCCCTGTCGAGACTATACCACGGATACCGAAAGGTTCCGCTAAACGCGCGATGATTAATCCTAATGCTAGGGCCACCCAAAATTACTCCATTATGGAAGATCTGGCTCAGAGTCTGTGCGCCATGTCCGCTTTAGAGGTTCTCCAGTCGTGTCCGGCTCAGAGAAGTGCTTTACTCTCCGCGATTGGAGCAGTCGATCCAGCTAACTCTTTAGTGCTCACTTTTGACATGTTAAATGTCAAAAAGTGACTCCCTCATCATATGGCTTTCCAAATAAAGTCTACATACAGAAAAATCAATATTTTTCGTACCGTTATAGATGAAGGAGCTTCCACAAGCGTCATGTCGATGTCATGCTGGAAGGCTATTGGATCGCCTTCGGTTGTTCCTTCACCCACCGTCTTGACTACATTTGATGGTCATTCTCATAAGCCGCATGGGATTATCCCGGCCTTTCCTATATGTGTTGGAGGGAAGGTCATCAATATCGAAGTAGAAGTCATAGATTCTAACCTAGACTATAATCCTATTAGGAAGGAACTGGGTATACGAAATGGACACCGTCGTTTCGACTCTGTTCCGTGTCATTTTCTTTCCTCATGAGGGGAAAATCATTAAGGTTGATCAATTGGACTATTTTCCAGTCGATCCTCAAGCAAACTCTGACTCTACTGTCCCTTTAGTGGATAACCCTCGCCCGCCGACTGAGAATTTAGGAGTAGGGATGTATTCCTCATTGATGGGTACATTTGATCTTCCCTCTCCTTTCGCTAAAATCAATGTTATTTCATCATCTAAGGAGTCTCCTCGAGAAGAGTTCTTCCGAACTCGTTATTTTTCAGACCCTTGGACCTTGCCTTCACCTACGACCACATTAGTGGAAGGACAAGTAAATGGAATGGCATTCCCTATATCTGCAGCTGAGCTTAGATATAAGTCTATCGTAGACTCTGCAGACAACCACTCTACTCCTTTTTCCGAAGAGGAGTTAGATGGTCATGTGGCCCCTGCATGGAGCCTTGATTCTACCTCTGCCTTGGACTGCTTAGATTCGGTTTTACCTTCTGAAGAAGCAATCCTCGAAGTAATGATGGGTATAGATCGACCTTGGGAAGACTTACACCATCGTTCATACTTTCTTCCTCCATTGCAGGAAGTAGAATCTAGATTCTCTGAGCTCCTCACTAGTGATGTTTGTACGGTGTCAAACCCTTTGGCTCCAGCACACCTTCGTGCCGAAGGTAATATGTCGGTAATTTCAAAAATGATACCTATAAACATCTCTAGGGACCCTAATGTCATCGAGAATATCTTCATCGGAATTGAGTGTTCCCCTGAAGAAATTCAAATTTACACCGACCTATTTAAGGAATTTCGTGATGTATTTGCTTGGTCTTATGAAGAAATACCTGGCATTGATCCTTCTATAGTTCAACATGAGATCAAGACGTATGAAAACGCGAAACTGGTTCGTCAAAGGCTTCGGCCGGTTAACCCTAGGAAAGCAGCAGCTATCAAAGCTAAGGTTGAGAAGCTCTTAAGGGCGGGTTTTATATACCCTGTTCCTCTTACTGATTGGGTTTCTAATCCAATCCCTGTGGATAAAAAGCAAGGAACAATCCGAGTATGCATCGATTTTAGGGACCTAAACAAGGCTTGTCCGAAAGATAATTACCCCACGCCATTCATTGATCAGATTATCGACGAGTGTGTGGGTAATGAAATTTTTTCCTTCATGGATGGTTTTTCGGGTTATAATCAAATTTCTATCCATCCTGAAGATCAACATAAGACAGATTTTATATGTCCCTAGGGTACCTTTGCATATAGAAAGATGCCTTTTGGTCTTAAAAATGTTGGAGCCACTTTTCAGCGGGCCATGTCATATGCTTTCCACGACATCAAACATGTCATCAAGGCATACTTGGATGATCTCGCTGCTCGTTCTCGAAAGAGAACTGATCATCCTAGTCATCTTCGATCGGTTTTTGAACGATGTTGTTTTTATAAAATCCGGTTGAATCCCAACAAGTGCGTTTTTGCGGTTACGTCCGGTCGGTTGTTAGGGTTCATCGTGTCCAATGAAGGGATTTGGGTTGATCCCTTCAAGGTTGAGGCAATAGTTCAGTTGCCTCCCCTGTCCTCAATTCGACAACTTCAAAGTCTCCAAGGGAAGGCTAATTTCTTAAGACGGTTTATAGCAAACTATGCCGAGATCACTAAAGGGTTCATGTGTTTGCTACGGAAAGGAGTTCCATTTGTGTGGGATGACTTTGCGCAGCGGTCGTTTGATGCTTTGAAAAAAGCATTAGTCTCTGCCCTGCTTTTGAGTCCACCGGATTATGGTAGAGACTTCCTTTTATATCTCGCGGCAGCAGAATCAACCATTGGTATGGTTCTCGTTCAGGAAGATGATGCTCTCGCCGAGCATGTGATTTATTATTTGAGCTGAGGCTTAATAGGTCCTGAACTTCGCTATTCTCTGGTTGAGAAGTTGGCCTTGGCAGCTGTCCATGCTGTCCAGCGGCTCCGTCATTATATTCTACTACGCAAAACTTTTGTCTTAGCGGCGGTCAATCCATTCCAATTTGTCAGTAGGCGAGTGATTGGGGGTAAATATAATCGATGGATAGTCATTTTGCAAGAATTCGATCTCGAGTTCTTGTCTGCCAAGTCTAAGAAATCCATGGCTTTTGCGGAGCTAATTTCTGAGCTACCTTGTAGAGAGGATACTATTTATGAGGAAAGTTTTCCCGACGAACATTTATTCCTCATCTCTTCACTCGACCCTTGGTATGGAGATATCATTGCCTATCTCCAGACTTCGAAGTTTCCCTCTACTTTCTCCAAGGATGAATGTCGAAAATTACGTCACCTAGCTAAAAACTATGTTATCATTGGTGACACAATACCATCGAGGGGCTGATACAATCCTTCGGCGTTGTTTAACCTTAGAGGAAGAAGAGTCTGTGCTCAATGACTGCCACAGTGGAGCTTGTGGCGGTCATCTATCATGGCTTGCTACAGCCTAGTGCATCTTACGTGCCGGCTATTTTTGGCCTTCACTCTTTAAAGACTGTGTGGAAGCGGTCAAACGCTGTCACCCTTGTCAAAAATTTTACTCTGAAGATGCGCGCGCATCCAGCTCCTCTTTTTCCCGTTGTCACCGTCGGTCCCTTTACTAAGTGGGGTATTGATTTTACAACTTGTAATCCGCCTTCAGCAGCGAATCACAAGTACATTATCGTGGCTGTAGACTACTTTACGAAGTGGGCTAAGGCCATGCCTACTTATAAGAACGATAGTGACACGGCAACATTGTTTCTTTTCAATCAGGTTATCTCAAGATTCAGTATCCCGAGAGAGATTGTCACTGACCATGGCAGTCATTTCCAGAATCAACTGATGTCCGAATTGGCTCTTAAATTAGGTTTCCGCCAGGAGCATTCGTCCCCTTATTATCCTCAGGCCAATGGATAGGTCGAGGCAGTCAATAAAACTCTTAAGACGATACTCCAATGGACGATCGATAAAAATCGGTCCAATTGGCACATTATGTTGTATTCGGCTCTTTGGGCATACCAAACCTCCGTCAAAATGGCTACTGGTTTTACACCTTTTCAGTTGGTTTATGGGATGGAATCTATGGCGGAAGCGTAGTTGGTTAAGGTCTGCACGACCGCTACAATGGTGAAATTTTTGTTCGACAACGTGTTGACATGGTTTGGGTACCTGAAAGTTTTAATGAGTGACCGCGGAACGCACTTCCTAAATGAAACTATCAATGCACTCACTGAGGAGTTCCAATTGTATCATCAGCAAAGTTAGTTGTACCATCTGCAATCTAATGGGACAGTGGAAGCATTCAACAAGATTTTGGAGATTGCACTGACCAAAGTGTGTAACTCACAATGAAATGACTGGGACTTGTGTATACCTACCGTATTATGGGCATACAGAACTACATGCAAGAATTGATGGGTTAGACACCTTTCAAGTTAGTATATGGTGTAGAAGTAGAAATGCCAATGGAATACATTATACCCAGTTTGCAGATAGCAGCGATGATAGGCATGGTAGACAGGTCAAGGTTAATGTTCAAGGCATTTCCTGGTTCTAATTCCATTGGGATACTTCCATGGGGTGCATCTACCGGTAGCTCCTCCGATCCTTCTACTGTTTCAATAATTTCCTGTATTTCACAGCTTAGGATGGATTCTAGGATTTGTTGATTCGGCTCTGAAACGGAGGAAGGATCATCCATAAATGAGGGGATTACATCATCCTCTGATTCCATTTTTAACTGGAGGGCCTGCCCAATAGTAAGGACTGGTCTTAATTCCTCATTTTTCCTTTTAGGCTCCTTCCTGGATAAGATTTTCTTGCTACCTGTTGGTTTTGTGGATGGGTTTGGTTCTGCAGGTGGGTATAACACTAAATTCTTAGTGTTGTTCCCATTTTAAATGACTATGTGCCCTAAACGGCATCCAATGTAGGCATCTGTAGTTGCCGGCCATGGCCTATCTAAAATCAGGGGATGGCCGCCAACCAAAGATTGCGTATGTAAGACAAGGAAATCTATGGGATAGTGCCATGAATCCACCAAAATTGTTACATCTTCTAACTTCCCTACTGGTTTTACTGTAGATCGATCTGCCAGTTCTAACACTATAGGTGTATGTTTCAAATTACGAAGACCTAATGTATGCATAGTTTCAGTGGTGATAACATTGATGGCAGTGCCCAGATCTACCAGCACATTCGGAATTTCTACCCCATTAATTTGTACCATCATAATTGGGTTCTCTGGATCTCCATACTTTACAGGCATTGACTTTCCCATCATAAAATCTAATAATTTTCCCATGACATGAATAGTAAGGGGGTCTTTGGATTTCTTTGCATGATTCTTTGAACAATATTCCCTAAGAGTCTTTACATATATTGGTACATCCTTCATAGCTTGTAACAGGGGAATTTTAACAAATAAGTTCTATAATTCACCTAATAAATCGAATTCAGCCTAAGGATTTGATTTACTCAAAGTCAGTCTCTCTGGATAGGGTGGTTCAGGTTGATGTTGTTTTGCAGGAGGCGCCTGGTTTCTACCAATTTGTTTTGGTTCCTTATTAAATAATTTTGATTCCTTACCTTCACTATCAAGTTGTTCAACGATAACTGGAGGAGGTTGAACATCGACTATATGCCCTGATCGCAAATTCATTTCATACAACTCTGCAATGGAAATGCTATACGAAGGTAGGTTAAGAGTGTCGGTTTGATGAACTCCCTTATTATTCGGATTCGGGTTAGGTTGGATTGGAAGCTAGGGATGGACAGGTTGACTACCAAGAGGCACATTAGAGGGCAGTTGAAGTTGCTGCTGTGGCATCGGCTGAGGAAACTGCCCAGGAGAAGATCCTCGCCAAGTTGGAGCCCATGGGGAGCTCAAACCGGCTTGAGGGTTCCACTGCTGCCAAGGTGGAAACTGGTATTGTGGCCACATGGGTGGATAGGGCATGGACTGAGGATTCATATTGAAATTACTGAAATATTGAGATGGGTCTGAGTACATACCTTGGTTTCCCATTGGTGGTCAAGGCTGCCATGGCTTTCTAGACCCCATGAGGTACAGTTGCTCCATTTCTTCTCCTATCCCTTGAAACACTGCTTTCAGGCCTAGCAAGGAGGGGCATGAGCTTGTTGCATGATTTAATTCATATATTGCACATTCCTCTATGGAGTTTAATAGACATTCCCTCTCTGAATGCTTCTTTTGACACTTTGGGCAAAATATAGCCATGGTCCTGTCCAATTCCAACTGCTTCTATTTTACTTGTAGCGTATCCATTTGTGCTGAAAGAGTACTCAGGATATCCATTCTCAAGTTGTCTAGCAGGTTCCAGATTTCTGCTTTCGTAACACCCCCGCCAGATACCTTTACTGAGCAAATCCCTTGTCTGTTTCTTGCGAGTCCCCTTGAGCACTAAATGCATAGTTCACAGATAACCTTGAAGCTTTCCTTAGAGATATCTCCCTTTCCTATGATGTTCAACAATTCCAAAGAATCCTCACGAAAAGCCCAGAGGAGGATAATTTTTAGAATCTCCTTATCCAGGTCGGAGTGACCTGACCTCTGTAATGTGTACTTAAATTGTTCCACATAGTCTTCCAAGCTCTCATCTTCTTTTTGTGTGAACTTAAAAAGTTTCTCTTTGATGTTCCGAGATTTTCAGTAATCCTGGTATTTTTCGAGAAAAGTTGCATGCATATCATCCCATGTGGAAATATAACTTCCTCCAAGGCACATGAGCCATCGCAGAGTTGTCCCTTTTAATATAGCAGGGAAAATTTTTAACTTCTGGGTGTCCGTCATGTGGTCGTATCCCCGGCACACTATGTCAAATTCGAATAAAAACGTGTCGGGTCTTCTAAAACAAGCCCATGAAAGCTTGGTAAGGCTGCTAATGGGATAGGCTTCATGGGCACACTAGCTCCCAGATACACAATCGGAAACTGGATAGTGGAGGTTGTAGGAGCCATAAATATCCTCCAATAACCGTTGGGTATTTCAACAGGCTCTATGGAAGATGGCTGAGGGTTCCTTACCACTCGGGTTCAAGTTTCTTTGATAGCACTTCCCCGGTCCCTTGGTGATGCGAATGCCCCTTCATTTCCTTCTCCTGCGTCTTGATGGCTTGATCCCTTGGCTACGACCTCCTTTCCTTTGCTGGAGTGGCCTGACCCTGTCGATGTTTTGCTTGCAACCTCTTCCCCTTCTATTATCAGCGTAGGGTTCCCCTGGTCAGGTATACTGTTGGATGTCTCCTCAACCGCTGGAGGGGCCTGTTGTGTCGAATCACCAAAGAATGTTGTATACAGCACGGTTGATCTACTGATTATCCCTCGGATTTTACTCTCTGTGCACCTAGTCTCATGGTTGCGCGAGAGGATGCTTTTGATTTAGCTTTCACTATAATTTGCTGGATGTAAGTCTTTCTTCCCAAGTCTGGTCCTCCCCTCTTTGGGGCTCTTCCTCTGCCCCTCTTATTTGGTTTTGTGTTCATACAAATGTTGATATGACAAAAGGTCTTGGTGTCAATTCTACAACACTCTAGTCTTGAAGTAAGGTGTCAAAAGACTATTCCCTCCCCAGGACAAAAGAGCTTATGAAAAGAGAGACAGCTAACAAAAAATGGAATCTAGGGTTTAGGGCCAGGAGCAAGACATCAAAGGACTCCTCCCTCCCTTGGACAAGAACCAGGAACAAACACACACCTCCGAGAAGACCTAATACTTCCAGATCTGAAGCAGGGCATCAAAAGACTCCTCCCTCCTCAGGATAAAAGCTAGGGTTTCCCAAAATTAAAACACGTAGGGTTTGAAAGAAATAAATCTAACTCCGGGCCTAGAACAGGGCGTCAAAAGACTCCTCCCTCCCTAGGACAAGAGGTCGGCCCTATAGAAACAGGAAAGAAAATAAAAACAAGCAGAAAGAAACACCTACGCTCAGGACCTGGAGCAGAGTGAGAAAACTTGTTCTCTCCCCAGGACGAGAGATTGACCCTCTGGTTGGTCTAGATCGTGTCTTGCACCTTGTTAGCCTCCCCAGCAATAGCGCCAAAATGTTGGGGTCCAAGTATGAACAATCTATTCACCCTTTTTCCTACATTAATTTATCAATCTGGGTGCATATCCTTTCAAGGAAACACGCAAAGTATATGCAGGGGCAAGGTTACCATCCATTACCGACCAAGGGTTCATGATTAATATTCAAAACATTGTTGTAAAACTGAACTAGCTACAGTACTCAAGAAAATAAATTGCAGGATTTAACAATCTGTAACAGCAACCATAAAATAATAAATAACACACAACAGGAAATACGCAACACCTGATCAGAAGAGTGGGCCCAGCTCTCTGATCAGGGCTGCGTTAATCATAGCGAAGATTGGAGCAGCAAAAGAGATGATATTTTATTAATCTGGAAAGAGCTATTACAATATCGATGGGGAGTCCCCCATTTATAGGAATAACCTGTCTTTTATACACAGCGAAGGAGAACAACATCTTTCCCCAAAACCTGGTAACTGTATACCCAGAAATATACATTAGTTCAGAATGGCACCAACACCAGATAAACAAGATCAGCGAATGGTCCAAGAATGGTTCAGGGATCTGCGACTCCAGCTACATGGCTTCCTTATGGCTGGTCATTGCTGTGAATTGCGAATCTGCTGCGGGATGCTGAAAGATCAGTACCTGTTCTCCAAATGTTGCAGTCAAACATGCATTTTACTGCTGTGAATAGGCAAAACCTCGCGACTTTACTTCATTAATAAAATATTCCAATAGACAGGAAAGGGGTAATTACCTTGCGGATTTAGCATAGTAAACATAGGTGAATAAGTGCAAAAAGGACAAAAAGAGAGATGGAAATGCAACAGAAAGATAGCCCGATTTGGTGCCCAACACACACACTTCACACGACTCGATGATAAGACACCTCAAACCAACAAGACAACATGTGCTCAATGAGAATTACTCAAGGGTTAAGAGCGGAAAGTGTGATAGTTGAAATATGTCTTCAAACAACTGTGACAACACTTTTGCGACAGTGTTTACAACTTTGCATGTAAGTGTGACTAATGTCGACAGAGTGAAAACAACTCATACACACAAAGACAAACCTTCAAAATTGCCAAAACAAACTCGCAAGCATGACATAGAAATCAACATGCCAAAATATGATCGGTGGTCGAACAAGCGAAAAGGGTGTGAATACTTGACAAGAGCTCATGGGATGAGCCCGAGTGTTTGCAACCATCAAGAGAAAAACCAAGGAAGGCTCTGAAATTTGGATGTAGGCCAAAATTTTGGAGGGTGCTGCAGCTACTACAACAGGACCATAAAAAATAATCACCCATTTGTCAAATGGTTGTAGAGTGAGATGAGGAACAAAGGGAATATTATCTCTTCGAGAAGGTTTCTCCACTCACTGGCATAAACCAAAAAACTTGCAAAATTCTTTGGCATCGCCATGTAGAGTGTGCTACCATAGTCCTCCATGCAAGATCTTCTCTCTGTGGCTTTTCTTGCATAATTCCCTCCAATGACGCCTGCATATGCCTCATTTAGTATCATGGGCCACTCATGTTCTATCACACATTTGCGTAGTATCTCATCTATGCCCATCTCGTATAAGAAACCTACGATGAGATGATGATCTTCCCCAACTTTTACCACCAATTAATTCCTTTAAATGATAGTGTAAACCTATGGTGCCATCCCTCTGCTAAAAAATCTTGCAATCTCTGCAAAATTATCATCCACCATAGTCACAACAAAAATTTGGGCATACATCAGATTATCCTCTGAATTCTATGCATCCTCTCCTATGTTCAGGCATAACAAATGACAACCACTTGAAAATCATACTCTTGGAAATACAATAACCATCTACAAATCCTCCTCCCCAACACAAGCTTGTTAACAAGGTACTTTAATGCAAAATGGTTTGTGTATAGTTTGAACTTGTTACCCAACATTTAGTCTAAAAATTTTAAGTGCATACACTATCGTGAGACCCTCTCTCTCCATTGTGGAGTATTTTTTCTTTGCTATAGACAACTTCCTTCTAACAAAGGAGATGGGATGATCTATTTCTCCCTCCCCATGTTGCACTTGTTATCACTCCTCTGGATCTCCAAGGCTAAGGAAGAGTCTATTTGAGGTAACCACAGACCAATTTTTTGACTTGGTAGCGAGCCCTACCAAGCCGGAGAGGGCTCTCTCCAAAGGATCACAGCCAAGAGGGATGGATAAATTAGGGTTTTAGGCTAGATGTAAAATGCAGAGGGTATTTAATTTGATTTGGTGGGGTTGTTGGAAGAGGATTACGTCAAAAATACTAGGTCAAGGTAAATGAGGGTATGATTGCAGACATCTGATGGAGCAAGGTAGGTAGGCACTCAAACACTTTAAGGTTCTGAAGTGATATGGATAAGACTGGTAAGGTGCTAGAAAGAGCAAGACAAGCATGTATGCTTTCTAAACTAAAGAAACTGGACAAATTATGAAGATTTCCCCAAAACATAGCATGTAAGATGTATTTTGCTCATCAAACTTGAAAATCAACATATCATAGAAGTGAACTGAAAAATGGGAGTACAAAACATTCAAACATATGAAACATAAGAAGAAACTATGTCAAAATTCCATACCACAGGTATTCCACCAAAATAGTTGCAACTCATTCATTAAATTCTACCAAATACTGATTACACTAGTGTCTCTGATCAATAGCCAAACATCCAACTGATTCCAACCCTTTCTTAGTTCAAATGATGAAGTATTTATACAAATTCTAAACTAAAATAACTTGATAAAAATCTCAAGATCTTTTTACAAATATCCTAAAATGTTTTGCACAAATAGAAATGAAATCTAGGACATTAAAAACTAATGTATCTACTTGGCACTATCATTATCGATTTTTGTTGACAAGGAAGAGAAATTCGAATTTGATTGCAACTCTTAGTTGATGAGGTGGCTAACTGTCTTGGAGCATTTTCCTCTCGTAATTCTGCAAAATAGGGTCTAGTCATCCATTTGTATATATCAATCTGAGATAGATCTGTAAAGAGTGAGAGAGATTATTGTAGATAAATATATTCTTGAGATAAACCTCTCTCAATTTCCCAAAATTCATCTCCATATGTTTCCAATATTCTTTGCAAAAAGGTGACTCAAACAGGACTTTACACAGTCCGAAAACTAGGTTGTAAAGATGTGCATCTATCTCTCATTTTATAATAGTTGTGTAAAATTTGAAGTAGATTATTGTACTTTAGAACATTAGGAATACAAACCTCCTCCAGTTTCTCAATATTCATCTTTTATTGGCCACAATATGTTCTGAAAAAGTATGACTAAACAGGAAAATTTGGGAAAATATGTCTGCAAAGCTTCATCTATATATCCCAAACCATAATATCTATTAGAAAACTGATAGAGGTTTTTGTACATGAGGATTTTGGAACGAAAACCTCTTTCAGTTTCTGAAAATTCATCCTCATTGGTTTGGAAACCATGTTTGAAATCAATGTGGCATATAGGAAAAAGCATAGTTTCAACTGATCATGAGACAGATGAATGACGTGGATGCGGGAGGTGACATGGAAATTGGGGAATGGAGGGTAACATAACTAGGAGTGCATGGGAAAAGGTCAAGGGAGGTATATGGAGTGTATGTGAGTGAGGTTTTTTTAATGTGAATGAAGACCTAGGTGGAATGACAAAAATTTCTGAATGAGGCCCTAATATGAATATGAAAAGAGGAGTTTTGATCACTGATGGAAGTATGCAAATACTAACACTAACATTGGCCTTATTGGGGATGGCATCTCCTTGGAGGTGTCAAGAACACCGTAGACCAAGTGCCTAACCATATGGGCCAATACAGTCAAAAACTTACAACCAAACTGAACACTGAAAACACACACACTGCAAACTGTAAACTAGATGTTGAAGGATGCTTGTCCAGCAAGCTTATTGCACACTTATCCTACACTAATATACTGCAAAATCATTGAATCAAGTGATACTAAAGTGCCAAATCAACCAATCAAGAAACTGTTGTAATGATGAGGTTGTTTGACAGTGCTTGAACCAGAACATAATTGGAAATTCTACCAGCAATATATACACATAATACCTCTGGCTCTGTAAAAGGAAATCTAGTTTGTCATTCAACTTAAGAAAATATTCCATATATGCTGCTATAGGATCATAAAAACCAGATTCTATCTGCTTCCCCAACTCATTAACATATTTTCTCGGCTGGAGATTGCCACATCCCTGTTGTAAATCAAAACCTCCGTCAATCCAACCATCCAAGGGAAGCCTTACCTTTTCTTCTTTGGGAGGAGGGAGAGTTTCCAAGAACTATTTAGGATCTTGGAAATCATATGATTCAATTTGAACATCCAATAGTTCAGTCCCATTTTCTAATCTTTCAGCAACTAAACCAAGAAAACAATTTTCACCTTCAGGTGTGAGTCGACTGGATTTCAAACAACGAAATACTGATGTTGAGAAATTATGATCAATCTAAAATTCTGCTAACTCATTCCTTAAAGTTAGTAATATTTCACCAGATAAAGGATTTTCCACATACCCTGTCATCAATGATTGCCATCAATGCTCTGAACTCTAGATTTTTTGGCAGTGAATTCGCTCTGAACTTTGAAGCTTGGGATCCTGAACAATGGAGTCGCCAGGTGGACGATTCAACCTTCTTGTGTCCGACTGTTGTCCACCATCAACAACTGGATCTAAGTCATTATCGTTCTTTCCTGGGGAAGATAGAGCTTTCATCCCTGACAAAGCCGCCACTATGTTATCACTCCTCTGGATCTCCAAGGCTGAGGAAGAGTCCAGCTAAGGTAACTAAAGACCAATCCTTTGACTTGGTAGCTAGCCCTACCAAGCGGAGAGAGCTCTCTCCAAAGGATCACAGCCAAGAGGGTTGGATAGATTAGGGTTTTAGGTTAGATGTAAAGTGCAGAGGATGTTTAATTTGATTTGGTCGGGTTTTTGGAAGAGGATTAGGTCAAAAAGACTAGATCAGGGAAAATGAGGGTATGATTACAGACATCTTATGGAGCAAGGTAGGTAGGCATTCAAACACTTTAAGGTTCTGAAGTGAGATGGATAAGATTGGTGAGGTGCTCGAGAAAGACAAGCACGTGTTCTTTATAAACTGAAGAAACTAGACAAATTATGAAGATTTCCCCAAAACATAGCATGTAAGATGTATTATGCTCATCAAACTTGAAAATCAACATATCATAGAAGTGAACTGAAACATGGGAGTACAAAACATTCAATCATATGAAACATAAGAAAAAACTATGTCAAAATTCCATACCACTGGTATTCCACCAAAATAGTTACAACTCATTCATTAAATTCTGCCAAATACTGATTACACTAGTGTCTCTGATCAATAGCCAAACATCCAACTGATTCCAACCCTTTCTTACTTCAAACGATGAAGTATTTATGCAAATTCTAAACTAAAATATCTTGATAAAAATCTCAAGATATTTTTACAAATATCCTAAACTGTTTTGCACAAGTAGAAATTAAATGTAGGACATTAAAAACTAATGTATCTACTTGGCACTATCATTATGGATTTGTGTTGACAAGGAAGAGAAATTCGAATTTGATTGCAACTCTTAGTTGATGAGGTGGCTAACTGTCTTGGAGCATTTTCCTCCTGTAATTCTGCAAAATAGGGTCCAGTGATCCCTTGGTATATCACAATCCAAGATATATCTATAAAAAGTGAGAGAGGTTATTATAGATAAATATATTCTTGAGGTAAAACTCTCTTAGTTTCCCAAAATTCATCTCCAGATGTTCCCAATATTCTCTTCAAAAAGGTGAATGAAATAGGACTTTACACAGTCTGAAAACTAGGTTGTAAAGATGTACATGTATCTCTCATTTATAATATTTGTGTAAAATTTGAAGTAGGTTATTGTACTTTGTAATACTAGAAACACAATACTCCTCCAGTTTCTTAATATCCATCTCTGATTGGCCACAATATGTTCTGAAAAAAGTATGGCTAAACAGGAAAATTTGGGAAAATATGTTTGCAAAGCTTCATCTATATATCCCAAACCATAATAGCTGTTAGAAAACCAGGAGAGGTTTTTGTACATGAGAATGTTGGAAGAATAAACATCTTTCAGTTTCTAAAAATTCATCTCCATTGGTTCAGAAACCATTTTTTAAATCAATGTGGTGTATAGGAAAAATCATAGTTTCAACTGATCATGAGACAGATGAATGACGTGGATGCAGGAGGTGACATGGAAATTGGAGAATGGAGGGTAACATAACCAGGAGTGCATGGGAAAAGGTCAAGGAAGGTATATGGAGTGTAGGTTAGTGAGGTTTTTTTACTAGGGCTACCATCAGTGAGTAGATTTTTGAATGAGGACCTAGGTGGAATGACAAAAATTTCTAAGCAAGACCCTAATATGAATATGAAAAGGGTTTTGATCATTGATGGCAATATGCAAATACGGACACTAACAGCGCTAAAATTGTGCCTAATGTAATCAATGAAGCATCGATGTGCACATGGAATTCCTTCTGCCAATATGGGAATAAGAGAATTGGTGTAGTCATGAGCTTCTCTTTTAAGGTGTCTAGGGCTTGTTAGGTTCCTCTACCAATAGGAGTCATAATTTTTGAATGGCTAAGGTTAAGCCTTGTAATATGTACATACCTTTGCTTTTTGCAAATTTTTTCCATATTCAAAAAATTAAAATATGTAAAGAGGGTATGTCTTAAAAGAAAAATCGAAGGACAAAAACAATAAAAGGTCAAAAAAAGATGAAAATATGAACCCCAAAGAAAGAAAAGACCAGGAAAGTGTGCAAGTCCAAATGCCACTACTATTTACTTTTCTGCATAATAATGATTGTGTGCAACTTGTTATTCATGCCACAATCCATGGTAATCAAACAGTTTAATCTTGGTTATTCCATGTTTTGAATTTCATGTTTATAGATAGAGAATGAAAATCTGACCAAACTGTTTAACCTTGGCAGATAATTAGATAAGGTAGAGTGAATGAGCCCTTGGATGTAATAATGTTAGACTTAGTTAGAATACCATTTTAAAAGAAAAAGAAAAAAAAATTAATAAGGTTTTTCCAGTTTAAGTGCACCCTAATAAAGAGAAGTAAAAATGGTAGGATGAGTACGTGAGTAAGTAGAAGAATGGTTGCAGAATTATGATGATTGTCAGATAAGAGCATAATATTCACTTTCATCATCAAAAGTTCTAAGTATGGGTGAAAATCAAGCATGCATCAAAGTTCACAAAGTCAAAATGATTAACTTCCCTCACTCATTACATTTCCACTTAACTAATTTCCAAGAAAAAGTCTTAAGTACCTAAAATCTTAAGTCAAAGGGGCTCAGAGCATTTCTCTGACTTCTGGAGGGACCGGACCCTCGGCCCAATGACTTACAGGTCCTAAGTACTAAAAATCCCCTCATAAACAGTCACCCCCTTCAAATCACTCATTTTCCAAAACAAATCCCTTTTCCTAAGAAAAAACACCATTTTTTCTAAAGGAAAAGTGAATCCCCCCATATAAACCCCTTTCCACTCAAACAACTCATAAAAACCATCTTACCCTAAGTATTTTGTGTATATGAATAAAGTGCGCCAATCATGTGTTATACATTAAACTTATGGTAAAAATCCTTTCCGCCCATTTCATATTAACTTTATTATCTAAATCCCTATAAAACCCTTTTTTCCTGTATATTTATTAAATCCCTATGTAAAATAATCCTACCCTTAGTTTTTATAAAAACTATATTACAACCCCTTACCTCGACAAATCAAATTAATTAATTGATCCATGATTAATTACAGTTAATCTGTCCAATTAAATCTCAACTTAACCCTAAACTAATCCCATACCACCGCAACTAACCCATCGGACCCCTTCCTATTACCCTCCATGCAACTCTGCAGCACAATCGTCGTCTGATCTGAAGGCCCACATCCATTATTCATAAGCCATTTCGCACGGGCCCCAAACCCGAACTTTACCCGATCGAAATGGGTTTTTTTTCCTTAGGCCGTCGATGCTACGTGGCACCCGATGAGTGGAAATGGGCGGCCTTCCCTCAAAACCGCCCATGCCTCATAAGCGGTGCGATGGCCCTTCAATACCGCTTCCCCGCCATTTCAATAAACCACTCGTCCATTCATTTAATTGACTTTCGCGCCATATTTTGAAATTCTGCCCGTTAAACCTTATAACATGAAAACCTGTGTTTTCATGGTTTTCGCCCATTCGACTGTGTAAACCTATGAAACCCTCCAGCGCCTCCCTGAACCTCTGCAACACGATTTCACCATCTATTTTCCGTCCAAAACTCTATTGCGACCCCTTTCCCAGTCATCCTTGTGCCAGAGAGCCATCAAGCACCCTTCATGAAGACCTGTGTTCTCTTAAATAATATTGAATTTTTTCAAGTTATCAAACTAAGATCAAATCTTGGATAAATAGTTCTGATACTAGTCACAGAACTGGTTTATTCCAAGAATCAACAGAAAACCTCATTCAGAACTTGTGCTCATAGGATGAACACAATTATACAAGGAAACAAAGAAGAAGACAACTACACAGAGCATTGACAGTCAAAACAGAGCAACCAGACAGAGAATACAGTTACAAGACAAGTGAACAAAATATGCATGTACTTAACCTATATCCACTACCTGATGCTGATATACACAAAAATAAAAGGATTTACTGTTGAAATAGACAGTAAAATCCTAAAATATACAGTGAAGGTAAAAGGACACAGTAAAGAACAATCAAAGTGTATCAAGGTTAAAGAGTATCAGATTGAAGACCAAGTCAAGTAAATCAGCTATCATGAAGATAAACAGCAGGGAAGACAGTTACAAAGCATAGCATACAGATTCATGTCAAAGTGAAGACAGATGAAAAAACAGAACAGTAAAAGTAAACCTGTATGCAGTAAGGGTTAAACAGAGATGAAAACACTTTCACCAGAAACAATGAAGTTTATCCAAAGTAAAAGTGAAAAACAAAAGAAATTTGAGGTTAAAAGATGAAATCAGAGCAGAAATGGTACATTCTTCAGAAATTTCCTATTTAAGTCATAGTTTTACAGAAACTATTGTGGCCAATCCAAGAAGTATTTTGAGAAACTGGAGGAGACTTTTGTTCCTAAAAAGCCAATCTACAAAAAAATATCTCATTTTTTTACACAGGTATTACCAAAAGTGAGATAAGTGCATGTCTTCACAGCCTATTTTCAGTTTGTGCAAAGTCCTGTTTTTGACATCTTTTTGCAGAGAATATTGTGAACATCTGGAGCTGAATTTTGGGAAACTGAGAGAGTTTTATCTCAAAAACATTCTTATCTACAATAACCTCTTTCACTTTTTACATATCTAGCTCAGATTGAGATATACAAGCGTATCATTGGACCCTAAGTTTGTAGAATTTCTGGGGCAGAATGCACAAAGGAAGGAGGCAGTTAGTGACTTGGAAGCCTCATCATCACTTAAGAGTTGCTATCAAATTCGAATTTCTCTTATTTGTCACCATAAATCCATAAAAATAGTGCCAAGTAGATTCATTAGTTTTGAGTTTCCTTTATTTAAGTTCTATTAATGTAAAACAGTTTGAGATATTTGTAAAACCAATCTTGATATTTCTTCAAGATATTTCAGTTTAGAATTAGTATAAATACTTCTTCATTTGAAGTATTTTGGGGTGGATTAAAATACATTTTTGTAGACATTTTATATTGAGCCAAGGAGCTATTGTACTCAAGACTGGACTGGTTTTGTTGGATATGGAATAAAGCTAAGGACATTTCATTGGATTCTTGTGCACAGTTGGAACAAATAAGTATTATCTCTTCGTGTTTAAATATTGTTTTCTCTTCATGTTATAAATATTCATATGTGTCTCTTATGAAATCTGAAAGGTAAACAAGGAATGATATCTCATAATTATCTTAAATGCTCTCTGTTTTAACTGTTTACCTTCTATATGTTTTCTACTAAACTATCTTGGTCTGGGAATTCTTAATTGCTCCCTTACTTCCGTAGTTTCCCCCCCTTGGTCCATAGTAAAGGATTCTTCATTTCCCTTTGCTACTGATCATCCTTCTTTTCTTCATCTTAATCCCAGTTAAGGATTCTTCATTGCCCTTTGCCCTGGTTAGGACTACTTCATCCATTTGAACCTGCAGATTTGCTTTTAGCTGTGCTAGCCTGCCCTGTGAACTCTTACTTTAGTGATTGATCAGATCCAGTTAAGCCACTCTTTGATTGACTCCATAGCCCAATGGCCTGAATACTTGTTCTGCCCATCTGTTTTCTTAATTCCACCACCCAATCAAAACAAAACATCATGAGCACTAATAACTAGCCTGAAATCCCACCCAAAACAAAGTTAAATTATAAAGAGAGAGCCCTCTCTAGACTTAGGTTGGCTAGAACCTGAGTCTAAAAGATTAGGTTTGTGGTTACCTCGGAAATTTCTTTCTTTAACCTTGAGAAAATTTTGAGTGATAACATAGTGGCAACCATACTGGGGAGAACTAACATTTTCTTCATAATTGTTTTATAGGTTTAGATCTGATCTATGATGGTGGACAGTGATCAGACACACAAAGGTTAAAATCATCCACCTGGCGACTCCAAATCAATTCCACAATCAAGACTCCACTGGAGAAATGAACTTGAAAGAACTATGTGAAAAGATCAAGCTTTTAACTTGGATTGTTATCCAAGACATTATGTTCTTTCTCATTGATAAAGTTTTTCAATGTATATTGTATTTTAGAGAAGATTTTAGATCAATTTTTTATTATTTTCCTTTAAAAGTTGTAGATATAAAGTCTCCTTACATATTTGAACAACTTTCTTCTGAATCTAATGAAGATCATATTCCAATCAAAGAATCTAAAACAATCAAGACTAATCATACAATCCCTGTACATGTTCCTATACCTTGTAAAGTTCCTGATAGATATAAGCCCCTCATGTTACCTGCTACACTCCATGCTTTCCCTAACGATTATCACAAGCACCTCCCTAGGTTTGATGGAGAGAATGGTATCACTGCCCAAAAACATATTCAAGCTTTTGAGAATTATCTTAACTTATTTGAAGTAGATGAAGAGGATGTCAGTATTAGGCTTTTTTCTCTTTCTTTGCAAGACAAAGTCAAGAGTTGGTTCAAAACCCTGCCTGAGGCAAGCATCTCAAATCTCCAGCAGTTTCTCAAATTCTTCCTTGATAAATGGATAATCAAAGTTAATCTGTTTGTGATCATAGAACAATATAATCAGTTAAAAAGACATCCAGATGAAACAATACAACAATTTTCAGACAGATTTAATCAAATCTATTATTCAATGCCATCAAATATAAGACCTCCCCCTGATTCAGCTCTTTTGCATTACCCAAGAGCATTTGATCCAGAGATAGAATTTCAGCTAAGAGAAAGAAACCCCTCAACACTGGAACAGATGCAAAACATGGCAGTAGATGTAGAAGTTAATCTGCAAATTAGAAGAGAAAAGTTGAAAGCAGAAGCAGAGGTAAAACTTGACATTTTGGTAAAGAAGATAGAGGAGAGGATACAAAAGATCACCATGAGAAAATTCGAGTACCACCGAGGTAGGATAGGGGTTGCTGATAATCCATATCTTGTCGAGAGGGAGTGTTGAGATTGCAACAAGATGATGGAGCTTAGTGAAAAGAGTCGCCTTCACTAAGTGGGCCCGCAGGCAAATTATGGCGCAAGTTCTATTTTTGCTCACAGTGTGGATGATTGTTATGAAACCAGCTCAAGAAAAGATAGAAAAGATAGATCAACGCCTTAGAATTCAGCCTCTTCGAGGGGGAAACCTCCTTTACATTACATAAATGAACAATTCTTGGATGATACAAATGAAAAGACCTCCTTTCTATATATAGGAGTCTAAGGGGTTATAACATAATCAGAGCCGACATAACAATAATAATGTAAGGGCACAATAATAACAATAGTGGGCTTCTATGGGGCACAATAGTAACAATATGGGCACTACATGGGTACATCAATATAATAAGTGGGTTATACTAATAACAATAAGGGGTTACACTAGTAGTATAGGGGCCTAACATGCCCCTCTCCTTCAAAAAGCGTTGTCCTCAACGCTTGAGTAGTTCTTGATGCTTCTGTATAAAAAAAATTTCCTCCCATGTGGAATATTCAGCGGGTAAGTTCTTCCACTTGATGAGATACTCTGAAATTGATCGATTTCGTAGCTGTCGGGTTCTTGTTTCTGTGACTGCTCCAGGTTCCAATATGATTTTTCCTTCCTCTTCAATTTCTGGCAATATTGCTTGAATTGGGATCTTTTGCAACTTTTGAATAAGTGACCATATTCCTTTGTCCTTCTTCCATTCATCCCTTGCTTCATTTATCCAATCTGGTTGGATAATATAAATAGCACAAAACAATGCTTCCACATCCTCATCCTTGAAGAGTCTTCCCATTCGGTAAGGTCGCCATTTTTTAAATGCATGTAGTATTGCCAACATTTCCTTCTCATAAATAGCTTGCTTGAGATGTAGCAGTAAAAATACCCAATTACCTACATCAAAACATTTTTCACTACGATGTTGATCTACCTGTTGTTTCGTTTGATTTTGCACCGAAGTGGCATTATCCTTTAAAAGTTGGAGAACTTGTTGTTGATGCTCGATGTGATCTTTCTCTGCTTGAACCTTTTTCTTCTTGATATGTCCTTCTATCTTTTGAGGAGTGGTAATTTCTTCCAGTCCTTTACGAGATATGGTCGGATTCATTTCTTGATGCTCGATGTGATCTTTCACTTCTTGAACATTTTTCTTCTTGATGTGTCCATCTATCTTGATAGTTTGAGGAGTGGTAATTTCGTCCATTGAATTACAAGATATGGTTGGATTCATTTCTTCTTTCTTGATGTGATCTTTCACTTCTTGCACCTTTTTCTTCTTTATATCTCCTTCTATCTTGAGAGTTTGAGGAGTGGTAATTCTTTCCAATGCTTTACAAGATATGGTCTGATTCATTTCTTCTTTCTCTGGGGTGGTGTCCTGGCGTATATCCTCTTCTTTTGATGTTTCTTGATCCTTTTATTCCTCCTATTCATATTCTATGTAAAATAATTTCTTCTCAGCACACCTATGACCTTTAGTGCATTTGCTATCACAATTGTAACAAAGCCCTTTTTCTCTTTTTTCTTCCAATTGTTGTGGTGTAACCCTTGTAAGTTGTGGAAGGCTGGGAGAAACAACACTTCCATCTTTATAGTTGTGAGGGGTATGCTTCCTGGTTTCCATAATTTTGCTTTCAATTATGTCACAAAGCCCTTTTACTCTTTCCAATTGTTGTGGTGTTGCTTTAAAGAAGGTGTTGCTCTTTGTATCCTCATAATGTGCTACCATTTCCTCCGTGAAAATTGACCACGTAACAAGTTTTTTACGAGAACAAAGCCCTTCATACCATAAAAATTGATCTGGTTCTAAATATGAATATGAAATATATACCTTTTGTAACAGTTGTACACCATGTAGATCAAAATATTGCTCCATCTGAAGTATCCAATTTACCGGATCCTTGCCATCAAACTTCCTCATCTTGCTTTTTCTTGATTTTAGGAGCTCAACCTTGAAACGACTGTAACTCTGTACTTTCCAATCATCTAGTCCTAAATTTTTGACCTATAGTAGCTCTCTATTTCCTCTTTCCAATGCCACCAGTCTGATCCAAATTGGATTCTCCAAGAAAGAGTTATGAACAATATCCCAAGATTACCTGATTATAGACCTTTCCAGAAGAGTGAACTTGTATGAAGTGCCACGTGTACACTTTTCAATCTTTGGTTCTGAAAAAGATATACTAGAAACTACAGTCTGTCCTCTTTCTGTACCTTCTTACGAAATTTCAATCTGATTCCCAGAGAGAAAGTTATGACGATTTTCCCCAGGTCACCTGTTTTGAATGTAATTCAGGAGTGTGCAAAAAGACCAACTTCCTCAGATCATATCTCCGAAAATATCACGCAAAAAGCTCTGAAATTTAGACCCAAGGTTTAACGCAATTTCTTCTCAAATGGGTTTTTTTTGCAACTTCTGAAACGTCACAGAAAAAATGTTATAGCGAAAATGCCACGATGACCTGTTTGGAGCAGCGAAACCCTAGAATCCAAAGCTCTGATACCAAATGTTATGGAACCAGCTCAAGAAAAGATAGAAAAGATAGATCAACACCTTAGAATTCAGCCTCTTCGAGAGGGAAACCTCCTTTACATTACATAAATGAACAATTCTTGGATGATACAAATGAAAAGACCTCCTTTCTATATATAGGAGTCTAAGGGGTTATAACATAATCAAAGCCGACATAAAATTAATAATGTAAGGGCACAATAATAACAATAGTGGGCTTCTATGGGGCACAATAGTAACAATATGGGCACTACATGGGTACATCAATATAATAAGTGGGTTATACTAATAACAATAAGGGGTTACACTAGTAGTATAGGGGCCTAACAATGATCACAGTGTGGGTGACCACAGTGTGAGTGATCACAATGTGGGTGACCAAAGTGTGGGTGACCAAAGTGTAGGTGATCAAAGTCTATTTTTAGACTGGCTTTCAAAAATAGAAAAGTCAAATATTATTGTCTCATAATAATATTTGGACTATAAACTTGATCTTATTCTCTTGGAGCACTTTACTTTGAGCTACAGATGTGGCCCATGTAGCTGTCAGAAGGAAGTATGCTTTTCTTATGAGTCAGTTGAGTTGTTGCATGCATGACTTCAGTTAGAACTCAATCAGTTGAGTTTGGTGGAGTTGATTGTGGAGTTGATGGAGTTGTGTTCAGTTTGACTTGGTTAAACTAGTTGTAGTTAGTCTAACTGCAGATAGACTAATGATGAGTTGTTAAACTAATTATTAACTCATAATACAACTATAGAATACATCAGTTAACTCAGTTGCATGTCAGTGCATGTTCAGTTCAGCAGGGACGGGTGTTAGAGAATCATATTGCTATCAGTTGTGACTATAGTTGTGCATCAGACCTTGCACAATCAAAGGATTGAGTATGCCAATGAGTTTGCTCATGTATTTGCCCAGTTTGTAGCTTCTGCTCACGTCTTACACATTGTGAGTGATTCTTTGGAGGTGAAATACGAGTTTGGTATACCATTCTCATTCATTCTTGAGCAGGTATTGAGCAGTGGAGGCAGGCAAGCAGTGGAATAGATTTGGAGATCAAATCTTAGCTGTATTCTGTGTAACAGGTGGAGCTGGTACTAGATTGCTTGTGATAAACATTGTACTTTGTAATGTTACATGGTCTCAATCATTAATATACATATAGTATGGGGTTTTTAGCGAGATGCTTTCCCCGGGTTACATACTGTGTTAATATGTGAATGCTCTTGATGTTTTATTGTTATTGATGCTGCTATATTGATGATCAATGTAGAGGAGCTTATGTATTGTGTATGTATTCCGCAATAGTACATGATCAGGATAATCTCTATTGAATATGTGTTAAATTATTCAAAATTTCTACATGGTATCAGAGCTGCTTGATTTGTACAAGAGATTTTTACAGGATATCAAGCGAGGATTGATCATCAGATCTACTATTCAGGAAGTGTTTACATTCTATTTCTTCAAGCAGAGTCTGTAATCGGGCCAGGGAGCCTCTGGATTCATCCTTCCTTTGGAAGGTGAGATATCTGGCGAATGCCCATACAGTCAATCTCTGTACGAGAAATATTGTGTTCTCACGAATTCTAGATCGGAAGCAGTTGAGTTGGTTGCTAGTGGAAATCGAATTTGCAGCAGTGTTGTTGAAATGTCTTTCAACGGATTGCAAATGATATTCCAAAGCAAGAGCGACCTGGCGCTCAAGGATAAACTCAGAAACAATAAAGGTGAGAATGGATCTTCATCAAAGGTATCTGATGAAGAGAATTGCGCTTTGGCTGCCAAAGCAAAGAAGGGGAAGAACAAGAAAGCTTCTCATTCCGGTGCGAAAGGCAAGAAGCAGGATATGTCCAAGGTGAAGTGTTTTCAATGTCACCAGCATGGACACTATGCCACTAATTGTCCGCAGAAGAAGAAGAACAAGCAGGCTGCTGGATCTTCAGCAGGAGAGGCTCTAGCCTCAAAGTTTGAGCTTGATTTTTCATTGATCGCATGCTTGGTTTCAAGTGTGATGGGATCAGTGTGGTTCTTGGACAGTGGTGCGTCTTTTCACATGACGGGAGATAGAGATTTGTTCTCTGATCTGGAGGACAAAGATCTTGGAGTGCACATCGAGATGGGCGATGATAGTAGATACAGTGTGACCGGTATCGGTACCATTTCCTTTGAGAGAGAGTCTGGTAAACCCTTCGTATTGAAGGAAGTCATGCATGTTCCAGGATTGACGAAGAATCTCATCTCAGTGGCGATGTTAGAAGACAAGGGGTATGATGTTGTTTTCAGCGAGGGAAAGGCTTTCCTGCGTAGCAAGACAATTGGTGAGACCTGGAAGATAGGGGTTCGAGTGAGGAACCTTTATCAGTTGCATGTAGATGGATGCGCAGCAATGGCGGGCAAGGCAGAAGGATTGGTGAGCTAGGATGATGGCGAGTTGTGGCACAGGAGATTGGGTCACCTTCACCATGGAGCCTTGAAGAAACTGCAGCAGATCACTACAGGGCTTCCTAAAGGCACACTTGCGCAGTCAGATCAGTGCAAGGGGTGTACTTTGGGGAAGCTTGTGAAATCCACCTTTCACGAGAAGGATAGTCGCGCCACGACGATCCTTGAGAGAATTCACATAGATGTGTGTGGACCTTTCTCAGTTGCTTCGACAGCAAAACACAGGTATTATGTGATTTTTGTTGATGATTTCTCTCGTAAGTGCTGGATCTTCTTCATGCAGAAGAAGAGCGAGACATATTCAAAGTTCTGTGAATTCAAAGCACTGGTCAAGAAGGAGACGGGGAAGAAGGTGAAGGCTCTTAGGAGCGATAATGGTGGTGAATACATCTCGGACGAGTTCAAGGATTTCTGCAAGGCAGAAGGGATTCGTAGAGAGCTCATAGCTCCCCATAACCCACAGCAGAACGGGGTAGCTGAGCGGAAGAACAGAACGATTGTGGGTGCTGCACGGGCAATGTTGCATGATCAGGGCCTACCCCTTCACTTGTGGGCGGAAGCATGCAATACAGCAGTTTATGTGCAGAACCGTTGTCCTCATAGGATACTTGGCATGAGTACACCTGAGAAGACTTATTCTGGTAAGAAGCCTGATCTTTCTCATTTGAGGATTTTTGGTGCTAACGTTTACATGCATGTTGTTGAGCCTCAGACCTGCACTTCTTTTCACATCCTCTCAACCTCCTTTTTCATTCATTTCCCTCATTTGTCACTCATTTCCTCCATCAAATTGCTTAAATCATTGTATTTTAGGACTTTCACATGGTTTATTAATTATGCTAATGACTGTGTTGTTGGATTAGAATTTTGGTTCAAGACCTGCACTTTCTACAGCTCACACAGACTTTCCGCAGCCGATCCCAGTTTCCGCGGCTATTTTCTTAAACGGCATGATCCAGGTGTCCTCCGGTCAGAAGAGCCACATGGGCAAGTGCGTGGAACCAAGGACATGGTGTGTGTCCTTCCAGCTCAGCCAAATCAATTATAAACACCCATGGTCAACGAGGGGGAAACTACGGTCAACAAAGGTCATTGGCGGTGGCACGGCTCTGCGTGTTCGGTTTTAGAGCACGTGAAGCACAACTGGCCTCTTCCTCAGCCATGCAGATGATGGGGAACATGAATCCAACAGGAGATTTAATGCCCACCTCGACCGTTGCCTCAATCCGTGGACTGTGCTAGATTACGTGTTTTTCACACAGCTGTTAGAATAGCGTAGTTTGTGATTAAGGTAGTTTTGTTTTTCTGCTATAAATAAAGTGTATCTGAACGCTAATTAGTTAGTTGTTGTTATGTAATTTTGATCCCCCACTGTACTCTTTATTTTGCTACATAATATATGAGAAGACCGTTCTGTTTCTAAGCGTGTAACTGATCTTTTGAGTTGGTTGGAGTAGGTAGAGGGCCCCTGTTTACTAAGGCCTGTACAGTGCTTTTCGTTTCCTGCATTTCTTCTTATTGGTTTATGTATAATAGTTGTACAGAATGCTTTTGATTGCTATGTTTTGATCATGTACAATAGCTGTATATAACTTTGAATTCTGCTCATTTATATTTCTGCACTTTTCCATGACTGATCAGTGTGTTTTTGCAGATTTCTTAGGTACCCGGGACAGTTTTCTTACTTCTCTTTTTACAACTAGTGGCATTTGTGATCGTCTTATCTAGACTGCTGATCTTTATTTTTGATTTCCATTAGTATCATTGCTTTAGTTTGCGCTTTATTTTCTACTCGTAGCTTATCAAGTTGTTTATCTTTTGATGGCTCTTTTTATCATAATCAACTAACTTTTAATGGAGCCAGAATATCACTTAATGCAGCTTGGTTTACCTTGTTTTAAGACTCACATTGCTAACTTGCTCATAACTCTTTCTTATATGATCAATCCAGCTGAAGGCAGAAAGGTTAAGGGAAAATTAAGTAGTGTGATTTGTCACTTAGATTGTACATTGCTTAAGATTTAATTGAAGAGTTAAAGTAGTTGTTCTTGTTTTTAATTGAGTTAATATAGATGTCATTTTCAATCTCATTTTTATCAGCAGTAGAGGTACTGGGCCAATGCCATTGGTCTTTTATTTGATGCTTTCATTTTCCTTCAAGAGTTAATTTCATTTCAGTTGTTATTCAAAGCTTTCTGGTAGATCACTTTTAAGTTTTAAGAAATCATTTAGTCGCCACACACACACACACACACATTCACTCACTTCATTACATCTCCATCACATTTCATTAGGAAAATACAATCAAAAACAAACTAAAAAGATAAAAACGACAAAAGATCTAGAAAAGGTTATCTAAGTACATATAGTACACCTCACTTCATCAGCTTACGAGCCCCGGGTTGACATTTAAAAGTTGCAATTTAGACATCACTAAATTGACCAAACATTTTGGCGCCATTGCTGGGGAAGTGAAAATTAGGTAGCCAATTCTTAAAAAAAAACAAGAAATTTCAAGGAAAATTACTAACCTCTCAAAGTATGCTCTCCTCTTTCACCTAGAGTGATCTAGAGGATCAGAAAAGAGAAAGTTATTGGTTTAATAGTTTCTTGAGTATGCTCTCTTCTTGCACCTAGAGTGACCTGGAAGATCAGAAAGAGAATTATTAGCCTGACTTGAAGAAAAAATAAAAATAAAAAATGACATGCATAGAGCTAGAGATTCTAGGGGAAGGTTTTTAGCTAGAGCCAAGAGTTCGATTTTTACAAGTCCATCTACTTCAAGGAATAGACAAGAGACACCTCCCTCATCTCCAACTGACACTCCTAGCCCTAGGATTCCTGGAATTCAAGAGGCAAGAATTGACTCTCCCACACCTTCTATTGAATTTGAATCAGAAAGAGATCCTTTCCTTTCTTCTACAGAAAGACCAATTGTAATTGAAGAAGTAGAATCATCTGAAGAAGAAGGAGAAATTCCTTCTCATTCACCCTTTGTAGAAGAACCAGAAAACTCTGAAGTCTCTAGGGAGACTACTATGACAGAGGAAGGAGGTGGTAGAGGTAGAGGTAGGGGAGGAGGAGGAGGAAACAATGGAGGAGGTAGAGGTAACATTGGAGGAAATAGGGATGGAGATAACTCATTCGGGTTTCCTATAGCCGATGAGGACTCCCGAGCCACCATGAAAAACATCTCACCATCTGTCCTCCCAAACTTCCATGGGTTAAGGAATGAGGACCCTGAAACATTTCTATTTGAGTTTGAAGTCGTATGTCGAACTTATGATTATCTGGATGACTCTCAAAAACTCAAATTGTTTCCTTCAACATTGAAAGGACAAGCTTTGAAATGGTTCATGGGATTACTCACTCAATCCATTAGGTCTTGGAATGATATGAAACAAACATTTTTGGATAGGTACCTAGACTATTGTATGCCCACCAATCACAAGGATGAGGTATTCAAAATGGTACAAAAAGAAGATGAAAATTTGGAGGATTTTCTTGAAAGATTTCAATACAATTTGAAAAGAGCAAAAATGAACAACTTAGATGAGGAGACCTTGAAAGCCCTTTTGTTAAAAGCCATTAGAGATGAATGGATAGACATTTTGAACATGATGGGGAAGGGAGATATATCTCAACTTTCACTCAATGAAATAGCGGAACTATGTGTCCATCTCTCAAGGGGGAAATCTAAAACTCAAAAAGGACCTAGAGATCCTTCTCTCCTCAGAGCAAACAAATCTGCAACTGGATCGGTAAGTAGGGCTGAGATTGGAAGTATGCTTGATGAATTTAAAACTGACATCTTAGGGAGTCTTAGTGAACAACTAGACACTCTTAAGATTCACAATAAGCAGAAAGTAGAAGCTGAGGCTTTGGCCATATTTTGCCCAAAGTGCAGAAAGAAACATGCTCTAAGGGAATGTCCCTTGGAAGCAAAAGTTGTAGAGACATGTGTAATTTGCTCAGAGAATCATGAGACCAAGGATTTTCCTTCAATCCCTGGGCTCAAAGCTGTCTTTCAAGAAGATCCAAGTACACTTGAATCTCTCTGTTTTGTTGCAAGGAGACCTTGGCAGGGGCAACAAAATCAAGGGTTTAACAACTCTATGAATTTTCAACCTCCACCAAATTGGAATCCTTGGCAACAACCTTGGCCCCAAGCTCAAAATCCTTTTCAAGCATGGCTACAAGGTATGCAGAATCCTTATGGTAGATTTGCTCAATTCTACCAATATCCTCCATCTTTCCAAAACCAACAATCTCCACAACTTCCAAATCAAAATCCACAACTATCATTACCATTTCCACAACAACAACAACTTTCTCAACAGAATCAAAATTCTCAACTCTTGCTTCCATTCCAACAGAAGTCAAATCAACTTCCTTCTCAGCCATTGCCAAACCCCAATAATAAGAATCCTCAAAATGCTTACATGTTGGAAGGTCAACCATTTCCTACCTATATGATTGTTCCTCTCAATGAAGTACAACTCAGATCAGGTAGAGTTCTAGATAAACCTTCTATAAATGCTCAACAGCAAAGCATTTCTGAGAAAGAATCTCTTGATGCCAATAAGGGTTCTGAAGCATCTCTTCAAAACCCAAACACTCAAAAAGAAAAAGAAAAAGAATCAACCCCCACAACTCCCATAGTTGAGCAACCTACATCTCTATCCACACCTCCTTTTCCTGAAAGATTACAAATTGATAAAGGAGTGGAAAAACAAATTTGGTTGCCTGACTATAATTTCCTAGATGAATTGAAAAATGTCTGTATCAAGATTCCCTTGTTACAAGCCATTAAGGAAATTCCTATTCTAGCAAAAACAATAAAGGAGTTGAGCCTTAAAAGACCAGGAAGGAAACCAAGAGATACCAGAAGGATCCACCTGGTAGGAAAAATTGCAGACATCATGATGGGAAAGATTACTATGCAGAAATATGTAGACCCCGGTAGTCCAATTGTCAAAACACATATCAATGGGGTAGAAATACCAAATACTTTGATTGATTTAGGGGCTGCTATTAACATTATGAGTAGACAGACTATGGAACAGCTAAAACTTCCTAATCTTCTTTTTACACCCACCTTGTTGCAACTTGCAGATCGATCAATTATTAAACCAGATGGTGTATTAGAAGACATTCCTGTCTCCTTAGATTCTTGGGAATATCCAGTGGATTTCATGATTTTAACTCCCAAGAGTAATCTAGGAGGACATCCTCTTATTTTAGGAAGACCTTGGATAGCCACAGCTGATGCTTTCATAAGTTGTAGGTCTGGGGATATGTACATTTCTGATGGTAATTCGACAAAGAAGTTCAATCTGTATCCTCCAGCAAAAGCAATCACAGAAATAGGAGATAATGAGTGGGTTGATGATGAAGATACTATACAACCTGTCTTTACCATTTCTGAGATTAGTGAAGATAGTCAAATTCTGAATACATTAGAAAAATTTGAACCATCTTCAGAATATGACTCCACACAATTTCAGTTGGATTCTGAAATAGAGTGTCTCTCATCTAGACAAATGTCTCTTTTCTCTATGGAAGAGTTTGGTAGTTCTGCCATTGAGATCTTTCCAGGAAAAACACTAAACATCAATAGAAACTTGGAAAAATCACAACAGTAAGAGTTAACCAAAATCTTGCAAAGACATTCTACTACATTTGCATGGGAGTATACCGATATGAAAGGTATTGATCCTAAGACTTGCATTCATCACATCTACATTGAGGAAAACAGTAGACCAATCAGACAACCTCAAAGAAGGATGAATCCAAATCTTAGGGAGATAGTGAAAGAAGAGCTCCAAAAGTTACTTAATGTAAACTTCATTTACCCTATTTCAGATAGCCGGTGGGTTACCCCTGTTGGAAATAATACTGAGAGGGGGGGTGAATCAGTATTATCAGATCAATGAAACTTTTTCAATGCTCAGAAACATATACGCTACTTCAGTTAAGTGAACCAGCGTGTACACGCTACTGTGTCTAAAGAAAACAGCGTATAACCAGAAAACTTATAAGTCAGTTAGTTTATCTTCAGTTAAGTGCATCAGGTTATTATTCACCATATTAAGAGTAAACAGAACAGATCATCACACACATGAACACCATGATATAAGGTGGAAACCCAATGTGGGTGAAAACCACCTGCTGCAAGTCGTCTCTATCTTTCTTTAATAAGAACTTCAATTTACAATCTTTTGTACTGGTGCAGCCTTATACCAGTACGCAGGCTACAACCTGCAGAAGGCTTCAACCTTCTCTCGTTCTCCAAACTTCCTTGGAAGGGAGATTCAACCCCCTTTGCTCTTGTACTAGCTAAGATACTAGTACGTAGGTGCAGGCCTACAATCTTCTTTCCTTCAGGTACCACTTTTCATCAATTTTCAGACTGGATACTCCTGAAGCACAACATTACAATCTGAAGACCATGATTCATTCACAAATCATTGAAGCATAAAACAACCAATACTAGCATCATCAATCTTTGAATCACTGAACCACTGAAACCCTGTCAAACCCAGTCACCAGAACACAGAGCAGACTACAGAACTCTGCAATAACAGTCAGATCCAGCTGCAACCCAAAAATCAAGCTCCAAAAGATATACGCTACTACAATGAAGGCAACCCACGTATACACGCGGTTTTACCGAAGACAACCTGCGTACAGATCTAAAAATAATTTTTCATAACTTGCAGCTGTACCAGATTTCAGTTATACCCAGAACATAACATTGCGTCAGTATGCAGATCTAGAAATACGCATAATCAACCATATAAAGATAGTTCATTTCAAACCATTTGATCCCGATCTCTCCTTAGATCTTGTTCTCCATCAACCGATGAGATCTCTCCTTAGCTCAGATCAAGCAATACATCATCAACCAATAACCTGCATACTGGATCTAATACTTCATCAGATATTCAAGACTTTTCAGATACACTTGCCTAATGATTTCCTTCTCCTTATATAGCCTTAGGCCTTGTTCAATACCAAGAGCCAAAACCATAGAAATCCAATACCATCATCTTCGAAACTAGGGATCAACACGTCCGTCGAGACACCAAGGTCCAAAACCATAGGCACAACTTCCAAGGAATAACCGCTGTGGACCAAAGATAAGTTTCCCACATACACGCACTTTTACTGAAGCCAACCAGCGTGTACACGCGACTTGATATATAGAGAACCTGCGTATACGCGACTTGGTATATAGTGAACCTGCTTGTATACGCGACTTGGGCTTAACGAACCTGCGTGTATGAACTTTCTTGGCATGCTGTACTAAGATTTGTCCTCTGATTAAGTTGCCATCACCTGTACCAGCCTCTGAGTGAGTTGCCATCAAGGACAACACTTGAATCATAATGCCAACAATCTCCCCCTTTGGACTTGATGGCAACCACCACACCAAGTCACTCTCCCCCTTTGACATCAAGGGCAAAGGGTTGTGCTCCCCCTGAGTACATGCTGATATCTTTGCTTGGCTGTGCTGAAACATGCTAGGCTAGACCTGCAAGAGATGTTCTTTAAAAGAACTAAGACTTGTACATCATAAAGGACCTTCCTATCACCAAAAGACTCAATACATACATCCATACTCCCAACCAAGAGGGGATACATCAGAAATTTACATATAATAACCAATATTCATCCCAGGCATAGTGGGGAAACCAACATAGGCCGTTACATGACCTTGACACCATAAAAGAGATATCACAGAAGAGATACATTACATAGAGACAACAAATCTAGACCAAGACTTATGAAAGTCACAAGCAGCATCTGATACACATATTTTAGATCAGCAACCAAGATTTCCTTCTGAGCTCCTTCTCCTGAAACCAACAACAGTTGTGTACTACATCTAAATGCCAACAATGCTTTATGAGACTTTAATCTGCTCCCCCTGAACCTGTGCTTGTTGCTCCCCCTGAACCTGTGCCTGAAGAATTCTGGCATACCCATCTCAGATCTTCTTCGACCAGAGTCTGCCCTTGCTGTTCAGAACTCCATATACGCGACTTCACCTGTAGAAAACGGCGTATGCACGCGGATATGCTTTCTGCAACACGCGTACACCATACACGCGACTTTCCCTTACGCGTACACCATATACGCGGATATCCCTTACGTAACTTGCGTATACCAAATTTTTTGTAGAACAGACAAGCTTCAACAGCAGGATGAAGCATCAACTACTCCCAGCTTTTGTCTGAGATATTCAAAAGTTTCCCTGGGCAGTGGTTTTGTGAGAATATCAGCAACTTGTTCCTTAGAAGGAACATACTCCAACTTGACCTTCTGCTCAAGCACTTGTTCCCGAAGAAAATGGTACTTGATTGGTATGTGCTTGGTCTTTGAGTGCATGACTGGATTCTTTGAAATGCTGATTGCACTTGTATTATCACATAAGATAGAGACTGGTGAAGTGCAAGTGATTTGAAAATCCTGCAAGGTCTGCATCATCCAAAGAAGTTGTGTGCAACAAGATGCCGCAGCCACATATTCTGCTTCAGCTGTAGATAAGGCAATCGAACTCTGTTTCTTGCTGAACCAAGATACTAATCTGGAGCCCATAAAGAATGCACCACCACTTGTGCTCTTCCTGTCATCCACGCTTCTGGCCCAATCTGCATCTGTATAAGCATGAAGTGTGAGATCTGTATCTCTAGGATACCATAATCCATAATTTTGTGTCCCTTGAAGATATTTGAAGATTCTCTTCACTGCCTGAAGATGAGTCTCCTTTGGATTTGCCTGAAATCTCCCAACTATTCCGACTGCATGCATGATGTCTGGTCGGGTACCTGTCAAATAAAGCAAACTCCCAATCATGGATCTATAAGTTGGTTGATGAACTGCTGCTGATTCATCATTTGCACTGAGGCTGCATCCTGTAACCATGGGTGTACATACTGGCTTTGAATCTTCCATGCCATACTTCTTCAAGATCTGCTTGAGGTACTTGGTTTGAGACAAGAAGATGCCTCCTTCATTTTGTTGGATTTGCAATCCAAGAAAGTATGTCAATTCTCCAAGTAGTGACATTTCGAATTCTTTCTGCATAACCAAGGCAAAGTTTTGACTCATAGTCTCTTCATTGCTACCAAAGATAATATCATCTACATAAACAACAAGTATTAGCAATTTGTTATTTTCAATTTTTATATAGAGATTGCTATCTGCTGATCCTTTTGAAAAGCCTTGTTGTTGAAGATATTTGTCCAATCGATAGTACCAAGCCCTTGGAGCTTGTTTGAGACCATAGAGAGCCTTTTTTAATTTGCATACAAGGTTTGGATCATTCCCAAGAATGAAACCATCTGGCTGCTCAATATATACTTCTTCTTCTAAGTCTCCATTCAGAAAGGCTGATTTCACGTCCATTTGAAATACCTTGAAGTTTTGAAAGCTTGAGAGAGCAAGGAACATTCAGATGGCCTCAAGTCTTGCTACAGGAGCAAAGGTCTCTTCAAAATCTATCCCTTCTTGCTGCGCATACCCTTTACAAACAAGTCTGGCCTTGTTTCTAATTACTTCTCCATTTTCATTCAATTTATTCTTGAAGACCCATTTTGTCCCTATGACATTCTTATCTTTTGGTCTAGGGACCAGTTCCCAAGTGTTGTTCTTTTCGATCTGCTCAAGTTCTTCATCCATTGCTTTGACCCAACATTCATCTTTGCATGCTTCTTTCACATTTTGTGGTTCAGTGGAAGAGAGTAATGCCAAATAGCTTGAAGCTTCTGCAATTCTTCTTCTTGTTTGTATTCCTGCTTCTTTCTGCCCCACAATCTGAGATTCTGGATGATTCTTTTGAACATATCTGGATGGAGACTTCTCTTCTATTCTTGCCTGCTCCTCTGGTTCTTCTTGAGGTTCTTCTTCTTCATCATTCTGCCTTTGAGTGTAGCCTTCATCTTCTTCAATGTCTTCATGATGAACTTGCCTAGGAATATATCCCTTCTCATCAACCACTACATCAATGTTGTCAACAATTCTGCCAAGTCTTTTATTGTAGCACTTGTATGCTTTGCTATATGGAGAATAACCAAGAAGAATGCCTTCATCTGCTCTTGGTTCAAGTTTGCCAAGTTGCTCATCAGTATTCTTAATATAACATTTGCTCCCAAATATTTTGAAGTGCTTCACTGAAGGAGTCTCACCACTCCAGAGCTCATGAGGTGTTTGAGTGCTGTTTACTCGGACATTTGTTTTGTTAAGAATAATAACCGCAGCATGTGCAGCTTCACCCCAGAAGGTTGCGGGAGTACCTGATTCATCAAGCATAGCACGAGCCATTTGTTGGATTGTTCTGTTCATTCTTTCCACCACCCCATTTTGCTGAGGAGTTCTAGCTGTAGAGAATTCTCTTCTTATCCCATGTTCTTCACAGAAATCGAAAAATTCGTTTGAGGTAAACTCCCCACCTCTGTCAGATCTGAGGCACTTAATTTTGTGTCCTGATTCATTTTCAACCAAGGCTTTGAAGGATTTGAATTTTTCGAATGCTTCATCTTTGTGCTTCATAAGTCCTAACCAGACAAACCTGGAGAAATCGTCAATGAATAATATCAAGTATTCTTCTCCTCGAGGTGTTCTTTTTCTGAATGGACCACATGTATCTGTATGTACTAGCTCAAGAGGCATGCTAGCTGATCCTTCCTTCTCTGGAAAGTTAGTTCTGGTTTGCTTTCCAAACTGACAAGATTTGCATATAGTGTTGTCTGGAATTTTGATATCTGGAAGACCACGAACTGCCTGATATTTGCATGCTTTCCTTATTTGTGAAAAGCTTAGATGCCCCAACCTTCGATGCCATAGCCAGTGTTCATCATCCTTGCTCAAATAGCATTGTTGTGGTCCTTCTTCAAATATGTATAGATTATTTGGAGTCCTTCTTCCTTTGATCACTGTTTTACCTGTATCAAGATCACGAACACAACATCCATTTGATCTAAATATTACCTCTGTTCCTTGATCGCACATCTGACTGACACTCAGAAGATTATGCTTCAATCCATCAACATACAAAACATTTCCAGCTTTGACCTTCTCTTTCAATGGAGCCACACCTTTTCCTTTTATGGCTGCAGAGATATCGTTTCCAAAAGAAACTTTCTTCCCCTTTTCTAATGCGGTATATGACTCAAGCTTTTCTTTGTCCCCTGTCATATGCTTCGAACATCCGCTGTCAATGTACCATAGACTTTCTTGACCTTCTGCATAAAAGGCTATCCCACATCTTTCTGGTTGTGGTTCCTTTATTCTCCATGTTCTGACATTTGAGTTTTGCTCCTTCTGAATTGTCTTCCAGAACCTGCTCCTGCATTCAGAGTCTTTATGACCAAAGTTATTACAAATAGAGCATTCAACTTCATTTTCAAGAACCGAAAAGTTGTTATAAGTCCTTTTCATGGTTTCAGTCATTCTCCCTTGCTTTTGAGTTTCTCTAGTCATGATTGTCTTGTAGGCAACACATTGAGCTGCTTTGTGACCGAAGTTATGGCAAGAAAAGCATTGGCCATTAAAGAAACTTCTGCGATAACCAGATCTATCATCCAACCGATTGTAGCTTCTATTTATTCTTGGAGCAAATTGGGAAGATTTTACCTGTGGCTGATTGTAGCTTCTGTTTGTCCTTAAGGCAGTTTGTCCCCAAATTTCTTGATGGTCTTTATTTCTTCTTGAGGTAAACTGTCCCTGATTCACCTGATTACTTTTATTTGGCCTTTGCTCGCTTCTTCTTGCTGCATCAAGATAACTTTTAGAGGTAGAGGCTTGAGATGTTTCTCCATTATATCCAAGACCTGTCTTGATCAGAGGAGATCGCTGCACATTGATGATCTCATCCAAGGTTTCAGATCCTTTAACAAATTTAAGATTAATAGCTTTTGTTTTCTCAATCTCTTTTCTAAGACCAACAATTTCACCTTCTAGTTTTTCAAGATGTTTTTCCTTTTCATCAATTTGAAATTGTAGAGTATCAATGATTATATTCTTTTCTTCTATACATCTCTTAAGTCTAGTAATTTCATCATAAAGGTTATCCACATCTATAGCATCCATATAATCATCATCTTCAAATGCCATTAACAACTTATATTCATTACCTCGTTCATCTTCATCACTATTCGATAGACCATCACTATCTTCATGAGTGTAGTAGCTTTTCTTATTTGCACTCTGTTTCTTGTTCCATCTAGCAGGTTCCTTTCCTTTATCCTTATAAGGACATTTTGCAGCATAATGACCTACTCTTCCACAAGCAAAGCATTTAAAAGGTAACTTACCTCTGAACCTTCCAGAACCCCTTTGAAGATTTCTGACAAAATTTGATTCTTCTTCCTCTTGTTCTGGGACGTGGCTTGCTTCATAATAATCTTCTTTGCCTGATGCCTTGAAAGCAGCTTCTCTTCTGTCTGATGGACCTCCCTTTCTCATTTCATAAGCAGTTAGAATTCCATGTAGCTGAGACATAGTAAGAATTCGTAGATTTTCCTTTTCTTCTATTGCAGATACTTTAGATTCAAACTTGGGGGACAATGATCTTAGAACTTTTTCAACCACTATAGCCTCTTTTATTTCTTCACCCAAATTTTTCATACAATTAACAATCTCATCTACCCGAAGAAAATAGTTAGCCACACTTTCATCATTATACATCTTGAGAGTTTCATACTGAATCCTGAGAGTTTGAAGTTTAGCACGCTTTACCTGTTCATCTCCTTCATAGCTCGTGACAATTTTGTCCCATATTTCTTTTGCGGATTTGTAGTGCATTACCTTCATGAATTCCGTTTGGGATATACATCCTAATAGGGTACTGACTGCTTTCGCATTTGTTTCATACTTCTTTTTCTCAGCTGCATCTGTAGGAGTAGCTGAAGGAAAAGCGTAGCCTGTTTCTACGATGTCCCAGACTTCTGTACCAAGAGATTGCAGATAGGCAGTAACTCTTACCTTCCAATAATTGAAGTTTGTCCCATCAAAAACCGGTGGCCTGATTGATGCTTCTCTCTCGTAGTTGCTCATGATGAACGATCTACCTTCAAGCGATCAAGCTTCTCTGAAGGACCTGCTCTGAAACCAATTGTTGGAAATAATACTGAGAGGGGGGGTGAATCAGTATTATCAGATCAATGAAACTTTTTCAATGCTCAGAAACATATACGCTACTTCAGTTAAGTGAACCAGCGTGTACACGCTACTGTGTCTAAAGAAAACAGCGTATAACCAGAAAACTTATAATTCAGTTAGTTTATCTTCAGTTAAGTGCATCAGGTTATTATTCACCATATTAAGAGTAAACAGAACAGATCATCACACACAAGCCACACACATGAACACCATGATATAAGGTGGAAACCCAATGTGGGTGAAAACCACCTGCTGCAAGTCGTCTCTATCTTTCTTTAATAAGAACTTCAATTTACAATCTTTTGTATTGGTGCAGCCTTATACCAGTACGCAGGCTACAACCTGCAGAAGGCTTCAACCTTCTCTCGTTCTCCAAACTTCCTTGGAAGGGAGCTTCAACCCCCTTTGCTCTTGTACTAGCTAAGATACTAGTACGTAGGTGCAGGCCTACAATCTTCTTTCCTTCAGGTACCACTTTTCATCAATTTTCAGACTGGATACTCCTGAAGCACAACATTACAATCTGAAGACCATGATTCATTCACAAATCATTGAAGCATAAAACAACCAATACTAGCATCATCAATCTTTGAATCACTGAACCACTGAAACCCTGTCAAACCCAGTCACCAGAACACAGAGCAGACTACAGAACTCTGCAATAACAGTCTGATCCAGCTGCAACCCAAAAATCAAGCTCCAAAAGATATACGCTACTACAATGAAGGCAACCCGCGTATACACGCGGTTTTACCGAAGACAACCTGCGTACAGATCTAAAAATAATTTTTCATAACTTGCAGCTGTACCAGATTTCAGTTATACCCAGAACATAACATTGCGTTAGTATGCAGATCTAGAAATACGCATAATCAACCATATAAAGATAGTTCATTTCAAACCATTTGATCCCGATCTCTCCTTAGATCTTGTTCTCCATCAACCGATGAGATCTCTCCTTAGCTCAGATCAAGCAATACATCATCAACCAATAACCTGCATACTGGATCTAATACTTCATCAGATATTCAAGACTTTTCAGATACACTTGCCTAATGATTTCCTTCTCCTTATATAGCCTTAGGCCTTGTTCAATACCAAGAGCCAAAACCATAGAAATCCAATACCATCATCTTCGAAACTAGGGATCAACACGTCCGTCGAGACACCAAGGTCCAAAACCATAGGCACAACTTCCAAGGAATAACCGCCGTGGACCAAAGATAAGTTTCCCACATACACGCGCTTTTACTGAAGCCAACCAGCGTGTACACGCGACTTGATATATAGAGAACCTTCGTATACGCGACTTGGTATATAGTGAACCTGCTTGTATACGCGACTTGGGCTTAACGAACCTGCGTGTATGAACTTTCTTGGCATGCTGTACTAAGATCTGTCCTCTGATTAAGTTGCCATCACCTGTACCAGCCTCTGAGTGAGTTGCCATCAAGGACAACACTTGAATCATAATGCCAACAACCCCTTTGGTTATAGTACCTAAAAAGAATGGTAAATGGAGGGTTTGCATTGATTACAGAGAATTGAACAAAGCAACCTTGAAGGACCAATTTCCTTTACCCTTTATTGATCAAGTATTAGATACTCTAGCAGGCAAAAAGTATTTCTCATTCTTGGATGGTTTTAGTGGTTACAATCAAATTCAAGTAGCACCTGAAGACCAGGACAAAACCACATTTACCTGTCCATGGGGGACTTTTGCTTACCGAGTACTTCCTTTTGGATTATGTAATGCACCCGCAACATTTCAAAGGGCAGTATTAGGAATCTTTTCCGATCTAATTCATGATTGTGTAGAGGTCTATATGGATGATTTTACAGTTTATGGTAACTCATTTGAAGAAGCATTAGAAAATTTGGAAAAAGTCCTTATTAGATGTAAAGAGACAAATCTTTCATTAAGTCATGAAAAATGTTTCATGATGTTTACTGAAGGGATTGTTTTAGGACATCATATTTCAGGAGATGGAATTAAAGTTGATAGATCAAAAGTCGAAGTCATCTCCAAGTTACCTATTCCAAATTGTCAAAAAGATGTTAGAATTTTTCTTGGGTTTACTGGGTATTATAGAAGATTTATTGAAAACTTCACCAAGATAGCATCTCCACTCTTCAAATTACTTACCAAAGATTGTGAATTCAAGTGGGATCCTGACTGTCAATCTGCATTTGAAACTTTAAAAACTAGAATATCTGAAGCACCCATTTTGAGAGGGCCAAATTGGAAACTCCCTTTCCACATTTCTACAGATGCTTCAGATACAGCTCTAGGAGCTGTGTTGGGTCAAAAGGATTTAGTTCCTTATGCCATTTATTACACCAGTAAAAATTTGACTCCCACTGACTTAAATTATACTGTGACTAAAAAAGAATTCTTAGCCGTTGTTCATGCAATCAATAAGTTTAGACACTATATAACAGGCTATGAAACTTTTGTCCATACTGATCATTCTGCAATTAGATATCTCATGAATAAACCTGTTACTAATGGCAAAGTTACAAGATGGCTTCTACTTCTACAAGAATTCAACATTATTGTGTTAGATAGACCAGGAAAACAAAATACAGTAGTTGATTTCTTGTCTAGAATTCAAAATACTAACGAAGATTCTCCCGTAGAGGATAAGTTTCCAGATGAATATCTGTTTGCAGTAACTACTAAAACTCCTTGGTATGCAGATATTGCTAACTATTTGGTTACAGGGAAGCTACCTCCACACTTATTTCCTAATGAGAAAAGGAAAATCATTCAGGAGAGATCAAAGTATTCTTGGATTTCTAATGAATTGTTCAAAACAGGGCTAGATTGTGTGATCAGAAGATGTGTTCGGGAAGATGAAATGCCTAACATCCTTAAGGCATGTCATGATGAACCATGCGGCGGACACTTTGCTAACAAGAGGACGGCCTATAAAATCCTTTCTTTAGGATATTATTGGCCTTCTCTCTTCAAAGATGCAAAGCAATATGTTAGAAGGTGTGACAGCTACCAAAGAGTTGGGAGACCAACTCCTTCAAATGAAATGCCACTACAGCCACAGGTACTCATCGAACCCTTTGAGAAATGGGCTCTAGATTTCGTTGGACCTATTAATCCACCATCTAAACAAAAGAAGTATATATTGGTTTGCACTGATTATGTTACTAAGTGGGTAGAAGCCAAGGCATTGCCTTCTGCCACTGAAAATTCAGTTGTTCAATTTCTTTTTGAGGATATTTTTACTCGTTTTGGTGTCCCAATAGGAAATTGTGACAGATCAGGGAAGTCAATTTACATCTAAATTGATGGAGAAGCTGATGGAGGAATACAAAATCAAGCATAGAAAATCTACTCCATACCATCCGCAAGCAAATGGTCAAGTGGAATCTACAAATAAAGCTCTTGAAAGCATCATCACCAAGACTGTTCATCTCCACAGAAGAGATTGGGCAGAAAGGCTTCCTGAAGCCTTATGGGCCTATAGAACTACATGGAGGAACACAACAGGACATTCTCCCTATGAACTTGTTTATGGGAAAGAAGTCTTGCTCCCCATTGAGTTTCAAATCAAGACCTTCAAGATGGCAGTTCAATTGGGGATGAATCTATCAGAAGCCCAAAAGCACAGAATGGACCAGCTAAATGGGCTAGATGAAATAAGACAAGATGAAATTCTAAGGACCGATCTAGTTCAGCACCAAAGAACTAAGTGGCATGACCGATATATCAAAGAGAAGAAGTTCCAAAAAGGAGATTGGGCGCTACTGTTTGATTCCAAGTTTAAGGACTTCAAAGGAAAATTTCAAACTCATTGGCTTGGACCATATGAGATTGATGAAGTCTTTAACAATGGAGCAGTTCGAGTAAAGACCATTGATGAGTTTCAGACTCCTCTCATTGTGAATGGCCACCGATTGAAAGTCTACCACAAGCCACTCTCAAAGGAGGAATTTGTTAAAATGTTCCAAGAAGATTCTGCAATGAGGCTGGTGGAGAAGAATTCTTCTCCTCCATCAGCCTAGTCTTTGTTTCTTTCAGTTGAAAAAAAAAAAAAAAGGTCTCTTGTATAAGCCTGAAAACCAATCTTGGATTGGCGGTCTTATGCATAAAATATAAGGTGAAAATCAGGGGCACCTGACACTTTATATTTTCCAAATAAAAAAAATCTCTCTCTCTTTCCATCTCATTCGCCATTTCATTCCACTTCATCTCCATTCCATTTCATTTTCATTCCACTTCATTTTCATTTCATTTCATTCATCTCACTCCATTTCATCAATAAAAGTCCCTCTCAGGACTATTTCATTCAGTTAAGTCTTCTCTAACTACTTTTTGTATAGACAGAAGGGTGTTGTTTCAGTTTCCGCAGCTGAGAACTGTTTCTGCAGCTCGCACCAGTTTCCGCAGCTCGCACCAGATTCCGCAGCCAGCACACTCTGTCTCTACAGCAGCAGTACTCTGTTTTCAAAAATCACAGTTAGAGGGCAACAAGGATGGGAGGCACCTGCAGGATCAAAAGGCAAGCATGGATCAACAACTTTAATGGTAAACCCATAAAGGTATGATCAAAAAAATTTTCCAAACAACCATTTAAACGTCATTTTGTGCATAATTATTAATCGTGGACAGAGCCACTAAATGCAATGATTAGGAAAAGATCATCCCATTTCTTCGCCATGATAATCCTTCATCCACCTCATACCCACATAACGGTCTCATAATCACTCTTAGTTTAAACTCAAATCGAGACTGCGCTTCCATTAATTAGCCGTACGAGGAAGAAGAGACCTATCGTACTACGTCTCTTCTCCACCACGATCTCCGCAGCCAAAACCGAAACGTGTATGTAAGCCGTCCGACTCCAAGGGATTTGGCCGTTATTTCATTCCCTTATTACTCCATTTCCGCACGCATTTGAACTCATTCTCGTGCTTGTCCTCCACTCCTTCACACTTACACCATTTCCACTCTCGTTTTTGCTGTAAACTCCACGGTTCTGTTTTAAACTCCACGGCTTCGTTTCAAACTCGTATTACCTTGCATAACACTGCGGCTATTCCATTTACAGTTGTAGTCCATCCATCTTTTCCGTGAGCTTCCTCCTTGAGTATCCATACACAGTCAAAGCTTCAACCGAAGTTGAGATGGGGAAACTACTTAGAGCAGAACCTGAAGGATCAAAGTATCTAGAAGGATACCCACAGACAAAGGAAGTGTTAAAGAAGGCAAAATGGTTGAAGTTCATTCAAAAATTCAAAGGATATGATAAGGAGGTAACGAAAACGTTTTCTCGTTCATTCAATGGACATACTGTGGAAGTAGGAGATATGAAATTCACAGTCACAGAGAACTCCATAGCAACAACAACTAATCTACCTACGGTGGGAGACCGATGGTTCAAGAACAGAGGGGTGGAAGATCAGGAATGGAAAAATATGCTTAAGAATCCAGGTATGGACACTTCAATATTCACCAAAGGGATTCCTGTACATGTTATTAAAGAAGAATGGACTGCATTGTTGTTATTAGTTCAAAAGTTTATCACATGTGAGGGCCGCTTTGGCACTATGTATATGTACCATGCTAGAATTATGATGAACTTCATGGAGGGACATGCCATCAATTTACCCTATTTTCTGTTAAGAAGCCTAACAAAAATGAGTTCCACTGTCCAAAAGAATATAGGCCATATTGAACCACACTTGTATCATCATGGGTTCATTAAGATTCTCATAGAGGACCAATTGAAAAACAACAATGATACATGGGAAAAGTTTTTAGTCAGGAATCATTTTCAAGAGGTAACTGAAGCTTCCGCTAGCAGCTCTCCTAGAGTCCCAAAAAGAAGTAGGAGAATGAAAAAGGATATTGCAGCCCAAGATCCTCCCATTTTAGAAACTCAGGAGACTACTCAAGAAGAAGAAGTGGAGAGAGATAAAACCAAGAAACAGAAAAAGGATAAAGGGAAAACAGTTGTCCAAGAATCATATTCATCCCCTGAACCTTCAATAGAAGAGGACTATCAAACCTTGACTGATAGACTAGTACAACTCCAAGCTACTACCCTCTCAAAGAAGAAACAAAAAGAAAAACAAAGCAGTCAGCAAAAGAGTACTAGTGTACAAGTGAGAAGAAGCAGTAGAGTTATAGAAAAGAAGAGTGTGACTAAAGAAAAACAGTCACATTTCATTGATTTGGGCACACCTAAAAAGACTCCAATCTAGCTAGATATTGAGCCAATTCCTCCACGAGAGGAAAGTCCCTTCCAAGAAAGAGAAAACAGTCCTCAAGAATTCGAGTTTAGGCCGAGACAAACACCTGACATTGACCCTGACCAGCAGGAGGCATACAATTATTTGGAGACCTTGGAGCAATCAGTTGCAGGTCCAAGCACTATATTGCCTCTTGAGGAACAAGTCCAATCTCTAAAACAAGAGGTGTTTGAGCTAGAAGTCTTGAACCGACATATTACACAGGAAAACGAAGCATTGAAAGAACAAGGCAAGGTGGACAAGATTGTCCATGACAACACCATGCTTCACCTAGGACTCTGGCAAAAGAAGAACAGAAAATTGAAGAGAAAATGCAAGAAACTGAGCAGGGCCTTGATCAATTTGAAATTCAAGTGTTTAGTCAGAAAACCAAGGACAATTTTGGCAACAAGGAGAAAGAGAAGAAGGCTTGATGTTTTGGTAGAAGCATCTGAGCACATGGACTGAAAAATACTGACAAAGTTTTGGTTGCATGAGGACATGCAACATCCTCATAGTGGGGGTATGTTGAGCCTCAGACCTGCACTTCTTTTCACATCCTCTCAGCCTCCTTTTTCATTCATTTCCCTCATTTGTCACTCATTTCCTCCATCAAATTGCTTAAATCATTGTATTTTAGGACTTTCACATGGTTTATTAATTATGCTAATGACTGTGTTGTTGGATTAGAATTTTGGTTCAAGACCTGCACTTTTCGCAGCTCACACAGACTTTCCGCAGCTGATCCCAGTTTTCGCAGTTGTTTTCTTAAACAGCATGATCCAGGTGTCCTCCGGTCAGAAGAGCCACATGGGCAAGTGCGTGGAACCAAGGACATGGTGTGTGTCCTTCCAGCTCAACCAAATCAGTTATAAACACCCATGGTCAACGAGGGGGAAACTACAGTCAACAAAGGTCATTGGCGGTGGCACGGCTCTGCGTGTTCGGTTTTAGAGCACGTGAAGCACAGCTGGCCTCTTCCTCAGCCACGCAGATGATGGGGAACACGAATCCAACAGGAGATTTAATGCCCACCTCGACCGTTGCCTAAATCCGTGGACTGTGCTAGATTACGTGTTTTTCACACAGCTGTTAGAATAGCGTAGTTTGTGATTAAGTTAGTTTTGTTTTTCTGCTATAAATAAAGCGTATCTGAACGCTGATTAGTTAGCTGTTGTTATGTAATTTTGATCCCCCACTGTACTCTTTATTTTGCTACATAATATATGAGAAGACCGTTCTGTTTCTAAGCGTGTAACTGATCTTTTGAGTTGGCTGGAGTAGGCAGAGGGCCCCTGTTTACTAAGGCCTGTACAGTGCTTTTCGTTTCCTGCATTTCTTCTTATTGGTTTATGTATAATAGTTGTACAGAATGCTTTTGATTGCTATGTTTTGATCATGTACAATAGCTGTATATAACTTTGAATTCTGCTCATTTATATTTCTGCACTTTTCCATGACTGATCAGTGTGTTTTTGCAGATTTCTTAGGTGCCCGAGACAGTTTTCTTACTTCTCTTTTTACAGCTAGTGGCATTTGTGATCGTCTTATCTAGACTGCTGATCTTTATTTTTGATTTCCATTAGTATCATTGCTTTAGTTTGCACTTTATTTTCTGCTCGTAGCTTATCAAGTTGTTTATCTTTTGATGGCTCTTTTTATCATAATCAACTAACTTTTAATGGAGCCAGAATATCACTTAAGTGCAGCTTGGTTTAATTTGTTTTAAGACTCACATTGCTAACTTGCTCATAACTCTTTCTTATATGATCAATCCAGCTGAAGGCGGAAAGGTTAAGGGAAAATTAAGTAGTGTGATTTGTCACTTAGATTGTACATTGCTTAAGATTTAATTGAAGAGTTAAAGTAGTTGTTCTTGTTTTTAATTGAGTTAAAATAGATGTCATTTTCAATCTCATTTTTATCAGTAGTAGAGGTACTGGGCCAATGCCATTGGTCTTTTATTTGATGATTTCATTTTCCTTCAAGAGTTAATTTCATTTCAGTTGTTATTCAAAGCTTTCTGGTAGATCACTTTTAAGTTTTAAGAAATCATTTAGTCGCCACACACACACACACACACACATTCACTCACTTCATTACATCTCCATCACATTTCATTAGGAAAATACAATCAAAAACAAACTAAAAAGATAAAAACGACAAAAGATCTAGAAAAGGTTATCTAAGTACATATAGTACACCTCACTTCATCAGCTTACGAGCCCCGGGTTGACATTTAAAAGTTGCAATTTAGACATCACTAAATTGACCAAACACATGTGACAAAGGATGCCAGGAAGAAGTTGGAGCCAACCGCAGAGGTTGGGATATTTGTGGGGTACACTGATATGCCCCACAACTATTGTGTGTATTTTCCAGACAGTGGTAAAACTGTTGTGCGACGGGATATAAAATTTCAGGAGGAGAAAGCCATGAAGTGTTCGCTTGAGAGGGAGCTACACTTGCATGCAGATGAGGAGCTATTAGTTCCTAAGGATGAGCTTCAAGACGTGGATCAGCCATAGGACGAGGTTCATGGAGTGGAACAGACCACTCATGCAGCGCCAACCATCAGAGGGCGAAAGCGCTTGACAGAAGCTGAGCGACTGGCTCAAGATGCAGAGAAAGTTGTAGGACCACCTACAGCCCAACGCAGGTAGAGACAGTCACCTGATCAGTACACTGGATACATGGCTCTGATGAGCAAGTGTGTTGTGACTGAGCCATCCTCTTTCGAGGAAGCTGTGGAGGATCCCGCATGGGTAGACGCCATGGTGGAAGAGTATGATTCTATTTTCAGAAATAGTGCATGGGAGATTGTTCCTAGACCGGAAGGGAAATCAGTGGTGGGTTCGAGATGGATCTACAAGGTCAAGCAGGCAGATGACGGGAGTGTGGAGAAGTACAAGGCAAGATTTGTTGCCCGAGGCTTTTCACAGATAGAGGGGATCAATTATGAGGAGACCTTTGCACCTGTCGCAAGGTATTCTTCCATACGGACGATTCTTGCTCTCTCAGCGCAGATGGGATGGCACATTCATCAGATGGATGTGAAGACTGCGTTCCTCAATGGAGTCATTGAGGAGGAGGTGTACATTGAGCAGCCCGAAGGCTTTGAGGTCTTCAGCAGCGAGTCGCATGTGTGCAGGCTCAAGAGAGCATTGTATGGGTTGAAGCAAGCACCACGTGCTTGGTACACACGGATAGACAACTATTTCACAGGACTTGGATTCTCCAAGAGCGAGGCGGATCCTAACCTATACTAGATTGTGGTGGAGGGCAAGTTGCTTATCATTGTACTGTATGTTGATGATTTGATTCTAACGGGTGATGATCTGTTGATACTATCATGCAAGAAGGATCTTGCTACAGAGTTTGAGATGAAGGACTTGGGCCTCCTTCACTATTTCCTAGGATTGGAAATATGGCAGCGCAGTGGTGGACTGTTTGTTTCTCAGGGCAAGTATGCTTGGGAGATACTGGAGAAGTTCAAAATGCATGGCTGCAAGCCTGTTCATACTCCTCTTCCTGGAGGTTGGAGGAAGGAGGATGCCACTTCGGGAGAAGAAGTGGATGCCATTGTTTATCGACAGTTGGTGGGGTTGCTGATGTATTTGGTCAATACACGACCTGATATATGCTATGCAGTTTACCAGCTTTCACAAGCTATGGTTAAGCCTACCAAGCTCTTCTGGAAGGCGGGCAAGCATGTATTGTGCTACTTGAGAGGCACATCAGGATATGGTTTGTGGTACAGACAGGAGGATGAGGTGAAGCTATGTGGCTTCACGGATGCAAATTGGGCAGGGAGCCCAACGGACAGAAAGAGCACATCAGGAGGGTTCTTCAGTATTGGATCGACAGCAGTTTCGTGGCACAGCAGGAAGCAGAGATCCGTGGCACTCAGTTCAGCGGAGGCCGAGTATATGGCAGCAAGTTTGGCTGCATGCAAGGCTATATGGATGAGGAAGATCCTGGTTGGTTTGTTCAGTTCTCATTTGGATCCCACTGTGATTTACTGTGATAACCATATTTGCATTAAACTCTCGGCTAATCCTGTATTTCATGATAGATCTAAGCATATTGACATCAGGTACCATCATATCAGAGATTGTGTGCAGCGGAGGATCATGTTGCTTTCATACATTCCAACGGAGGATCAGGATGCTGATATTCTGACGAAGGCTCTCACCAGGAGCAAATTCGAGTACCACCGAGGTAGGATAGGGGTTCCTGATAATCCATATCTTGTCGAGAGGGAGTGTTGAGATTGCAACAAGATGATGGAGCTTAGTGAAAAGAGTCGCCTTCACTAAGTGGGCCCGCAGGCAAATTATGGCGCAAGTTTTATTTTTTATCACAGTGTGGATGATCACAGTGTGGGTGACCACAGTGTGAGTGATCACAGTGTGAGTGATCACAATGTGGGTGACCAAAGTGTGGGTGACTAAAGTGTGGGTGATCAAAGTCTATTTTTAGACTAGCTGTCAAAAATAGAAAAGTCAAATATTATTGTCTCATAATAATATTTGGACTATAAACTTGATCTTATTCTCTTGGAGCACTTCAGTTTGAGCTACAGATGTGGCCCATGCAGCTGTCAGAAGGAAGTATGCTTTTCTTATGAGTCAGTTGAGTTGTTGCATGCATGACTTCAGTTAGAACTCAATCAGTTGAGTTTGGTGGAGTTGATTGTGGAGTTGATGGAGTTGTGTTCAGTTTGACTTGGTTAAACTAGTTGTAGTTAGTCTAATTGTAGATAGAATAATGATGAGTTGTTAAACTAATTATTAACTCATAATACAACTATAGAATACATCAGTTAACTCAGTTGCATGTCAGTGCATGTTCAGTTCAGCAGGGACAGGTGTTAGAGAATCAGATTGCTATCAGTTGTGAGTATAGTTGTGCATCAGATCTTGCACAATCAAAGGATTGAGTATGCCAATGAGTTTGCTCATGTATTTGCCCAGTTTGTAGCTTCTTCTCATGTCTTACACATTGTGAGTGATTCTTTGGAGGTGAAATACGAGTTTGGTAGACCATTCTCATTCATTCTTGAGCAGGTATTGAGCAGTGGAGGCAGGCAAGCAGTGGAATAGATTTGGAGATCAGATCTTAGCTGTATTCTGTGTAACAGGTGGAGCTGGTACTGGATTGCTTGTGATAAGCATTGTACTTTGTAATTTTACATGGTCTCAATCATTAATATACAGATAGTGTGGGGTTTTTAGCGAGATGCTTTCCCCGGGTTACATACTGTGTTAATGTGTGAATGCTCTTAATGTTTTATTGTTATTGATGTTGCTATATTGATGATCAACGTAGAGGAGCTTATGTATTGTGTATGTATTCCGCAATAGTACATGATCAGGATAATCTCTGTTGAATATGTGTTAAATTATTCAAAATTTCTACAAAGAATAGTGTATATATTTTACAAGATCCTTTTGTATAGTGTCTAGTTTCAACAAAGGAAATCAAGAATTTCCTTATCTTCTCAAAGGTTAACAAAGTTATATTTGATTTCAGGATCTCAATTTTAACCACCAACAAGCACAAGCAACAAAAGTCACCAATGTATATGATGCTTGAGTGGTTGCATTGGTTGTTTCATTTTACCTAACCAACAGTCAGAAAGCTGATTAGAGTAAGTAGGTAGGATTTCAGTTTGAATAAATTTAGTTTTCAGCAGCAAGTTTATGTTAGATCATATTTCAGTTTGCAGAAAAGGGTGTAGTTTCAGTTCAAAAGTTTTAGTCACAAAGATTATACAACAGGGCATATACATGTGTGGGATTGGCCCAATGGATCAGGCTACTAGTCAACGGTGTTCTTGACATTTCACAAGGAAATGCCATCCCCAAGTGGAGCCACTGTTAGGTTCCTATACCAATAGGAGTCATAATTTTTTAATGGCTAAGGTTAAGCCTTGTAATATGTACATACCTTTTCTTTCTACAAATGTTTTCCATATTCAAAAAATTAAAAAATGTAAAGAGGGTATGCCCTAAAAGAAAAATCAAAGGACAAAAACAATAAAAAGGTCAAAAAAAGATGAAAATATGAACCCCAAAGAAAGAAAAGACCAGGAAAGTGTGCAAGTCCAAATGCCACTACTATTTACTTTTCTGCATAATAATGATTGTGTGCAACTTGTTATTCATGCCACAATCCATGGTAATCAAACAGTTTAATCTTGGTTATTCCATATTTTGAATTTCATGTTTATAGATAGATAATGAAAATCTGACCAAACTATTTAACCTTGGCAGATAATTAGATTAGGTAGAGTGAATAAAAGGAGCTCAACTGTTTAATCTGAGCCCTTGGATATAATAAGGTTAGACTTAGTTAGACTACCATTGTAAAAGAAAAAGAAAAAGGTTTTGATAAGGGTTTTCCAGTTTAAGTGCACCCTAATAAAGAGAAGTAAAAATGGTAGGATGAGTAGGTGAGTAAGTAGAAGAATGGTTGCAAAATTATGATGATTGTCAAATAAGAGCATAATATTCACTTTCATCATCAAAAGTTCTAAGTATGGGTGAAAATCAAGCATGCATCAAAGTTCACAAAGTCAAAATGATTAACTTCCCTCACTCATTACATGTCCACTTAACTAATTTCCAAGAAAAAGTCTTAAGTACCTAAAATCTTAAGTCAAAGGGGCTCAAAGCATTTCTCTGACTTCTGGAGGGACCGGACCCTCGGCCCAGTGACTTACAGGTCCTAAGTACTAAAAATCCCCTCATAAACAGTCACCCCCTTCAAATCACTCATTTCCCCAAACAAATCCCTTTTCCCAAGAAAAAACACCATTATTTCTAAAGGAAAAGTGAATCCCCCCATATAAACCCCTTTCCACTCAAACAACTCATAAAAACCATCTTACCCTAAGTATTTTGTGTATATGAATAAAGTGCGCCAATCATGTGTTATACATTAAACTTATGGTAAAAATCCTTTCCGCCCATTTCATATTAATTTATTAACTTTATTATCTAAATCCCTATAAAACCCTTTTTCCTGTATATTTATTAAATCCCTATGTAAAATAACCCTACCCTTAGTTTTTATAAAAACTATATTACAACCCCTTACCCCGACAAATCAAATTAATTAATCGATCCGCGATTAATTACAGTTAATCCATCCAATTAAATCTCGCCTTAACCCTAAACTAATCCCATACCACCGCAATTAACCCATCGGGCCCCTTCCTATTACCCTCCGTGCAACTCCGCAGCACGATCGTCGTCTGATCTGAAGGCCCACATCCAATGATCATAAGCCATTTCACACGGGCCCCAAACCCGAACTTTACCCGCCTGAAATGGGTTGTTTTCCCTTAGGCCCTCGGTGCTACATGGCACCCGATGAGTGGAATCGGGCGACCTTCCCTCAAAACTGCCCACGCCTCATAAGATGTAGAAATTTTGAATAATTTAACACATATTCAACAGATATTATCCTGATCATGTACTATTGCAGAATACATACACAATACATAAGCTCCTCTACATTGATCATCAATATAGCAGCATCAATAACAATAAAACATCAAGAGCATTCACACATTAACATAGTATGTAACCCGGGGAAAGCATCTTGCTAAAAACCCCAACTATATGTATATTAATGATTAAGACCATGTAACGTTACAAAGTACAATGCTTATCACAAGCAATCCAATACCAGCTCCACCTGTTACACACAATACAGCTAAGATCTGATCTCCAAATCTATTCCACTGCTTGCCTGCCTCCACTGCTCAATACCTGCTCAAGAATTGATGAGAATGGTTTACCAAACTCGTATTTCACCTCCAAAGAATCACTCACATTGTGTAAGACGTGAGCCGAGGCTATAATACTGGGCAAATACATGAGCAAACTCATTGGCATACTCAATCCCTTGATTGTGCAAGATCTGATGCACAACTATAGTCACAATTGATAGCAATCTGATCCTCTAACACCTGTCCCTGTTGAACTGAACATGCACTGACATGCAACTGAGTTAACTGATGTATTCTATAGTTGTATTATGATTTAATAATTAGTTTAACAACTCATCATTAGTCTATTTGCAGTTAGACTAATTACAACTAGTTTAACTAAGTCAAACTGAACACAACTCCATCAACTCCACAATCAACTCCACCAAACTCAATTGATTGAGTTCTAACTAAAGTCATGCATGCAACAACTCAACTGACTCATAAGATAAGCGTACTTCCTTTTGACAGCTACATGGGCCACATCTGTAGCTTAAACTAAAGTTCTCCAAGAGAATAAGATCAAGTTTATAGTCCAAATATTATTATGAGACAATAATATTTGACTTTTCTATTTTTGACAGCCAGTCTAAAAATAGACTTTGATCACTCCTGCTGTGATCACTCCTGCTGTGGTCACTCCTACTGTGATCACTCCTGCTGTGGTCACTCCTACTATGATCATCCCTGCTGTGGTCACTCCTGCTATGATCATCCCTGCTGGGATCCAAAAATAGAACTTGCGCCATAATTTGCCTGCGGGCCCACTTAGTGAAGGCGACTCTTTTCACTAAGCTCCATCATCTTGTTGCAATCTCAACATAAGACGTGTGATGGCCCTTTAATACCGCTTCCCCGCCATTTCAATAAACCGCCCATCCATTCATTTAATTGAATTTCGCGCCATATTTCGAAATTCTACCCGTTAAACCTTATAACATGAAAACTTGTGTTTTCATGGTTTTCGCCCATTCGACTATGTAAACCTATGAAACCCTCCAGTGCCTCCCTGAACCTCTGCAACACGATTTCACCATATGTTTTCCGTCCAAAACTCTATTGCGACCCCTTTCCCAGCCATCCCTGTGCCAGAGAGCCATCAAGCACCCTTCATGAAGACCAGATCTTGGATAAATAGTTCTAATACTAGTCACAAAACTGGTTTATTCCAAGAATCAACAGAAAACCTCATTCAGAACTTGTGCTCAGAGGATGAACACAATTATATAAGGAAACAAAGAAGAATACAACTACACAGAGCATTGACAGTCAAAACAGAGCAACTAGACAAAGAATACAGTTACAAGACAAGTGAACAAAATATGCATGTACTTAACCTATATCCACTACCTGATGCCGATATACACAAAAATAAAAGGATTTACTGTTGAAATATACAATAGAAACCTAAAATATACAATGAAGGTAAAAGGACACAGTAAAGAATATTCAAAGTGTATCAGGGTTAAAGAGTATGAGATTGAAGACCAAGTCAAGTTAATCAACTAGCATGAAGATAAACAGCAAGGAAGACAGTTACAAAGCATAGCATACAGATTCATGTCAAAGTGAAGACAGATGAAAAAACAGAACGTAAAAGTAAAACAGTAAAAGTAAACTTGGATGCAGTAAGGGTTAAAAAGAGATGAAAACACTTTCACCAACAACAATGAAGTTTATCCAAAGTAAAAGTGAAAAACAGTTAAAAGAAATTTAAGGTTAAAAGATGAAATCAGAGCAAGAGCAGAAATGATACATTCTTCAGAAATTTCCTGTTTAAGTCATAGTTTTACAGAAACTATTGTGGCCAATCCAAGAAGTATTTTGAGAAACTGGAGGATTTTTTTGTTCCTAAAAAGCCAATCTACAAAAACCTATCTCACTTTTTACACAGGTATTACCAAAAGTGAGATAAGTGCATGTCTTCACAGCCTATTTTTCAGTTTGTGCAAAGTCCTGTTTTTGACATCTTTTTGCAGAGAATATTGTGAACAGCTGGAGCTGAATTTTGGGAAACTGAGAGAGGTTTATCTCAAAAACATTCTTATCTACAATAACCTCTTTCACTTTTTACATATCTAGCTCAGATTGAGATATAAAAGTGTATCATTGGACCCTAAGTTTGCAGAATTTATGGGGCAGAATGCACAAAGGAAGGAGGCAGTTAGTGACTTGGAAGCCTCATCATCACTTAAGAGTTGCTATCAAATTCGAATTTCTCTTATTTTTCACCATGAATCCATAAAAATAGTGCCAAGTAGATTCATTAGTTTTGAGTGTCCTTTATTTAAGTTCTATTAATGTAAAACAGTTTGAGATATTTGTAAAACCAATCTTGATATTTCTTCAAGATATTTCAGTTTAGAATTAGTATAAATACTTCTTCATTTGAAGTATTTTGGGGTGGATTAAAATACATTTTTGTAGACATTTTATATTGAGCCAAGGAGCTATTGTACTCAAGACTAGACTGGTTTTGGTGGATATGGAATAAAGCTAAGGACATTTCACTGGATTCTTGTGCACAGTTGGAACAAATAATTATTATCTCTTCATGTTTAAATATTGTTTTCTCTTCATGTTATAAATATTCATATGTGTCTCTTATGAAATATGAAAGGTAAACAAGGAATGATATCTCAAAATTAGCTTAAATTCTCTCTTTTTTAACTGTTTACCTTCTATATGTTTTCTACTAAACTATCTTGGTCTGGGAATTCTTAATTGCTCCCTTACTTCCGTAGTTCCCCCCCCCCCCTGGTCCATATTAAAGGATTCTTCATTGCCCTTTGCTACTGATCATCCTTCTTTTCTTCATCTTAATCCCGGTTAAGGATCCTTCATTGCCCTTTTCCCTGGTTAGGACTACTTCATCCATTTGAACCTGTAGATTTGCTTTTAGTTGTGCTAGCCTACCCTATGAACTCTTACTTTAGTGATTGATCAGATCCAGTTAAGGCACTCTTTGATTGACTCCATAGCCCAAGGGCTTGAACACTTGTTCTGCCCATCTGTTTTCTTAATTCCACCACCCAATCAAAACAAAACATCATGAGCACTAATAACTAGCCTGAAATCCCACCCAAAACAAAGTTAAATTATAAAGAGAGAGCCCTCTCTGGACTTAGGTTGGCTAGAACCTAAGTCTAAAAGATTAGGTTTGTGGTTACCTCGGAAATTTCTTTCTTTAACCTTGAGAAAATTCTGAGTGATAACAGGGCTTACTGACACTCCTCATCCCAATGGAACCTTGTTTCCTTCTTTAAAAAAATTTCCATTGGGGTAGTGATACGAGCGTATCCTTTAATAAACTTCCAAAAGTAACCTGTATCTCCTAGGATAGACCTCAACTCCCTAACTGACGTAGGTGGTGGTAGATCCACTATAATTGTGATCTTGGTTGGATCCACTAGCAAGCCTTGATTGCAGACTACCTGTCCCAATAAAACTCCAAAGATGAATAAAATATACATTTTTGACATTTAATGAAATTTGCATTTGTTTACGTCTGTCCAACATCAACTGTAGAAGCTCAGTGTTCCTTTTTAAAAGACTGAACAAAGTCCAATCATCCAACTAAACTTCCAAGAACTTGTCGATGAACTCCTTGAAGCTCACAATCACTATGCATGAGAAAATATCCAATGCATTCTTCAAGTCGAATGGCATGATAATATACTAAAAAACATCCCCATTCTATCCTGAAGATGGTCTTATACCGATCTTCCTTTGCAATATTCACCTGGTGACATTCCGAAAATCCATCAATGGTTGAATGGGCCTCTTTTCCACCTACATTATCCATTATCTCATCAGTGAAGGGAGTCAAGAAGGGATCATGCACACATGCATCATTTACCTTTCAAAGATCCACACAAATCCTTATTTATCCCATCTTATTATTCTGGACCACCATAGAGTTGATCAACCCTTACTCTTTATTGGCTCAATAATTTCGACTTGTAGCATTTTTTCCAATTCCCTTTTGACCTTCTCTTTGTATATCAGATTCAGCTAATATGGTTGTTGTTTTACCAACTTGGCATTAGAATTTAACGATATTGTGATCTTGCCCAATTCTCCCATAATTCCCTTCATTTCCTCAAATGTGTTGGGGAATAAATCCTGATACTTGTAAAGTAAATCAATGATCTTTTGTATGGTTTCATCATCTAAGTAATCTCCTATAACTGCCATTTTATGATTTTATATCGTCCCAATATTCACCTTCTTGTTTTTTGTCGGTTGCGCATAATCAAATGATTATAATGTTGGTCCACTCACTTCACGCTCCCCTTCAACTTCTGGAATCTATATATTCCTAGGATTTGCATCATCCTCTCCCAACTCTACTACATTATAAAATTCCATAAATTCTTGGAATTTTTAGGAATGTTGGTGTTCAGGACATAATGGTACCTTCCTTATCAATTTTGGTTATCTTATGGTGAATATCTTCCATCACAATATCTTTAGGGCCTTTTTGAGCACTATCTCCTTCGCTTCAAAATTGAAAATGCCCTTAAAGATTTGTGCCATCTCATTCCATTCCACAGTTCCTCTGTGAACTTCCAACTCCATATACCAGTTAATGGGGAAAGTTTCCAGTGTATGTACAAATTGGTGTACCCATTCCCGCTGCAGTACATGTCCTTGAGTCCGGGTCACAACACATTATTTCAAGTAAGTCCCTCAACACTCCATTCTTATGTACTTGGCCCTAGACACCCCTAAAGTGGTCCTAAACCTGATGCATAGCAATTGTCTACATTGCACCCATCCCTTAATCTAAATCTTGTACACATTCCACCACCTGGATGGGGTTGTATGCAATGAAACATCCGGTGTGGAAATCCTTATTTGTTTTGGTACTTATTCTTTAAATTCATGCACAAAATTCATCACTTCTGATAATCCATCAAAACCAAGTGAGTTGTGCACTTTTTTTCCTATCTAGTGCACTACCTTGGTGAGGTACATGCATCTTCGAGTGCTCACTTCGTTCAATATACTATGCCATTTTTGCATTTCCACCTCTAATTTAGAAGTGCACGGTCCTGCGGTATGTCAAGTTAGAATTCCATCAGTAATAGGATTCATGTAATACTCCATGTGAGCTATCACATTGTAAATATTATCCAAATATTCTTGGCTTAGCTCTCCCTTCGCCGAATCAACATACCTGTCTCCGTCCTATGGGTCTAAAGGTGCTATTACTTGAACTCCCCCCACCTTAAAGGTTATCTACCTCTTATTCATGTTGATAATTACCTTATTGTCAAGTTCCCAATCAATCCCCAAGAGATCAGGGTATGGATCGATGTCATCCACGATCTCTATGACCTCAAATTTAGCAGTACTCCTAACTCCATCGATATCTACTAACACACCCATCAATATACCAATAGGGAATATGAAATTTTGATTGGCTAGCCTCAACTAAATAGGAGACCATTCTAGCTTTGACATCCCCATAATCTCCCACGTACTCTTCAGAAAAATATCCACATGAGATACCAAGTCCAATATGATATTGTCCATCTCATAATATCCCACTTATGTGCCAAATCTAAATTATTGGCTTGTCCTCTTCCTCCACGCTACCTGGTTTACTACACATGGTGATGTTCACATGACAACTACCTCAATCTCCTTAGCACACTATTCTACCATTTTCCTAAATTTCTCCAACGTTTATTCGTTCCTTACCAACTCGAGGAAACTCTACAGCAAGTTCTAAACCAAATCTACCTCTATCACAGGCCCTCTACAAGAAGTGTCATCATATACAATCATAATTGAAACCTCCCATAGTAGGTTCGATCTATCCCATTTTGTGGAAAACATATCCCGTCGAGATTCCTTGTAAGTCACCTTTTCTTTGGCTATATCGGACCTTGGAGGGGGTTTGGGCGCCTTACTGACCCAGTTTAGGTGTTAATCCCCTTGTTTCGCAACATCATATCCCTTCCTAATGCCTCCATGCCTTACTATACCAACTCGTCGTTGGGTTCTACGAGGCTCAATTGCTATCATTTGTAAATTCGACCGCTTCTTCTCCTACCATTTGGTAATCAACTACAGGTTGTTTTCAATCATATGGTCCAATTCTCTACAATAGATACACATGCAACAGGGATCAGGGAAATCCCACACAGAGTGTCCCTACTGTCCATAATTATAACAAATAATTGGTCCTCGACCTCTTCTAGATCCACCTATTCCTCATGGTGGTCCTAGAGGACCTATAACTTCCATCCCTTTCACTCAGCTAAGTTGATCGTATTGTTCTACTTGATTATACCCCGACTAATTAAAACCTATCGTCACAACTTCAGTTCCTTGCACTCGAAATGCATCAAACGTACATTTACATATCAACTCTAATGTGAAACAATTGTAGGTATCATGTCCCACTAAGTTAAAGAAATCACAAAACAAAGTGTGTGTAGTCACCTCAAATTTCTGCATCATCGGGAAATGTTTTAGTTTATGGCCCCATACTCAGCAAACATTGCACCACAATCCTCTACCTTGTGCAAGAAGATTAGTTGCAACTATCACTATATATTCTATCAATATTTTAAACTCGTTCTAGTGGTTACCCTCTATACTATAGATGGTGCACCACACCTCTTCTCGTTTCTCTTTTCCCTTCATCAAATCTTGCCACTTTAAGGTTGAAATAACACGTTGAGACTGCACTTGCGCCATGCCATTATTTTCTTTGTCCCCTGTTGTAGAAGCTTCCAGCTTCAATGAAATATCCAATGCATATAATTGTGAACCAATCCACTATTGTGTCATGGGAACTCTTATACGTGGGAGTAATCTTGTAATGAATCACTCCTTATGTTGTGCATATGAGATCTCAAATGTCAACCTATCCTTCAAGATCTTGAATCTTTAATTGAAATCCCAAACAACCTTGTTTGGGCCCCACTTAATTTCTTTAAGCTCCATAATGTATTGGGACTCTAACTTTGTCTTCTAAAATTCCTCGATCAAAGCCTTCTTGATTTTATCTAATAACCTAGTCTATCCAGTTAGAGTCACACCTTTATACTTAATGTACCAAGTTAACGTGTGATCCCTAAAAGTAATGTCTAGTTGCAGAATCTGTGTTTCCTGATCTCTGACTTGATTTGTTATCAAAATAGCCTCATAAACAAACAAATGTTGTTTGGATGCTCATTCTCATCACCATGGAACATAGGCATCCTCAACTCTACTCTTGCCATTATGTTATGTGTAGTGCTTCTTGATGTAGTGCTTCCTGATGAATTGCTCCCAAACACACCACCTTCTCCACAAGACAGATGTGCATTGGTATGCACAAAAACATAAACTTCAATACCTTGCAACACTTCCCCTATTGTCTGACCAACTCCACTACTATTATTCCATCTAGCCCCTTGACTATTATTATTTTCTACAACATTCATCACAATGTGTTGAGTTCTTACTTCAATATTCGTAGAAGCACATGAAGTCTAGGTTTAACACCAGGCATGGTTTGACTCTACTGTCTAAGGTACATAAACTTTGTATTATGTGGGATAAGTTGCTCTTCTTCCTCCACCTTATGTGTGGTGTACCAAACTATATTCCCCCATAATTATAATCACTTACACTACTTCTCGTCCCCTCGTGGCATTTTGTCACCTCTTTCCCTGTATTTCTCCTTACGGTAGACATCAACACTAATTGATCTCCTCCTGCACCACTCCATCGAGATCGCCATCCACTCCTCAATGTGCCACCCTCAAAACTCTCTATCTCCATTTTGTCTCTTTGTCTTTAAGTCCACAGTCCCATATTCACAAAGATAGAAATAGAAAGAATGGCTTGACATTGCCACATTATCATTGAGTCTATGTCATCAATGTCATGTCATGTCTTGTCAAAGTGTCATGTCAAGTGTTATATGAGTCCTAATTTTCCATATCATTTATGGATATGATTATGTAATTTTTATATATGAGAAATGTAATGTAAAGTGGAAGTACAAGATTCATCTATAGAAGGTGAAAAGTCATGAAGGAGTCAAAAGGTCATGTGGAAGTCAAACAATCATGAGGTTAATCCAAAATTTATAAGGGAAGTGAAGAGTCACCCCATATGTTATAAATACAACCTCATAACTCAAGAAAACAACTTTTCACTTTGGTTCCTCCTACCAGGCATTAGAGAGGAAGATAGTTCTTTTGGAGGAGAAAGTGGTTGCTCTGATCCAGTATTGGAGCTAGTGGTGTTCATTGTACTGATCTATCTTGGAACTTTTACTTAATACTTGAAGCTCATTGAGCCAACGCAGTTTCATGTGTATGTCGTAAATGTTGTAATACTATTCTTTGTATGTTTGTGATATATGTTGTTTTCATCTGTACTAAAATTGAACTATTTTAGTGGCTTTGGTGCTTATCTTGTTGAAGGTGTATTGTATTTGTTTTAAAAAAAATGCTTCTATGTGAACTATTTCTCTAGTTGATCAATGATTCATTCATATATATGCTCATGTGTCTATACTATATTAGTATTATTACTCTTATTTTAAAGGCTCACTTTTATTTCCCTCTTCAGTGAAAGAACCTTGATACATTCTGCAACTAAACATTCCACAAGGCATACCCACTTGTTCATTCAAAAGTACATTCACATTTCTCTCTCGTGCTAAACATTGCAACCAAGAAAAATCTTTAAGAAAAATGTTAGTCAGGCCTTATTTCCAAAAGGGATCCTACACCAAAAGGTGTGAAGTCTAATCGGGACTTTTCATTGGGGAGACCCCCTTGCAAGTTAGCGGGATCCAACACCGTCAACATATATGTACCTAATAGCCAACATATGTAGATGAATTATGCAAGTTAACTTTTAGTTCGTAGGAAAGTAGACTATTTTAAAGGCATTGATGTTTTGCACTACATAAATTGATGTAATGTACTATATTTAGCTATGGTAGGGTTGCTGAGCTTGATTCAAACTATTGTCTGTTATAGCACGCTGTACATATTTATTTATTATGAAGTAATGAAAAACTGATGTATTTCCCGTACATATGTTTAAGAACAAATGTGGTGTCTAATCATTGTTATTCATAGGGTTATATTTCTACAGTTTACACGATTGAATAATGTTAATTCAGTACTCTATAGTGACCTACGTCGCAAGGGAAGTTGGTGCGAATGTAGTGTTTCTATAATAATGACATTGTGGGTGGTTGTTACAGGGAAAAGTGTCTATTTAGAACTTCTCTATCCCACTAAGGTGTGACAGCTGCCTTAGAAACAAACAGAGAAAAACTACCTTTGCTTTTCCTTTATGAATTATAGATAGAGAGGAACAGAAAGACCAACCTCTGTGTTGCGCTAATCCTTCGATTCGATCCCTCTCTTCTTTGATAGTCCTCAGCTACCTGCTCCCTTGCACGTCCAGCTTCACAAAGTACCTGTAAGATCATAGAAGCATAGCACTACAAAGACATGGATCTATAATCATAAACAATCTAGGATCAGATGTAAATTGATCATAAAAATGTAACAAGCATCAATGATACAAAAGCATGGAGGAAAACTCAAATAGTTTTTATTGATAAAAAAGAAAAGATCCAGGAGGAGTTACAACCAGTTGTTCCGGCCCAGCATCAACCTCCCAGCAAAGAAGCCCCTCTTCACCTCAAACAAAGCTTAGATCACCCAACAATCTGATGTTTGTCTCTAGAAACCAACAGCAATTCCTTACAATATGTAAAATTCCAGCCCCTGGATCTCTGGGATGAGGGATCCATATATAGATATCTGTAAGGGGGATGAGTCAGCTTGTGATTTGATTAGTGTCTTCTCTCTGATAGTTCTTGCTTCCACTTGGAGACTAAAGGCCTCTTACTCATCCTTGGTCGAATTCAGTGAGGCAAGTGTCACAGGAGAAGATTCTGGAAGCTTCCATTGCCTCTCCACCTCGCGGAATGACACTGCCATTTGTCATTTCTCGCCCATTGCACCCCACGGAAGGGACTTTTGAAAAACAACGCACCCTCACAATGTATTTAGGTGGGATGCAACGCACTTAGCCAGTGGAACAGCTGCAATGATCCTGTTTTGACCAATTCTGAGCAGTTTCTCATGGACAACTTCTTGGAGAAGCTGTAATCTGTTGACCTTGTTCCTTTAGGGGTTAGAACAACACTTTTAGGGACTTAGGAGCCCTTGATTTATGGACATTTCATGTTTGGGGTTGCAGGGCCCAAAAATGTCTATAACAGTTGCCCCCTAAATTATGAGGCCGTTAACCTTTTGGTGTCGGGTGAAATGCTTCATTATGAGGATCCGAAGTTCTTTCAATGCTGGGAGGAGACCTGTAATAAGATACAATACAATACATTATCTTCATACTATTTTCATGATCTAGCTGAGGCGGGCATTCCCATGCTCAGCTTTATAAATTCATTTTCATGTACATAGGACAGACAATCGTCTGAGTGTATACTGATGATTCTGGTAGAGCCATCATCCTTTTGAGTGGATGATTATCTGTGCAGCAATGATGTACATTTAATGTCTTTATTTTCCCTGAATATATATCGCAACCCGGATGGATGAAACTAGATCCAGGGTCTTCAATCTCGTTCGATCTTCACTCGAAGTACAAGTCGATCCATGTGAGAAATGTTCTGAAGTCGAACATGGAAAGACATCGCTTGATTACCAGTCAATGATGTAAACTGTTAACAAGTGCGAGAGGAATCACCGATAATGATAATGACCCTCAAGGTACTGCAGTACAATTCACATGGTGTGAATAAAGGACTTGTCGTCGAACACCACGCAAAATCTTTCGGTCGAAGGCCATTGATGTAAACCTGTCGCCGGAAGTGAGAAACTTGCCATTGAGGCATGCAAGCTTCAAAGTAATGAATGGGGTGTTCCTAGATCAACTTCTTGGATAATGAGCTGATGTCGACAAGAAGTGATCCGTCACAGGAGGGCCTTAATGAATCCCACATCAATGACATAGAACGGAGCAAATGATTTTAATGGAGCTGAAAACGATCTGGTGATATAAGGTTCAGGGTGGCGGTCATGAAAGAATGGAGTATAATGTATGGTAGTGGGTGAGACACAGGTGAATTCACATAATGACTTCTCTTGAACATATCGGCGACACTAATGTGATGGATCGGTAGCATTAACCCCAAATGTGGATGGTATGGCATGACCATGGTGATGTGACCGGTGAATGAAACAACCCAACCCGACTCGGACACGGAGTGGAAGTGTCATGTTCAAGAGCGACTTGCTACCAACAAAGTTTCTTTGAGTTTTCTTCCCAATTTTCCCCAGTCATTGCTGACCAGTACCTCTTTATTTTTGTCAAGCTTGAGGAGGATAACATATGCTTGTTCTATAATTTGCCCTTCGGGCAAACCCATCGCTATGTTTTAACGAGCCTAGCGATAGTGAAACTCGTTCTCGTCTATAGACAAGTTTGTCGCTATTAATCTTTTTAACGAGTTTAACGACAAAGATAACTCGGTCCTTTTCAATTTTAGAGAGTCTGAAAAGGAACGTAAAGGTAACTCCAAAATTCCTTTTTCGTCATCTAATCCCTTAAGTCCGAAAAAGTATAAAACAATACAGAAGGGATGAATTTTCGATACTTTTTAACGAGCCGAACAAAACAAGCGCTCGATCTTTTTGTGTAATAATCCCTCAGGTCCAAAAAGATTAAAATCTAGAGGAGGGATAGCACTTCGTGTCCCTTTAACGAGCTGGAGAGGCCAATGGCTCGGCAATCTTTTCATATTTTACGAGTCAGTTGAAAAGAGCTTAAAGGAGACTCGTGTTTTGAGGAACGAGTGATAAAACGGGTAGCAGCTGATTCCAGGTAAGGTTTGGAATTTTCCAATCACGGCAGTGTCACAAGGATGGCTATTGAAATCACTCTTCACAGTTGTTCCTCAAAATGGGTAAACAATCAAATGGAGGTGAATGATCGGCCAATGAAAAAGTGGAGGTGACGGTGCAAACACGACCAAGGATTTAATGGCTGAAGTACTACATTCACGATGGTTATTTACCGGGGAATAGTTCATTTTTTAACGAGCTTAAACGCGGGTGGAAACATTTGCTCATGTCTTATGTTTATTTTTTAATGAGCTTGAACTATGTGCTAAAACTGCTCGATGTTAGGTTTATTTTTTAATGAGCTTGAACCCTGCGGTAACACTGCTCGTGATAAGTTTGCATGCCCCCAGCATAATAACGCAAATCGAGGTGCATGCCCCCCAAGCTTCATTGCATTCAACACGGTGGTTGGAATGAAGGTTTACCTTCGAGATCTGTTTCATTTTTTAATGAGGTTGAAATAGTAAAATAACTATCCTCATGACTCCTTGTTTCATTTTTTAACGAGGTCGACACGAGATAAGAACCATCCTCGAAATCCACCGTATTTACAGTATTTGATAGAAAATCAAAACCTGATGGATGATTAAGGTCACCGGAATAATCTTCGCGGTAATTCAGAAGATGGGAGCGATGGTGGTAATCTTCCCATGGTGCCTCTCCTATCATCATTGATTGACTGATTCCTTTGTCTGTAGAATGTACATGCGACCAAGGATCTGAAGAGGTGCCATATTCTTTAGACCTATCTATCCAAACACTCGATGAGCGTTGATTTGGGTTTGCCTCCCAAGCCAAGAAAATTGATTGTTATAATATTTCTAAAATGGCGATGATCCATGCTGACAAAATGTTTAGGAATCTTTCGAATCCATTAGATATAGAAGATTTCATATTGCAGGTTTCTACTATGGCCACTTCTGCCAAATTACTCGGAGGCGGTAGGGAAAAAGTACCCATTAAGGCAGGGTCTTTTAGGAGACCTACTCCGATATTTTGAAGTGCATGATTGCTTCCATGGATCATTGGAATGCTTCCCATAACTTGTGAACTGTTGGGGAGAAATGTTTGTTGGTCGATGATTGTAATTCCTCCTTGAAAGGGAAATGCAATCTTTCTAAAGTAGGTCGACACAACTGCAGCCATGGCATATATCCAGGGCCTTCCCAGTAGGATGTTGTAATCGAGGTTTCCGTCGATTACTTCAACATCAATTTCTACTGTTTTTCCCCCCAATTCAACTTGCAAGTTACTTAAAATCCCGTATGGAGTGTATGATAGTCCATCAAATGCTTTTAATGTCGTTGACGATCTCGACAAGGGTGGTGAGCCTCAATTTTTCCAGCAACTCATCGACATAGTACATGTAGATTCCCCCTCATCAATAATTGTTCGATGAACAGTTTTTTTGAGGGCTTTCACTTGAATAAGGAAAGCTAGTTGAGCTGGTAACTGAGGGTCATATCCTTTGTGATTAAATGATACAAGATTGGAATCCGCTGGGTCAATCCCACCTATTACTGATAATAGATTCTTCTTTTGGGAGAGGCAATTTTGCGGTACCTCAAGTGTCGACATAGCGGACGACGATTGGGCCAGGTCCTCTACTATATTATAATTCTGTGCTACTTTTGCACAAGGATTAAATGTCGATTTGTGTACTACTCCCTTTGGCAACTTTATCATTGGTTCAGGAATGATGGGTGGCACAACTTCGGTGAAAGTTGTAGTCGAAATACTAGGTTGTTCATTAGCCTTGTTATTCGACAGCCGTGGATTCTCGTAATCTTTATTCCTTGTCAAAGCATCATTTTGGTGCTTTGAGATAGACAACATAAGCACTTGGGATCGGGAAGCATTTTGATTAGCAACCAGTTTGGTTCCTGGGTTTGGAAACGGATCAGTCAATACTGCTGAGGTTTTTGAACTCTTAAAGAGTTTCTTGACTTCAGCTTTATGTGGACAATCTCTCGTCCAATGATCCTCATCACATATATGACACCCCGTAGGGGGTTTCCTTTGCCTAGAAGGGTTTGTAGAAGTTTTTTCAGGAGATGATTCCTCCTGTTTCTTCTTCTTCCCTTTACCTTTCTTCTTGCTCCCTGGTTGTTTGGTTTCTTTGCCTTTATCTGTCGATACGGCATTTACTTCCGAAGCAAGAAGTTCATCTTTTGCATTTTGACTTGAAATCTTACGGGCCTTTTTGGATGTAGCCTTTGTCGATTTCGTGTTTGTTGTGCCAATCACGCCATCACCGGCATGAGAGTCATTGTTCGATTTAGGAGGAGGAGGAATTGAGAATTCCGGTCTAGGGGCGTCAGGTATTTTATCGTAGAGCGTGCCGGACTGAGTGTAAATCAAGTCCAGATATTGCGCACGAGCGATAACTTGCTCTGCTGTTACAACTCCCCCCTTTGCCACATCTTCCATGATGGAAGGCAGTAATGACTTGATAAACCATTCAGCTAAGAGCTGATCGGGGACATAGGTTTTTACCATTCTACGACGACGTCGCTACTCATGTATATGATCAGATATGTGAGTGGCCATTGTCTGTTTGAAGTTGGTAAGAATTTCTGTTCCCGTTTCTTACCTTATTGGTAACTGAAAATGGGTTAAAAAGGTTGTGGCTAAGGTACTGAAGTTGTCGAACAAAGCTCTAGGCAATTCGATGTACCATTTTGCCGTTGGACCTGTCAACGTCCTCTGAAAGAGGCGAAGTCTTATCGAATCATCATTTAGGGTGTTTTTTGAACACCATAGATGAAAGGTCATCACGTGATTCGATGGATCTTCACCCGGATTTCCATTAAATTTAGGAATATCTTATGGAAGTTTATGCGGAACCGCTGGCCACCAAGGGGCGTAAGCAATTGGATCGTTTGTTAACAGATTTAAATCAGGTAACTCTAAAGTTGCCACAAAGGGTAACTATTGATTCAGGTTAGGTGAAGCATACCCAGGATAAGATGGGATTGCCTGAGCAGTTGATCTTTGCATATCGGCATAATGCATTTGATGTTGGTATGTTTGGTACGGTTGGTGGGCATGACCATTGTAAAATGGTTGATTTTGACCATTTTGAATGTACGGCTGTGCACTATTAGCACAGATTTGTTGCTCAGAACCTTGGTATACTTGTTGGAATTGCGGTTGTTGGTATTGTACTAGCCATGGCTGTGAAGCCATGTGCTGTTGACCAATGCTAACAGTTTGACCAAGATGAGGTGTAATTGTACCCTTCTGAACCTGTGTCATTCCAGCAGTCGATAATTGTGGTTGAGTCGCAGGGTCAAGGGGCTGTTGCATTACAACCTGAGAAACCTGAGGTTGGCATACAACAGGCAGCGCTTGAACTTGTGACACCGTCACAATAGCTGGCGTAGTTGGTATGTTTGACATAGGTAAGCATTGTTGCATCGAGTATACAACTCTTGGTTGTTGAGGTAGTATTGGTACCCAACTGCTTGAGGTAATTCCAGTATAACCTGAATGTTGTTGTGAACTCCCGTATGGATATCCTCCCGGAGGGGATAATGAAAGGGTATACTGCCCCCCATACAGTGGTAATCCAGAACTCAAGGGAATTGTTTACCCCTGGGGGCCGGACTACCCAAATTGACCTCCAAATGGATCAATTTTTTGAGACTCAACATAAGAGTTTCCAGATATTATTCCGGATGAACAAACAGGAACGGACCATTCTGTCGAAATAGCCCCTGAGTGGACTCCTTCTAGCGGTTGAGAGCTAGTTGGGACAGATGGTATACCGACGAACATTTTCGGAGTGATAGTAGGGAGTTCTGCCGTCGATGTGTCAGACGACACAGTCCTAGATGTTGACGGTTGTTCAGACATTTGTAGTCTATCCAAAATATTACCTAGCGATTCTACAGGAGCTTCCGTTGGTGGTAGACTAACTTCTGATGAAGAAGGATATAGAGTGACCCCGACTCCAAATTGCGTTGGAGTACTTGTTGGAGGATCTTCTACAATTTCTTCTATGGCAATCAGACCAGGTGGAAGGGGAAGACCGTCAGGTCCATAGAATATTTCTGGTGCCAAAGAAGGTGTGAAATCGGCAGCGACAGATGTTTGAAGAGCAAGACTCTCTGAACCTGTTGTAGATGGAACTGGTTCGGTAACACAAGTGTTTACTATCATACTAGGATCAGTATCACTGTCCTTCTGTGGCTGCTGAACTTCTTCTATAGAGGCAGGGATTCCAGAAATGTTTGGAGTAACCGGAGTCTCTGATGTCGTTGGAACACTTGTTCTAACTTTAATAGGAGATTTGGAACCGGTTAAACGAGTTTGCTTTGTCCGTACTGGCTTCGATTCTGGAGACAAAGACGGTTGACTCGTAAGCCTCCGAGAACGACGGGGCTTCAATTGACTTTCTTCCACAATTGTGGATTACTCGATCAACTAAAATAAAGGGGAAGTATGTTTCCGAATTAAATGAATTTTAGACGCTTTGACACAACTTGTTTTTTCAGTTTTTAAGAGTCGAGAAAAAACAAAAGATGACTCTAGTCTCCTTCGATTTTTAATGAGCCTGAAGTGACAAGTGCTCAGATGGACCTTTTCCGTTAAGGAGTCTAAAAAGGAACGAAAGGGACTGCTCTGGAAATCTAGGTAGAGGGAGTACCAAACCAATCGCAAAACTGCAGAATACTTTTTACGGTACGGCAGTCAATCTTCCCGAATGCTGTGTTCAGTGCATTGCGATCGATAGGGCAGCAGACACAGCTTCCTATGGATAAAGGATTAAGCCTATTGGGGTCTCCCAAAATATACTCAATGGTACGTGGGAGCACAAGTACATACTGGCACTCATCGTCTCAAAGTGGAGGAATCACCCAACCATCAGTGAGAACAACAGTTACCAGGCTTTACGACGCTGGAATACGTCTCTAGCCTAGACTTCTAAATGTTGTGCGTTAAGTTCCAAAGCGTTGTTAGATTCATTGAATTTATTTTAAGTTGATCTTGTTTATGAAGTTTGCCTTTCGGGTTCACCACGAGATGTAGATGTAATTCCTAAAATGCAATCTAAGATGATAAACAAACTTTTTATCTCTTTTATGCAATGAAAATCCTAGCTACTAGGGAAAAGAAAGACAGAATCTTTTCACAAAGAGCAAAGAGCACACTCTAAATGCACTTTCCTAAATCAAGCCAATCAGACTGTCTATATGCAAATGCACATGCATGTATTTGTTTTTCGACTTTCTTAGTATATAGATGCTAAAAAGAAAGTTGATGCACAAATCTGAATTTCTTTTCAAGCGACAAATATCAACAAGCTTCTTTTCGAAATCAAAAAAAATGGAGACGATCACAACACTTCACGATTTTGAACTGAATACTTGTTCTTGACACTAGAAAATTACAAATTCAGACCAAAAGCAATAGTAACAGGATAATCGACCATCAACAGCAATCAAACTCTTTCCTACGATTGAAATCGACACTTGCGACAGTTTCAAATCAAAGGACGACAATACGATTACGCTACTTTTGCAAAGGAGAACTATAAATGACTCAACAAACACACAAAAACATCTACAGTTCTTTTTTACAAAGGAGGCAGAATAAAAGCAAGGAAAAGGGGTTTCAAACAGACATATACTGATCACAGGCAGCAAAATTCAGGAATAGAACTGGAAAGAATGAATCACAGAAGCCACAATTGCACAGAGCTAGTCTGATCAGCGCACCTGTAACATAGAGAATCTGAAATGCGGCATAGGTTTTCCACTCGGGAAGTGTGCTAAAATCCAGAATCTCTGAACAGTACCTACGCTGGGCCAGAAACGAGACTCTGTTCGGGTTCCGGGTCATAGTTTGCAGTTCAGTTCTTGGGTTTTGGCCGAGTAAAAAGCAATCAGTAATGCAACAATCAGGTGTAGATCTAAGGAGGATCTAAGAGCTATCACAAAGGCAATCAGATAGTTTGTGAATCAATTGTTTAAATCATAAACAGATCCAGTGGATGGATTGAAGCAGCAATTATCTACTTTGCATTCATTATGACAAATGCAGTTCGAATGCTACTTGTAAGTTTATGAAATAGACAACAAGGAATGATAAACAAACAAACTAATTAGCTCCCCAGTGGAGTCACCATTTTGTTACAGGGAAAAGTGTCTATTTAGAACTGCTCTATCCCACTATGGTGTGATAGTTGCCTTAGAAACAAACAGAGAAAAACTACTTTTGCTTTTCCTTTATGAATTATAGATAGAGAGGAACAGAAAGACCAACCTCTGTGTTGCGCTAATCCTTTGATTCGATCCCTCTCTTCTTTGATAGTCCTCAGCTACCTGCTCCCTTGCACACCCAGCTTCACAAAGTACCTGTAAGATCACAAAAGCATAGCACTATACAAAGACATGGATCTATAATCATAAACAATCTAGGATCAGATGTAAATTGACCATACAAATGTAACAAGCATCAATGATACAAAAGCATGGAGGAAAACTCAAATAGTTTTTATTGATAAACAAGAAAAGATCCAGGAGGAGTTACAACCAGTTGTTCCGACCCAGCATCAACCTCCCAGCAAAGAAGCCCCTCTTCACCTCAAACAAAGCTTAGATCACCCAACAATCTGATGTTTGTCTCTAGAAACCAACAGCAATTCCTTACAATATACAAAATTCCAGCCCCTGGATCTCTGGGATGAGGGATCCATATATAGATATCTGTAAGGGGGATGAGTTAGCTTGTGATTTGATTAGTGTCTTCTCTCTGATAGTTCTTGCTTCCACTTGGAGACTGAAGGCCTCTTACTCATCCTTGGTCGAATTCAGTGAGGCAAGTGTCACAGGAGAATATTCTGGAAGCTTCCATTGCCTCTCCACCTCGCGGAATGACACTGCCATTTGTCATTTCTCGCCCATCACACCCCACAGAAGGGACTTTTGAAATGCAACGCACCCTCACAGTGTATTTAGGTGAGATGCAACGCACTTAGCCAATGGAGCAGCTGCAATGATCCTGTTTTGACCAATTATGAGCAGCTTCTCATGGAGAACTTCTGGGAGAGGTTGTAATCTGTTGACCTTGTTCCTTTAGGGGTTAGAACAACACTTTTAGGGACTTAGGAGCCCTTGATTTATGGAAATTTCATGTTTGGGGTTGCAGGGCCCAAAAATGTCTATAACAGCGGTGTATAGTAAACTGAACCATTAGAATAAGGTTCTGTGAGGTCCTGCATAGTATGGGAACTCAAAATGATTGTTGTGTGTTTTTAAGTTAGGTGTCTTGATTTTCACGCAGTAAGTTAAGCCCCTTGTGTCATAAAAACCAGAAATCAACTTCCCCAGCCAACCCCAGAAATTGGAAAGTTGAGTCTTCTCATTGGTCTCTAGCTGATCCTCAATCACCATCATCCTGATTCTCATCCACTTCGTCTAGTTACCATGTTGGTTAAAGACTTGGATATTTTCTTACAACCCTCTCTCTAGCTATCCCATGTTGTTCAACCATCAAATGGTGTTGGCTTGAATATCTTCCAACAGTTCATTCCCCACTCTACCGACCTATCTCATCCTACAAATATCTTATGATTCCTTCGCTATGGCTACCTCCCTTACTTCACCAAACATCCCAAAATCCTAACTTCCAAGATTTGCTTCACATGTGTCCTTTCCTACTTGGCACTGTGACACTCTATGTGCAGTGCCTTCTTGCATTGCATCTCCCTATCTTGTCCCAGTCTCTCTACTATGCACTAGGTTCTCTCTTCTTGCATCATTCTCCTCTACGCAGTATTCTACACTATGACAACAACAACAACTACAGAAATAGTTCACATAGAAGCAACAATTTTTAAAACAAATACAATACACCTTCAACAATATAAGCACCAAAGCCACCAAAATAGTCAATTTATTTAGTACAAATGAAAACAACATATATCGCAAACATACAAAGAATGGTATTACAACATTTATAACATACATATGAAAGTGTGTTGGCTCAATGAGCTTCAAGTATTAAGTAAAAATTCCAAGATACATCAATACAATGAAAACCACTAGCTCCAATACTGGATCATTAGAGCAACTACTTTCTCCTCCAAAAGAACTATCCTCCTCTCTAATGCCTTGTGGGAGGAACCAAGGTGAAAAGTCATTTTCTTGAGTTATGAGGGTGTATTTATAACAAATGGGGTGAATCTTCACCTCCCTTATGACTTTTGGATTGCCCTCATGATTGTTTGAATTCCACATGACCTTTGATTCCTTCATGACTTTTCACCTTCTATAGATGAATCTTGTACTTCCACTTTACATTACATTTCTCATATATAAGAATTACATAATTATATCCATAAATGATGTGGCAAATGATGACTCATATAACATTTGACCTGACACTTTGACAAGACATGACATGAAATTGATGACATAAACTCAATGATAGTGTGGCAATGTCAATCCATTCTTTCTACTGTTATATTTGTGTATCTTTGAAAGATGGTGCATGATTTTCTTCTTCCTCCTCCATAAAGCTTTAAGATAAGGAGTCTTCACTATGATCTTGATTCAGTTTTTGTCGCAATATGTTGTCCCTTCATCTTCTCTTTCAATGATCAACTTGTCTTTACAATGAACTAGGTGTATTCTAGCATGGTCTCCTTCTTTTTCTCCTTCATCGTCATCCTATCATGACAAGATATAATACATTCAATTGGAAACAACTCATGACGAGACGACATCAATATGAAAAATCCTAGTCTAACATGCTTCATTAAATCATTGACTAAGCTATAAATCGGTGTTGGTGAGAGACTCACTCAGGGATTGCGCATTGTGCAGTTCCAGAGGCCAGGAGTCAGGACTGAGGCTTGAGACTAGGCAGCGTGCAGTTAAGGGAGGCTAAGACAAGGTGATTGTGCAGTTAAGGAGTTGAAGGAGGTAGTATTGAGGCTTAACATTACCCACTACAAAGTTCTTGAGGGAGAGATGCCTATGGATTATGCATTTGTGCAGTTCAAGGAAGCAATCTAGAAGCTTGAGGCTTGACACTCTGAAGTACGCAAAACAAGGTTGACTGGGCGACTAATCTGCGTAGTTGTGGAGCTCAAGGGGCCAGGGTTTAGCATTGAGACTACACAATGTGTAGTTCTGGGAGGCAAGAACTATGCATTGCATATTTTCAAGAGGAAATATCTGATCTTTAGGGTTGATACTATGCAGTGTGCAATTCCAGAGGGTAGAGTGAAGTCAAGTTGCTTGGGAAAGATCTTTCCAAGATTTGACTAAGTGTGGGATCAATGAGGTCAAGGTGAGCAGGGAAAAAACTTGAACGTGATCTCACACTAGGAACAATTGACGACACAACATTGATCACTCAGAAGACAAGAACAACATGATCCCCTCAATGTGACAACAATTCAATAACTTCTTGACACTAAAGGTACACTTTGTGATGATAATGACAACACTTGTGTGACAATGCATAAAACTTTGGGGATGCAAGTAACACATGTCTACATGATAAATAGGATTCAATGGAACCAAATTTACTGCTTCAAATGAACCATAACTAGGATTATGTGATATGTGACACTTCCCATGCCAAAAGACGACACTTTGGTTTTCTTCCAAAAGGGACTAGAAAACTTAGAGAAAACACATGGAATGACTCTTATTACTTAAAATGACAACATGCAATATTAGAGTAGGCTATAAAATTTAGATGTAGGTCAAAACTTTGGAGGGTGTTGTAGCAGTGACAACAAGACACACATGACAGCCAAAACAACTTCTATAATCAACTAAAAGTGGCTTAACCAAAGAAAACAACTTTGAAGATGCTTCACTTCCATAGTCAACCCCAAAAATTGGAAAGTCTAGTCTTCTCATTGGTCTCTGGATGATCCTTAATCACCATCATCCTGATTCTCATCCACTTCATCTAGTTCCCATGTTGGTTAATGACCTAGATATTTTCTTACAACCCTCTCTCTATCTATCCCATGTTATTCAACCATCGAATGGTGTTGGCTTGAATATCTTCCAATAGTTCGTCACCCACTCTACCGACCTATCTCATCCTACAAATATCTTATGATTCCTTCACTATGGCTAACTCCCTCACCTTTGCCAAACATCCCAAAATCCTAACTGCCAATATTTGCTTCACATGTGTCCTTTCCTACTTGGCACCGTAACACTCTATGTGCAGTGCCTTCTTGTATTTCATCTCCCTATCCTGTTCAAGTCTCTCTACTATGCACTAGGTTCTCTCTTCCTGCGTAATTATCCTCTACGCAGTCTCCTACACTATGACAACAACAACAACAACAAAAATCTACCTCCAATAGGTGGTTGTTTTTACTACAAGCATTTGATATCACCATTATAGACAAGCCTGGAAGAGATATTGTCGTTGATGATTTTCTATCTAGATTGTTGAATAATGATGATATTATGAATGTTGAAAATTATTTTCCACGTGAATATCCTTTTTCAGTTTCCACTCACTCACCTTGGTATATAAATATTGCTAATTATCTTACTACATTGAAATTTCAACACCACCTTTCTCTTAGGGAGAAATGAAAAAATTATTCAACAAAGTGCCTGATATTTTTGGTTGGATGGTTATCTCTTTCATATGGCCTGGACACCCAAATTAGGAGGTGTATAAGAGAATATGAAATTCATGAAATTTTAAAGGCCTATCATTATGAGCCTTGTCGAGGACATTTTGTAGATAGGAGAATAGGTGATAAAGTGCTTTAGATAGGATATTTTTGGCCTACCTTATTCTAGGATGCAATAAAGTATGTGAAAGGGTGTGAAAACTACTAGAGGATGGGCCAACCTATTCGATCAAATTAAATTTCATTACAACCTCAATTGGGGATAGATACTTTTGAGAGATGGGTGTTATATTTTGTAGAAATTGTTAGCACTCCTTAGTTTCCCAAGGCTAAGAAAGGAAACCAAAGAGGTAAACTCATACCATCTCTTGACTTGGTATCTATCCCTACCAAATCAGAGAGGGATATCTCAAGGATCTCATAGCCAATGAAGTTTCTGGAGAGGAAATCAAATGTTATGTTAGATATTCAGCTCACTAGGGTTTAATTTTAGGGTTTGTTGGATGAAGCTCATAGATCTAGGAACTAGGTTAGGGTTTCAAATGATCAATTGCATAGATATAATGGGGAAAGGTAGGTATGCTCAGTGACAGAAGTAGGTTGTCATTGTGGTGTAGGGATGAAAAGGTAGAGGATCAAAATGAGCATGTAACCATGAATTCGCTCATCAGAAGAAATATAACACTAACATGAAAATCTCATCGAAACAAAGCAATAACTTATGATTTTTGCTTAAACACCTATAAGATGATCACAAGAAAGCATAGATATGGTTGTAAGGAAAAATATATATTCAATTTGATGATAAACAGAGAAAAACATTGTCAATAAAGCATACCACAAGAATCCCAAGATAACAGCTACAATTATATGTTGTATTACTGCAAATAAATGTACACTAGTTCCAAGCTATGATTCTCAAACATCCAATCCTCTCTATGACTTATATCAGGCTACATATAGACAAAAAGCTACATTCCCCCCTCTTAGGGTTCGAACCCATCATGATAGGAACTGTTTACAACAGTATCTCTAACCAAACCTAAAACTAGGGAGGTTAGAAACTAACTCCCTATTTAGAATAAACCGACTTAATTGACTTTTTCAAGTATTTATAACGACAAAATTTACATGAAAATGACCTTAGTTATCACCATAAAATTTAATAACATCGTAAAAAAATTTAAGAATACAAGATACATCAAGTGAAAGTGATTTTGACCCATTAAACATCGAAATTTGACTTCCTGGAAAAAGCACAGCGTGAGAGATAGAAGTGCAGCGTGCTGCTTGTGGAGACCTTTTAAGGGAATTTCCCTGATCCAGTTGTTGATCTGAAAGATGTTGGAGATAGCTTAGGATGTCTGCTAGGTTCCTGGACATTCAAGACTATAAAAACACTTCTCTAAGGCTTCCAAAAAATTCTTTTCCCAAGACTTCTCCAGAAGCACAACGAGGGCCCCGCTGAAAAAGGAGGCGGAAACATGTGTTTTGACCTATTTTTTTACTTTTCCTTCAGTTTCAAATGATGACATGGCAAACCTAGTCCACATATGCAATGTAATTTCGAAGGCTTATGCAACCATGCAAAAAAATCATCATTTGGAGGTCCCTAGAAGAACCGCAATGTGAGCTCGTTGCGCTTTTGTGCACCATGATTTTTCAAAACTACAAAAATATCCAAAATCACCAAAATTTGCCCAAATTTCTTTGAAATTGTTCATTTTTCTCCCTGAATGATGAATTAAACAATCAATCATGAATCCACAAGTAAGTCAAGGTTGCCTCTCTTTTTAAGCTCTTTTAGGGTTTTCTTTAGCTTCCTTTTCATGCTCCTAACCTGAATTTTGCAAATCTGGTTCATAGTGAAGTAGTTCCTGGCCATTTGTCTTTGAAGGTTTGTGGCTCTATTTGCCTTCCTCATGATATTTTCCAAATTATCATTGAACTTCTCAAGAAACTATTCTCTATCCTTACCATTGCTTGGAGCTATAGGGTCAACAGGGTCTTTTTGTACTGCTGAAGGAGATGGCTCCTTGTCTTAACCTCCTCTTCTTAACCAATCATTGCTTTTCCTTTTTCCTTTGCATGACTTGATGATGCAAGGGTCTGTGAGGTATTCTGTTGCATCAAGATCACCTTCAAAACTCTTTTTTCTTTCCTCAAATAGGCCACCATGTAATTTTCCTTTCCCAAATCATCCTTGAGTGATTGAATTTGTACCTAATGTTCCTTGATAACATCTGCATCTATCCTTTCTTCTTGGGACGAGATTTCTTTTTCATGAGGCATTTCCTCCTCATACTGCTACATGAGTGAGTGCCTAGGTGACTGCTCATTTCCTTCATCAATTTGCTCAACTGTAGTTTCCTTAGGCAATTGTCTAGTTTGTGACCTATTCAGATTTCTAGGTGCAGACCCATCTTTAGTGATCTCAGGGGAAAAAAACACTCTTTTCCCCTTCTGGTAGGTATGTGAAAACTCTACCCTATTTTCCTTTCTACTTAATGAGCCAGCCTCCTTTGGCCTTGATGGTGATGATGAATTTCTTTGACTGGCAGGTTGATTAGTGGTGGGAAAAAAGACAGTTGATTGTATGAATGTCTCCCATGGTATATTAACTTGTGAAATATGATGCAAAATAATGGCTTTGACCAAGTCATGGTGAAATAGGTTTTTTTGGTGATCTTTCCCTTTTCTTTGTACATTCTTTGTCATCTTGACAAGATTTCTGTATAAGTAGTGAGGCAGGTTTAGTGGTTTGACGGCAGTGAAATGCATCATTAGCCTTATGTGATACTAGTATAGCCTTGAAAATCTCCCTTCACATGTAAAGTACCTCATGATCATCTTCATTAATGGAGCATACCTGTCAAGCAATTGTCTGAAGGGAGAGATTTGTGTAGGATCATTTTTGTAATATGGCTTTAGGAAAATTTTGTAATTCTCAATGTCCAAATCCATCCCTTTAAACCAAATCTCTCCTTGGTTAGGGATTCTTCTGGATGGGGATATAACATATGCTGAAATAGTGAATTGAACCCCTACTATGTTGACCTTGTCCGTCCTAAAGTTGGTGGAAAAACGGCTTGTCAATCTGGCATGGCAACCTGCTTGCTGAATATTTTCACAAAACCCTAGACAACCCACATTTTCAAAGGACTTCTTGATAAATGATGAAGCCATGATTTCCCCTCCTTTGTTGTATGATTTCTTCTCATTATCCATGGTGTGATTTTTCATGGTAAAACCTTAGTTAGGTAGGAAGGAAGGGTAGGGTTTGCTTTAGTAAAAGAGGGGAAAGGGACTGTTCTAGTGAGGAGAGGGAATAGAGGGGTTAGTGGCTATGTAAATTAATGGGAAAATTTTGGGGGGTAGGGATAGGTGTTAGGGAGTGTAGGGAAGTGGAAATCCTTAGAAAGAGTGAGGGGAAGGGGTGGGAATGTGTAAAACACAACCCTAACCTAGAAACCGCTAGAAATGTAGGGTAGGGTAGGGTTTACTAGGAAAACAAGGGAAATGAAGGGAGTGGGTGTGGGGAAATCTTAGAGGAGGTGTGTAGAGTGTGGGTGAGTGTAGTAAAGCAAGAAAAATAAGATTTTTACCAATGCAATGAAATAAAATCACTGAGAGGACAAAAGTGCAACGAAACCCTACGAGAGGGATTTCCACTGCATTTCTAAAGAAACTGATGAATGTGAGAGGTCCCTAGTGTCCACTTACCTGTAAAGGAGATGTTGGAACTTGAAATTTCTGAAGAGAACCTTTCTAAATTATTTTTGTGCCCTCTAATGCCCAAAGTGCAACGAGGGCTTCCAAAAACGCAACGTGGGCTGCCAGAAACACCGCGAAGGAGGTGAAAAATGTATTTTGAGGATGAAACTCGATGTTGTGGTGGCTAGGATATAGTTTGATGATAGATAGGAGCTCAATAATGGTGGAATGAACAATAAAAATGTTTGAGTGGTCTTATTATAAGCTTGAAATCAACTTTTTTTCTTAGGTCATGTAGTGACATCATCTGACTTTTTGGAAAACTAAATGGTAGGATAGTGAAACACAACTTTGTAACTTAATTAGTCAAAGTTACATTTTTATTGAGTGGTACATGTACCTTTGAAACCTTTTGAAAAAACCTTTCCCTAATTACTAACTCCCTTGATGATGACTATGGTGGTGACATGACCTAATGATGACACCAAATGGAATGATAACCAGAATGATGACTAAGACACTCTTGGATGACCTATCACAAGGAGTGATGACAAGAACATAATGGAATTTATTGACCTTGAGAACGGAGGGAGTAGTAATGACCTAGAACTGGCCAATGATCAAATTTTATTTGAATTTTTATTTGAAAATATAACAATTTGACCTAAGACCATATCAACCACATGGAAAGAGTACATTTGATCACATGGAATGACATGAGCATTAAAGTGTGTTGGCTCAATGAGCTTCAAGTATTAAGTAAAAGTTCCAAGATACATCAGTACAATGAACACCACTAGCTCCAATACTAGATCATTAGAGCAACCACTTTCTCCTCCAAAAGAACTATCTTCCTCTCTAATATCTAGTAGGAGGAAGCAAGGTGACAAGTTGTTTTCTTGAGTTATGAGGGTGTATTTATAACAAATGGGGTGACTCTTCACCTCCCTTATGACTTTTGGATTACCCTCATGATTGTTTGACTTCCACGTGACATTTTGACTCCTTCATGACTTTTCACCTTCTATAGATGAATCATGTACTTCCACTTTACATTACATTTCTCATATATAAAAATTACATAATCATATCCATAAATGATGTGGCAAATGATGACTTATATAACACTTGACATGACACTTTGACAAGACATGACATGACATGACATGACATTGATGACATAGACTTAATGATAATGTGGCAATGTCAAGCCATTATTTAACTTCTATCTTTATGTATCTTTTAAAGAAGGTGCATGATTTTCTTCTTCCTCCTCCATAAGGCTTAAAAATAAGGAGTCTTCACTATGATCATGATTTAGTTTTTGTCACAATCTATTGTCCCTTATTCTTATCGTTCAATGCTCAACTTGTCTTTGCAATGAAATAGGTGTCTTCTAGCATGGTCTCCTTCTTCTTCTCCTTCATCGTCATCTTGTCATGACAAGATACAATACATGAAATTGGAAACAACTCATGATGAGACGACATCAGTCTAAAAAATCCTAGTCTAACATGCTTCATTAAAATCATTGACTAAGCTAGAAATCGATGTTAGACTGAGAGACTGGCTCAAGGATTGCGCAGTTCCAGAGGTCAAGAGTCAGGACTATTGCTTGAGACTAGGAAGTGTGCAATTCAGGGAGGGTAGGGCAAGGTGACTGCGCAGTTAAAGAGCTCAAGGAGGTAGTCTTGGGGCTTAAAGTTACCCACTACATAGTTATTGAGGGAGAGACACCTATGGATTATGCATTTTTGCAGTTCAAGGAGGCAAGCTAGAAGCTTGAGGCTTGACGCTGCGCAGTATGCAGAAGAAGGTTGAATGGGAGTGAGGCTTGACACTGTGCAGTATGCAGAAGAAGGTTGAATGGGAGACTAATATGTGTTGTTGTGGAGCTCAAGGGGCCAGTGTTTAGCATTGAGACAATAGAATGTGTAGTTTTGGGAGGCAAGAATTGTGCATTGCGTAGTTTCAAGAGGAAAGATTTGAGCTTTAGGGTTGAGATTGTGCAGTGCGCATTTACAGAGGGAAAAGTGAAGTCAAGTTTCTTGGGAAAGATCTTTTCAGGATTTGACTAAGTTTGGGATCAATGAGGTCAAGGTCAGTAGAGAAAAAACTTGAACATGATCACACACTTGGAACAGTCGACGAGACAACATTGATCACTTAGAAGACAAGAACAACATGATCCCCTCAATGCGACAACAATTCAACAACTTCCTGACACTAAAGTTACACTTTGTGACGATAGTGACAACACTTGTGCGACAGGGCATTAAACTTTGGGGATGAGTGTAACACATGTCTACATGATAAGTAAAACTCATTGGAACCAAATTTACCTCTTGAAATGAACCATAACTATGTTTATGATATATGCGACACTTCCCATGCCAAAAGACGACACTTTGGTTTTCTTCCAAAAGGGACTAGAAAACTTAGAGAAAACAAATGGAATGACTCTTATTACTTGAAACGACAACATGCAAGATTAGAGTAGGCTCTGAAATTTAAACGTAGGCCAAAATTTTGGAGGGTGTTGTAGCAGTGACAACAAGACACAGATAACAACCAAAACAACTTCTATAATCAACTAACAATGGCTTAACCAAACAAAACAACTTCTACGATGCTTCACTTCCCCAACCAACCCCAAAAATTTGAAAGACAAGTCTTCTAATTGGTCTTTAGCGGATCCTCAATCACCATCATCCTGATTCTCATCCACTTCATCTAGTTCCCATGTTGGTTAATGACCTGGATATTTTCTTACAACCCTCTCTCTATCTATCCCATGGTGTTCAACCATCGAATGGCGTTGGCTTGAATACCTTCCAACAGTTCATTCCCCACTCTATCGATCTATCTCATCCTACCAATATCTTATGATTCCTTTGCTATGGATACCTCCCTCACCTTCGCCAAACATCCCAAAATCCTAACTGCCAAGATTTGCTTCACATGCGTCCTTTCCTACTTGTCACCGTGACACTCTATGTGCAGTTCCTTCTTGCATTGCATCTCCCTATCTTGTTCCAGTCTCTCTACCATGCACTAGGTTCTCTCTTCCTGCATCATTCTCCTCTAGACAGTCTCCTACACTATGAAAACAACAACAACAACAAAAATCTACCTCCAGCAGGTGGTTGTTTTTACTACAAGCATTTGATATCACCATTATAAACAAGCCTGGAAGAGATATTGTTGTTGCTGATTTTCTATCTAGATTGTTGAATAATGATGATAATATGCATGTTGAGAATTATTTTCCAAATGAATATCTTTTTTTAGTTTCCACTCACTCACCTTGGTATATAAATATTGCTAATTATCTTGCTGCAGGGAAATTTCCACACCACCTTTCTCTTAGGGAGAAACGAAAAAATTGTTCAACAAAGTGCCTGATATTTTTGGTTGGATGGTTATCTCTTTCATATTGGCCTAGATCCCCAAATTAGGAGGTGTATAAGAGAAGATGAAATCCATTAAATTTTAAAGGCCTATCATTATGAGCCCTGTCGAGGACATTTTGTAGATAGGAGAATAAGTGATAAAGTGATTCATATAAGATATTTTTGGCCTACCTTATTCTAGGATGCAATAAAATGTGTGCAAGGGTGTGAAAACTACTAGAGGATGGGCCAACCTATTCAATCAGATTAAATTTCATTACAACCTCAACTGGGGATAGATACTTTTGAGAGATGGGTGTTATATTTTGTAGAACCTATTAGCACTCCTTAGTTTCCGAAGGCTGAGAAAGGAAACCAAAGAGGTAACCTCATACCAACTTTTGACTTGGTATCCAGCCCTACCAAATCAGAGAGGGCTCTCTCAAGGATCTCACAGCCAATGGATGTTAGGCTAGATATTAAGCTCACTAGGTTTGATTTTAGGGTTTGTTGGATGAATCTCATAGATCTAGGAACTAGGTTAGGGTTTCAAATGATCAATTACATAGATATAATGAGGCAAGGAAGGTATGATCAATGACAGAAGTAGGTTGTCATTGTGGTGTAGGGATGAAAAGTTAGAGGATCAGAATGAGCATATAACCATGAATTCAGTCATCAGAAGAAATAGAACACTAGCATGAAAATCTCATCAAAACATAAAATATAACTTATGAATTTTGCTTAAACACCTATAAGATGATCACAAGAAAGCATAGATATGGTAGTAAGGAAAATATATATTCAATTTGATGATAAACAAAGAAAAACAGTGTCAATAAATCATACCACAAGAATCCCAAGATAATAGCTACAATTGTCTATTGTATTGCTACAAATAAATGTACACTAGCTCCAACCTATGATTCTCAAACATCCAACCCTCTCTGTTAATTAGATCAGACTACATATAGACCAAAAACCACATTCCCCCCTCTCAAGGTCTGAATCCATCATGATAGGAACTGTTTACAACAATATATCTAACCAAACCTAAAACTAGGGAGGTTAGAAACCAACTCCCTCTTTAGACTAAACCAACTTAATTGACTTTTACAAGCATTTATGACCACAAAATTTACATCAAAATAACCTTAGTTATCACCATAACATTTAATTACATCATAAAAGCATCTAAGAAGACAAGATACAACAATTGAAAGTGATTTTGACCCATTAAACATCAAAATTTGACTTCCTAGCAAAAGCGCAGCAAAAATTCTCAAAAGCGCAGCATGAGAGACAGAAGCGTAGTGTGCTACTTGTGGAGGCCTTTTGAGGGACTTTCCCTAATCCAATCTTCGATATGAAAAATGTTGGAGATAGCTTGGGATGTATGCTCGGCGCCTAAACCTTCAAGCCTGACAAAACACTTCTCCAAGGCTTCCAAAATTGGATTTTCCCAAGATTTCTCTAGAAGCGCAGCAAGGGCCCGGCTGAAAAAGGAGGCAGAACCATGTTTTTTGACCTATTTTTTTAATTTTCCATGAGTTTCAGAGGATGAAATGGAAAAAAAAAAAGTCCACATATGCAATGTTCTTGCTAAGATTTATCCAACCATGCAAAAAATCCATCATTTGGGGGTCTCTAGAAGAAGTGCAGTGTGAGCTCATTTCGCTTCTGTGCACTATGATTTTTCAAAACTACAAAAACATCCAAAATCACCAAAATTTGCCAAATTTTATTTAAAATTGTTCCTTTTTCTCCCTGAATGATGAATTAAACAATTAATGATGCATCAACAAGTAAGTCAAGGTTGTGTCTCTTTTTAAGCTCTTTTAGGGTTTTCTTTAGCTTCCTTTTCATGCTCCTAACCCTAATTTTGCAAATTTGGTTCCTAGTGAAGTAGTGCCTAGCCATGTGTCTATGAAGGTTTGTGGATCTATTTGCCTTCCTCGGGAGCTCCTCCAAATTCTCATTGACCTTCTGAAGCAAATATTATTTATCCTTACCACTACTTGCAACTATAGGGTCAACAAGGTCTTTCTGTACTGCTGAAGGAGATGGATCCTTGTCTTCAACCTACTCTTCTGAACCAATCACTGATTTTCCTTTGTCCTTTGCATGGCATGATGATGGAAGGGCCTGTGAGGTATTCTGTTGCATCAAGCTCACCTTCAACACTCTATTTTCTTTCCTCAAAAAGTCCACCATGTAAATTGCCTTTGCCAAATCATCCTTGAGTGCTTGAATTTGTGCATGTTGTTCCTTGATAACATCTGCATCTATCCTTTCTTCTTGGCCCGAGATTTATTTTTCATGAGGTGTTTCCTCCTCATACTGTTGCATAGTTGAGTTCCTAGGTTACTTCTCATTTACTTCATGAATTTTCTCAGTTGTAGTTTCCTTAGGCAACTGTCTAGTTTGTGACCTAGTCAAAGTTCTAGGTAGGTTTGTGAAACCTCTGCGCTAGGTGCCTTTCTACTGGATGAGCCAAACTCCTTTGGCCTTGATGGTGCTGATGAAGTGCTTTGACTGGTAATTTGAGTAGTGGTGGGAAAAAAGACAGTTGATTGTATGAATGTCTCCCATGGTATATTAACCTGTGAAAGTTGATGCAGAACAATGAATTTGACCAAGCCATGGTGAAATAGGTTTTTCTTGGTGATCTTTCCCTTTGTTTTGTACCTTCTCTCTCATCTTGAAAAGACTTTTGTATAAGTAGTAAGGCAGGGTCAGTGGTTTGATGGCAATGAAATGCATCAGTAGCCTTATGTGATACTAGTAAATCCTTGAAAATATCCCTTCACATGTAAAGAACTTCGTGATCATCTTCATTAATGGAGCATACATGTCAAGCAATTGTCTGAAGGGAAAGATGTGTATAGGAGTATTTTTGTAATATGGCTTTAGGAAAACTTTGTAATTCTCAATGTCCAAATCCATCCCTTTAAACCATATCTCTCCTTGGTTAGGGATTCTTCTGGATGGGGCTATAACATCTGCTAAAATAGTGAACCCAAGCCCTACTATGTTGACCTTATCCGTCCTAAAGTTGGTGGAAAAACGGCTTGTCAATCTGGCATGGAAACCTGCTTGCTGAATATTTTCACAAAACCCTAGACAACCCACATTTCCAAAGGACTTCTTGATAAATGATGATGCCATAATTTCATGGGTGTGAGCTAGCTAAAATATGGACACTTGGCCTCCTTTGTTGTATGATTTCTTCTCATTATCCATGGTATGAGTTTGCATGGTGAAACCCTAGTTAGGTAGGAAGGAAGAGTAAGATTTGTTTTAGGAAAAGAGGGGAAAAGGGACTGCTCTAGTGAGGAGAGGGAATAGAGGGGTTAGGGGCTATGTAAATTAATGGGAAAATTCTAGGGAGTATGGATAGGTGTTAGGGAGTGTACGGAAGTGGAAATTCTTAGAAAAAGTGAGGGGAAGGGGTGGGAATATGTAAAACACAACCCTAACCCAAAAACTCCCAGAGGCGAATCATAGGCTAGGGTGTACTAGGAAAAAAAGGGAAATGAAGGGAGTGGGTGTGGGGAAATCTTAGAGGAGGTGTGTAGAGTGTGGGTGAGTGTAGTAACACAGGAAAATTAAGAGTTTTACCAATGCAACAAAATAAAATCACTGAGAAGACAAAAGCGCAGTGAAACCCTAGGAGAGGGATTTCCACTACATTTCTAAAGAAATTGATTAATGTGAGAGGTCACTGGTGTCCACTTACCTGTCAAAGAGATGTTGGAACTTGAAATTTTTGAAGAGAGACTTTGTAAAAAAAAATCCCTCCAATACCCAAAGTGCAGCGAGCTGCCAGAAGCGCAGCGTGGGCTGCCAGAAACGCAACGAAAGAGGTAAAAAATGTATTTTGAGGATGAAAATCGATGTTGTGGTGGTTGGGATGCAGTTTGATGATGGATAGGAGCTCAATAAAGGTGGAATGAACAATAAAAATATTTGAGTGGTCTTCTTATAAGCTTGAAATCAACTTTTTTTTCTTAGGTCATGTAGTAACATCACCTAACTTTTTGGAAAATTGAATGGTAGGATAATGTACTACAGCTTTGTAACTTAATTAGGCAAAGTTAAATATTTATTAAGCGGTACTTGTAGCTTTGAAACCTTTTGAAAACACCTTTCCCTAATTACTAACTCCCTTGATGATGACTATGGTGGTGACATGACCTAATGATGACACCAAATGGAATGATAACCAGAATGACGACTAAGACACTCTTGGATGACCTATCACAAAGAGTGATGACAAGGCCATAATGGTGTTTATTGACATTTAGAATGGAGGGAGTAGTAATGACCTAGAGCTAACCAATTATCAAATTTTATCTGTAATTTTATTTGAAAATATAACAATTTGACCTAAGACCCCATCAACCACATGGAAAGAGTACATTTGATCACATGGAACGACATACGCATGAAAGTGTGTTGGCTCAATGAGCTTCAAGTATTAAGTAAAATTTCCAAGATACATGAGTACAATGAACACCACTAGCTCCAATACTGGATCATTAGAGCAACCACTTTCTCCTCCAAAAGAACTATCTTCCTCTCTAATGCCTGGTAGGAGTAACCAAGGTGAAAAGTCATTTCTTGAGTTATGAGGGTGTACTTATAACAAATGGGGTGACTCTTCAGCTCCCTTATGACTTTTGGATTACCCTCATGATTGTTTGAATTCCACATGACCTTTTGACTCCTTCATGACTTTTCACCTTCTATAGATGAATCTTGTATGTCCACTTTACATTACATTTCTCATGTATAAAAATTACATAATCATATCCATAAATGATGTGGGAAATGATGACTCATATAATGCTTGACATGACACTTTGACAAGACATGACATGACATTGATGACATAGACTCAATGATAATGTGGCAATGTCAAGCCAATCTTTCTACTACTATCTTTGTGTATCTTTGAAAGATGGTGCATGCTTTTCTTCCTCCTCCTCCATAAGGCTTGAAGATAAGGAGTCTTCACTATGATCTTGATTCAGTTGTTATCGCAATCTGTTGTCCCTTCATCTTCTCATTAAATCATCAACTTGTCTTGGAAATGAAATAGGTGTATTCTAGCATGGTCTCCTTCTTCTTCTCCTTCATCATTATCCTGTCATGATAAGATATAATACATGCAATTGGAAGCAAATCATGACGAGACGACATCATTCTGAAAAATCCTAGTCTAACATGCTTCATTAAAATCATTGACTAAGCTAGAAATCGGTGTTGGGTTGAGAGACTGGCTCAGGGATTGCCCAGTTCGCAGTTCTAGAGGTGAGGAGTCAAGACTGAGGCTTGAGACTAGGCAATGTGCAGTTCAGGGAGGCTAGGGCAAGGTGACTGTACAGTTAAGGAGCTCAAGGAGGTAGTCTTGAGGCTTAAAGTTACCACACTGTGTAGTTCTAGAGGGAGAGATGCTTATGGATTATTCATTTGTGCAACTCAACAAGGCAAGCTAGAAGCTTAAGGCTTGACATTGTGTAGTACACAGAAGAAGGTTGATTGGGAGACTAATTTGCGTAGTTGTGGAGCTCAAGGGGACAGGGTTTAGCATTGAGACTACACAATGTGTATTTCTGGGAGGCGGGAACTGCGCATTGAGTATTTTCAAGAGGAAAGGTCTGAGCTTTAGGGTTGAGACTATGTAGTGTGTAGTTATAGAGGGTAGAGTGAAGTCAAGTTGCTTGGGAAATATATTTTCGGGATTTGACTATGTGTGGGATCAATGAGGTCAAGGTGAGTAGAGAAAAAACTTGAACATGATCACACACTTGGAACAGTCGACGACACAACATTGATCACCCAGAAGACAAGAACAAAATGATCCCCTCGGTGCGACAACAATTCAACAACTTCCTAACACTAAATGTACACTTTGTGATGACAATGACAACACTTGTGCAACATGTTGTGCAACAATGCATAAAACTTTGGGGTTGAGCATAACACATGTCTACATGATAAATCAAACTCATTGGAACAAAAGTTACAGCTTGAAATGAACCATAACTATGCTTATTCGATATTCAACACTTTCCATGCCAAAATATGACACTTTGGTTTTCTTCCAAAAGGGACTATAAAACTTAGAGAAAACACATGGAATGACTCTTATTACTTGAAACAACAACATGCAATATTAGAGCAGGCTCCGAAATTTTTATGTAGGCCAAAATTTTGGAGGGTGCTGTAGCAGTGACAACAAGAGACACATAACCAAAACAACTTCTATAATCAACTAACATTGGCTTAACCAAAGAAAACAACTTCGATGATGCTTCACTTCCCTGACCAACCCCAAAAAATTAGAAAGTTGAGTCTTCTCATTAGTCTCAGGCTGATCCTTAATCACCATCATCCTGACTCTCATCCACTCTGTCTAGTTCCCATGTTGGTTAATGACCTCAATATTTTCTTACAACCCTCTCTCTAGCTATCCCATGTTGTTCAACCATCGAATTGTATTGGCTTCAATATCTTCCAACAGTTCGTTCCCCACTCTAACGACCTATCTCATCCTACAAATATCTTATGGTTCCTTCACTATGGCTACCTCCCTCACCTTCACCAAACATCCCAAAATCCTCACTGCCAAGATTTGCTTCACATGCGTCCTTTCCTACTTGGCACCATGACACTCTTTGTGTAGTGCCTTCTTGCATTACATGTCCCTATCATGTTCGAGTCTCTATACTATGCACTAGGTTCTCTCTTCCTCCATCATCCTCCTTTGTGCAATCTCATACACTATGACAACAATAGAAACAACAACTACAACAACAAAAAATATGCCTACAACAGGTGGTTGTTTTTACTACAAGCGTTTGATATCACCATTATACACGAGCCTGGAAGAGATATTTTTGTTGTTTATTTTCTATCTAGATTGCTAAATAATGATGATAATATGCATGTTGAGAATTGTTTTCCAAATGAATATCTTTTTTCAGTTTCCACTCACTCACCTTGGTATATAAATATTGCTAATTATCTTGCTACAAGGAAATTCCACACCACCTTTCGCTTAGGGAGAAATGAAAAGGTTTTTCAACAAAGTGCCTAATATTTTTGGTTGGATGGTTATCTCTTTCATATTGGCCTGGATCCCTAAATTAGGAGGTGTATAAGAGAAGATGAAATCCATTAAATTTTAAAGGCCTATCATGATGAGCCCTGTTGAGGACATTTTGTTGATAGGATAATAGGTGATACAGTGCTTCATATAGGATATTTTTGGCCTACCTTATTCTAGGATGCAATAAAGTATGTGCAAGCGTGTGACAACTACTAGAGGATGGCCCAACCTATTCAATCAAATCAAATTTCACTACAACCTCATCTGGGGATAGATACTTTTGAGAGACGGGTGTTATATTTTGTATAACCAATAAATCCCCCCATATTAGAAAAATTATTTTTAATATGTACAAATTACATCACCAAGTGGATTGAAGATAAGGAACTTACTAAGGTGACTAAACGAGCTATTTCAAACTTCCTATTTGAAGATATTTTTGTTCACTATGGAGTGCCAAAGGAGATAGTTACAAATGGAGGAGAATATTTTGCTTCCCAACTAAACCTTGTCAAGAAATATAAGATCCATCACCAAGTCACTTCATCTTACCATCCACGGGCTAATGTACAAGTGGATAGTACTGATAAAGTGTTGGACGCAAGCTACAAAGACTATGACAAGTCACTATTGAGATTGGGTCGAAATCATTCCAGTGGTGCGCTGGGATTACACAACTACTTGGTGGAACACACTAGGTTTTTATCCTTAAGAGCTCATGTATGGTAAGAATCATGGTTTTCCCATTGAAATTAAAATAAAGACACTCAAAATTGAGTTGGAGGTGGATTTGGACTTAAATACATCACAAAAACACTGTATAGATCAGTTAAATTAATTAGGGGAGATGTGCTTGGCCATTGTGCAACGTATTGATATTATCCAACAACAATGTTCTGAGTGGCATGAAAGGTTCATAAAAAAGGAATTGTTTTAGAAAGGTGATTGGGGCCTGTTATATGATTCCAAATTTAAGGATTTTAAAGGAAATATATGTACCATGTGGCTAGGTCCTTATGAAGTGGATACAATATTTGACAATGGGACTATAAAGCTAACAATCATTGATGGGTTACAAACATCCTTGCTTTCTAATGAGCATCATACTCATTTGTATCACAAGCCAACTTCTAAGGATTCATTTATAAACATTGTCTCAGATTCAAATCTCAAAGTTATTGGGGCCAAGGTAAAATTTCTTGCTTCGCAATCCATTTAATTTATTGTTAATAAATAAATAAATAAAAATAAAAAATAAAATGTCTAATGGTGAAAACCCCTTTAGGGGTTTAGTTAGACAACATGGTGGTTGAAAATTAGCTTGTTGGCTATCAATACATTCTTTTTTACAGTAACATTCTTATGACCTTTTTTTTGTTCCATCTGTCATTGGTTTGTTGATACTGAAGGTTCAACGTACATTGCTACTGACACTGAAACCCAATGTACTTGTTACTACTAGAAACCAAATAATGGAAGCTTAAGTGTCACTAGTGATACACAACCAGATATAAATGTTGACCAATAGATGTTGTTTTTGGTATAGATCAAATGTACTTACTGACCACCAGATGTTATTATTACACAACTACATGTACCTACAAACCATCAAAATGTTATCGTTAGTGAATTATTTCTTGTTATCAATGATCCATTGTTGTTATAATGGATTTTTCTTGTGAATGTGCCACTGTTTTTGCCATTATAACTACATGGAAGCGACCCACCAAGGACAATTGCCACAAAGTTTCCAGGACAATTTCTATGAATTTTCCATGAAAGCACTTCCAACTGAGTAAACATTGTCCTCTCAATCATTGTACCAACATGATTGGTAAGCTCTTGCAAGTAAACTTATATCATTTACTCACATTACTACAAATTATCTGTGATATTGACCATTTGTTATAGTGGTCAAGAATGACCTTCATTTAAAAGTTGGGGCAGTGGATTCGTATCATACTTTTATACAATACTCCATCAATGCTCTGATTTGGCATGGTGATCGAGCAAGATTTGCATGCACAACATCATTCCAATTATACCACCTTGTTTCCATTACCCAAACATGGCCACTTAAAATCTATTTGTATTACTCACGCCACCTTATAATTATTGCATGAAAAAAAAATGATTAATACACTGTTGTAACTAAAACTTGTCAATTTCTGCAAGCTTGTTATCCCCCTTCCAACCATCAATTGCATGAATGATCGTTGCATCTGTAACAATGTTTATTAATTAGAAATCAGAGCCATGGGAGGACAATATGTGGATCACGAACGAGATTCTATCGAGGAATTAATGGATTATCCATGATCTTATAGGATATTTGACACCACAGGTTGGTTGGCGTACTTTAACAGGATGCAACAGTTTAATGAGAATATTGCCTTAGAATTTGCATATAATTTGAATGAAAAAGGTTTAATGTTAAGAGGAGTATTCATACCTATTACAAAAGAAGCCATCATCGGGGTGATGAATTTACCTCAAACAAGGATGCGATGGTTTAGCTGAAAGAATGTAGTTCTAACATCTAGGGCCACACTTTTTACAAGAAGGTGAGTAGTTAAGGAATATAGGGAGAGCTATAGGCAAAACTTCACTTCCAAACCCATGTGAATATGTAGCCACTATTTTATTTGAAAGTTCATCACTTGTGAAGGATGATTTAGGATAGTTTTTAATTACCACTTCTAGCCACTAGCACACCTGTGTAGTGGGTAGTTGGTCAACATGCCTTATTTTCTTCTGCAATCATTACAACATATGGCAGATGTTGTTCGACACTCCAAGAACCCTGATACATGGTAAATGAATCATGGGATCACTAAGCTCATCATTGTTGATTCATTGTAAGAACATGGGAGTGCATGGGAAAGGTTATTGGTCAGTGTAAGAGTACTAGCTCGAGAAGAAATAAAAGAAAATGAATTCAAGGAGCAAGGTAGAAATGCTGAAACAAAAGAAGAAGGTTTCAAAATTTAGAATTTTGTGATTATTTTTGTGTGTAGAATTTGTTTCCAGATCCATCACATAAGTATTGGCTTTTTTATCGATGTTTTGAACCATCATATGTGGTTCATCCTCAAGATTTAAAGAAAGATGCGAAGGTCGCACTAAAACAAAAGAAGAAGGTTTCAAAATTTAGAATTTTGTGATTATTTTTTTGTGTATAATTTGGTTCTAGTTCCATCGCATAAGTATTGGTTTTTTTATAGATGTTTTGAACCATCATATGTGGTTCATCCTCAATATTTAAAGAAAGATGTGAAGGTCGGACAAAAAAGGTGATATGTGTGTGTGTGAAGTAATGATGGGGAAAGTCGACAATAAAAAGAAAAAAAACAAACAAAGAATCCTAGAAACCATTACATTATGGGAACCGTGGATACAAATTTCCATATTATACAAAAGAAAAATATTAGGTAATGGTGGGGAAAGTCGACAATAAAAGGAAAAAAACAAGCAAAGAATCCTAGAAACCATTACATTATGGGAACCATGGATAAAATTGTTTATATTCTACGAAAAAACAATATGAGGTTGACTTTCAAACCGATGAAAATTGATACAGGTGCATAGGCCGAGCACTAGATTTGATGAAGTTGGATCAGAGCTTTCCCATGTGATGGGATGGTAACATGATGATGCAGGGAGAAATATTAAATGTTTTAGAAGAAATTGTAAATATTTACATTAGGAAGTGAGTTTTGTTTTTAGAATAAATTGGAGGAATTATTTCCTAATGTAAATATAGTTTCCTTTTCCTGTATTTTGTAGAGAAGGGAAATGATTCATCTCTTGTGACTCTTGGTTGTTCCATGTTAGATTTATTCTTAAGGAAAACGAGTGCCTGGAAGAAAAAAGTGGATTAGAAGAATAAAAGCTCCAAAGTGAGGAAAAGAGATAGAGGTCGAGTGTGTGTGAGGAAGAGGCCAGGGCTGCATATGCCCACATTTTATATCTTGCCAGGTTAAATGTATATTTTAATTTGATTAATGAGAAACATGTTTATATGCCTTTGTTTCTATTAACTTATTTGTTTGTATATTGTTAATGAAGTTGTTGGCATTTGGGGTAAATGTAAATGACCAATTGAGTGAGTTAGGAATCTATGTATGATCTTGTTTTTTTGGTATGGAATATGAATGGCTTAATTCATGAGGATTGTGATGTCTAAAAGACAGGAAATTCATGAAAGAAATGAAATTGAATACCATTCACGATTTTTAATTAGAGGTTGATTGCAAGGTCTGTAAAATGGATGTTGATTCTGAGTGTTGAAATCACAACATTGAACCCTATGTTTATCCATACCTCCAGAAGAATCTCTTGGACATAAATTGGTGAAGGATGTTGTCATCAGAAATCAACGTAAACTCTGATTAAGATTTAGAGAGCCAAGTTCCAAAGGGAAGATTCAATTTATTGAAGTATACTACAAATTTTTGTTGAGAGGAATGTGCACGATGGTCAAGAGTAGTAAATGTGTGGCATTTACACTTAATAGATCATTGTCACAGAAAACAAAGTACCCTATTTGAATGTTGTCAAAACCCTTTTAGATTTTTTCTTGTTTGGTGAGTTTGAGTTGCCTTTGCAAATCTAGGGAAATAAAGGCATATGAAGTTGTTATTTGTGTCAAGAAGCAAGTTAGGGCCATGTGTAATCGATTAGAACAAGGTTGATTCGTTCACCTTCTTGAAGCTACAATATAGTTTTTTAAGGGGCATTACAAAATCATTTTGCAAAGGCTATAGGATTTTAACTGTGCTACGAAATCATTTTGTAGCAACTACGCACAAATTTTATAGGACTACATGTTTGGTTTTTAAGTCTCAGTTTGGCCAGTCTTTGTATTGTCCAATTTAGAGGACAAAATTGGTATTAAGACTGATAAGTGGAAAGGAAAATCCCCTTTTCATGAGAAAATAGAAAGGTAGAGGTGTTTTGTGTTATTTAAGATTGGAGATGTTAAAGGGAATAATCCATTGTTATATGGATTGAGTATATTGGTGATATTGGCACAAACCTGTGAGCTCGAAATATTCTTGAATTGGATTCAAATACGAAGTTGTTTATGGAGTATCCTAGGGATATTGATGGCTGGGGTAACTCGAGCTGTCATCAAACACCATTTGTCACTGCCTGAAATCTGTTAAAGGTCCCATTCATCCCAAATGTCAAAACTGTATTTATCTTATTCCTTGTTCATGTAGGAGACCTTATGTTGGATAAATGAGACGTTCCATTTTGGCAAGAATTCAGGAACACTCTGCTGATATAAAGCACAGTCGTTCTAAAACTTCTACTTTGGTTGAACATTCTAATAATACCAAACATCAAATTTGCATTGAAAACACCTGCATCCTTGCTAAAATTGATCACTATCACCATAGGAAATTTAGGGAAGCTATAGAAATAGGAAAACTTCCTAACAACCTTTATAGAGATGAAGGCTAGAAAATAAGCGAGAATTGGATTCCCACCTTGACATCTAAGTCTACCTCCACGTTTATCTCTAATTAATTTCATATATTTAAATTTAACCTAATGATCCAACTACATAACACTTTAAATGAATAATTCATTATATTTAAGATTTTATAATAATAATTAATATCTTATTAAATTTCCCTTAATAATATTATTTTATATTGACTTTACTTTACATTAATAATTCCATATAACTTTATATTAATATTTATTTTCATTCTTTTATTTTAATTAACATTATAAATATTAATAATCAATATCTCTATTTAACTTAATTTTAATCTTAAATACTAAAAAATAATAACTCATTAGTTAATCATACATATCATTATATTATTGTTGACATTTTTTAGAGTTTCTAGGATTCCCTTTATCTATTTTGTCCTTTTTTTATGTTGGCTTTCCTCATCATTACTTCACACGCACACACCACCACCACCACCACCACCTTTTTTTATTAGACCTTCACATCTTTCTTTAAATCATGATCATGAACAACATATTATGGTTTGAAAATGTCAATAAAACAACCAATACTTATGCGACGGGTATGGAAACAAATTCTACATAAAAAGGAAGCAAGGAAGATTAGGAGGAGTGATTTCCTTGTTGATACACTTGCTCAAAACCCTTAGGAGGACATCCGTGAAGAAACCCTTCTTATTGATGCACCAAAAAATGGTTCACAAACTGACAAAGGAATGCATGTTGAAACACCAGTGGATTTTACCAACAAACAATATGGATGTTCTAAATATGGGGCACGTCCTATTCTGGAAGAACAACCCCCATAGAGGAAAGTGAAGAAAAGGTCATTGGAGAAATCCATGGGAGGAAATTTTCCAAGGAAGAGGGTTAAATTTATTGCTAAGCCAACACTTACCCCATAAGCCAAGACCCCCACTACAACAGAAGAATTGAAGGAGTTAGATGGGAAGACCAACAATCAGATAGAGAAGAGGAATCTGAGCAAAAATAAGATGATATTCCCCCTTCTGGTAAGTTTGACTCTAACTTATTATCCTATAAAGTTGAGGATTTAAGAAAGGAAAATGAAAATTTAAGAAATCAACTTGTTATGCTAAGGGTATAATCTCATACCAAGAAGCATTAAGGACTAGAAACTCTAGTTGAAGTAGTGGAAATCATGGATGTACCTCTTTCTTCTTATGAATATAAAAAAGTTAGAAAACCATTATATAAAGTGTGTGGGGAACTTCTTGGAGAAGTTAGTTATATAGGGGAAGAAATTCAAAAGCCTCTAACTTTTTCAGTAGGGGTATAGACAGAAGTTGAAATGGAGAGGATGGAATTTCAAGTTGTGCCACAAGAACCTACTGAAGATATTGCTGCCACACAAGAACCAACAACTGGACTAGAGAAACCTGAGGAGTTTTAGGTTGTGCCACAAGAACCTACTGAAGATGTTGTTGTCGCACAAGAACCAAAAGTTGAAGCAGAGAAACCCAGGGAAAATAAAAAATTTGGTACACAAAAACCTATGGAAAATGTTACTACACATAAGAACAAGTAGCTAAGCAAGTACAACTAAAGGTAAAAGAGGAGGAATTGGAAGAACACGAGAATCTGCAAAACCCTCTTCAATACATTTTTTTAATGGTAGTAAAGAAAATATGGCCCAAACCTAAAGAATGTTTGGATTCAATATTTTTACTTACTAAATTTGGATTCAAAGACTAAAAATGGGACAAGGTCAAGGAGGAGAGAAAGAAGAATAAGGTGTGTGTGCAAGATCTATAGGAGATAATTTAATAGTTACACAAAGATAAGGAATAGATGTATGACCTTACACATAGTGTACTGAGTTGTAGGAGACCCTCTCCCTCCTATCCCTTGTTCTCACAAGAAATTTTTTTCCTTTTAAAATTAACAATAGTTAAAGAACAGAGGACACATAAAATAACTAACATCAAATCCTTCCTTGAGACATTTCAGTAGAACTATTTTGCATAACAACATTTTCTATGTGAAATATATCTACATGAGTTTGCTTGCTTTGGAAAGAAGAATTTATTTTTTTCCCTCATGTCAGAGACATCAAGCTGAGGTCACTTACCTCTTTTATGTGGAATCAAATAAGCTAGAAAGTAGCTCATTACACTATAACAACAAACCTAGAAGGTCAGCCACTATATATTCGAAACGAGCCAGATTTTGCCTCAAAAGTATTAAGGACATATACAAATTTCCTAAAATCTCCAAAGAGAATGTATAAGGTGATTGAATTTAGAAATAAGGTCTTAGAACATTGTTCCAGAAGAATTTAGTTGATGAGGCAAGGTGCATTAGATGGAAGCAAGTTAAGGTGGAAAATATGTGATAAAAAGATGAAAAATGAAGACCCTTATTGTTTCCAAAATTTTGTTCATGCTCTTTCCAAAGTTCCTAAGTAAATAGGTTGTATTAGAAGGTGTGGGCCCATTTGGATTTGGTTAAGGTTCAAATTCCCATTGATTTGACTTCTTGTACATAAGAGTCATCATTTGTATCAATTGAAACCAACAATATCAAAGATATGGTGGCTAAATTTAATTATTACTCAAGGTTACAGGAATTTCATAAATGATATAACAATAGAAAACAAAATTTTTTAACTGCACTCACAACATGCACTGGAAATTGATTGAAGGGTCTACATGAGACATGCAGTTGCTTCAATTGGGGGGAGATGTTGGGATGTGCAATTAGCATCCTTTTTACCCTCATTTTCCCATCTTTTCCACCATCTTTACGCCTCTAAGACATACTCTATTACTCCATTAATTGCCTTGCTGGATGATGTATGCCTCTCTCTTATGTCACCCTAGTTTATGTAGTTTTTCTTGTACTTTGATGAGAGGTTCAATATTTTGAGTGATTTAATTATAATATTGACAAAGAGGTTGTTTCAGGATAGTCTGGCTTGTTGGAGTGTTGTTATTTGCATGCTATGTTATTTCTTTAGGTTTTTGTGCTACTGATAGTCCAAGACGAGATTCTGTTGATATTGTTACCATAGTGTTGATACTTTGTTTCCCAATACTTTGTTTTCTCAACAACATAAATAGGATTCAACACAAGTTGTCAGTCATTCGTTGTCAACCTAAACCATTGTGCCAGCAAGGAAAACTACTTCTTGATGACACAGACAACTCAGTTGTGACAATTATGGTTTTCCGCTGTTGACCTCAAGCTATTTGAAGATCATTGACCTCCTGCTATTTGAAGATACTATTGTAACATTATTTTATTCTTAGTAAACTGGTTGTAATTTGTTATGGAAGACTCTCAATTTGGACTGCATTATAATCAAGATATTCTCATAGCTTATTATGGTTTGAAGGATAGACATGATGTAACCTATAAGAGAAGATTCCTTCTTCATTAGGAAGGGGTAGCAGTACAACTTCATTTTTGGAGAAACTACGTATTTGCAATCCTTTTTTCTAATATTAATGCAAACTCTATGGTTTATGGATTCATAATATTGTGTTCAGTTAGTGAGTTGTGCATTACCAGTTCCCTGCTAAGGAGGAAAGACCCTCCTCCTTAACAGGGTTTGTTGTGATCGTAAGATAGTATAGTAGTGTGCTTAATTTCCTCTCAGTTGTATTTCATGTCATTTTAATGTTACTATTACAGATATTCATTAATGTATTACATTTATTGATTTACAAAATAGTTGATCTTGATTACTTGTGCAACATTATAGGTCCTAGATCAATCCATTTATCAATGTGTGTTATTTATTATTTTACTGCTACAGTATTTAGGCTTCATTAGATGCATTGTAGCATGTCTGTTATAGTGTGCTTGCATAGATTGATGAAGTGGTGATTGTAGTGAGTTTCTTGACTAAGTGGGGTTCTGGTTGAAGGGTTGCTACGATGCCTTCTAGGAGCGTTGTTTTCTTTTATGCAAGAGTGATCTTGAGTTATTGAGTGCTTTTATTCTGCAAGTTTGATTTCATTTAAGAACTTTGTGCATGGTTCTTTTGATGTTGAAGTGTGACAATGATGATTTTAGTATGCTGAGAGTGAGTAGTTATAACGACTCGATTTTGATTGTGTGTCATGTTCACAGAGAGTTTGGAATTAGACAATGTTACTTATCATTTTTACCTTCGTGTACTTTTCATAATAACCTTGAAATAAAAGGACCTACCCTGGTTAATAATTTATGTATGAGTGTAATTAATCGATCATAATCAAAAGAAAATTAATTCGCCCAACAACACCCAAAACTTACTTTGGATTCTTCCCACAAATAAAAAGGCTATATGCCATTTTTTTTCTCCAACACTTCTACAAAATACACGTTATAAACAATTTTAGGCAATATTTATAGAAGATAAACTTATGGTGCAATGGTGAGGTGTGGATTTTATAAAGACAAGGTCATGAGTTCACATCTTTCCATTGCTATCATTTTGGCATTTATTTTCCAAAAATAAGTTATAAATAATAAACCTATGCGGAGCATAGCACATCTCCATGTCGTGGTGTAATGGTAGGATTTGTTTTCCAAAAAATCATATTTAAATAACAATCCTATGCATACCATAACATAACATGTCTCTAGGTCATGGTGTAATGGTGAAATGTGTTATTTGTATTAACATGGTTAGGGGTTCAAATTTGATTTTTGCAAGATTTATGGGATACACCATATATTTTGGGATATTATATCCACATCCACACAAAATTTTGAATTTGTTAATATTTTTCCAAATATTTGCGATTTTCCACCATCACATATGCCATATGCTAGCAATGTGCCATGTAGGAAGTCACCCATCACAATACTATTATAGCCATGTGCCATTTAGTAAGTCTCCTATCACAATACTATTCTATTTCAAGCAGGCTTAAGTGTAGAGTTCTATGAGCCCTAAGGCATTAATTTTGATTCAATCCAAGTTGTTTAAGAAATGCAACCTACAGGCTTAAGTGTAGAGTTCTATGAGCCCTAAGGCATTAATGTTGATGCAATCTAAGTTGTTTAAGAAATGCAACCTAACGAATAAAAAAAAAGGAATATATCAAAGTGTAATGCAATCTAAGTTGTTTAAGAAATGCAACTTAACGGACAAAAAAAAGGAATATATCAAAATATAAAAATGGCTAGGAATATGACACATTGCGTAAGAGAAATATTTTAGAAAAGAACAACATAAAAGGAACGAAACTATTTTTATTGAATGCGGTTACATTAGGACAAAATTCTTTCTTTACTCAACAATCTAGTATTTATACTTTTTACGGGATCTTTCATTGAGACCCATGCTTCTCATTACATCTCAAATACCATGGGTAAATACGAGGGTTTACAAAATCCAGGTATGAATACCATGGGAAAATATAATAAAGTAACATACCATCTCTAAATATAATAAATTACAATACCATGGTTTACAAAATCCATGGGAAAACACCATGGGTGACAATTATAATTACAATGGTAAAATTCAAATCATCATGCGATCAAATTCTCACTTTAATATTATGATTTATTTTATTTACCATATAGATCCATCTTAAATACAAATCTAACATGAGCTGAGAAGGATCCAATTTCTTTACATGCAACATTTTTTATGAGCTCACATTATTTAAATATTTTGTATAGTTATTTATTTTTTAATTTTTAGATACATGAGCAAAATTTCAACTTTGATGACGACAGACAGGGTTACACATTATACTGGGCTCTAGAATGAGCCTCTCGGCTCAATTATCATGCATTATCCATGGTTTTAGCAATCATTGATATAAAAATAGTTATTAATTGCGGTAATTATTTTCCACCTAGATCAACGTGGTAGCATTCCATCCATCCATATGGCACCGCTAGTACCATGTGTGAACTTGTGATTGAGCCATGTGTCAGCTTGTCACCTTTCCACATGTTAGTTTGTCACCATGCCACGTGTCAATCTATGAGTGTGCCACATGTTAGTGCCACCTATGTTTTTCCTTCAATTTTTGAAGGCTATTACTTTTCAATACGATACCCATTTGAGCTTATTCAAATTGCGCTAGAAAGATCTTGATAAGATCATTGACATGGAGACATTTTCATTGGAATTTGAGATAATTAATTTAGATCAATTGTGATAATCCTCATGAATCAGCTAGGGTTCCTGAATGGTTTGAAAATAAAATTCAAACAGGTCACTTTAGCATTTTCACTATAACTTATATTATAGGATGTTTCAAAGTATGAAATTTTTAAGAAACGAAGGTGTGATATCTAGGTACATGTGGTGAAAATTTTAGATATTGGTTATTTATACTTTATGAGATATTATTTGTCGAAGTTAGGGTTCCCGATGCTCCTAAAATTAGTTTCAAATAGGAAATCTTGGATTTTTTGCTATAAATTCGTTTTTGGGACTTTTCAAATTGTGAAAATTTTAGAGATTTTTGGAGATATATAAAAGTACCTTAATAAAAAATTTCAAAATCAGATTTACAAAATTAGATATGTGGCATGCTGTACAAGTTAGCTCTTGGGAAGAGGCCAAAAATAATAAGCTTTGGGGGAGTTACTATAAATTTAGGAGATTCAAATTTTGGTCATACTTGGTGAAGGAAAAAGTAGCAAGGAGACTCAATGAAGGTATGTGAATGTTATCATATTTTGAATAATATATATATATACATTAAAGAAGAATTTTAATTGAGGGTTATTGCTCAAACAAAGGGATTAGTGTCTCTTGCTAAGTTGGTTCTTAGCTGTGGGGATAGGTGTCTCTAGTAGGATGGTTCCTATGAATATTTGCAAAGGTGGGGATTGGTATCTATTGGGCCCTACTTTTGTACCCATTTTTCACAGTTTATTTCACTATTTTTACTACCAATTACCCTACTCTACCCTTTTTGTACCCTAAAACCACTCCACGCTAGCTAAAACGCACTACTTTACCGTGGAGGTAATATTTGTTGCTAAGTGTTATTTTTTCGTGTGTCTTTAACTGGTATGAGTATATGATAAATGAACCTATAAATATTTAGTTACATTGACTAATATTTAAAAGGATTCACAAACATTTGAAGTGGGTGGACAGGTCAACAAACACTCCTGCACAAAATCCAACACCTCACTTAGCAACACATCCTGTAGTCATTTTTGTACTTAGTTTTGTACCTCGTTCAATATTCTACTCAGCAGCAAGCACCTAGTCAACCTTTGGCATCCCAGAATAGGCCTCCTCATTCTCAAACACAGAATCAGTTTTATCGATAGTGTTGTGATTGGGTTAAGTTTGGTTGCAATCTCTACGAAGCTATCCAGGAGATTTCACATGGCTTAACTTAGTTCTGATTTTATATTTTTACTTTTCTTAGTCAATCAGTTGTAACCATTTTTCATCAGCTGAACTCTTTAAAAAGCCTGATCTTTTGTATGTAAAAGTTACTCATGCATAGCTTTGTATAAGGAGATATACACTCAGGTTGAACTGAATTGTGGCACAACTTCTTGATTATGTTTGGTTAAGATCGAACTCCTGAACTGATGTTTTATTGAAACTTTAATATAATTATTGTCTCGGTTTCTATTTTCATGTAATTGTTATGTATTTTGATTTGTAAGGTATTGAATTAGCTTAAGACTTGCTCTGGGTAGTGGAAAGGGCCCACCATGACCTGGAATCGAGTCCTGTAACCATTGTAGTATGTAGGAATGTGTTTTGCTTTAGTAACTAGATTTGTGTTTCATTTCCAAATCGTTTTGTTAAATAGTTCTTAGAATTTCAGTGCTTCATTTCGTACTTAAGCTATTACTCTGTTTTCATAAATCTGGAAAAGAACAACGAGTACATTATTGTTGAGTCTTTGCGAGATGAGGACATTGTTATGAATATCTCCTGTACATGATCAATTTTGCGATTACCCTTTTACAGTCATGAATGGTTAGCAAAGGGAACTTTTCAATTTAAAACAAATTCTCAAGAAAAGCAATTGTCGTGTTTCGAATTTGATCTCTTGTTTTAAACTGAAATATGTCTCCATTGTTTATGACTATATATGTATACCAGTGACACGAGGCTCTTGTAACATTGTGCTCTGTGTGGAATGTCCAGAACCAGTAGAGACAAAGTGTTATTTATGTAGGCTGTGTATTAACATCTTAGGAATTGTGTGGCATTTACAGCATAGTCATTTCGATTTCCTGTGTGGGATTTATTTGAGTTATAGTGTAATCATTATTTGAATAGATCACTGGTTATTTGCTCCTTTTTCGTAGAAAGTTTTGTACTTAGATTAAAGTTGCCTGAATTCATTTAGATTAGCTTTGAGTTAGAAAGGTAAGTTTTGTCTTTTGAGTTAAGTGTGTTGAATCAAGAAGCTTATAGGGATTGGTTTGAGTTATCATTGAATTTCATTTGATTTTATAGAACCCCAGGATTATTTTGTACAATGATTTCAAATCAGGTTACTGTTTGTTTGGTTTGAAGGCATTAGTAGTGATAGCTGTCAGTTTCATTTCTAAATACAGTTCTTGAGTTAAATGAGTTATAGTTAAAATAGAATAGTGATTTGGGTTTTGAATGAGATAGATTAGATTACAGTAAAATAGGTTTCTTCACTTCAGATTTTCTAATTATAATCATTAGATATATAGATTGAACATTTCATACTTAATTACGTACTAAGTTGTTTAGAACCTGAATCAGAATAACTTGAAGTTTACGAAATCTGGTTGACAATTTAATTTAGGGAATCCAATGACATATAAAATCCTTAACAGTCTCCCCAGTAGGTTGGTTCCTACAAATATTTGTATCAATAGGTTGCTTCCTACAAACAATTGTAAAGATAATTTTTGTGGTTTTCTCTCGAAATAGTTTCCACCTTGTGTTCCATGTTTTACAGTTAATAAATCTCATATGTGATTGTTTTCTTATGGTTGATGAATGTTTGAATAAGTAAAAAATATATTATACTAATTCACCCCCTTCTCAATATAAGTGTGTTTTCAACACAAAGCAATTGAGAATTTTCGCTAATTTGTAATTGATGAAGTGATGTGTACTATCTAAATCAATCAACAATGTCACCATGTTATTTTTTATATATGCTTCTATATTAAGGGTTTGTGGAATACGGATGTCAACGAATACATGAAAATATATTATTGGAGCAGTGTTTTCTAGATCTAGATCATATGATGGTTCCAATTCTTGATATTCTTCCTCTTCACTATCTATGTCAGATAGTTTCTTCTCACCACATTTATGCCCCTTATTGTACTTGTTGTCACAATTTAAACATAGTCCTTTCCCTTTTCTTTCATTCATTTTCTAAGGTGTCAACCTGGTTGGTTGAGTGACGTTAGGAAAGGGAGCATGATTTTCTATATAGTTGTTAGTGACTACTCTTCTAGTAGTCATAATTTTACTTTAAACTTTCCTTTCCAAGCTAAAAGCAATCATAAAGGATTTAGGTTCAAATGGACACACTTCATGGTTGATGTTTTCCATTAAATTTATCATAAAGAGATCTAATAGTTTAACCTCCAGAATGCCCTTTACCATGAGACTTAGTTTTTGGAATTATTTAATGTGCTCCACAATTAGACCCTTTTGTTGAAGATTTATCAATTGATTAAAGAATGTATTGCTCTATCCCTAGAATGTGATATCAATTTATCCATAAAAATGGACCAAAAGACATAAAATCATTTTTTCATTGACAAAGTCATTGATACCATACAAATTGATCATTTTCTTAATATAAGGATGTGATAGTTACCTTTTGAAAGGTTGACAATTGGTGTAAATCAAGGAATTTCTCCTTTTGGAATATCCATATTTTAGAAACTTTACTATCTAACTTCCTTATATTGATCCTAGAATTGAAGCAATTCCTTAGCACCACAATGAACCCCTAATGATGTGGAGCTTTAGGTTATTAAAAGTGTGATTTTGGGACTCAATATTTATTTCCTACACATTTTCATGATTTCCTTGCATCTTGATATCTCCTTTAGGGAGTTTCTCCTCTTGGGTATCAAAGAGGATGGTAGACTTGGACTTTTCCAAATCTTGCATCTTTTCTTCCATATTATTTACCATTTGTTCCCTATTTTCATCCATCATATTTTTTCATTTAATCTTCCATTTCCTTTTTAAGATATATTTAACAATGTGATAAATCCACTTGTTTCATCATGCAACCACTTGGTTCACCAAAATTACTTCTTTGATTGGATTAACATATCTTCTAAGTCTTCACTTTCTTTAGATGTCGTGTTTGAGTTTTTATGAGGATTGCCAATAATATTTCTTGTAGAACCCTTTGCCATATGAGAAAATAATAATGTTCAAGTTTATCACAAATATATGATCAACCAAAATATATCTTCCAACCAAAATTTATGCCACTTGTAAGTTGTGTGCCTTTCAAACCTTAATTTATAGATTGATTGGATGGTTGATCTATCTCTTGATATATATTTTGAATTTGAGACCTTCTAAATATAAAATTTCAACCTATAGAACCTTGATATGATTTCTTAAAATTCTAAAAATTAAACGATATGAATTTCACTAAAAATTTGTTATAGCAAAAATGAGAAAATGACTTGTTTAAGACTAATTTAAAGACTAGTTAGAAACGAGATATATATCTCATAAAATATAATGATTAAAAATATGAAAAAATATCACATATAACTTGATATGTCATATCATAATTCTAAAAATTCAATAGTTTGAAATTTCACTAAAAAAATATTATAATGAATATTCCAAGATGACTTTCTTTTTTAATTCATTTCAGGATTGCTCATGAATCCTATTATCCATCGACTATATATCTGCAACTATAATGAACTAGGACCTGAAATTTTAATCACTTGTACTATGATATTTTTCATCTATGTCCACAAAATTTCACTATTTGAAACTTCCAATAAAAATAGTTATAACCCATGTGACTCATTTAAAATTTGATTCAACATTAGTCGCAAACCTTATCTTCCATAGACTATATTGCCTATAATATAATCAAATAAAACTTGAAATTTGTATCACCTATACCTTGTCATTTTACCTTAGTATTCCCAAGTTTCATGGTCTGAAACATCCCTAAAAAAGTAATAGTGAAAATTCCAAGATGACTTGATTGAAGGAGCAAAACCCTAGGAGCATAAATTTGATACCAAATGTTATAAAAATAAACTTGAAAATGATAAAAATTCAATAAATATAATCCACTTTGAGGGGAAAACCTCATTTTACCATGAATGCAATGTGCGAGACAACATGAGATGATCCTAAGGCTAGATATCCTTGGTATATATATAGGGGACATCGTTTAATTATAATGAAAAGTTTTGGAAAACTTACTAATATAACACTAGAAATATAAAATATATAGGGATTAATAATTTTTTAAATCTTAATTTATGCTAGGAAGATGTCATTTTTCCTCTTTTAAGTATATATTTGTGAATTGTACTCTTCCACTATATCAATGCCATGCCTCCTAGTCAAATAGTAGCTAGATAGACTTTTTCTTCTTTATCCAGATTTTTTTGGACCCTGTAATACATTTCAATTTGCTTGATCCCCTGGTCCATTTTTTTTCATTAAGCTCTCCGTTATACATTGACAAGTGAAATTTCACATCTAATTTTAAATAATACATGGGAAAGTCAATTATCTTTATTTTATTGTTTTTCTATGGAATTGAAGAGGAACTTCAGAAGGAGAGGATGGGGATGGAAGAATTATAAGAGCATCAAAGAAGCTCCTCCTTTATCTTAATTGGATCCTTCTTCATTATTCTTTAATTCCATGTAAAATTATTCCACCATGGTTTTCATCTATGATGAGGAAAACATATTTGGTTTTGATTAATTGCTTATTATAATAAAATATATGAATTAATGACGAAATGTTTACAAGGACCCCATTAAATACTAATACTGGTGCGTTGTGACTTTTTAATAATGAATGTATTTTCATAAGTATTTGGTTATTAATTTTTTTTTTTATTATATTATTATTTTTGTTATTACTTAGTTTATCTTTATTATTATTTTGTATATAACATTGTATCCCCTTAAAATAATGCTTTTTCCTCAAGGAAATCCCACATGAGTTTGTCTTTCCTTCGGGAGTTTCATCTTGATTTTGGGCTTTATTGAGATTATTTGGGTGGCTTGTTCATGGAAAAAATGAGGGAATCATAAGTTATCTTTGCTAAATATTTTGGGTTATGCAGCCATATAACTTGTAGTTCCTTCACTTCTTTTGAAATCCATGAATTGTTCCTAGTGATTTTTGGTGTAGGTTCCTAATTGCATGAAATATTCTACTCCTAACACCAAATCCATTCCATGAAGAGGTAAAGCATAATATCTACTTTGTAGTTGAAATTTTGTATATATATCAAAACTTTATGACATTGTGTTTCCCCTTTGATTGGTTGACCATCAACAATTGTAACTATGAGATCCTTCATATGGTAAACAAACATATGTAGTTGTCTCACAAGATTGATGTTTACACGATTGTGGGTGCTCCCAAAATCAACTAAGTTTGTGATTTATTTTCCTTTTATGATTTCATTGAGCTTTAGGGTATTTGGTTTCCCTTTTTCTATAATTTCATGATAGTTGTGGATAATATCCTTCTTTCTCAAGTGAGGTAGATTATATCGTACTATAGGTAGTTGTACACCTTCTCCTCAGAATAAATCCTTTGACTTATGTACTTCGCAAATTTATTAGATGGAAATGATTGAGGCTAATTACACCTTTGATGAGTCTTCATCTTCATCAATTACCATCATGTTTTCTTCAACAACAACTCACACTTCTATCCCATCTATAATCTTGTAGTGATATATGTGGTTGGTTACACACTTATGGCCCTTGGCCCACTTTTTACTACATTTATGACAATTGTTATTTTCTTTTAAATTTCTCCTTTGGAATAGCTATTAGAAGAGTCATTTTTGGCTTCATATCTATAAGATTTTTGGGTCATGTATTTATGTTTTGGTATCCATTCACCTACAAAAAACCTGCAATTGCTTTATTTTAGTCTTGAATAGCTATTATCAAATAATGATGACCTTTCAAACTTCTTCTCTACAATTTTTTCTTTATGTATTACACCTTTTATAGTTGTGATATCATGTAGCTTTAGCTCATTTCAGATGAGTGGTTTCCTTCTGGTGATGTAAGATCGGATTAAACATTCCATTGACAATCTAGGTACTCTTGTAGCGAGTGCTTCCCATTCACATATAAATTCATCCATGTTTCCTCTTTATTGCAGCCTACTAAGTTTTGTGAAAAAATATTCTTCTTTGATACCATGTAATAGTTTAAGAATTCATCTATAAATTTATTCCAATTTATTGAATATCTTGATTTTTTCCACCACATGTACTAGTTATGTGCCTCTCCTCAATTGCATGGATGTACATATGATCTTTTCATCACTGTTAGAAATTCCATATATTGCAAAAATATTCTTATTGTTTGGTATACCATGCCACACCTTATTTTTCATTTCTATCAAATTTGAGAGTTCCAGTTTTGTTGTTGGTGGATATGCAAGGACTAGTCGACTATATGGTGGGAATTGGCTATGCATCGTCATGCCACGAGGAGGTATATTTATTTTTTGGTTTGGTGTGTTAGGTGGGATGGAAGGTATATTTATTTGTGGATGGTATGTTAAATGGGATTGGTGGGTTTGAGGCATCTGAATAATTTCATTATGGACTAGTCATGTTTTTTGACATGGCAAGGTTTGTTGTGAGACTTTCTAATATAATGAATCGAGTTTTTAATTTACTGTGATTTCTTTCAACCAATATATGTAGCTTTGCTTGACCTTGTTGTACAATATCATGATTTTGATCAAGCCATATTTATAACAGTGCATGCTTCTCTTGTAACTGTTTTTCAAATGCCTCATATTTTCCATTGATTCATTTTTATTGTTCTTCCATTTTGATCAACCTTGTAATGGGTTCACTCATAGACATTTTCCCAGTCACTAGTGGGGTTTTTTAATCAATTTTGACTTAAATTTAATTGATTTTTTTCTTAAATAGAAGAGGTTACCATTGTTAAAAGATTTTATCTTTGTAGGATATATATATATATATATATATATATATACACATATACATATATACATATATGTATATATACACATATATGTATATATACATATGTATATATACATATATATATACACACATATATGTATATATACACATATATGTATATATACATATATGTATATCTATGTGTGTGTGTGTGTGTGATAATAAATACCATGGGATAATGGTTTACCAAAGCCACAGACCTACAAACCACCAATGGTAAAATCAAGATTTACTCTTCCTTAGCTTTTTTAATCTTATCTTTCTAATACCACGGATTTTGGAAATCACGTTGTGATATCATATGATGCAGCGGAAATATTTGAATTTTCTTAATAGATTATTATAATGAAATTTGTGAATGAAGGATGCAATGTTTACAAAAAAGGGCTCCATTGAATCTTCATATGGGGTGCCTCTTTCAAAAGGTTGTGAATTTTGATTCATTAATGTCACCAAGTCTTATTGATCCATAGATTACTCCTCGAATTTCATGATTAGATTATTTATTATAATTATTATATTATGTTGGAAACATGATTATCGTTAGACCAAAATGTGCAAGTGTTAGTGAACACACATCGCCAAAGTCGAGGATCCATAATAGGCAATTATTCTATGTTTCTACACATCAGGGAAAATTTTAGGGGTTAATATTCACAAATGGGCTAATTTTCCATGCTATTTCCAAAAAAAAAGATTCTCCAATTCCCATTTATTCCTAAAATGATTCGCCCAAATTTTATAAGAAAAAAATATTTTTCCTTAAAAATCGCCAAAATTCTATAGAGACTGTATAAAATCATTAGAAGTTTGAATATTTTTACCAAAATATCACAAAAAATTTTATAGTTTGCATATTATGGATTAGTAAGATTCACCAAGGTTTCTAATCTTTAAGATAAATTTCCATCCTTAAAATTTTCCCTGCCACACATTAGGGAGCCTTGACTTGTATCAAGCAACAATCTCCCTCCTAGTGCGAGTTGGGTGTGTATCGAACTCATGACCTATGGCTTTAATACCACTTGTTGGAATCATGATTTCCATTAGATAAAAACCCACAATTGTTATTCAATTCACACATCTCCAAAGTTAAGGATCAACAAGAGGCGGTTAGTCCATGTTGCAGCACATCGGGGGAGCATTGACTTGTTTTGTGCAACATATTATTATTTTCTTTTATCATTACTTAGCCCACCTTTATTATTATTTTTAACACAAAAATCACCAAACATGAGTTCTAAATCATTACTTCATATTTGAAAGGGTTTTATTCCCTTGGATATCTAATCGGTTACCTTTAGAATACACATCTTAAACCAATCTTAGGATTGTACTCTTCAAGTGAACCTTCTCCCTGCTTGAGCTTAAACATGGTTAGCATTCAATACCAATACTTGCACAAATCCAATAAACATATGAGTTAATTTATGATAAACTAATTTGATACCAAACTTGATCTAAAATTGGTGCTAATATAATTTGTTCCACTAATTCGTATTCTTATGAAAATCCTCCCAATTTCCTACAATTTCCATTAATAAATTAGCTATATTAATAATTAAAAAAATAGTGCTTAAGGATTGAATTTAGAACTAAAACTAAAATAATACATATAATACTAAACAAATTGATAACGAATTTCACCCCTATGGGTTACATCTCTGAGTTTTATTTAATTGATGAATTGATCTATTTAGAAGGCTATAAAATACATCATTGTACCTCTTTATATTAAAAAATGGTATTCAACCTACAAAATCAGTCTCTAATGTACTAGAGGAAGAGAATAACATAGGTTCTTATCCTTCAAAAGTTTCTTCCTATATTAAATGAACACAAGTGTTCCCTCTTCTCCCAATCAGTGGGATTTCCACTTTCGATCTAATTCTATGACACGATTTTGCTGCATTATGTTGTTTCCCAGGTGCACGTTGTATGGCTAAGGCACTATCCTTTTACCATGAAGGTGGGCATTCAAATCCCTCCAAATTTGAAGTTCTTTCTCCTCTTATTATTGATGGAGATGTCATATTCCTCCACTATGAGGCTTCTTCAGTTGCATGTTGTTGGAAATAATACTGAGAGGGGGGTGAATCAGTATTATAAGATCTATAATTTTATTTCCCAAACAGATTTATATGCGCTACTTCAGTGAAGTGAACTAGCGTGTACACACGATTTTACTTAAAGCAACCAGCGTATATGCAGAGAACTTTTGATTTAGACAATTTATCATGTATTGAGCTTAAACCAGTATATCAAAGATTTATTAGATAGTGCAATAAAAGCAGAATAAAGCATCACACATGAACACCAAGATATAAGGTGGAAACCCAATGTGGGTAAAAACCACCTGTTGTTGTCGTCTCTGTCTTCTTTTTAATAATAAGAAAATCTGTTTACAATCTTGTACTAGTGCAGACTCATACCAGTACACAGGCACCCACCTGCAGAAGGCTACAACCTTCTCTCGTTCTCCAGCTACTACTAGAAGGGAGCTACAACCCCCTAGCTCTTGTACTAGCCAATATGTTTACTAGTACGTAGGTGCTAGCCTACAGAAAACTCCACTCTTCCACCAGGGACCATGTTTCATGAATTTTCAGACTGGATACTCCTGGAACACAACACCACAATCTAAAGGCCACTTTTCATCCAATTTTCATACTGGATCCATCAAAAACATTGAAATTTAGAAAATCATAACTGCAATACAACCATCAAATACATTTGCATCAACCAATCACTGAAACTCAATCATCACTCTCTGAATCAACCACAACTGAATCAATCAATCACTTGAAAACCTATCATCACTGAAGCAAATCACAATCAATCAATCTGATCATTCAGAGCATTGTCAGCAGAATACAGTCACCAGAAGACAAAGCAGAACCCAGAACTCTGCAATAGCAAAAAGAAACAACTGATAATTTAAACATCATACTTCATAAGGTATAAGCTACTTTCATGTGTTGAACCAGCATGTATACGCACTTTTACCAAAGGGAACCAGCGTACAGATCTGCAAATTCAAATTTATGATGTATATGTTGCTTTGATATGTTGAACCAGCGTGTATATTCTCTTTTACTAAAGTGAACCTACGTACATATCTGTAAATGCTAACTTAAAACATCACAACTATTCCAGACTTCAGTCATACCCAGATCATCACATTTACAGAATAAAACATGCGTCAGTATTTAGATCTAGACTGTTCAAAATCAAACCACATAATGATACTACTGTCAAGCCTTTATGATCCCGGTCCATCAACCTTCATCAGCCATATAGGTGCATCCTTAGATCAAATCAAGAAAACCATCAAAAGCTCATTAAACTGCATATCTGATCCAACACTTCATAAGATATTCAAATCCTTGCACAATTATGGCTTAATGATCTTATCCTCCTTATATAGTTTTAGGCCTTTCTCAATACCATGGACCAAAACTACTTAGGACCAAATACCTTGGACCAAAAAACTTTTGGTTTTCCAAGATATACGCGCTTTTCCTTCTGTGAAAGTGCGTGTGTACGTATATGCTCCTTTTGTTAGGTAAACCTGTGTGTATCCGCAATGTGGACAAGATGAACCTACGTATACCTCTCTTTCTTCAATCTTTGGAGTCTGGTCTGTAATTCTTTGCTGTTGACCTGCTGCACTGTGATCTTTCATCTAAGTGAGTTGCCATCAAGGACAACACTTGTAGCATAATGCCAACAATCTCCCCATTTGGACTTGAAGGCAACAACAACACCAAGTCACTCTCCCCCTTTGACATCAAGGGCAAAGGTTGGGCCAAGATATTTTCTCCCTTTGACATACATTATGTTGTTCATGCTCCCCCTGAGTACATGCTGAATTCTTTGATTGAGCTCCCCTTTTGTACATGTTGATATGCACTGAAACCGTCCATGCTCCCCCTGATCACAAGCAGAGTCTACAAATAATATTTTCTAAAATGATAACATGACTCTATAATTCAACTATGTGAGGATGACCTTCCTATCACCAAGGACTCATACATACATCCATCTCCCAACCAAGTGGGGATATACCAAATTTGACTCCTCCATCCAACAAAGTGGGGATATACCAAATTTGACTCCTCCATCCAACAAAGTGGGGATATACCAATTGTTTATACATGACAGAAACAATAAATATTACATCATCCATCCCATGTAAAGTGGGGATACAAATTACATCATTTGTCCAAGAGGACTCATTCAAATGTATGAGAAGACATATCACACCCTAGACTTTTACATGACTTAAGCAACAAAAGGTATAAATATCTGAAACCATAGCTGGACTCAGCAACCATAATGCCAACAATGCAGAATGCGAGTGAAGGTTAATGCTCCCCCTGAACCTGTGCTACCTGTGCATTGTTAACAAGTCAATGATCAAGGCATCTTTTTCAGTTAGATAAAAATTAATGAACATAGCATATCAATATACTGTGATCATCAACATCAGACAGAGCACCCATATCAGAGCCTACCCCACTGTTTTTCTTGTCTGAAAACATATACACTCCTTGTCCCACAGAAACCCGCATGTGTACGCGACTCGACTTCATGAAACACCCGTATAATAACCTTTCTCTGAAGAAAAAAAATAGATTTAACATCAGGATGATGCAGTAACTACTCCCAGCTTTTGTCTGAGATATTCAAATGTTTCTCTGGGTAGTGGTTTAGTGAATATATCAACAACCTGTTCTTTGGAGGGAACATACTCCAATTTGACCTTTTGTTCAAGCACTTTTTCACATAGAAAATGGTATTTGATGTGTATGTGCTTGGTCTTGGAGTGCATGACTAGATTCTTTGAAATACTGATGGCACTTGTATTATCACATAGAATGGAGATGGATGTAGTATATTTGATCTGAATGTCTTGCAAGGTTTGCATCATCCAAAGTAGTTGTGTGCAGCAAGATGCAGCAGCCACATATTTTGCTTCAGCTGTAGATAAAGCAATTGAACTTTGTTTCTTGTTGAACCAAGACACTAACCTGGAACCCATATAGAATGCACCACCACTAGTGTTTTTTTTGTCATCAACACTTCCTGCCCAATCTGCATCTGTATATGCATGAAGAGTAAGATCTGTATCTCTAGGATACCATAAACCAAAGTCCTGAGTTCCTTGAAGATATTTGAAAATTATTTTGACTGCCTGAAGGTGTGATTCCTTTGGATTTGCTTGGAATCTTCCAACTATTCCTACTGCATGCATGATGTCAGGTCGGGTACCTGTTAGATAAAGTAGACTGCCAATCATGGATCTGTAAGTCGGTTGATGTACTGTTTTTGATTCATCATTTGAGCTGAGACTGTATCCTGTTACCATTGGGATACATACAGGTTTAGAATCTTCCATTCCATACATTATCAAGATCTGTTTGAGATATTTGGTTTGTGAAAGAAAAATACCATATTTATTTTGTTGAACTTGTAGACCAAGAAAATAGGTAAGTTCACCAAGAAAGTGTTGGAAATAATACTGAGAGGGGGGGTGAATCAGTATTAGCAAGTCAATAATATTTCATTTCCATATTCAGATTCATATATGCTACTTCAGTTAATGGAACTTGCGTGTACACGCAACTTTTATTAAGGCAACAAGCGTATATCCTGCAAACTTATGATTCAGTTAATTTTTCATTTGTTGACCTTTAATCAGTGCATCAGAACCATATAAATAGTAACTAGGTGCAGTAAAACAAAATAGACAATCACACACACATGAACACAAGATATAAGGTGGAAACCCAATGTAGGTGAAAACCACCTGCTGCAATCGTCTCTATCTTCTTTTAATAAGAAACTTCTTTTTACAATTTTTGTACTGGTGCAGTCTTATACTAGTACGCATGCTTCTACCTACAGAAGGCTACAACCTTCTCTCGTTCTCTAGCTTCTCCTGGAAGGGAGCTACAACCCCCTAGCTCTTGTACTAGCTGATGTGTTTACTAGTACATAGGTGCAGACCTACAGAAGGCTACAACCTTCTCTTTTCTTCCAGGGACCACGTTTCATAAATTTTCAGATTGGGTCCATCAACAACATCAATCAACCATCAATTATATCTTCATCAACCAATCTCCTTTGCACCAACCAAAACTAAATCAATCAATCACTTCCCAGAATGTTTTAACCAGAATACAGTAACAGTAACCAGAACCCAAGCCAGAACCCATAACACTGCAACAGCAAACAGAAGTAGCTAAAGCATATTTTATTAGGTATACTCTACTTCAATGTGTTGAACCTACATAGATACGCCATTATCTCAAGGCTAACCTGCATATACGCTATTTTGATATGCAGAACCAGCGTGTATACGCGCCTTTGCCAAAGTGAACCAGTGTATAGATCTATAAATGATGATTTAAACTTTACAACAATTCTAGACGTCAGTTATACCCAGATCATCATATTTACAGATTACAACATGCACCAGTTATTCAGATAAAAGATCAAAACCACACAAAGATACTTCTCTTCAAGCCTTAAGATCTTGACCCATTAATAGAACTTATCCTTCATCAAGCGCTCAGGTTCATCCTTGATTCAGATCCAGCTGTGCACCATAACCCAATGACCTGTATTCTATATCTTGCTCTTCATTAGATATTCAATGCTTGAGTACCTTTGCCTAATGATCTTCTCCTCCTTTTATAGTCTTAGGCCTTACTCAATACCATGGTCCAAAACCACTTAGAATTAGTACCTTGGACCAAATACCTAGGGTCAACACTTCAGACAAGATACCTTGGACCAATACCATGGATCAAAATACCATGGACCAAATACCACGGACCAAAACTAAGTTTTCCAACATGTACGCACCTTTCCTTCCATGAAAGTGCGTGTGTACACTATACATGCCTTTTGGTCTGCAAACCCACATGTATACGCGGCTTGGTCAATGGGGAACCTGCATATACTTCTCTTTCTTCATTCTGTGAGCCTCAATTATGATTTGTCATCTCTGTGAGTTTCCATCAAGGACAATACTTGTGTCATAGTGCCAAATCTATATCATAATGCCAACGATCTCCCCCTTTGGACTTCATGGCAACCCCAAGTCACTCTCCCCATTTGTCATCAAGGGCAAAGGGTTATGCTCCCCCTGAATGCATGTTGAATTATCTGATATGTTGAAGTGTGTTGTCCATGCTCCCCCTGAATATAAGCAAGGTCTGCAACAAGATGATTCTATACATACATCATAAATGACCTTCCTATCACTAATGGCTCATACATACATCCATCTCCCAACCAAGTTGGGATATACCAAGTTTGACTCATCCACCCAACCAAGTGGGTATATACCAAATGATTATACATGTCAGAACAAGAACATTACATCATCCATCCCATGCATAGTGGGGAAACAAAATAGGTCATTTCATGACCTTGTCAATAAAAGATATACATGACATAGAGACCAAATATCTAAAACAAGACTATGATAGTTATCAGCAACATTTGTCAATCACCATCCAGACCAGCAACCATGATCTCCCCCTGAACCTGTTCCACCTGAATCAAAAACAACTGGGAATTTGTACCAAGACCTTCTAAGATAATGTCAACAATGCATTACTATAAGTATATGCTCCTCCTGAATTTGTGCCAGATGATCACTGTCAGACCCATATCAGACTCCTTTCATCCACTATTTTTCTTCAAACCAACATATACGTGACTGTATCCATAGCAACTGGCATATGTACGCGGATACGCTTCATGAAACTCGCGTACAACCACTTTTCTCTGAAATAGATAAGTTTTAACAGCAAGATGATGCATCAACTACTCCCAGCTTCTGTCTGAGATATTCAAATGTCTCTCTGGGCAGTGGTTTGGTGAATATATCAGCAACCTGTTCTTTGGAGGGAACATACTCCAATTTGACCTTTTGTTCAAGCACTTGTTCACGTAGAAAATGATATTTGATGGGTATGTGCTTGGTCTTGGAATGCATGATTGGATTCTTTGAAATACTGATTGCACTTGTATTATCACATAGAATGGAGATGGGTGGAGTACATGTGATCTGAATGTCTTGCAATGTTTGCATCATCCAAAGGAGTTGTGTGCAGTGAGATGCAGCAGCCACATATTCTGCTTCGGTTGTAGATAATGCAATTGAACTTTATTTCTTGCTAAACCAATACACTAATATGGAACCCATATATAATGCACCACCACTAGTGTTTTTTCTGTCATCCACGCTTCCTGCCCAATCTGCATCTGTATATGCATGAAGTGTAAGATCTGTATCCCTAGGATACCATAAACCAAAATTCCAAGTTCCTTGAAGATATTTGAAGATCCTTTTAACTGCCTGAAGGTGTGATTCCTTTGGATTTGCTTGGAATCTTCCAACTATTCCCACTGCATGCATGATGTCTGGTTGGGTACCTGTTAGATAAAGCAAACTGCCAATCATGGATCTGTAGGTTGGTTGATGTACTACTGTTGATTCATCATTTGAGCTGAGACTGCATCCTGTTACCATGGGGGTACATACTAGTTTAGAATCTTCCATGCCATATTTTTTCAAGATCTGCTTGAGATACTTGGTTTGTGATAGAAAAATACCATCTTTATTTTGTTGAACTTGTAGGCCGAGAAAATATGTGAGCTCACCAAGCAGGGACATTTCAAATTCTTGCTGCATTACCAAAGCAAAGTTTTGACTCATGGCTTCTTCATTGCTACCAAAAATGATATCATCAACATACACAACAAGTATTAGCAATTTATCATTATCAATCTTTGTATATAGATTGTTATCAACTGATCCTTTTGAAAAACCTTGTTGATGGAGGTATTTGTCAAGACGGTAATACCAGGCCCTTGGAGCTTGTTTTAGACCATAGAGAGCCTTTTTGAGTCGGCATACAAGTTTTGGATCATTTCCAAGGATGAATCCATCTGGTTGCTCAATATATACTTCTTCTTCTAAGTCTCCATTAAGAAAGGCAAATTTTACATCCATTTGGTATACTTTGAATTTCTGAAAGCTAGAAAGAGCAAGGAACATTCTTATGGCTTCAAGTCTAGCAATAGGTGCAAAAGTTTCTTCAAAATCTATACCTTCTTGTTGAGCATATCCTTTACAAACAAGTATAGCCTTGTTTCTGATCACTTCACCATTTTCATTCAGCTTGTTTTTAAATATCCATTTGGTTCCTATGATATTCTTATCATGTGGTCTAGGAACTAATTCCCAACATTCATCTTTGCATGCTTCACTTACATTTTGAGGTTCGATGCAGGAAAGCAATGCTAGATAGCTTGAAGCTTCTGTAATAGTTCTTCTTGTCTACACACCTGCCTCTTTCTATCCCAAAATTTGAGTCTCTGGATGATTTTTCTGGACATACCTCGATGGAGTATTTCTTCTGTCGTTATCTGTTCTTTTGGTGCTTCATTGGATTCTTCTTCAGAATTTTTCTGATTTGATGTGGAAGGATAATCCTCATCTTCTTCACACTCTTCGAGTTTTACCTGCTTTGGATTTTTGCCTGCTTCATCAACCACAACATCAATACTTTCAATAATTTTCCCAAGTCTTTTATTATAACACTTATATCCTTTACTTCGGGAAGAGTAACCAAGGAGAATGCCTTCATCTGCTCTAGGTTCAAACTTGCCAAGTTTTTCATTAGTCCTTTTGATGTAACATTTGCTTCCAAAAACTTTGAAGTATTTTACAGTAGGAGTCTTACCATACCAAAGTTCATGTGGAGTTTGAGTGTTGTTTACCCGAACGTTTGCTTTGTTGAGGATAGTGATGGCAGCAAATGCAGCTTCACCCCAGAAGGTTGCAGGAGTTCTAGACTCATCTAGCATGGCATGAGCCATTTGTTAAACAGTTCTATTCATCCTTTCTACCACTCCATTTTGCTGAGGAGTCCTTGCGGTGGAGAATTCTCTTTTTATTCCATGTTCTTCACAAAAGTCAAAGAATTCATCCGAGGTAAATTCCCCTCCTTGACCAGATCTAAGGCATTTGATTTTGCGATCTGATTAATTTTCAACCAAAGCTTTGAAGGCTTTGAACTTTTCAAATGCTTCATCTTTATGCTTTAGAAGTCCTATCCAACACATTCTGGAAAAATCGTCAATGAACAATATAAAGTATTCTTCTCCACGAGGTGACTTTTTCCTTGATGGACCACATAAATCAGTATGAACAAGTTCAAGAGGCTTACTAGCTGATCCTTCCTTCTCAGGGAAATGTGCTCTGGTTTGCTTACCAAATTGACATGATTTGCATATTGTATTTTCTGGAATGTTGATATCAGGAAGATCACAAATAGCTTGGAATTTGCATGCTTTCCTTATTTGTGGGAAGCTTAGATGCCCCAATCTTCTGTGCCATAGCCAGTGTTCATCATTTTTGCTTAGATAGCATTGTTGTTGTCCTCCCTTGAGTATGTATAAGTTGTTTGGAGTTCTTATGCCTTTGATCACAGTTTCTCCTGTATCAAGCTCACGAACAACACATCCATTTGATCGAAATACTACTTCATTTCCTTGATAACACATTTGACTGACACTCAATAGGTCATGCTTTAGACCATCAACATACATAACATTCCCAGCTTTAACCTTTTCCTTAAGAGAATAGAACCTTTACCTTTTATGACAGCAGGAGCGTCATTTCCAAATGAGACATTCTTTTCCTTTTCTAAGGCATTGTATGAGTGAAGTTTTTCTTTATCACTTGTCATGTGTTTCGAGCATCCATTGTCAATGTACCACTGATTTTCTTGTCCTTCTGCATACAAGGCTATACCACATCTTTCTATTTGTGGTTCTTTCTTCCTCCATATTTTGGGACTCAATGAAGTTTGCTCCTACTGAGATGTTTCCCGAAATTTATTCCTGCATTCAGAATCTTCATGATCGAACTTGTTACAGATAGAGCATTCTATTTCATTTTCAAGAAGCGAAAAGTTATTGTAGGTCCTTTTCATGATCCCTGTCACATTCCTTTGATTTCGTGCTTCTCTAGTTATGATGGTCTTGTAGGCAACACATTGAGCAACTTTGTGTCCAAAATTATGACATGAAATCATTGGCCATTAAAGAAGTTCCTGTGATTATCGAATCTACTGACCTGGTGATTGTAGTTTCCATTGACATTCATTCTTGAAGCAACTTGAATATGATTTACCTAAGGTTAGTTGTAAATTCTGTTCATCTTTGAGGTAGATTGAACCCGATTTACCTGGTGATCTGCTTTATGCCTTTACTGACGATTGTCAAACTGTTCACTTCTCTTTGTTGCATCAAGATAGCTTTTAGTGGAGGTTGACGGCTTCTGTGCTTGAGATGCTTCTTCAGTATATCCAAGACCTGTCTTTATTAGAGGAGAGCGTTGCACTTTGATAATTTCATCTAAAGTTTCTGATCCTTTAACAAATCTGAGATTGAGAGCTTTTTTTTTCTCAATAGCTTTTCTTAGACCCACAATTTCACATTCTAGTTTTTCATTGTGTTTTTCTCTTTCAACGAGTTGGAATGTCAGAGTATCTATAACAATATTCTTTTCTTATAAACAAATTTTAAGTTTAGAGATTTCTTCATAAAGGTCATCTTCATCTAAAGCATCCAAGAAATCATCATCTTCAAAAGCCATAAGAAGTCTATAGTCATTACTATTTTCATCTTCATCACTATTTGATAAACCATCGCTATCTTCATGCGTATAGTAGCTCTTCTTACTTACATTCTGTTTTCTATTCCATTTTGTTGATTCCTTACCTTTATCAAGCTTTTCTTTATGAGGACATTTGGCCGCATAATGACCGACTCTTCCACAAGCAAAACATTTGAAAGGTAGTTTACCTCTGAATCTTCCAGAACCCCGTTGAAGGTTCTTGACAAAGTTTGCTTCTTCCTCTCCTTCTAAAATATGTCCTGATTCATTGAGCTCTTCTCTTCTTGAAGCTTTAAATGCGGCTTCTCTCATATCTGATGGACCTCCTTTTCTCATTTCGAAAGCAGTTAAGATTCCGTGCAGCTGTGTCATAGTAATACTCTGAAGATCCTGCTTTTCTTCTATGGCAGAAACTTTTGATTCAAACTTAGTAGACAAGGATCTTAAAACCTTTTCAACTAAAGTAACTTCTTTTATCTCTTCACCCAAGTTTTTCATGGAATTAACAATCTCATCTATACGTAGGAAGTAATTAGCTATACTTTCATCATTATGCATTTTGAGAGTTTCATATTGAATTCTAGGATATTGTAGTTTTCCACGTTTTACCTTATTGTCTCCTTCATAGCTTAGAACAATCTTGTCCCATATTTCTTTGGCAGTTTTGAGCTGCATAACCTTGACAAATTCTGATTGTGACAGACTCCCCAATAATAGATTGACAGCCTTGGCATTGGTTTTATATTGCTTTTTACCTGCCATATATGTAGGAATTGCTTATGGAAATGTATATCCTCCTTCCACGATTTCCCAAACATCTGTTCCAAGAGATTGAAGATAGGTTGTGGTTCTTACCTTCCAATAAACGAAGTTTCTCCCATCAAATTGATGGTTTAATTGATCCCTCTCTTTCGTAGTTACTCACGATGATAGATCTTCCTTCAAGTGATCAAGCTTCTTCTGAAGGACCTGCTTCAATACCAATTGTTGGAAATAACACTAAGAGGGGGGTGAATCAATATTATCAAGTCAATAATATTTCATTTTCATACTCAGATTCATATATGCTACTTCAGTTAATGGAACTTGCGTGTATACGCAACTTTTATTAAGGAAACCAGCGTATATCCTGCAAACTTATGATTCAGTTAATTTTTCATATGTTGACCTTTAATCAGTGCATAAAAACCATATAAACAGTAACCAAGTGCAGTAAAACAAAATAGACAATCACACACACATGAACACAAGATATAAGGTGGAAACCCAATGTGGGTGAAAACCACCTGCTGCAATCGTCTCTATCTTCTTTTAATAAGAAACTTCTTTTTACAATTTTTGTACTGGTGCAGTCTTATACCAGTACGCAGGCTTCTACCTACAGAAGGCTACAACCTTCTCTCATTCTCCAACTTCTCCTGGAAGGGAACTACAAACCCCTAGCTCTTGTACTAGCTGATGTGTTTACTTGTATGTAGGTGCAGGCCTACAGAAGGCTACAACCTTCTCTTTTCTTCCAGGGACCACGTTTCATAAATTTTCAGACTGGATCCATCAATAACATCAATCAACCATCAATTATATCTGCATCAACCAATCTCCTTTGCACCAACCAAAACTGAATCAATCAATCACTTCTCAGAATGTTGTAACCAGAATACAGTGACAGTAACCAGAACCCAAGCCAGAACCCAAAACACTGCAACAGCAAATAGGATTAGCTAAAGCATAATTTATTAGGTATACACTACTTCAATGTGTCGAACCTATGTAGATACGTTGTTATCTCAAGGCTAACCTGTGTATACGTTGTTTTGATATGCAAAACCAGCGTGTATACACGCATTTGCCAAAGTGAACCTGTGTATAGATCTATAAATGATGATTTAAACTTTACAACAATTCCAGACGTCAGTTATACCCAGATCATCATATTTACATATTACAACATGCGCCAGTTATTCAAATAAAAGATCAAAACCACACAAAGATACTTCTCTTCAAGCCTTAAGATCTTGACCCATTAATAGAACTTATCCTTCATCAAGCGCTCAAGTTCATCCTTGATTCAGATCCAGCTGTGCACCATAACCCAATGACCTGTATTCTAGATCTTGCTCTTCATTAGATATTCAATGCTTGAGTACCTTTGCCTAATGATCTTCTCCTCCTTTTATAGTCTTAGGCCTTACTCAATATCATGGTCCAAAACCACTTAGAATCAATACCTTGGACCAAATACTTGGGGCCAACACTTCGGACAAGATACCTTGGACCAATACCATGGATAAAAATACCATGGACCAAAACTAAGTTTTCCAACATGTGCGTGCCTTTCCTTCCGTGAAAGTGCATGTGTACGCTATACGCGCCTTTTGGTCTGCGAACCCGCGTGTACACGTGGCTTGGTCAATGGGGAACCTGCATATACTTCTCTTTCTTCATTCTGTGAGCCTGAACTGTGATTTGTCATCTGTGTGAGTTTCCATCAAGGACAACACCTGTGTCATAGTGCCAAATCTGTATCATAATGCCAACAGCAAGGACATTTCAAATTCTTGTTGCATTACTGAAGCAAAATTCTGACTCATGGATTCTTCATTGCTACCAAAAATGATATCATCAGCATAAACAATGATAATTAGCAATTTATCAATTTCAATCTTTGTATATAGATTACTATCTGTTGAACCTTTTGTAAAACCTTGTTGGTGTAGATATTTGTCAAGGTGGTAATACCAGGCCCTTGGAGCCTGTTTTAGACCATAAAAGGCCTTTTTGAGTCTACATACAAGTTTTGCATCATTTCCAAGAACGAATCCTTCTGGTTGTTCAATATAAACTTCTTCTAAATCTCCATTCAGGAAGGCTGATTTTGCATCCATTTGGTATACTTTGAATTTCTTAAAGCTAGAGAGAGCAAGAAACATCCTTATGGCTTCAAGTCTGGCAACAGGTGCAAAAGTTTCTTCAAAATCTATACCTTCTTGTTGAGCATACCCTTTACAAACAAGTTTGGCCTTGTTTCTAATTACTTGTCCATTTTCATTTAGCTTGCTTTTGAATATCCATTTAGTTTCTATAATATTTTTATCATGAGGTCTAGGAACTAATTCCCAAGTATCATTGTTTTCAATTTGCTCAAGTTCTTCATCCATGGCCTTGACCCAACATTCATCTTTGCATGATTCTTTTACATTTTGAGGTTTGGTGGAGGATAGTAATGCTAGATAGCTTGAGGTCCCTGTAATAGTTCTTCTTGTCTATACACCTGCCTCTTTTTCCCCTAAAATTTGAGTTTATAGATGATTTTTCTAAACATACCTAAACAGATTCTTTTCTTCTACCATTATCTCTTCTTCTGGTGCTTCATTGGTTTCTTCTTCAATATGATTTTGGCTTGATGTGGGAAAATAATCCCCATCTTCTTCATTGTCATAATCTTCTGTTGATTTTATCTGTTTTGGATTTTTGCATGTTTCATCAACTACAACATCAATGCTTTCAACAATTTTTCCAAGTATTTTATTATAACATTTATATCCTTTACTTTTGGAAGAATAACCAAGAAGAATACCTTCATCTACTCTGGGCTCAAAATTACCAATTTTTTCATCAGTCCTTTTGATATAACATTTGCTTCCAAAAACTTTAAAGTATTTTATAGTAGGAGTCTTACCATACCAAAGTTCATGTGGAGTTTGAGTGCTATTTACCCGAACATTTGCTTGGTTGAGAATAGTTATGGCAGCGAATGCAGCTTCACCCCAGAAGGTTGCAGGAGTTCCAGATTCATCTAGCATAGCTCGAGCCATTTGTTGAACAGTTATGTTCATTCTTTCTACCACTCCATTTTGCTGAGGAGTCCTTGCAGTGGAGAATTGCTTTTTTATTCCATGTTGTTCACAAAAGTCAAAGAATTCATCCGAGGTAAATTCCCCTCCTCGATCAGATCTGAGGCTTTTGATTTTTCTATCTGATTCATTTTCAACCAAAGCTTTGAAGCCTTTAAACTTTTCAAATGCTTCACCTTTATGCTTTAGAAGACCTATCCAACACATTCTGGAAAAATCATCAATGAACAAAATAAAGTATTCTTCTCCACGAGGTGACTTTTTCCTTGATGGTCCACATAAATCAGTATGGACAAGTTCAAGAGGCTTACTAGCTGACCCTTCTTTTTCAATGAAGTGAGCTCTGGTTTTCTTACCGATTTGACATGGTTTGCATATTGTATTTTCAGGGATGCTGATATCTGGAAGATCACGAACAGCCTTGAATCTGCATGCTTTTCTTATTTGAGAAAATCTTAGATGTCCCAATCTTCTATGCCACAACCAGTTTTCATCATTTTTGCTTAGATAGCACTGTTGTTGTCCTCCCTTGAGTATGTATAAGTTGTTTGGAGTTCTTGTACCTTTGATCACAGTCTCTCCTGTATCAATCTCACGAACAACACATCGGTTTGATTGAAACACCACTTCATTTCCTTGATCACACATTTCACTGACACTCAACAGGTTATGCTTTAAACAGTCTACATATATAACATTTCCAGCTTTAACCTTTTCTTTCAAGAAAACAGAGCCTTTGCCTTTTTATGATAGCAGAGTGTCGTTTCCAAATACGACCTTCTTTTCCTTTTCTAAGGCATTATATGAGTGAAGTTTTTCTTTGTCACCTGTCATGTGTTTTGAGCATCCACTGTCGATGTACCACTGATTTTGTTTTCCTTCTGCATACAAGGCTATACCACATCTTTCTGTTTGAGATTCTTTCCTTCTCCATATCTTGGGATTTAAGGGAGTTTGCTTCTTTTGAGATGTTTTCTGAAACTTGCTCCTGCATTCAGATTCTTCGTGATAAAAGTTGTTACAGATTGAGCATTCTATTTCATTTTCAAGAAGATAAAAGTTATTATAGGAACTTTTCCTGATCCCTGTCACATTACTTTGATTTTGTGCTTCTCTAGTCATGATGGTTTTGTAAGCAACACATTGAGCAGCTTTGTGTGTAGAATTATGACATGAAAAACATTTCCCATTAAAGAAGTTCCTGCGATTATCGAATCTATTGACCTAGTGATTGTATTTTCTATTGATATTCATTTTTGGAGCAAATTGAGTATGATTTACCTAAGGTTGGTTGTGGCTTCTATTCATCCTTGGAGTAAATTGAGTCTGATTTACCTGGTGATCTGCTTTATGCCTTTGCTGACGATTGTCATGTTGTTCACTGGTCTTTGTTGCATCAAGATAGCTTTTAGTGGAGGTTGACGACTTTTGTGATTGAGATGCTTCTTCAGTATATCCAAGACCTGTCTTTATCAAAGGAGAACACTGCACTTTGATAATTTCATTTAAAGTTTCTGATCCTTTAGCAAATCTAATATTGAGAGATTTCATTTTCTCAAGATCCTTTCTTAGACCCACAATTTCACATTCTAGTTTTTCATTATGTTTTTCTTTTTCAACAAGTTGGTATGTCAAGGTATCTATAATCATATTCTTTTCTTCTAAATAGATTTTGAGTTTAGAGATTTCTTCATGGAGGTCATCCTCTTCTAAAGCATCCCAAAAATTATCATCGTCATAAGCCATTAGAAGTCTATAATCAGTATTGTTTTCATCTTCATCACTATTTGATAAACCATCACTATCTTCATGAGTATAGTAACTCCTTTTATTTAACACTTGTTTTCTATTCCATTTTGCATATTACTACCCTTTTTCATATTTATATTTATGAGGACATTTGGCAGCATAATGACCAACTCTACTACAGGCAAAGCATTTGAAGGGTAGCTTACCTCTAAATTTTCTGAAACCCCATTGAAGCTTCTTGACAAATTTTACCTCATCTTCTTCTTCTGAAATATGTCCTGATTCATTGTGTTCTTCCTTTCCTTTTGTTGAAGCTTTAAATGTGGCTTCTCTCATATCTGATGGTCCTCCTTTTCTCATCTCAAAGGCAGTTAAGATTCTGTGAAGTTGTGTCATAGTGATAGTTTGCAGATCCTGTTTTTCTTCTATGGCAGACACTTTTGATTCAAATTTAGTAGACAAGGATCTCAAAACTTTCTCAACTAAGGTAACTTCCTTTATTTCTTCACCCAGATTCTTCATACAATTAACAACCTCATCTATACATAAGAAGTAACTAGCTATACTTTCATCACTGTGCATCTTAATAGTTTCATACTGAATTCTTAGAGTTTGAAGCTTAGCACGTTTTACCTGAGAGTCTCCTTCGTAGCTCAGAACGATTTTGTCCCATATTTCTTTGGCTGATTTGAGTTGCATGACTTTGAAAATTTTGATTGTGACAGACTTCCCAATAAAGTATTGACTGCTCTAGCATTGGTTTCATATTTCTTTTTACCTATCGTATCTGTAGGAATTGCTGTTGGAAATGTATATCCTCCTTCCCCAATTTCCTAGACATCTGTTCCAAGTGATTGTAAATAGGTTGTGGTTCTTATTTTCCAATAAACAAAATTGCTCCATCAAAGATTGGTGGTCTGATGGATCCCACACTTTCTTGATTACTCATGATGATGGATCTCCCTTCAAGCGATCAAGCTTCTTCTGAAGGACCTGCTCTAATACCAATTGTTGGAAATAATACTCAGAGGGGGGTGAATCAGTATTATCAGATCTATAATTTTATTTCCCAAACAAATTTATATACGCTACTTCAGTGAAGTGAACTAGTGTGTACACACGACTTTACTTAAAGCAACCAACGTATATGCAGAGAACTTTTGCTTTAGACAATTTATCATGTATTGAGCTTAAACCAGTATATCGGAGATTTATTAGATAGTGCAGTAAAAGTAGAATAAAGCATCAGACATAAGCAACACACATGAACACCAAGATATAAGGTGGAAACCCAATGTCGGTAAACACCACCTGTTGTTGTTGTCTCTGTCTTCTTTTTAATAATAAGAAAAATTGTTTACAATCTTGTACTGGTGCAAACTCATACCAGTATGCAGGCACCCACCTACAGAAGGCTACAACCTTATCTCGTTCTCCAGGTACTACTGGAAGGGAGCTAGAACCCCCTAGCTCTTGTACTAGCCAATATGTTTACTAGTACATAGGTGCCAACCTACAGAAAACTCCACTCTTCCACTAGGGACCACGTTTCATGAATTTTCAGACTGGATACTCCTGGAACACAACACCACAATCTGAAGGCCACGTTTCATCCAATTTTCATACTGGACCCATCAAAAACATTGAAACTCAAAAAATCATAACTGCAATACAACCATCAAATACATCTACATCAACCAATCACTGAAACTCAATCATCACTTTCTGAATCAATCAATCACTTGACAACCCATCATCACTGAATCAAATCAAAATCAATCAATCTGATCATTCAGAACACTGTCAGTAGAATACAGTGGCCAGAAAACAAAGTAGAACCCAGAACTCTGCAACAGCAAACAAAAACAACTGATACTTTAAACATCATACTTCATAAAGTATACGCTACTTTCATGTGTCGAACCAGCATGTGTACGCACTTTTACCAAAGGGAACTAGCGTACAGATCTGGAAATTCAAATTTATGATGTATATGCTACTTTGATATGTTGAACCAGCGTGTATACTCTCTTTTATTAAAGCGGACCTGCGTACAAATCTGTAAATGCTAACTTAAAACATCACAACTATTCCAGACTTCAGTCATACCCAGATCATCACATTTACAGAATAAAACATGCGCCAATATTCAGATCTAGACTATTCAAGGTCAAACCACATAATGATATACTCTTAAGCCTTTATGATCCCGGTCCATCAACCTTCATCATCCATATAGGTGCATCCTTAGATCAGATCACACAAACCATCAGAAGCTCATTAACCTGCATATATGATCCAACACTTCATAAGATATTCGAATCCTTGCACACTTATGGCCTAATGATCTTCTCCTCCTTATATAGTTTTAGGCCTTTCTCAATACCATGGACCAAAACTACTTAGGACCAATACCTTGGACCAAATACCTCGGACCAATCAAATACCTTGGACCAAGAAATACCTTGGACCAAAAAACTTTTGGTTTTACAAGATATACGCGCTTTTTCTTTTGTGAAAGTGTGTGTGTACGTATACACTCCTTTTGTTAAGTAAACATGCATGTATACGCAGCGTGGACAAGGTGAACCTGCGTATACCTCTCTTTCTTCTTTCTTTGGAGTCTGATTTGTAATTCTTTGTTGTTGACCTGCTGCACTGTGATCTTTCATCTGAGTGAGTTGCCATCATGGACAACACTTGTATCATAATGCCAACACATGTGATACCAATTTGATGTTTGCCTTATGCATTTTTTTTATGCAAGGAAAGCATATGAAAGACATGAACAAGATATGGGACTGGAATGAAAAGTGGATGATTGATTCCAATTGGTTGGAAAAGTGATGATTCGTATAGGAACAAGATATAAGCAATGTAGTGGTCATAACCTCTACATTCCACCTGAATATCCTTAATGATCATAACTACATGATCCCTAAGATATTGATATTCCTTATTAATCAAAGTATGTTCTAGAGCCAGAGTAATCAAATTCCTATTATGAATTCTCGTGGGATCAACATTCTGTATCTATTTCCCCTTGAGAATATGATAATACACCATGTATTTCGTTGCTTAGTTGGCATGATACTTGAATAAATTCCATTTTTTTCTAAATTGACCTCCATGGAACTATCCCACTTTCCTTTGGATTTTGGTAATCATAAATCATCTTCATGGACTTTGAATTGGATATGAAAAGTGTTGGGAACCTTGTTGAATCCATGTGGTGGCTTAGATACTAATCCTTTGTAAAGTATTTGAGACCATATGATTGGATCGGTTGTGGGGGTCCTATTGGATCAATTAAAGTGTTTTTAAGCACTTGGAGAGGTAGACATCCACAAAAATGTTTTTAAGACCAATGCATTTGGGAGTTAGCACTTTCCCTAACATGAAGTAATCTTGCTATCCTATCACATTAATAGTAGTTGGGTACCTCTTTTCCTCTTGGGCCTTTTGATACATAAGTCCTTCAATAGCTTATTGTATATTATAATATCTTTTATAGCTTGTAACAATGGAATTTTTACACATAATATTTTCATCTCTCTTGAGAGTTCATTTTTTGATTAAGTATATGTCTCATATAGTTCAAGCCTCTACATAAGGTAGAATTTTTGTTGAGTTTTTGGTAGAGAAGGATGTTGATTTGGTACTTGTTTTTTGTAAATGTTTAGATTGGTTATTTTTTGCTTGAATAATGAGAGGACAAAGAGGGTCTATGACCACTCTTCTTGAAATAAGGTTAATTTCATGCAAATCCATAGAGTACGTTTCATGAGCTACGATATCGTTATTGTATACTAGTTGGACTTGCCTATTATGTTGATTTGGTGTTTATTGATACAAATTTGTGGCTATTTAGTTGCTTTCTAGGTATTACTTTGTTGGATTATGGTTTTTAACTATGAAGGTGGAAACAAAGCTTGTTGGTGGCAACAAAGCTTGTTGTTACCTATCTTAAAGTCTCTGAGTTTGTTGATGGTTATACCAATGACTTTGGAGCTACAACTAAGGTTGAATTTGAAAATTTTGGGCTTCATATAAGTATTTACATTGTTGGTTTTGAATTATCCAAACTTACTGGTTAGGGGGGTATTAATTGGTAGGAGGAGTATATGTTCCAATGTTATAACTAATAAAGCACTAAGGATGGGAATAAGGAATATCTTGTTGGAATGGATGAGGTATACCTTGTTGTTGTTTATTGATGAAACATATCATTTCTATATTCTCCTCAACTCCTTGGTATACAACATTTAAACTAGACATGGATGGACATTGACTTGTGGGGTGCTCAACTTCACAAATCTCACAAACTTATACATCATTTAGTGGACACTCATTCTTTGCATGCTTCTTTCTTAATTTATGTCAGGTCCCTATAATACTAGTGTATTCCCTCATTGTTATTGTCAGTGTAGCCCCCTTATTGTTATTGTTGTGCCCATGTAGTCCCAATATTGTTATTATTGTGCCCCATAGAAGCCCACTATTGTTATTGTTGTGCCCTTACATTACTATTGTTATAACGACTCTGATTATTTTGTGACCCCTTAGGCATCTATATATAGAAAGGCGGTTTTTTCATTGGAATCATATAAGAATTGTTCATTTGTGTAATTTAAATGAGGTTTCCCCATTTAAGAGGCTAATTTTGAAGGCGTTGATCTATCTCTTCTTCTATTTTGTGAGCTGGTTGCATAACATTTGGTATCAGAGCTTTGGATTCTAGGGTTTTGCTGCTTCAAATAGGTGATCATGTAATTTTCGCTATAACTTTTTTTCTATGAAGCTTCAGAAGGTGAAATTGAAACCACATGGAGAAGCAATCTCGGTGAACCTCGTGTACAAATTTTAGATCATGTCTCACTATATTTTTGGAGATATGATTTGAGGAAGTTAGGGTTTTTACAGGCTCCATAATTCCATCTCAAACTGGTGACTTTGGGAAAATCGTCATCACTTTCTCCTTGAGCATAAGATTTAAATTTCGTAAAAAGTGACAAAAAGAGGACAAACTGTAGTTTTTTGGATATCATTTTCAGGGCCAAAGGTCGAAACAGTGACACATGGTACTCCGTACAATTTCACTCTACTGAACCAATATATAATAAGGACATCATGGGAGATTGGGCATAACTCTTTCTTGAATAATCCAATCTCGATCAGACTTGTGGGGTTGCAAATAGGACTCAGAGGGCTACCACAAGAATAAATTTCAGACCTTGGAGATTCGAAATTATAGAGATACAACATATTAAATATCAAGCTCCTATAAAAAACAAAAACAAAAAACAAAAAAATTGTGTGTAGTTTTTAAAATTTTCATAAGTTTGGTTTGAAAAATTAGTTGAAGTGATTCAAAGTGAATAGTGAACCATAATTATCATTAATTGATGCCCCAAAAAAAGAAAATGGAAATGCCTAGTAAGAAACCTGAAAGATCTACTATGACACATGAAGAAGAGGAAGAAATGCAACATGATATATCAAAATTGTATGACCAAGTGAAACAAATTTTGCACTCAAAAAAAGTAACAGAATCTAAGATCGATGGTATAGAAGCAAAATTGAAAGGAAACATGGAATATTTGAAGAAAGACTTGACAAAGTTGCTACAATAAATGCTTCCTAATGGCGAAAAGGTAGTAGAGGAAACTCATGATGAGAATAAAAGAAATATTAATCCTGATTTCATAGACTCTAACATTGGATTGAAGACCCACCATATTCCGAAGATCGATATGAGGAAGTTTGATGGAAAGGATCCTGTAACATGGATACTACAGATGGAGCAATATTTTGATCTCCATAATGTGCAAAACACACAAAAGGTACGCATTGCAGCTTTATATTTAGAACTCAATCAATTTGTATGGTATCGATGGCTTTGCTCTCGTAAACAAATTGTCACTTGGTCAATTTTACAAAGGAAATGATAGCACATTATGAGGATACAAAGAGAAACATCTTCTTTATCTCATTGATAAATCTCAAACAAAAGGGTTCAATGGTGGAGGACATTGAGGACTTCCAAAAATTGAATATAAGGGTAAATGATATTGCAGAGGAGCACAGGATTCATGTCTTCATAAGGACTTTAAAGGATAACATCCAACAGGAGGTTCCTCTTTGGGAACCTGATTCATTGGAGAAGGAATTCAGTTTGGAAAGAAAATTTATGGCAACAAGGAAGCCTACCACTCACAACTATAAATATGGAATTGTTGTTCCTCCTAGCCTTACACAACCTACAAGGTTGACACCACAACAATTGGAAGAAAAAAGAGCAAAAGGGCTTTGTTACAGTTGTGATAGAAAATACACTAAAGGTCATAAGTGTGTTGAGAAGAAATTATTTTACATAGATTGTTTAGAGGAAGAAGAAAAGGAACAAGAAACATCAAAAGAAGAGGATATACACCACGAACAAATCCTAGATAAAGATGAAATGAATCAGACCATATCTTGTAATTCATTGGCAATAATTAGCACTCCTCAAACTCTTAATATAGAAGGACATATCATGAAGAAAAAGGTAATAGTGTTGATTAATTCGGGTAGTACCCATAATTTTATTCATTGTAAGATATCCAAGGAATTCAATTGCTTCCTATATACAGCACCAGAGTGTCAAGTGATGGTTGCAAATGGAGGAACCATAAATTTCTTTGGAAAGTGCCATAATATCAAGATAGCCATGGTGGAATATATATTGAATAGTCCAATGTTTTCCATTCTAATGGGTGGTGTTGATGTTCTACTAGGAGTCCAATGGTTACAATCTTTGGGTACGATAGCTTTTAATTTTCAGGAAATTTTCTTAAAAGCTTTTTTGGAAAGGAAAGGAAGTTGAATTAAGGGATATTGCAGGGAAACCAGGAAAGATAATCAACTCTAATGGAATGAAAATGATTCTAAAGAAAGAACAATGGGGCGTAATTGCACAATTATGTTCACTAGAGGTTCAAACATCGAAATCCTCTATTTATCCATATCTCCAAAAAGTATTGGACAATCATTCCAAGGTATTTGAGACTCCCAAACACCTACCACCTATTCGTGATCATGTTCATGCTATTCATTTGATTCTAGGAAGTGTTCCTCCAAATATTAGGCCTTAAAGATATCCCTATGCCCAAAAGAGTGAAATTGAACGTATGGTTGCATAAATGCTAGAGGTTGGTATAATTCAACCTAGTCAAAACTCTTTCTTTGCTCTAGTAGTATTGGTGCACAAGAAGGATGGTTCATGGCGCATGAATCTGAATATAGGGAGCTCACAATCTCACTATTAAAGATAAATTTCACATTCCTGTCATTGATGAATTATCAGATGAATTACATGGAGAAATTTACTTCACCAAGTTGGATCTTCGTTCAGGATATCATCAAATAAGAATGAAGACTGAAGACATTCTGAAAACAACATTTAGAACTCATGAGGGTCATTATGAATTTTTGGTCATGCTTTTTGGCCTTACCAATGCACCTTCTACATTTCAAGGTTTGATGAATTCCATTTTCAAACCCTTCCTTAGAAAATTCATATTAGTATTTTTTGATGATATACTAATCTACGACAAGTCTTCAAAGGATCATGTTCAACATGTTGACATGGTGGTCAAACTATTGGAGGAGAAACAACTATATGTAAAAACCTCCAAATGTTTCTTTGGAGTACATGAGGTGGAATATCTGGGTCATATTGTATCTCATGAGGGTGTTAAGGTAGACCCTAATAAAATTAAAGCCATTAAAGAATGGAAACTACCCACATCCATAAAGCATCTGAGAGGATTTCTCGGGTTGACAGGGTATTGTCGCAAATTTGTTAAGAATTATGGGAGAATAGCAGCACCTCTAACACATTACTGAAGAAAAATGCATTTTCTTGGACTCCAGAAGCAACTAAGGCCTTTTAACATCTTAAAGAGTCAATGTGCCAAGCACCATCTTAGCTACACCAGACTTCACAAAAACCTTTATTGTGGAATGTGATGAATCAAGAAATCGAATTGGTGTTTTTTTAATGCAAGAGGGAAGACACATTGGTTTTGAAAGTCGTCCAATCAAAGGAAAGTATTTACAAAAATCTATTTATGAGAAGGAAATGTTGGCAATACTACATGCACTTAAGAAATGGTGACCTTACCTAATGGGAAGACACTTCAAGGTAAAAACGGATCATGATAGTCTTAAATACTTTTTAGAACAAATATTATTTTCAAAAAAGAAGAAAAATTTGGTCACAAAGATGTTGGGTTATCACTTTGAAATCATCTACAAAAAGGGAAGCAAAATGTTGTTGCAGATGCACTCTCAATAAAGGATGAGGATGTGGAAGCATTTCTTTGCGCCATTTCTATTATCCAACCAGATTGGATAACCGAAGCAAGGGATGAATGGAAGAATGACAAAGAAGTGTGAGCACTCATTCAAAAGTTGTAGCAATATCGCAATACATCTGATACATTTAGCTGGAAAAATGATTCATTATGGTATAAAGATCGCTTATACCTTTGTAAGAATTCCCAACTCAAACAAAATATTCTTCTGGAATTGCACACCTCACCCTTAGGAGGGCACTCAGGATTTAAAAAAAATTACCACAGGGTTAAGAAGGAATTTTTTGGGATGGCCTTAAATCTAATATTTAAAAGTTTGTGGCGGAATGTTTCATTTTCCAACAAAATAGAGTTGAGACAATTAAGACCCCGAGTCTGTTACAACCTTTATCCATTCCAAGTCAATGTTCAAAAGAGGTTTCAATGAATTTTATCACAAGTTGACCCAAGTGATGAGCCCCAAAAATGGATAATTATATGGGCTCATTCAACCTCCTAATTCGACTTAATCCACCATTCTCATTAGTTTATTGCATGTTTTTGATTATATTTATGCTAATAGAGTGAATTGGGTTAGTCATTATGCCAACAAGTCTAATGGGTGCTTTGTGCAGATTTTTAGTCAATTTTGAGACAAAATCAAAGGTTTTAATGAGCACTTGGCAGCCAAATTCGTGGAAGAACAAGGGAGAGGATTTGTAGGAAGGTGTCCCCTTCATTTATGGTCCCTTACCTCGAATTCTCCACCATCATCTCGGAGTTCAAGGGCCACCAAATCAATTATCACAAGGGTAGCCGAGCAAGTGCTAGTAAAAGTGTTGTTAACTACAAGTTTTGGCAGTCGAGTTCCTAAAGTTTAGGAGGGTTGTTGGGGCCCTCAATTTGTATAAATAAGAAGGCTTAGGGCCTCATTTCAGTTAGTCACTTTGTAGGCAGAAGTTAGCTAGTTTGTAGTTCAATTTTAGTCATTCTTTTAGTCATTTTTTGGGCAGTAATTTAGCTCTGCATTTCAGCACATTTTCAAGTTTTCCCTGTGGACAGTTTTTGGAATGTAACTATTCTTTTGATCAATAAAGATGAATCCAGCTTTGCACCAGCTCTAAATCTCTCTTAGGAGGCCGTAGCTCTCGGGGTTGGGCCCATCTCAAGTGCCCAATACCTCCTTTGTTTACCTTTGTGTGTTTTTGTTGCATTCTTAGAATAAAATCTGCTATTTAGATTTAAATCTTGCTTTGTTAATTAGATTGCTTTTGATGATTAAAAATTCTTTCATGTTCAGATTGAGTTGATAGGTTAATAATAGGGAAGATCTTCAGAAAAAAGGCTATTAAGCACCTCTGATCTCACCTCTCCCTCAGTGGGATCAGGAGCTGGGATTAAGGTGACCTTGCTGCCACCAAAAACATTATCTTTGCTTCCCCATGAAATCATTAGTGTTAGATTTTCATTTGCAGAGATTGATACCAACTGTGGTTACGTGTTCAGGTTCCTGATTGCTCAGTTTGCATAGCTACTTCACATGTTTCATTGTAAATAAACTTCTGTTCCATTTCTTTGCTGTTATCTAGGTCAGATTAGGTCAAAGTAATTAGCTTCTTGATTTTCCAAGTCTTCATTTGTCTAATTCAAAAGATAACGTGCAGAGCGCCTGTAATACCTCTCCATCCACCTGTACTTCATCAATCCCATCTGCTCCATCCCCTAACTTATATTCTTGCCTCTCATTTGGTACGTTTTCACACTCTGCCCTAGTTCCTATACTCTCACACAACATTGCTTCTCTTATCTTTGAACCAACCCAATCGCCTTAGCCACTCTTCAGCCTCATTCACTAAGTCCTGGACATCCTCACACCCCTATCTCACCTCCATACCCACTCCTTCATCTTTCTTCCTCCATCCATCCTCCAAAATCCCATTTCTGAACATCCTGTAGAAAAATTACAGACATCCTATAGAAATTCCAGAACATCCTATAGAACCCCTGCAGACTTCCTGTAGAAGCTCACGAATCAGGTTTCTTGACAGCCAAACTCTGTGAAACTCTCTGGAAGGGTGTTAGGGACCCCTTAGGCCCTCTCTGAACCTTCCCGATCTCCTCCAAGCCTTTTTCTCTTGCCAATCCACCTCTGCACAGTCAAAAACAGTTAAATCACATGCATGATAATTCCGTCAACTTATTCAAAAATACAAAAAGATTTTTTTTTTTTTTTTTTTTTTTTTTTTTTTTTTTTTTTTTTTCATATGTTACTGTAGAAGTAGCTTAGACACATGCATTTTACCTTCTTAGAAGTCAATGGAATCTCTTCCAGTAGCTTGCATCCTCTTTCTTGCATCAATAGGGCTAGCTGGTAAAATTAGGGTTTGCATTTCCATTCATCTTTTTAGTTTCTTTCTACAAGTAGATTAGCCTCCTTTGAGATTAGCTTTCTTCCATCATGATTAAAAGCTTCTTCTGAGAACTCATAGAAGCTGGCTTGAGCTCCTAACAAACTTGTGCCAGTTGACCAAGTGACAGCCGCGGCAAGAGTTAGTACTTGTGCATACAGCACCATCACTTCCAAGTTTGTTACGAACTACTGGGTTGATAAAATTAAAGAAGGGAGTCCCATGAGTTGCAGCATTATTGCTGCAATACTAGGGCTCACCACCAAGTCCGAAGGAAAAAGTGTCATCAAGGTGGTAGTTGATAGACTTACCAAGTATGCACACTTTTGTACATTATCTCATCATTTAAAGCCAATAGAGTTGCTACTACATTTATGGAAACAATTCAAAAGCTACATGGAAACCCAAATATTATGGTAAGCGATAGAGATCCCATTTTCACTGGAATTTTTTGGACATAATTTTTTCTTGTCTGGGTACTCAATTATCTCATAGCTCATCTTATCATCCTCAATCTAATGGGAAAACTGAGATAGTGAACAAATGTTTGGAAGGATATATTCATTGCTTTGTATCTGATAAACAAACACAATGGGTCAAGTAGTTACCTCTAGTTGAATGGTGGTATAACACTTCCTTCCATACTGTAGCAAAAATGATCCCATTTATGGAACTTCATGGATATCATCCACCATCCATCACATCATATTTAAGAGAAAATTCTAAGCTTCAAGCAATGGAAGATCACATTGAGCATCAACAACAAGTTCTCCAACTCTTAAGGGATAACCTCACTTTGGTGCAGAATAGAATAAAACAACAAGCATATCAACATCGTAGTGAAAGAAGTTTTGATGTAGGTGACTAGGTATTTTTACAGCTACAACCATGCAAACAAATGTCCCTAAAGCAAGCTAAGAAGGATAATAAATTATCAACAAAGTATTAGGGTCCTTACAAGGTGTTACAAAAGATTGGTATTATGGCATACAAATTGGATCTTCCTACATCTTCCCGAGTGCACCCATTTCTCCATGTTTCATGCTTAAAGAAGGTTATAGGTGCCAAGCTTCGAGTTCAAAAAATATTGCCAGAACTTAACGAGGAAGGAAAAATCATACTGGAACTTGAAGCAGACACTAAAACAAGAACTTGATAGCTACTAAATTGATCAATTTCAGAGTATCTCATCAAATGGAATAACTTACCCACTGAAGATTCCACATGGGAGGATGAAATTTTTTATACATAAGCATCCAGTACTACTCAAGCATTGAGGACAACACTATTTTGAAGGAGAGGGGCATGTTAGGTACTTGTAATACTAGTGTATTCCCTCATTTTTATTGTTAGTGTTGCCCCCTTAGTGTTATTGGTGTGCCCATGTAGTCCCCGTATTATTATTATTGTGCCCCATAGAAGCCCACTATTGTTATTGTTGTGCCCTTACATTACTATTGTTATGTCGACTCTGATTATATTGTGACCCCTTAGGCTCCTATATATAGAAAGGGGGTTTTTTCATTTGAATCATCCAATAATTGTTCATTTGTGTAATGCAAAGGAGGTTCCCCCCTCGAAGAGGCTAATTTTGTAGTCGTTGATCTATCTATTCTTCTATTTTGTGAGTTGGTTGCATAAAAATTTGGGGAAAAATATTAGCCTCTTATTTTTTAATCTTTATTGTGTTTAATTGCATGACCAAAGAGTGTGAAGTGAACAACGTTTTCTCACACAAAAAATATTTAGAATATATAGAATATGAAAATATTTGTAAGGAGCAATAATCCATTGTAAATCCATCCAAGGAGCGGGAAGCGTCCGAAGGGTGGATCGATGGTCATCGCTTGGAGGTAAAGTGCGAAAGTCCTTTCGCGAGGAAGTGGTTTCTTATACCACAAGTGGTATTTTGGAAGGGGCATAAATGGGAACTAGTATTCAGAGGATGGCTTTCGATTCGACTCGGCAAGCGACACGCAGCAGCGGGAAGGAAGAGGATACCGCTTTTCGGGCGGGTATTCCTCGAGCTACATGTCCACCCAAAATATATGTAGACCGTTGGATCCACGAAGGGATGATCAACAGTGGAGGGTCAGATGCACCGAGAATGCGGTCCCGCCTTTTATGGTCGCGAATGTAATTATTTTGAATTCTGAACTTTTAGGTAGTGGGGTCAGGTGTTTTTTTAATATTATTTTACCTGGGTTAGCCATATATACCGATTGTGGGGTTGGTTCCAAGTGTTAAAGGTTTAAGCCAATTCTGCTTCAGTTAGGCCATGTGGACCATTTTTTGGTAAACGCAAGGAAGTTTGGTTTACCTTGTAAAATATGTAATGTAACTGTTTCGGTTAATAGAAAGATCCACTCTTATTTGACCAAAAAAAAAGAAAATATTTGTAAGCATGACTTTTATATATATATATATAGATATAGATATATATAGTGTGAAGTGAACAATGTTTTCTCACACAAAAAATATTCAGAATATATAGAATATGAAAATATTTGTAAGGATGACTTATATATATATATATATGGAATACAATGAGGGTATCTTGGTATATATACCTAGGAAGGATGTATTTTCATGAGTAGTCATGCCATTTCATTATACTAATTAGTATTAATTATTTATATTATTTTTGTTGGTTGTGTGTTACATAATTTCCACGCGTCACGGGGTCTGGTACGAGGGGGCGGACCAAAGGATGGGGGGCAAACCCAATGATGGTGGGAGGAACTACCCACGGTTCGTGAATGGTTTTTGGGCACAATGGTTTTTTCCCATGGTATTTCTAGAACCAGTCAAGGGAACTACGTTTATGTTCTAATCCACGATTAGTGGATTGGGGTTTATGAATGCTTCAACATGTATATATATGTATTGTAACATTGAAAGGAATATAATGAAAAATCAATCTAATATTCCCGGTTTTGGGATTTAGGGGAAAATATATGTCTATATTTGTTTTATGTTCTCGCCATTGTATATTTTTCTAAGTTAACAATTCGTTGCATGTAATTTTCGTACAAGGTTAAAACGTACATTTGGTATCAGAGTTGTTTCAGTTTCAAGGGAGCGCCTTTGCTGTTGAGGGGTTTTGCTCAGGCTTGTGGTAGACCCTGTTACAGTCGAAGATCTACGAATAGATTCTTATGGTGAAAGGAGAGGGTGAATAGTGGAAATATAGAGATCGATAAATTTAATGAACATATTTTTTAGTTGTGGAAGCTCAAGATGGAGGATTTGTTGGTGGATAAATATCAATGTACCACAGTATATCTAGGTACTAACCCAACAACAATGTCAACAAAATACTTGGCGAAGTTGGATCGGAAGGCAAAGAGCACAATACGGTTGTGTATCTCAGATTTAGGATTGTTAAATGTTTTAGGAGAAGTTACAGCAAAGGCTTTGTGGGATAAGTTAGGGACTTTGTATCAATCTAAGTATCTAGTGAACAAATTGTTCCTACGGAAAAAGCAGTATAACTTGAGAATGAAGGATGGAGACTTGGTGACAGATCATCTGCACACCTTTAATACTATGGTGATTCAGTTGTTATTTGTTGATATTAAAATTTCAGGCAAAGATAAGTGCATCAGTCTGTTGTGTTCTCTACCAAATTTGTGGGATAGTGTGGTTGTTGCTATAGGTAGTAATACAACTACCTTGAAGTTTGATGAAATAGTCTCATCCTTGTTATCGAAGGAGATGAGATAGAAAAATATGGAGAGCCAGAATGGAGATGCCTTGTTTGTAAGAGGACGGTCCCAGAACATAAATAGAAATAAGTCCTCAAGTAGGAGATCTAAATATAGAGGGAGATATAAATCTCCACGAAAACCTGTAAAGGTATGTTGGAAATACGGAAAAGAAGGGCACTACAAAAAGGATTATAAATCTAAAACCCTTGAGAAAGGAAAGGGATATGATGATGCTCCTTCTGCAAAGTTGAAAGCCACCTTAGATGAAGGTGGGGATGTGTGCTTGGATTCTTCTTCAAGTACACATGTATATCATGAGGCATGGTTGATTGAATTAGGTGCATCCTTTCACTTCACTCCCCATAGCGAGTGGTTATGCGAGTATGAGAAATATGATAGTGGTGATATATTCCTAGGGGATGACAAGAAGTACATGTTATCACTCAGATGTTTTCCCTAGAAGTTATCAAAGAAGGAATAGTCTGAGGTAACCACAAACCTAATCTTTTAGACTCAGGTTCTAGCCAACCTAAGTCCAGAGAGAGCTCTCTCTTTATAATTTAACTTTGTTTTGGGTATGATTTCAGGCTAGTTCTTAGTGCTTATGATTGTTTTGTTTTGATTGGGTGGTGGAATTAAGAAAACAGATGGGCAGAGCAAGTAGTCAGGCCATTGGGCCATGGAGTCAATCAAGAGTGGTTGAACTGGATCTGATCAATCACTAAGGTAAGAGTTCACACGGCAGGCTAGCACAGCAAAAGCAAATTGCAGGTTCAAATGGATGAGGTAGTCTTAACCAGGGCAAAGGGAAATGAAGGATCCTTAACCGGGATTAAGATGAAGAAAGGAAGGATGATCAAGAGTAAAGGGAAATGAAGAATCCTTTACTACAGACCAAAGGGGGGGGGGTAAACTATGGAAGTAAGGGAGCAATTAAGAATTCCCAGACCAAGACAGTTTAGTAGAAAACATAAAGAAAGCAAACAGTTAAAACAGAGAGCATTTAAGCTAATTCTGATGATATCATTCCTTGTTTGATTTTAAAATTTCATAAGAGAAACATATGAATATTTATAACATAAAGAAAAAACAATATTTAAACATGAAGGGATAATACTTATTTGTTCCAATTGTGCACAAAAATATAGTGAAATGTCCTCAGCTTTATTTCATATCCAGCAAATCCAGTCCAGTCTTGAATACAAAAGCTCCTTGGCTCAATATAAAATGCCTACAGAAATGTATTTTAATCCACCCAAAATACTTCAAATGAAGAAGTATTTATACAATTTCTAAACTGAAATATCTTGAAAAAATATCAAGATTGGTTTATAAATATCTCAAACTGTTTTACATTAATAGAACTTAAATAAAGGAAATTCAAAACTAATGATTCTATTCGGCACTATTTTTATGTATTTATGGTGGCAAGGAAGAGAAATTCAAATTTGATAGCAACTCTTAAGTGATGATGAGGCATCCAAGTCACTAACTGCATCCTTTCTTTGTGCATTCTGCCCTAGCAATTCTGCAACATTAGGGTCCATTGATACCTTTTTATATCTCAATCCGAGCTAGATATGTAAAAAGTGAAAGAGGTTATTGTAGATGAGAATGTTTTTGAGATAAACCTCTCTTATTTCAAAAAATTCAGCTCCAGTTGTTCAGAATATTCTCTCAAAAAAGATGTCAAAAATAGGACTTTACACAGTCCGAAATATAGGCTGTGAAGACATGTACTTATCCAACTTTTGGTAATACTTTTGTAAAAAGTGAGATAGGTTTTTGTAGATTAGCCTTTTAGGAACACAAACCTCCTTCAGTTTCTCAAAATTCATCTCGGATTTGCCACAATTGTTTCTTTAAAACTATGACTTAAACAAGAAATTTCTGAAGAATGTACCATTTTTGCTCTCATTTCATCTTTTAACCTTAAATTTCTTTTAACTGTTTTTCACTTTTACTTTGGATAAACTTCGTTGTTGCTGGTGAAAGTGTTTTCATCTCTATTTAACCCTTACTTCATCCATGTTTACTTTTACTGTTTACTTTTACTGCTCTGTTTTTTCATCTATCTTCACTTTGACATGAATCTGTATGTTTACTATTTACTTTTACTCCTATGTTTTTCATCTATCTTCACTTTGACATGAATTTGTATTCTTTGTAACTGTCTTCCCTACTGTTTGTATTCATTCTAGCTACTTTACTTGACTTGGTCTTCAATCTGATACTCTTTAACCCTGATACACTTTGACTATTCTTTACTGTGTCCTTTTACCTTCACTGTATATTTTAGGTTTTTACTGTCTATTTCAACAGTAAATCATTTAATTTCTTGTTTCCTCTGCTTGTCTTTTAACTGTATGTTTATTTTCCATCTCTGTTTGAATAGACTTGATAACAATCTCGAAGTAAACAGGTCTTATGACTAGTATTAAGACTATTTATCCAAGGCTGTGGTCTTTTGATCGCCTATAAAATAAAACAAACTATTAGGAAAACGTTGGGTTGACAGGGAGGGTCATTAATGGATTTATCGAGCTTTATAGGTCTATGGAGTGAGTCCAAAGTGATTTCAGGAGGTAAACCATGCTTGAATTGGTTAGCAGAGGCTTCAGGTGGAGTAGAAGGGTTTCATAAGTTTACACAGTAGAATGGGCAAAGGGCGAGAAAACCTGGGTTCTTGGGGTTTGAACTTTAATGGGCAAACTTTTAAAATATGGCACAAACTGAACAGTAGACGGTTTGTCATGTAGCGGGCGGCGGTAAGTGGTTTTTTTTCGCACAGCTTTTGGGCACTTGGCGGTATTGGGGGGAGGCCGCCCAATGCCATTCATCGGGCGCCATGTAGCATTGGGGCCCAATAGGAAACCACCCATATCGGGCGGGTAAAGGTTGGTCTTCGGAGGCCTTGTGAAATCAACGAGGATCGTTAGATTTGACAGGGGAAGATCGGGCAGTGGTCGGTTCATGAAGATGCACGAACAGTAGTGGGGGGGCCTGGCGAGGGTTTAAAAGCGGCAGGTTTTAATTAATCACGGATTATGGTGGATTAAGGGCATCAAGGGTGATTTCATTGGCGGATGGTTTGACTTGTAATTAACCACGGATTGATTAATTATGTCAGGTTTTATTCATAAAGTTTATATTTCAAACTTTCGGGGCGAGGTATTAATATAAGGGTTTTATTGATATATATATATGGGAAGGGTTTATATTTCTTTTTCGGATTTAATACATATATAAGTGTTATAAATTAACATGAAGATGGTGGAGAATGGGTTTTAGCGCTAAGTGTAATGTATCTAATTCATTTGCTTTTCATAAACACATTGTAAATTAGGCTTAGAAGGTAATTTTTGAGGGTTTTTTAGGAAAAAGGGTTTACATGGGAGTAATTGCTTTCCCTTAGGAAAATAGAGTTTAAACCTTAGGAAAAGGGGTTTTATGAGGGGAATGAGGGGGAGTGAAGAGGGGTAAATGTTTATGAGGGGATTTTTTGTACTTAAGGTCTATAAGTCATTAGGTCGAGGGTCCGGTCCCTCCAAAAGTTAGAGAAATGCTCTGAGCCCGTTTGACTTAAGATTTTAGGTACTTAATACTTTTCTTGGAAATTAGTTAAGTGAAAAGCATAATGAGTGAGGGAGGTTAATCAATTTGACTTTGTGGATTTTATACATGCCCAATTATTATCCATACTTGGAACTTTGATGATGAAGGTGATCAACATGCTTTTATCTAACAATCATCACAATTCTGCAACCATTCTTCTACTTACCCACCTACTCATCCTACCATTTTTACTTCTCTTTATTAGGGTGCACTTAAGCTAGCAAACCCTTATCAAAACCTTTTTCTTTTCTTTTACAATGGTATTCTAACTAAGTCTAACCTTATTACATCCAAGGGCTCATATTAAATAGTTGAGCTCCTTTTATTCACTCTACCTAATCTACTTATCTGCCGAGGTTAAACAATTTGGTCAAACTTTCATTCTCTATCTATAAACATGAAATTCAAAACATGGAATAACCAAGATTAAACTATTTGATTACTATGGATTGTGGCATGAATAACAAGTTGCACACAATCATTATTATGCAGAAAAGTAAATAGTAGTGGCATTTGGACTTGCACACGTTCACGGTCTTTTTCTTTTTGGGGTTCATATTTTCATCTTTTTTTACCCTTTTTTTTATTCTTTTTGTCCTCTGACTTTTCTTTTAGGACATACCCTCTTTAAATTTTTTATTTTTTGAATATGGAAAACATTTGCAGAAAGCAAAGGTATCTACATATTATGGATTTGACCTCAGCCATTCAAAAATTATGACTCCTATTGGTATAGGAACCTAACAGGACAAAATCATGGGAAGTGGAAAATTCAAGTTGAAGTTGCAAGGTGGAAGGATTAGAACACTTCCTAGTGTTCTGCGTATTCCTGCATTAGCTAGAAATCTGATTTTTTAAGCTTATTCCTGCATTAGCTATAAATCTGATTTTTTTAAGTAAGATGGATGATGCAAGTGTAAAAAAAGTGTTCAAGAAAGATACCTACAAGATGGTTTGAGGAGCACTGGTATTGATGCACGAAGTTCATATTGGAATCTTGTACAAGCTTCTAGGTAGCACTATTATTGTTGGGTGCAATAGTTCTGTGGTTCCTGAAAGTGGAGTTGAAAATCTAGTGGTCACAAGAGAAAAGGCCATGTAATGGCATCAAAGACTTGGACATATTGGAGAGAAGAGACTTCGAATACTGCATGGTAATGGTATGGTAGAAGGTATGTCTAATTTCTCTTTGGATTTCGATTTCTGTGAACATTGTGTATATGGGAAGCAGAATTAGGTGACTTTCCCCTCTAGTGCTAAGAGGGAAAAAGGGATATTAGAGCTTGTGCACAGTGATGTGTTTGGACATATGTTTTTCAGTTCCATCTCTAGGTAAACATGTGTATTATGTATCATTTAAAGATGACTTCTTGAGGAATACATGGATATATTTCCTCAAGAAGAAATCTGAAGTCTTTGATAGGTGTAAAGAATTTACGACTCTAATGGAAAATCAAACAGAGAAGATGTAACAACCCTTGGTTAAAACTTCATGTAATAAAATATAATAAAGGAAAAATAAGACCACGGGTAAGGGACATGTATTCCAAGTTGAACGTTGGGCAAAGATATCCTAGTGAGCATCACTAGATGTGTTTGTGGCTAAGGGAAATTGGCAAAGGAAACGACTAAGGCAAAAAGGTATTTTTGTCACATTTATTATGAAAATCAAGGAAAATATCAGGAAATGAAGGTGTAAGGTCGCAGGGTGCATATGAGGAGGAAATGGAAGGAAAATAATGGAAAATGAGGAAAATAGATGCCTCATTGATAAAAAGTCTTCTAAGGATCAGTTTGTAACCTTTTTTTCTATTCAGTTTTGGATCTCTCTCATTATTCTCTCTCTCACACACACTCTTGGACACTTAGACATTCTTGGAGCACTCTAGCTTTGGAGCAAGAAAGGGAAAAGCAAGAAAAGGAAGGACAAGGAAAGGAAATCAAAGCAAAGATCAAGAAGGGAGGAACAAGATTAGGAAACTTCAACAGAATACTTTCAGAGTGTGTGTTATATTCTTTCCACGCGTCATGGGGTCTAGTACGAGGGGGCGGACCCAAGGATGGGGGGTAGACCTAATGATGGTGGGTGGACCTACCCACAGTTTTGCACATGTTTTTCGTGCATAGTTTTTAGGCACAATTGTTTTTTCCCATGGTATTTGTAGATTTGGTCAAGGGAACTACATTTATGTTCAAATCCAGAGTTAGTGGATTGGGGTTTATGAATGCTTCGACATGTATATATATGTATTGTAACAGTGAATGGAATATAATGAAAAATCAATCTAGTATTCCTGGTTTTGGGATCCAGGGGAAAATCTCTGTCTATATTTGTTTTATGTTCTCGCCATTATATATTTTTCTAAGTCAAGAATTCATTTGCTGGTAATTTTCGTACAAGGTTAAAACCTACATTTGGTATCAAAGTTGTTTCGGATTCAAGGGAGCACCTTTGTTGTTGAGGGGTTTTGCTCAGGCTTGTGGTAGACTCTGTTACAGTGGAAGATCTGCATGGTTGATTCTTGTGGTGAAAGGAGAGGGCGAATGTTATGAAACCAGCTCACAAAAAGATAAAAAAGATAGATGAACGCCTTAGAAATAATCCTCTTCGAGGGGGAAACCTCCTTTATATTACACAAATGAACAATTCTTCGATGATACAAATGAAAAGACCTCATTTCTATATATAGGAGTCTAAGGGGTCATAATATAATCAGAGCCAACATAACAATAAATAATGTAAGGGCACAATAATAACAATAGTGGGCTTCTATGGGGCACAATAATAACAATATGGGGACTACATGGGCACAACAATATAATAAGGGGGTTGTACTAATAACAATAAGGGGTTACATTAGTAGTATAGGGACCTAACAACGAATAGTGGAAAGATAGAGATCGAGAAATTTAATGAACAGATTTTTTAGTTGTGGAAGCTCAAGATGGAGGATTTGTTGGTGGATAAATATCAGTGGATCGCGGTACATCCAGGTACTAAACCAACAACAATGTCAACAAAACACTGCGCGAAGTTGGATCGGAAAGCAAAGAGCACAATACAGTTGTGTGTCTCAGATTTAGGATTGATAAATGTTTTAGGAGAAGTTACAGCAAAGGCTTTGTGGGACAAGTTAGGAACTTTATAAGAATATAAGTATCTGGTGAACAAATTGTTCCTACGGAAAAAGTTGTATAACTTGAGAATGAAGGATGGAGACTTGGTGACAGATCATTTGTATGCCTTTAATACTGTGGTGAGTCAGTTGTTATTTGTTGATATCAAAATTTCAGGAAAAGATAAGTGCATCAGTTTGTTGTTTTCTCTACCAAATTTGTGGAATAGTCTGGTAGTTGCTATAGGTAGCAATACAACTACCTTGAAGTTTGATGAGATAGTCTCATCCTGATAATCGAAGGAGATGAGACAGAAAAATATGGAGAGCTAGAATGGAGATGCCTTGTTTGTAAGAGGATGGTCCTAGAACATAAATATAAATAAGTCCTCAAGTAGGAGATGTAAATATAGAGGGAGATCTAAATCTCCAGGAAAACCTGTAAAGGTATGTTGGAAATACGAAAAAGAAGGGCACTACAAAAAGGATTGTAGATCTAAAACTCTTGAGAAAGGAAAGGGATATGATGATGCTCCTTTTGCAGAGGTGAAAACCACATCAGATGAAGGTGGGGATGTGTACTTGGGTTCTTATTCAAGTACACATGTAGATCATGAGGCATGGTTGATTGAATTAGGTGCACCCTTTCACTTCACTCCCCATAGGGAGTGGTTATGCGAGTATGATAAATATGAGGGTGGTGATGTATTCCTAGGGGATGAAAGGAAGGAAAAAATCATGGGAAGTGGAAAATTCAAGCTGAATCTACAAGGTGGAAGAATTAGAACACTTCCTAGTGTTCTGCATATTCCCGCATTAGCTAGAAATCTGATTTTTTTAAGTAAGATGGATGATGCAAGTGTAAAAATATTGTTCGATAAAGATGCCTACAAGATGGTTTGAGGAGCAATGGTATTGATACACGAAGTTCAAATTGGAATCCTGTACAAGCTTCTGGGTAGCACTATTATTGATGGGTGCAATAGTTCTGTGGTTCCTAAAAGTGGAGTTGAAAATCTAGTGGTCACAGGAGAAAAGGCCATGTAATGGCATCAAAGACTTGGACATATTGGAGAGAAGAGACTTCAAATACTGCATGGTAATGGTATGGTAGAAGGTATGTATATTTTCTCTTTGGATTTCGATTTATGTGAACATTGTGTATATGGGAAGCAAAATCGGGCAACTTTCCCCTCTAGTGCTAAGAGGGAAAAAGGGATATTAGAGCTTGTGCACAGTGATGTGTTTGGACATATGTTTTTCAGTTCCATCTCTAGATAAATATGTGTATTATGTATCATTTATAGATGACTTATTGAGGAATACATGGATATATTTCCTCAGGAAGAAATGTAAAGTCTTTGATAGGTTTAAATAATTTATGGCTCTAGTGGAAAATCAGACAGAGAAGATGTAACAACCCTTGGTTAAAACTTCACGTAATAAAATATAATAAAGGAAAAATAAAACCACGGTTAAGGGACATGTATTCCAAGTTGAATGTTGGGCAAAGATATCCTAGTGGGCATCACTAGATGTGTTTATGGCTAAGAGAAATTGGCAAAGGAAACGGCTAAGGCAAAAAGGTATTTTTGTCACATTTATTTATGAAAATCAAGGAAAATATGAGAAAAGGAAGTTGAAAGGTCGCAGGTTGCATGTGAGGAGGAAATTGAAGGAAAATCATGGAAAATGAGGAAAATAGAGGCCTCATTGATAAAAAGGATTCTAAGGATCAGTTTGTAACATTTCTTTCAGTTCAGTTTTGGATCTCTCTCATTATTCTCTCTCTCTCACACACTCTTGGACACTCAGACTTTCTTGGAACACTCTAGCTTTGGAGCAAGGAAGGGAAAAGCAAGAAAAGGAAGGACAAGGAAAGGAAATCAAACCAAATATCAAGAAGGGAGGAACAAGATCATGCGGCTTCAGTAGGAATACTTACAGGTAACATATTGCATGTTTGATTTCCTAGTTGGTTTTGACATGCATGGATTTGCATGTTGGTATATGGTTCTCTTATTGTAAGTGGTATGATTTTGTCAGGTTATGACACTTGTTTTCAGCCTAGCCTTGCCTTTTTCTAGGTAGCCATGGTGTGATGGGATTGTTTTCTCAGTTTTGAGCTTTAAAATTGCCAATTGGTTTCAGAATCTGGGTCGGAGGTGGTCTCAGGAAATTTCCCAAAGGCATAAGAATCCCTTGACTGAGTTTGGTGGGATACACGGTAAAGCCTTAGGGTGGAATCTCGGTTTAGGGTTGAGTGATCCAGTGTGGATTGTGGTAAATCCTGAGAGACTGGTGTCTCGGTTTAGGGTCTAATGATCCGGTGTGGACTGCGGTAAATCCTAAGAGACAAGCAGAGGGAAAATTCTTCAAGGATAGTGATGGAGTCCAGAGGAATTCCTAGCTCAATTTGGTTTTGTGATCCTAGTGCCAATTTTGGTGGGATCACAGTTTGGTGAGGGTGGATGTGGTTTAACCTATGGATTCCCTTGGTTGTTTTTGGATTAGTTTATCCATGAGATCCCACATTCATGCTTGGAATATGGCACGAGGGTGACTGACTAAAAGAAAGATTTGGTTCAGCCATGTATAAGGTCGGGTGGTACATGGAAGTCTCGAACTTGGTCAGCTTTGCCTATGTTTGATAAAAGCTAAGTTCTCTTGCTTTTGTACTTGTTATTATGTGGCCTTAATAGTTTTTATCTCATTGTTATTTACATGGTTGAATGTTGGTTATAAGCATGGTTATATGACGGGTTATTGTCATGGTTATTTCATGTATTTACTTTATCTGAAAGGGTAATGGATGCAAGACCTAATTGATGTCAAAATGGTTAAATGAAGAGGGTGGTGATCCTTCTTTTCAAGTGTCATATGAGTTATTAGTCATCGTATTCATTTCCTTTAGATTGCATTGATGCCAAATGTTTGATAGAATGTTAGTCCCGGTTGGGGATGGTCAAGCCTAGTCCTGTAGTCAGTTTTTGATTTGTAAGTCTTTTCATCATGTAATTCATGGATTCTGAAAGCTACATGGGTTTCTGGGTAGTGACCTGGATTTTGGTCTTGAAAAGTGGCACAAATCCTAGAGTCATGGGCATGGGTATGAGGAGAAAAGTCCCCAGACGCATGAATACCCATTTTTTGAATGCATCCAAAGGTTTCCAGATGCACCCTTATCCATATCAAGGGAGTGTTTGGGGGTTTATTGGTCTAAAAGCTCAGTGAGACCCAGGGGAATGACTATGATGCATTATGGGAGTCCTGTAGCAAGTGCAGAAGGTCGAGTATGGTGTTTTTTCGTCAATTCCATTTCCTTAAGGTCACTTAGGAGGTCAAATCATATCATAGTAACTTTTTGTCACATGTTTACCTCAGTTGGACGGTTATTTGGGTATATGTGGGAGGAGGGGCGTTACATAAGAAGATTAAGGCATTGAGGATATATAATGGTGGAGAGTTTTGCAAGAAAGAATTTGAAGAGCTTTGTAAGAAGTGTGGTATAGAACGGTAGAAGACTACTCCATACACACCTCAAAAAAATGGAGTTGAAAAAATAACGAATAGTACATTGATGGAAAATCTAAGAAGCATACTTAGTGGCATTGAATTAGGGAAGAAATTATGGCCAGAGGTAGTGGCAACTTAATGTTACCTGGTTAAAATACCTCCATCAGTGTTGTAGGATAAGAATCCACATGAAGTATGCTAAGAACCCTCTCTTTCACATCATAGGGTATTTGGTTGTGATTCATATGTACACATTCCAAAGGAGAAAAGAACCAAGTTTTATAATAAATTTAAAAGGTGCATATTTATTGGGTATAAGGTTGTTTTAAAATGCTATAAGCTTTAGAAACTAGAAACAAGGAAGGTTATGTACAACCGATATGTGGTGTTTGGAGAGGTGAAATATGTTATTAAACACGAAGTCCTACCAAAGGAATCTAAAAAGATGGAGTTTGAACTGAAGGAGGAAGAATTAGACTATACAACAGAACAAGAATTAGAAGAGGAAGAGCCACAAATTCCAGCTTTGAGAATATCAGTTCGAGAGAGAATGCAACTAGAGAGGTATAGTCCATTTGCTTTATAGTCAAATTTTGCTTTATCTATTACTGATGATGATCCCAAAACTGTTAGGGAGGCAATGGATTCAGAGGAAGGAAAACTCTAGAAAGAGGCCATGGTTGATGAAATGGCATCTTCAGACAAAAATGAGGCTCGGGATTTGGTGGAGTAGCTGGATGGAAGGAAACCCATCGACAACAAATGGGTGTTTAAGAAGAAGATGAATGCAGAAGGAAAGGTGGAGAAATACAAAGCCTGGTTAATAGAAAAAGGTTATTCCTAGGAGTCCATAATTGATTTTGGTGATATTTTTTTCTCATGTTGCCAAGTTAGCTTATATTAGATTACTTTTACTAGTTGTTGTTTCTTTTTATTTCGAGGTAGAATAGATGGACATGAAGACATCATTTCTTCATGTGGATCTAGAAGAAGAGATCTACATGAAGCAACCTGAAGGCTTTGCAATGAAGGGTAAGAAAGAACTGGTATGCAAGTTAAAAAAGTATTTATATGGGTTAAAACAATCACCAAAGGTGTGGTATCAAAAAATTTGATACATATATATGGGGACTTGGCTTCACAAGAAGTAAAGCAGATCAATGTGTGTATTTTAAATTAATTGGTAACCATGTTATTTATTTGGTCTTGTATGTGGATGATACGTTGTTGATTGGAAATGACATAGAAATTATCCAGGATTTGAAGACCCAATTGTCCTCTAAATTTGACATGAAGCATCTTGGTTTTGTAAACTATATTTTGGGCATGGAAATTAAATGAGATTGAGCAAAGAGGAAGCTCTGGTTAAACCAAATGAAGTATGTTGATACAATATTGCATAGGTTTAATATAAAGGATAACAAACCAGTGAAGGTTCCTATTCCTGTAGGTGTAAGTTTATTTGTTGAAAGGTGCCCCAAGACATAAGAAGAGGAAGAGGACATGTCCCGTGTTCCATATGTGAGTGCATTTGGTAGCCTGATGTATGCAATGGTTTGTACCAAACCATGCATTGCACATGCAGTGGGAGTATTGAGCAGTTTTATGTCAAAAATATGAAAGGAGCATTGGACAACAATGAAGTGGGTTTTCAAGTATTTGCATGGCACTAGTGATTATGGTTTGTGCTACCAAGGAAGGCCAAGATTGGATATAATTTCGGACATACATGGCTTTGTTGATGAAGACTAGGTTGGAGATTTGGATTAGAGAATATCTACAAGTGGGTATGTGTTTAACCTATTTGGAGCAGTCAATTAGATGAGCAAGAGATAGTATGTAGTGGAACTTTCAACTATAGAGGCTGAATACATGGCAGGCACTCATGTAGGCAAAGAAGAAGTTTGTTTTCATAGTTTGTCTTGAAGTATGGGGTTGGTAAAACAAGTTATAAGGATAGATTGTGACATCCAAAGTGCAATTTTCTTGGAAAAAAACCTTTCTTATCATTCAAAGACAAGGCATATTGATGTTCAGTATCACTTTGTGAGGGATATGGTTGAATATAAAAAGGTGTTGTTGGTAAAGGTGGACACTCCAAAGAATGTTGCATATGCATTGATAAAGTCTGTGAGCACTGAGAAGTTTTCTTGGTGTAAAGAAACAATGGGCATTACAGCCTTGGACCAGTGACTAATCTCTCTTGTGATCCCCGGTGTGGAAAGAAAACAACAAGTGGGAGAATGTTGGACGAGTTTTATATTCTTTCTATGCATCATGGGGTCTGGGGCATCGCCCCATAGATTTATTTTATTTTATGCGGACCCAATAATAGTTGGGCAAACCCAAGGATAGGAGGTAGACCCAAAAATGGTGGGCAGACCCACCCATGGTTTTGAGCATGGTTTTTGGGCATGGTGATTTTTGCCTATGGTATTTGTTTATCCGGTCAAGGGAGCTACAATTATGTTCTAATTCAAAGTTAGTGGATTGGGGTTCCTGGTTTTGGGATTAAGGGGAAGTTCTCTGTGTATATTTGTTTTATGTTCTCGCCCTTGTATATTTTTTTTTGTTTTAAGAATTCGTTTGCAGGTAATTTAAGTACAAGGTTAAAACCTATGATTTTATATATCTATGTTCATAACATTTCCTTTCCATTTAGAAATGTTAAGTGTCCTCAAAGTATATTTATGGAAATGATTGATGCAATTTTTCCTAGCTCATAATGTTTTTGCATGACTCTCTATTCTTGGAGCTATCATCTCTTAAGATATAAGATGATACAGACTCCTTAATGCTAAACAAAAATGTCAAACTAAACAATTGTATGGCCATCCCAATTCAACCTTATGTGGAATTTTGCACGTATTTTTTTTTATTTTTTTTTTGAAATGGTCGGTTGCTATATATTATATTCTGAAAAAAAACAAGGATTTAGAATCCTCTGGTACATAGATTGCGCAGACTGAGCGGGAGCAAGGGGTTTACAAAATGTGGCTGCCCCCTTGATCCTTAGATTGCTTTTTTTCCTACTGTTAAAGATAGCGCTAGTATAGATTCTAATAAAGGAAAATAACAGAAAAATACATTTGAAATTCATTCAGTCAATCATGATGTGTTGGATGTGTCTTGCTGTTGATTCCTCTGGCTTATCATCTTTGGCTCCATGATTGACACTGGAGGAGCTGGTGGCGATGGCGTTCTTTTCCAGCCAAAATTTCAGAGTGGAAAGCGATTCCTCGACATGGCCGCAGCGGTTTGTGAGCTGCTCGAATTGCTCTTGGAGGGAGGACACCCTATGCATGAAAAGCTGGATTTCTGCTTTATACTTTTCAGTGTTAATGCGGTCCTGTTCAAAGAGTCTCCTGCTGTGCTCATCAAGACGCCTATCGTGCTCTTCTAGTCTTGCATCTAGAAGACCCTGCTTTTCCTCTAACAATGACTGCTGAGTCCTTATTTCTTCTAGCTCAGCTTGAAGATCAGCACAGTGTAAACAATCCTCACTGCGCGCCATTGAAGGGAGGAAGATACGATAAAGAAAAGAGGTCCAGAGGGCGGGAGAGTTTAGAACGTTATTGAAAGTTCTGACTTGGAGACAGAATTTGGAGACGCTGTCAGAGGAGACAGTGCTTCCCGCTTCCTGAGCAACAAGGATAGAAGGGAGGTTGGGCGGGGGATAAATGCACGAGCCAAAAAGAACCAGAGGTCTAAGGGAAGAGAGGCAGTTGGGGCAGAGGGGAATATCAGAGGTGAGGGCGGTGAAAAGGAGGGAGGAGGGGGCAGGGGAGAGCTCGCTGAAGAGGCTTGAGGAGTGGCGACAGAGTAAGAGGGGAGATGCTGTAAGCGGCAGGCAGAGGCGGTGAGAGGAGAGCGTAGAATGAGAGGATGGAGGAGCAGCTAAACGAGCCGCCCTGCAGAAACGGGCTTGGGCTTTCCTGAGTAATACCCTGCAGAGACTAGCTTGGGCATTCCTGAAAAACACCGCAACAGAAGTTAAAATGAATTTAAACAAAACAGAATGGGACGATACCAGAGTATGGTTTCTCCTGAGATTCTGAATAAGAGCGCCTGCTTCAAGCCGATGTAACTGCTCTGTCGCTTGACCTTGATTGACAAATCTTGGCTTGCTACTGCCCATATTTATAGGTTGGATCCAACAATGGATACAGTGCCTAGCTGGAGCCAGACTCTCAGAAATGGTGAGATATTTTTCCAAATATTTCATGCGATCTCCATTTGCTGTATTTTCGATCTTCATGCCGGCGCTGTATTGATTTATTTTCCTTGGATGACAGGTGATTCTCTCTATCGTGGCTCGGATTTGACTGCTTATGCATATTATGCTCTCTGCAATTTGTCCTGCTGCTGTAGAGACCATGCCCTTCGCACACTTGATGAACCTGCGAATCTGGGCGGTGTCAGGATTTTCCTGAGTCATGGCAGGGGTTGAAAAGTATCTCTATTGTTGTGCCTCAGCGCACCTTCCTGCTTTCCCACTGCGTTATTCGCATGCTTGTCTGCTTCCATGTTTAGCGTGCGAAGAATGTGATAGAGTTTGATGTTTTCAAAATGTTTAAGGAGGAGTTTGATTCGCTCAATGTGTTGTTGGAGATTGCTGTTAGGAGATCGCTGATTGTAATTCATGAGGTGAATAAGAATTGAGGAGTCTCCAAAAACTAATGCCTTTCTGATACCCATATTTTTTAATTGTAACAGACCTTGATAAAGGGCTAAAGCCTCTGCATTATTGTTTGTTTTTTTCCCCAAGCTCCATTCATAACTGCAGATTTCATCCCTTGACTCATTTAATATTACTCCTCCCGCTCCTGCTGGTCCTGGGTTGGACTTTGATGCACCATCGAAGTATAGAGTTGGACAATTACTGCTCTGAATCCACATCTTATAATCCTGGATTGGGAGTCTAATTTCCCACTCCCTAATTTGTTCATGCTGCTGTCTGTCAGTTCTCTGAGTGTCCTGCTGATGGCCTGGTCGGCCTAGAATGTGCCTGATAACTGATCTCTCTTCCACTGAATAATCTGCTGCTTTGATTTTTCCTGTATACTTTGCTGCAATTGTCTCTTGCGCCAAGATGTGAGCTTTGTTGCATGTCATTTGGACATTACTCTCTTTGTTTTGGAAGACCTTTTTATTTCTTGTGAGCCAAATTTTCCATAGAAGGTTATGAGGTATGATAGCCCAAATTCTTTTGACAATCTTGCTCCTCTTGTCTTTCCATGGGTAGTTCCTTCTCCATTCATGAATTTTCTCTGAAATGTTCTGTTGGGATTGCCATTTTATATTGCCCAGGTTGGACAAGTTGATCCAGCATCTCTTCGCGAAGGGACAGTCAAGGAACAAATGATGGATGGTTTCCTCTGCTGAGCAGCAGTTGGGGCATATTGAAGGACCATTGATCCCTCTCTTTCTTAAGTTTTCAGATGTGAGGACTTTGCCTTTTAACAGCAGCCATGTGAAAAATTTAACTTTGGGAATGGCCTCGGATTTCCAGATTGTTCTCCATTGGTTCCAAATGGGAATCTGATAGGTGCTATTACAGATATATTGATAGCCGGACTTGATGGTGTAGCTTGAACCCGTGGGATCCCATCGAAATCCGTCTGCTGCTCCTTTTTTAATGGGTGCTCTATTCTGAAGGTTTTTTTGGAGGACTTTGAAGTTTGCTTCTAGATTTGGAGGGATGACTGGAAATTCCCAATTAATCCAGGCTCCTGTATCTACATCCCATTTTGATATTTGATCAAGCCTCTGAATGCCTTTACTATTGAGATGGAGAATGAAAGGGATGGCTTCTTCTATTGTATTTAGAGGTTGAAGACCCATTATCTTGTCTGCAGCATAGTTGATACTGTCCCCTCCCCCAAGGATCTTTGAGGTGTTTTGATTGAGGATGGGGATTGCTTTCTTGCAGAGATGCCAAATTTTGGTGGAATCTCTGTTGGGAATGTCTATTTCAAGAAGTCTTTGCCTTTTGCCGGTAAGGTATTTGCTTTCTATGACCTGTTTCCACCATGCTTTTGGCTCATTAATTAACCTCCAAGCCATTTTGATCCCAAATGCCAAATTTAGGATTTTAGGGGCTCTAATTCCCAGACCACCTCTGTCCTCAGATTGAATTACACTTTTCCAACTGACCAAATTGAATCTATTTTTTTCTCTTTTCCCTCCTTGCCATAAGAAATTTCGGAGGGCGGTTTCCAGCTTATGATGAAATGTAGCAGGAGCTTGGTAAAGAGTAAATCGATATAGAGGTAAGGAGGATATACCTGATTTGAGCAGAATTATTCTGCCTGCTGGATTAAGCCATTGAGTTCCCCATTGCTGGATCTTCCTCTTGACTTTGTCTATTATTTCATTCCAGGTAGCGGCTTTTAAAGATCCCAGGGTGACCGGCATCCCAAGGTAGGTGAAGTGATCCCAGTTTGCTTTGTAGGCAACTCCAAAAATGTTAGCTATGCTGTGAGCAGTTTGATTGGAGATATTCCAGCCATAGATGCAACTTTTTTGAAAGTTGACCTCTCCCCCTGAGTACTCCATAAATTGATCGAGGAGAATCTTGAAGCGCCTTGCAATGGTAGTGGAAGCTCCTCCAATGAGCAGAGTGTCATCAGCAAATTGGGAGTGGTTGATGTTCTTGACTCCGTTCCCGAATTTGATGCCAGAGATGAGGCCAACTCTTCTGTTATGATCTAGAGTACTGCTGAATGATTCAGCCATAAGAATAAAGAGATAAGGGGAAAGAGGGCAGCCTTGCCTTAACCCTCTTGAGGATTGGAAGGCCTCACAAGGGCGCCCATTTATGAGAGGCGAAATCCAGGGACCTGAAATACAAGCGGCAATGGTGCTAATGAAGGCAGAATTGAATCCCATTTTCCTCAAGACAGCGAACAAGAAGGAATGTCTTACTCGGTCAAAGGCATTGGCTAAATCGAGCTTGAGAACAAAACCTTTCTCTTGCCTTGAAGTGCTGGAATGAATGGCTTCTTGGACCAAGGTGATTGTGTCATGAATTTGCCTATTTGACATGAAGCCCCCTTGATTTTCAGATATAAGGGAAGGAAGGAGGGGTTGGAGTCTAGAAGCTATAATTTTTGTGAATATCTTATAAGAGGAGTTACACAATGAAATTGGTCGAAACCTGGAGAAGGAAGTGGGACGATTTTCCTTGGGAATGAGGGCGAGGAATGTTGAATTTGTGAAGCCCCCCATTTTCCCTTTTCTTTGAATTCCCCTCAACATCTTTGCAAGGTCTTTTTTAATCAAATGCCAATGATCCCTGTAAAAATTGATTGGGAACCCATCTGGACCTGGAGACTTGTCCGGTTGCAGGGTCCAGATAGCTTTTCTGATTTCCTCCTCTGTTATTTCTCGATTTAGGCTGTCATTCGCCTCTGAAGGGATGCTTTTCGGTAGATGCTGTAAAAGCGCAGAATAGTCAGCTTCTTCTTGATTTTCCGTGAGGAGGCTTTTGTAGTGAAGGGAGGTAGCTATTTTGATGGATTCTTGGTCGTTATGTTCGCTGCCTTGACTGTCCATTATAGTATTTACATTGTTTCTTATTTTTCTGACAGTGGCTTGCTTGTGGAAGTAAGCCGTGTTTTTGTCGCCTTCTTTCAGCCATAGCTGTCTTGATTTAATTCTCCACTTGATTTCCTCCGCTCTATTGATGTGCATTAGCTGCCCTTGAGCTTCCCATTCTTTGCTTTTCAGTTGGTGGGTGAATCCTTGATCTTCTATTTGTTTTTGGATTTCCTCCAAGTCCTGCTGTATTTTTTTCCTAATTTTTTCTGGCTCTTGATAGCTGACTTTTGCCCAGTCTTTGAGGGCTTTTCTTGTATTTCTGATTTTTGTTTCCCATATATGGCTTGGAGAGCCTTCTACATGATGTTTCCAGGTTGCTTCTATGATAGCTTCAGCCTCAGCATTGTCTCTCCACAAAGGATTATACCTGAACGGAATTGGTCCCAATTGAGAATGGGAGTCCAACGTTAAGAGGATGGGAAAGTGGTCTGAAGCTGTGGCGCTGAGAATTTTTGTGTGACCAGCAGCAAAGGAGGAAAGGAGAGAGACGTTAACCAAAATTCTGTCCAATCGTTCCATGATATTGCCTGGCCCCAACCTTCTGTTATTCCAGGTGTATTTTCTATTTTTTGGGATAATATCCATCAATTCATGTTCGGACATTATCACTTCCATCTGACTTCTGAAGGGGTCGGAGGTGAAATTGCCCCCTCTTTTCTCATTCGCATGGAGGACTAAGTTGAAGTCTCCAGCTAGTATGACATTTGTGTTCTGCTCGTTATATATATCTTCTTTCAGATCCTTCCAGCACTGTTCCTTTTCTCGATAGTGATTGGGGATATAGACATTGTAAATGATGAGGTCACGGTTCTCTTCTTTGTTACTAAGATTAGTCCTTAACCAGTTTTGATTGAGGACGGAAGACTTACAGTCCCAGTGTTGATTATTCCACATGGTTGTGATTCCTCCAGAAGCTCCTCTGGAGTTGCTACTGGCCCCTGAAAAGTTTTTTTGGGCATCTACAATTTTCTGCATTTCGCTTTGACTTTGTTTGGTTTCTTGTATCAGAACAATTTCAGGTCTTTCTATTTGGAGAAGATCTCGTAGGGCAGCTGATTTAGAGGGGTGCCCCATACCCCTAATGTTCCAAGATAAAAGCTTCATCATGAGGCATTCGAGCGGGGAGGTGCTCGCCTCTCATGGTCTTTTCCTGCTGTTTCTTTTTCTTGGGATCCTGTAATGAAGGAGTCCATAGGGGTTTGGATCCCAAGGGCAATATCCTTTTGCGTGCTTTCTTCCCGATGCTGTTTGGCTGACTTTCTTCCTGGTCCAAGCTTCTTGTGGAGGTCACTGGAGGCGCCAATGTCTTTTGAAGAACTTCTGGTAGTTCTGGGAGGGGGAGGGTCAGAGAAAGGCTGAGAGAGGATCGAGGTAATCAAGGGAGGGTCGGACAGTTCCAGAGAGGGCTGGTCAGGTTGAGGATCATCAGAGGATAAAATAAGGAAAGGGTTGGAAGATGAGGGGAAAGAGGGTTCTTGGGAAGGTCCTGGAGGATTGAGAGGGGGAGAGGTGGGGCGGAGGGAGGAAGAGCCCGGATGTTCAGAGGATGGTTCTTGTTTAGACAGGGGTGCTGCTTTCTTTTTTTTCACAGTTTCCCATTGTCCTCCTTGGTCTTCAGATTCCAGATTGGTTACTTTAGTGCATCTATTAGCAAAATGACCGTATTCGTGACATACCTTGCATTTAAAGGGTATTTGTTCGTAGTCCAGCTGCTGTATGTAGCTCCAATCATCCACCTTCAGCTTGATGGCTTCTGGCAGTCCTTTTCCGAGGTCCACTTCTACGCATATCCTTGCACAGGCTTGCATGTTATCTTTGGGCTCGCTTCTGTCAATGTATTTACCTACTGCGTTCCCGATTGCTTTGACCGATTCATCTCCCCAACAATGTAGGGGCAGATGGGGAAGACGGACCCATACCGGAACCGCACTAGGGATGTCTAGCTCAGGGTCGAAATCAGGGGTCCACTTGTTCAGATATAGCCCTCGAGAGTCCATAAAATAGGGCCCGTTCTTGAATATCAGATCCTTGTCTGCCTTGGTTTCAAAATGAAAGGTATAGTAGCCTTTGCCACAGAAGCGAATCGAGATCTTTCCTTGTATTTTATCGAACCAATTCCTTTCCACCCATCGCTGGATTGTCTTTGGTGAAGGCCATAAGCCTGTAAACTGTCCTATGAGCCCTTTTTCTGCTAATGATAGAGCTGCCATTCGAGGAAGAGATGGAGGCAGCTGGACTTCTTGGAGAATATCCAACTTCTTAACAAATTTTGAAGTTGCTGGTTTCGGTCGGGCAGGGGGCAGAGACTTTACCAGGTCAGAAAAGGCTTTCTCCGCATCCCCAAGGGAAGGATCTGGTTGGGCCATGGCTGAAGCCAGGGCCCGGAAGGCAGGCCTCGCGGCCCAGGCCGAGGCGGCGGCGCTGCAGCTGCACGCAGAAGTTCTTCAGTCGACTCCGCTCCCGCGATCTCCAGCGCTCTCCAGGGTCTCGGAATTTTGCACGTATTTGATACATAAGATGAATTGTTATTATAAGAATTAATTGAAGTGGTATTAATGTTATTCAAAACATTAATCGCTCATTTCCACCCTAATTGATATTGATATTTTGAATGGTTGAGATATATTCTCTTATGATTTGGATGTTAATAAGGAGTTCCTGTGATCTGATTCTCCCCTATCATACTTGTGGTGATTTCTTGATTTACTTCGGGCGTATGATTTTATTTATACATTGATGTCGTTTGGTTCGTTGTTGGATATTAGTTGGAATATATTTTAGTGCAGCATATGAATATGTCTTCACTTCAATTGGATTGGGATTTTTCTAAATCGTGATATTATTTGGATCAATATTTTGTTCCTTTTTCTTCAAATTGCATTATCACTTATAAAGACTTTGATGCTTTTCTTTTGATAATTTATTCTCCAAAGATTTCTTATCAATTTTAAGTTTTTTAGTTTGCGTAAGGAGATTTTGATTATGATGTCGAAGAAGTGAAATTTCTTTAGCTTCTAATTTATTAATTTTGCTTTTATTGTTTTGATATTCATGTTTCTCATTTTTTAATGTTCTAATTCCTTCCATTAACTTTTTTATTAACGTTCCTTTATCATGTTTTGATAAGCCTTCCTTTAGTTTTTTCTTGAGGTCTTTCTTTTATTGTTCTAATTTCTTCTTCATATCCTTGGTCTTCTTTACTTGTATAAGTATTTCTAGTTGTGATCTTTCAAATGAGAAAATTCTTCATTTTTATTCATGATAAATTCATTAAATTCTTTTCACATCTTTGATATTGACTTTTTACTCTCCATAATGATCACCTTTTCTATATCTTTCAAATCTTTTGATGAAGTCATTATCGAATCTAACTTCACTGTAATGTCCTAAAGTTTTACCTCCTCCTACTTATCGAGAAAAGTTAATATATATATATATATATATATATATATATAAATTTAATATGAAGGAACCTAGTTTTCCAAACCATGGTAAATGAAGAATTATGTTAATCTCTTCCTTATAGATGGTTGTAACACTAAATTTAGGTATGCATTCATAATCATCAAATATCCCTTGCATGTTCTTGATTTCATAATGTTTCTTTCAAAAAATGTCTTTCTTTTCACATATATTTGGTTTTAGAATTGATAATTGATTTACCAAATTAATATTGATGTAATTTTCCTTCTCATTCATGATAATAACGACATTATTTTTTGTCCCTTTGATACTCATTTTTAATGTAAACCATCCAAGACATGCAACTACAAAACCTTTATAAGAGAATCTCCCTTATGTCATTTTTGAATTATCCCTTTTTGGTCTTGAATAACTAAACATTTTACACACTCATAAATAAACAAAAATTAATTGTTCCTTTACTTCTTTGGACTTCTTGAGATTAAATGTTCCCTTTCAATTTTAATGTTAACACTTTTTTATAAATTTAAATAATTAATGGTTTAATAACCTTTCACTTTGATTTCCCTTCGTACAATTAATGATAAATGCTTATAACCTTATCCCAACTCGAGCTTATGGTGGTATTATTATGAATCAACTATGTTTTATAACCTTATCCCAACTTTAGGTTACAAAATTATATTACAAATCAATTAGAATTAGATTTGTTATGAATATAAGTGGTATCTTATTTCCTCCAAGCGTCACATTTTCATTAAACTGACGTGAGTACTCTAATACTCTATTCCATTATATATCTTTGCTTCCAATAGTAGTGTTATGGTTTTTATATGTTATTTTAATTCCCTAAATTTAGAATTGTCAACAGGAGTTCGTAATCTTCGAGTTACAAGAAATTATGGTTCAGATCTAAATTGATTTTCCTATGCTCACTGAGTAGGAATTTAAGTACCGAATGACCAAATTTTGTTCCTATCTAAAAATCATTACACTAAAGTTTCCTGAAGTGAAGAAGCCTACTATACTCTCCAATGTCACACATAATTTAAATTGCTAATTTATCTTTGATAACCACACAACTAATTAAAGATTTTTCTTGGAAATAAACTTAACAATCATGATAAACTAAACTCACAGTTCAATTTAAACAATCTGTTCTATTCAAGAATATCCACACAGAACTAACCCTAGGGTCAAGATAGAAATTGAAAAATAAACTCAGTAATGCTCTTAAACTCAAAATCATTCACATGACTTTCTAATTCTAGAAATCGATTAAAAAACTCACTGAGAAAATAAAGCAAATGACACACAACTTCCTAATTGGATAAATCGTATTTGAAATTAACTAAGGAATGAACCAAGAGGCACATTGTTTCCTAACTTGATATTCGAAATTGCTTGAGAAATAAAACAAATTCCATACTACTCCTACTTAACCTCGCAAAAATTCAAGTATATTGAACATCAGTGACAAGGACTCCTTACTAAGATTGTTTTTCCTTGTATTCGCACCAGACATTACTTGGTCTTGATTAAAGATAAAATAAGGTCTTCTCTGCGTACTGGCTTAAAAGTATGCTCATTTGTCGTAGGTAGAGCCTCTGCTGCGCGCAAGCATCCATAGCCTCGACAGGGTTACCATGTTATCCAACAATGATCCTTTTTTCTGCTTGAGGTTACTCGCAACATTCCAGAGAAAAATCCTTTTTGACACACTTTTCCTTTTTTAATTCTCTAAAGAACAATGTCTTGGTTTGGTGGCCAAATTATGACACAGTCATTCACTTGATTTACACTTTTGCTGAACAAGCCGGCTCGTGATGAGACCTCTTGTCTTTTGATTGCAACAATCTTAAGTCGTTGCCCTGTTTTGATAGACAGTATTGGCAAAGTCAGCAAGTAATAATATCTGTGATCATGATAAGCCGGCTCGTGATGTGACCTCTTATTCTTTGAGATATAGTGTTTTGCTTGGATTGTTTCTCAGAATGCTGTAATTTCCTTTTAGCAGGGAGGAAGTCATTGTTTTTCCTTAAGAAATCTCTGGACGACAATTATAGAGTTTTTGAAAACAACAGCTTTGCAGAGAATGCTTATTTTATTATTGATGATACCTTTCATGGTGCTGATACAAAACAATTCTTTTACCAAAGGTTGCTTTTGTCAAAGTTTTTTAGAGGTTGAAACGAGTATCGTAATCAAAGTGAAGTTAACTCTATTTGTCAATAATAAAATTCAGATTTTCAAAAAAATTTGCTATTTGTACAAGCGAAATCAAAATCTGATAGAGAATTGGCGTGCTCTTTCATGAATCCTTTTTTTTTTAAATGATCAATTACAACGGGTTTTATTCATAAGAAGAGAAAAACAAAAAAAAAAACAAAAAAAAAACTAAAAACTAAATCTATCCTACAAAAATTAGAAGAATTCTCTTCTATGGAAAATATAATTTAAGAATCAGTCCATTGACAGGTAAAGAATCTCTCCTACCTGCCAGATCCTGCAACACGAATGTAGACGGGCCTACGACTTCTACAATCTGAAAAGGGCCAAGCCACAGCTTTTGAAATTTCGTATGTTTGCCCTTTTCTTCATGAGCCTTATCCCATTTCAAAACTAAATCACCCATCTGAAAGTTTTTTCTGGTTATGATGCTTGAGTCAAAAGAAGATTTTATTAGCGCTTGGTGATGAGCATGGGTTTTCCTAGCTTGTTCTCTTTGCTCTTCTAGTTTGATTATTTCCATTTGTCTTAATTGTAAAGAGGAAGTAGATACTTCATCGATATATTTCACTAAAGACAAAGAGGGAATGACTAGGTGAGTCGGAAGAACCACTTCTCTCCCATAAACTAAATTAAAGGGAGAAGTGCCGATTGAAGCTTTCTTTGTGATTCTATCAGCCCATAAAGCATTTACCAGCGCTTTGTGCCAATTCTTTTGGTTTTGGTTGACTGTTCTTTTGATAATTCTGATTAGGTTCTTGTTTGTTGATTCAGCCAATCCATTACCTTGCGGATAGTAGTTGGCAGCATATTTCATTTTGAAACCTCTTTTAAGTGCAAACTCAGTCATAGTATTTCCAGAAAAATATGAAGCGTTATCAAACATTAATGCTGTTGGCAATACAAACCTAGTGATGATAAATTGATCTATGAATTCAATAATATTTTCAGAATGAACTGTCTTGAGAGGAACTGCTTCTACCCATTTGGTAAAATAATCAGTTGCTGTAAGGATATACTTATGCTGCTTAGAAGAGTGAGGAACGATCTCACCTATTATGTCCAAGCCCCATTAACTGAATGGTTGGTCGATGTTGACTGGTTGTAGCGGCATGGACGGTTTCCTTTGTTTTCCTGCAGCAGTCTGGCAGACTTGGCATTTCCTTACGTGATTGTATGAGTCTTTGAACAGCGTGGGCCAATAATATCCTGCACGCAAGATTTTATGTGCAGTCGCATCTCCGGCATAGTGTCCACCTGCTGGTCCATCGTGGAGTTCCTGCAAAACCTTTTCGGCTTCAGTTTTCTCAAGACACCTAAGAAGCACAGAATCGTAATTCCTTTTAAACAAGACATCATTTATGAGCTGGTATTGTTTAGCTTTTAATCTCAGAGCTCTTTTCTTGGTATGATCCAGACGTGATGGAGCATACCCGTTCTTAAGAAAATAAATGGTGTCAGCATATGATGATTCTGCATCGTTTAGGCTTACCTCATACGCTTGTACCTCTTCAGATGAGTTCTTCGGGATTTGCGATGCTCCAGCTAACATCTTGCAGAAGCCTTGACCTCTTACGATGTTTGTTGTTTTGATCTCGAGATCGTATTCTTGTAAAGCGGTAATCCAATTAGCTCTCTTTTCGCCCACGTCTTTCTGCACCAAAAGGTTTCTTACCGCCAGAAACGGTACTATGACTTTAGTGTGGGCTTTAAGCAAGAAAGGTCTGAAGTATTTGATCGCTTTGAAAACAGCATATGCTTGTTTCTCAACGTCTGAGTAATTAATTTCAGCACCTTGTAAGTTCGAGCTAAAGAATGCGATTGGAGCTTCCGCTTTCTCTTGATTTGCTTGGGTCAAAATCGCGGCATAGGATTTCTCTGAGGCAAAAGTGTATAAGGTAAAAGATTCTGAAAAATTTGGGGTGGCCAAAGATGGAGCATTGATGATATCTTGTTTGATTAAGTTGAATGCTTTGTGCTCATCTAGACCCCATTTGAAATTTGAATTCTTTTTTATCATATTTTGTAAGGGAGAAATAATACGTGAAAAATCCGGGACAAATCTTTTGACAAAATTGATCTGTCCAAGGAAGGATTGCATGGCTTTCTTGTTATGGGGTATGGATATTTCAGAAATTTCCTTGATTCTGTCGAGTTCTATGTGAATACCAGATTTCGACACTATGAATCCGAGCAATTTCCCTTCGCTTAATGCAAAGAAAGATTTCTTTGGGTTGAGCGAAATTCCATACCTCAAGCATCTTTGAAAGATTTGCTTCAAATCTTTGAGATGGTTGTTTCGTTTTTTGGAGTACACTGTTATATCATCCAGGTAAATCACTACTGATTTATTGACTAACCCTTTAAACGCGATGTCCATGGCTCTCTGAAAGGTAGCTCCGGCATTGATCAGACCAAATGGCATCTTCCGATATGCATAAGTGCCCCATTTGGTTCGGAACGTAGTCTTTAACTGATCATCGGGATGCACCAGTACTTGATTGTATCCTGAAAATCCATCCAGGAATGACATTAATTCTGAGCCTGCTACTGCCTGTAATATTTGCTCCATAGGTGGGAGGGGAAAGTTATCTTTCTGACAGGCTTTGTTGAGATTTCGGAAATCGATACAGATTCTAATGTCTCCGTTTTTCTTCCTAACGGGCACCATATTGGATACCCATTTAGAGTGCCTGACGGGGAAGATTATTCTGGCTCTCAACAACTTATTAAGCTCAGTTTTTATCTGATTTTCTAGGTTAGGGTGTATTTTTCTAAGCTTCTGCTGGACAGGTTTTTCATTGTCAATCATAGGGATAACGTGTTGAATGATAGAAGTGTTGTATGTTTTTAGCTCATCGTAGTTCCAGGCAAAAACTTTTTTGTATTGTCTCAGAAGACGGATATATGCTGATTTCTCTTCAGGGGCTAGGCCGTGACCTAGGTTAACGTTTTGTGGCTTCTGATCGGTCCCTAGGTTTACTAATTCATAGTTTAGGGTAGAACTACAAAGTTTAGCATTGGCGGACCTTTTAAACCGACTTTTCAAATCATATAAATCTTCTAACTTGACCACCGATTTCGGTATAGCATTGTCAGAGCTATTTTGTTGTATTTGGTGATCATGATGGTCTTCGTCGATTATCTGATTTGAGTAGGATCCTTCAGAAGTAAGGAAATTTACGATGTCAGGATCGTCGTTGAACACTCTCCAATTGGTGATATTGTCAGGGATGGATGGTCTAAAGATTAATTCTATTGAAATCCTATCAGGACTAAAATATTCAGAAGGGATAAGTCTAGAGGCTACGTTAGCTAACAGGTCTGCGCTCGCATTTTGAATTCTTGGAATTGACGAGATGTTGAATGCTACGAAATGCGCAGTGAGATCTTGAACTAATGATTGATAATGCTTTAAATGACTTGACAGGCAATGTATGGTGTTACGTACCCGTTTTACGATGATCTCCGAATCTCCAAAGACTTGAAGATACTTAACGTTCAATCCGATTGCTTTGTATAGGCCTTGAACCAAGGCTTCGTACTCCGCTGTGTTGTTCGTGCAATCGAACTCAAGTCTGCATGTGAGCATAATCTTGTTCCCGTCTGGGTTAATCAGAACGCATCCTGCTCCTGCCCCCTCATTGGATTTAGATCCGTCAAAATATAATTTCCAAAATAAAGATGTATTTACAGAATTATCTAAAAAACTAAAACATTTTGAGTCATCAGTTTGGGAGAAATTTTCAACTTGGGATAAAACTGAATTCTCTAAGTATGGTGAAATATGAGCATTGAAATTACCTAGGAAAGAATCTATTGCATAATTGCCTACAATGCTGCTATTGTACGTTATGGCTTCATTTTCTCCTTCCAGTTCTGTCACTATGTATTTTTGGTGCAACTCTCGTTCAACCTTTATCTGATTTGGTTTACCATTGTATGGTAACCATATGTGCGACCAATCGGTTGAAAAATATCCGTGGAGTTTCTCCGACCAGTCCCTGTTAAGGATCAAACCATAGAACTCAGGGATATCAGCTACTAGAATGTCGATAACCTGACACACTTTTGGGTTAGACGACAATCTTATGGTCACCTGATTAAGTTCACCAATCACTTCGACTTGGGATCGATCAAGTTGAACTATACGTACTACCGATTTTTGAGGTTGCACATTCAATTTGGCACATATTGACCTGGGTAAAATATTCGTTGAAGCACCAAAATCGACCAAGCAATTGTGCACGTTTTTGTTGAAGATTTCATATGTGAGAAGAAAAGGAGGAGTATGAGATCTTGATCTTCCTCCAATCAAGGCGATGTCATTTGGATCAATTTTATTGATCATGTTGGTTGGAGGCCTTCCCAGATTGTGGGAAGCTACAGCTGTAGGTAAAGATGTAGTAGGCACAGCATGTAATTCTTTCATACTTATTTTCTGCTGGTGTTTCAATTTACTCAATTCATACAGAGTGATATTATCCCTAGTCTTTTTCATGTCATCAATGATGTTATACTCCATTTCATCCGACACTATTAGTGTTCTTGATGGAGGTGTTTGATCAGATTGGACTGGGCTAAGCTGGGTCGCTTTAGCAGTTGTCTTTTTTGTTGCGACCTTTTCTTTTGTTGCAGGGCTTGCGCCCTTTTGTTTTGGGGTAGTCTGGGGAGGATCAAGTTGATTTTTGCTTCTCGTGCTAACAGGAAATGCTTCTTGATCCTCTTCTTGTGGGAGGATGAAGTCCCACATTCCTTGTAGTTCTACGACCTCTTCCTCGTCGGTCTGCCCTTCAGTGGTATTCTCTTCTTCTTCGTCTTCTTCAGATTCAACGTTTGAGACAACACTAGGTGGTTTCACCTCCATGGGAGGATTTCTTTTAAAAGTCCTAAAGGGCTTTTTCGAAGAAGTCTCTACTACTTGTTTCTTAATATCAATAATCTCATTGGACATGGCTTTCAACACTTTTTGTAATCCTTCCAAATCGAAAGGGTCTTTCGTTTGCTTCTTCTTGGTGTCTTCTTTGAAAGAGATCTTCTTAGATTTGCGTTCTTCTATAGCAGATCTCTTTTCTAGGGCTACCACGCGTTTTTCCACTGCTAACGCTTCTGTCAAGTTGTCAACTAAGGTGGTTTTGTTTGCCCTATCTACGAAGATAGCCAAGTTTGGAGGTAAAGCCGTGATGTACCATTCACATCTTACTTCCTCGCTGGGTTGTGAAGCAGCGGGGATTTTGTTGAGGATCTTATTGAACCGTAAGTTAAAATCTTTAATGGGTTCTCTAGCCTCAGCCTTAAGATTAGATAGGTCATTGAATCAATGTCGTTGTGGATCTGTCATCACCAAACTTGGTGAGGAACTGACTTTGAAAAATGTCCCAGCTTGTGATGGATCCGGAAGGTAACGAAAAGTACCACGACCCGGCTGTTCCTTACATTGTGTAAGGGAAAAGCCGGACAACAGCGTCTTCGTTAGTGACTCCGTTGAGATTAACAGAAAGCATGAAATTATTGATATGTTCCTCGGCTAGCATTCCTGCTTCCGGATTGAATTTAGGCAGCCATTTCTCAGGATGGGCCGGTATAGGGCTCAGGGGTGGAGGCATTAAAACCGCCCCAGGATTGTTCCATGGAGACTGGGCCATCGTTGAGCTGCTAGTTAATGGAAGTGCAGAAGATGATCCCTGATGCTGAGAAGATGAAGATATTAAGATCTTTGATGTTTGAAGAGGAAGGTTTGTAGAAGATGGGTGAGTGAGTTGAAATGAAAGAGTGGGTGGTTGACTTCGCGGTGAGGGAGTTGATATGGACGAAGTGGATGAAGGAGTCTTACTGTCAGACTCTGGTGGAGTTTTCCTTGCTCTTTTCCTGGTAGGAAGAGGGAGTTCACTTGGTTGTATACCAAATTTTTCACTCTTTAATCTGGTAAGGGGATGAGCAGGGTTGTACTACGAAGTCACGCTGCTTTTGGATTTATCAGACTTCTGGTTAAAAATAGAGAATCCCTGGAGTTTACGAATCAAAGTTTGAATTTCAGGGGGTTCAATGATAGATTGGTCTGATATATTCGAATAACTAGCAGTGGTAGATACTCGAGCGACTTCAAATTCCGGTTTTAACCGTGTTGGAGAAGTCGAGGGAGTTGATGAGGGTGTATTACTCTCAGAATGGTATTTAGATATTTCTTTAGGTGCCATTCATAGTTCGTGCCCTCCTTCTAGCGCCAAATATGTTGAGGGCCCTGAAATTGGGTCAACAACAAGGGGGATACCCACCCGGTCGGGAACCTGGTTGGCGGCTTCGTGCCCGTTTGGTGTAGCGGGTCCGACTGGGGATAACGGGACCAGCTTCCCGTTCTAAGGGGGTGTGTGTGTGTAGAGTTTGGTGATGTGTGTGTGTGTAGAGTTTGGTGATGTGTGTGTGTGTAGAATATGATAATGAAAATATGGAATTATTTCTAAGCTAATCTAATTCTAAACTCTGAGACTGAATTTTATACTACTTTAATCTATCAAGAACAACACATCTATTCTACGCTAACCCGGGATAGAACTTTTTCCATTATGCGATCTAGAAAGATTTCACACAATAACTGGTAATGAAGATTATTCAGCTATTATGAGAATATAAATCAATTAAGATGAACCATCCTGCATAAAAAGTTAAGCAAAACGGTTGTGAACAGCATATCGCATAATCAGTTATTCATGTATTAAGCACAAATAAATGACTCCACCATACAAAAGTGCCAAATGGTAGTCCACTCATTCATACATTAACATATAAACAACATCAGCTGTATATTACTCTAAGAATGCAAGCAGAAATTCGTCAAGAGATAAAAGTACCATTTATGACTGATTTTATACTCACAGACCTGAAGCAATAACGATCTATTTCTACTTACTTCTAATGCCTACTAAGAGTACAGAAGTGCAACATCAGTAGCAGGTATTAAAATGCAAACATAAATAAATCTCGATCCGTCCATTCATCAAAAACCCCCTCCGAGGGTACAAAAGTGCATGTTCTGAGGACAAGTTTTTTTGACAAATTTCCGGACCCTTCTCCAATGCAATGAGAAGGGTTAAATACTACTAACCGGCTAATTTTAATTACACAAATTTAGGGAACGGCTTCAAATGACCGCCCTTTTACTAAAACAAATTTATTTCTAAAAACTGAATCTAATTTCTAGCCATTTCTGTATCTGCTCCTTAGTGCTGTAAGTGATGCGTTGTTCGCCGTGAAAGAGTCGGCTGCTTGTTCTTTCCTTTTTTTCAAGCTTGAAAATTAGAAATAACAAGAGCTGGCACCTCTTTCTGACAAACTAGAAGATATTTTTGAAAGTGTTCTTCTGGAGGAGTGTCTTCACGGCGTGTATACTTAGTACAACTCAGATTTCTTTCAAACTGATTGTGCTGTTGCTATTTCGGTTTCCGGCCGTGCGAATGACTTAATGAGCTAGGGATTTTGTTGCCTGAACGATTTTCTCAATTGAAACTTGTTTCCATTCTTTGTTCCAGGCTTTTCTGAGACGTCTTTCCCCTTAAGCGTTTTTCTTTTTGCTTTACCCACTTTGGGACTCAGGATCTTTCATAAACGCTTTGCTTTTGTGTGCCTTTGACTCTGAGTCCTGGATAGCCTATTTCCATCAGAATTTGTTGAGTGATACTCTGGAATCCACGGCACTGCTGTATGCGGTATCCATCTGCGAAGTCATCTCCTCTCTATTCTTCTAGCTCTGGCGTTTTTCCTTAGATGTTTCCTGCATATAGATTTATATCAGTTGCTGACTTCTAGTTCACGTAAATGAAAAGAGACAGAAGAAAAGATTGACATGAAAGCATTAAGTTCTAATGAATGCATAATCATGTCACCATTATGACTTGACTCTTCGAAAAACGCAACATAATCATCTTTGGATACACAGGCGTACAATCATTAATTTCCCGTAAGGTGCACGCCTAATTTTGGGCTCACAGATCATGCCGAGGAATGCCTGCGATGAATGGCTTCTGCGATTTGCATCGCAGCATCGAAGATTGCGATGTAAATAGGTGGCATCACAGCAATTGATAGTCTCATTTGTTGCACACCATAGATCGCAGGTCGCAGCTTTGCATGGTCGCAGATCGCAATATCGCAATATCGCAAGGTCGCAAGTTTTTCGCTTTGTCACTCTGTGCTGCTTTATGCGACATTGCGACGAGCGACGTCGCATATCGGCCGTCGGCGATTCTTTAGGTTTTCCCTTTTTGAGCGCTTTTAATGCACGCGATGCGATGAGTTCTCGCGTCGCTCCTCCTCAGTGTATTTATGCGCTTTGGGAAAGCGCTCCTTTTTTCCTTTGCGACGCGATATAGCTTCTTAGGGAGTTAATACAAAAGATTTTTCAAACAAAAATATTTTTTGGATTTTTGGTTAAGGGTCCCCCTTTGCTTGATGTTATTACTAATATCAAACAAAGAGGGGGGTTGTTGGTGACCACAACAGGTCCTTGTGTACCTACCATGAAAATGAGGAAGAGTCGATGGAGGAATATTCTTCGACTATATCCGGATCCATGATTGGAAATCCAAAGGTGGATTGTTCCTCATTTACCTTATTTTTTACAGTTCCCTCAGCATGATCTTCGTGTTCTTCCATTTTAGTACTTCCAAATAAACCACTCTCAACAGGTTGAGAACGCCGACTATGGGTCAAATTAGTTTGAAGTCCAACAGTCTCCTTCTTCCCCTTAGTTGGTTGTGTCACACCTAAACTACTATTTCTAGAATCCAAGTGGACAGTTCCTACGTGGTGGGTTTGCGTTTGTTTGGAATTTCTGCCTACAAGAGAAGGCCCAATATGAGAAAAAGTTTTATATTTATCAATGTTTCCTTGGCCCCTATTGGGCTTCGGGCCCCTACCCTTTTTAGGCATTCATCTCAAAAAATGACAATATAAAGACTCAATAAAATGCTGCAATTAAAATAAGAAATCAACAGTCATAAAATCCTTAAAACAATAGAAGCACACTGTAGAAAAATAATAGCAGACTTACCCCTATTGCTGGAAATTTTTTTTGGAAAATTCTTACCAATTTCAAATCGCCTCCCCGACAATGACGCCAAAATGTTGGGTGCAGGAATCTCAATTCAGTAGAATCCTTCAACACTTAATTGCCAAACTAGGGGTTTCATAAAATTAGAGGTGAAGGACAGGAAATGCCAAAAACAATACGAAATTTTCCTAATTCTATTCCTACTTCTTAAATGACAAATTTACATAATTGAAAGAAAAATGATGATCAAGCGACAATTGATACTCAAAGAAAGTCTAGTGCTGGAATAAATGAAAAGTACTTTTGAAAAAACTAAAATGGATTCTTAATTCATTTTGAACAATCTTAACTAATGAAATGAACCTTTATATTTACCTTCAGTGAGATAATGTGATAAATAAGTTATTCAGTGTATTTGTCTTCTTTAAATATATTCTTTCCTGCACTAAACTGTTATTCCTGTACTATAACAACGTTTCTGTACCAGAACGTTGTGCCTGCACTAAAATGAGGTTTAGATACCAAAATTATGTTTTGTACTTGTACTGAAGTTCTGACCTTTGTGCAGGAATTCTAAGTCTCCGGGCTAGAACACTCTGATCTTGTACCGGATCTGAGGTTCTTGCACTAGATAATCAATATTTCTGCACTTGGTTTCTAGATTACTTTCGAAAAATAAAAAGTGTGTTAAGTGAAATAGAGTGCAAAGAAAACATAATTTGAAAGTAAATTCTCACAAGAAGAAAGATGCTTCAACCAAACTTAGATTCTAGACAGGAAATGATTTTCAAAAGTTAAAGTAAATCTTTCTTTAAAACAAAAAACTCTTCTATATAATTACAGAAATTATCTAGTTGTGTAAACAGGCTTTTCCTGAGATAGTTGTGCATATAATTTAGATCTTCCTTTTAATGTTTTAACTCAGAAGGTTCATTTAATAATTAATCATGAAATTCAATCCTTTCTTCAAGAGTGTTCAACGCAAGCACAGAGCTATAAGTTACTACAACGTTTATTCCATATTCATCACAACACAATTAAATCTTATGTGAAACCTCAGATATTAGTAATGCCCTTAGTTTAGAAACAAACATCAATCTTGCAGGAAGGAATAAAGAACTTTTACGAAAGGAAAGGAGTAAAAGTCTTGCGAAACTGAACTAATGAAATCAACTTGTAGAACCATAAATGCACTAGTACAAGCAACTTTCTTGTACCAATCTTGCATAAATGAAGTCAAGCATTTCAAAGGAAATCTTATGGAAATTGAAATCAAATACTTCTAATCCATAACACAATAACTGTAACTAAAATCAAAACTGTAACTTGTGAGGAAAATCAAAGTAAATAATAAATTCACGTCTGAACTTTAAAATAATTTAACACACCTTTAAAGAAAGGGAGAACGAGCTGGGTTGCCCAAGCCCTAGCCAACTAGCGCATTTCATGGTTACGAAATCGAGAAACACAGTTGGTCAAAGATTCATCACAACACAAATGGAAAATGAAATTGCGTACTGGCAGATTCCTTTATATTAGTTTCAGAAGAAAAAATACATCTTGGATCTGCGATCCAGCCCAGAGAGGCGATACTCCAAAATAATTACAATCTCTTAGCAAAATTTTACCATAGCATCGCTCCTAATTCCTATCAGAGTTTCACATTATATACAAGCCTTCACGCCTATGGCTCTAAAGAAATCATAACAATAGCTTAACTAGGCCTTTCAATTGTTTATAAAATACTAATCTAAGATATCTAGCCAAGATCCTGATCTTCAATCCGTTGATTTCTCTCCCACTCCGAACCCAACTCGAGGTCAATTGATCCTTTACTAAAGATACGCGTCAGTTGGTGAGTTGTCATGAGAGTGCAGGAATCTGCCAACTGGTGCAAGAATCCTACTTGCACTCGACCATTCTATCACAACGATTAATAAATTTGCTTATGAAATACTTTAGGAAAGACAAATATTAGTTGCAAGGATAATTAAAGGTATAAAATCCATAAATAAGTAATTAATTCCATGAAAAGCCTTTAAATATGAATACAAAGAGGGTGCAAGAATGTGCATGATTTCAGAGAAAGGTACAGAAATGAATAGAATCTTAGGTTAAAACACAGGTTTAGGTCATGTGTCTAGAGCAGGATAGAGGTTAAAAAATAGGACAATTTATCCTACCAACAATTCCATCGACGGATAATATGCGTGAATAGGATAGAGTGCGCCTTCATGGATGTACCCTCCTCATAGTACTTGAGTAGGCCTACATTCCTCAAGAGCTGTCAGGTCGCTGTAGTAATAGGATGAGGGTATGAATCCCTCACCCTCTCTCTCACCTGCCATGGTTAGACCATATTGTATGGGTCTACCTGCTGCTCCTGTTGCTACTGCTACTCCCTCTACTGACATATATGCTACTTGATTGACTATAAGGTACACCAACCTCATTTATATAGCACAATTTTTTATCTTATTAAATGAAACATGTATTTATAACTATGGGAACATAACTTTCAATCTAAAAAAAAAAAACGGTGCACTCAAAACACACTCATCCACCAGCTATGGTTTACCTTCAAATATAATAGCACCAGTAATGGTGCACACATAAGTATGACACACCACAATTTTTTCATAAATTTAAGTTTTCATAGTTGTGCACCATACTTGTGCACTAGTGTGCACGTATGACCTATTGGCAACAAAACGTTACATTCAGGTTATTGAACACACCAAGCTATAGGAATATTTTAAAATATTTATTTCCGGTATGTTTCGTAAATATAAATGCACCAGGAGTGACGCACTAACACACAATATGTCATATATTTCCTGATCAATTTATATTTCCAAAATGCATTGTCACAATGGCAGTGTGTTATGTTCACGCATCGAAACACGGTGCACTCTGTAAATTTATAGGGTCCACCACCAGGAATTCTAATCCGCTAAAAACTTAAATTAGAAAGAAACATAGAGATTATTTGGACATTTGGTCATCAAGGAGGCATTCTGGACACGTAATGGAGAAAAATAAATTTTCACACCATTTGAAAAAATTGGAAACTAAAACAGTAAACGCGATACTGAAAGGTGGTGAGTAAGAGAAGCACTAATGTCATGGTGCTTGCACGTGGCAAGAGTGACACCGACGTGTCAAATCTTTCCTGCACTGTAGATGGTAAAAGTGAAAATTATGGCTGGGAGGGTTTTCTTTATTTAATCCTCCGGTGTGTTTCACGAAGTGCACTGGGGCGGGTTATATCCAAAAACACTGTGTGTGTGTGTGTGTTTTTTTTTTAAATTTAAACTTATCGTTGTGCTTTATTGGGACACACTGAGGTTTTACTTTACTGGTAACACACCGTGCTATGGTTTTACAATAGCACCGATCTTTTTTAGAAATTAGACATCATCTATTGATACACTTTATAGGATGCCTCAGGGCATTGTTATACGTTTACCACACTGGTACATCATTGAATAATAACACCTGTATGTTTTAGTATATGAAGGATTCTGGTGCTAGGATTTTCAAGTACCAATGTGTTTGGGTATTTAGCGCACTGTGGTTTTTTATTTTCAATTTTTTTTTCTATGGTGTACCACTTTGTATGCAGCCCTAATGCATGTATTCATAATAAAGCACTGGCGCGCTTGAATAATTTAGATGCACCATCACTTTCCTTCTAAATCTTGTAGAATACAACTATCTGTCTTCTAATTATTTAGTTTCTTCCTTACATGCTTGAAAATCAAAAGAGTATAAATCCGTAAGTTTATAAGAAAAGAGGGCCATGGTTTCTTAGAATTTTGAATCAAAGACTTAGTAATCCTTATAGCATCGCGTTGATAAGCAATTTCCCTCAATACTAATACGTTAGGAGCAAATTTTAGAAATAAGTGAGGTGTTGCCTAACAACCATATATTATCCCTTAGGGTGTAGATCACCTAGAAAGCACGTTATGTTAAGATTATGAGGTCCTTGGTTCAAACCATAACTTACTTATGTCCATGTTAGGGGCAAAGATAATACACCTAGTGGTTATAATGGTAGAAGAAGAAATCAGCCTTGTGTCATGCAATTATGAGATTGCCCTAGTTGTCAATTCCACACTAGTCACAAAATTTGAAAAATTAAAAAAAAGCCATATATTCTTAGGTATGAGAATTTCTCATCTAAAAACCTATCACTTATTTCTTTGATTGCTTTCTTAGCCTCCTCACTAATGCTATGGGATGTCTTCTTGAAGGAGAAAACATGTAAATGAACCATGAATTTTTCACAAATATCATAGAAATATCCTTTGGATTGTGACTTGAGAGAATAAGTGCCTAATTCCACTTCATGAGAGGAAAAGGGGTTTTTGCACAATTGCATCAACTAAATAGGCTAACAAGAAAAACGTTTTGCTAAAAGTTTGTGCATTTTCTAAGGACCTCACAATTGCTTGTTGAATATTAACTAATTTCATTTATGCCCAATTGAAAATTGCACCTCTACTAATAACTTGATGCATTATGGGAACCCATTCCAACTTAAATTGTTGACTTTTCTCTCTGTATAGATTATAGAGCATGGTTATTTCCACTATATGGGCTCTCTTAAGGTTTTGCATTGGGTATGTTGACCACTCCATGTCAACTAGCCTATAGTAGTACACTCTTTCACAAAGGGATTCCATCATGTTCTACCATTCAAATTGTCCTAGATTCATCATCATGAGTCGTCAGTTTGTTAGAGTTGTACACCCATTCTGCAAAATTTTAATGTAAATGACGCTAGTAAGACCATATATATATGTAACAACCTAGGTAAGTCTATTATTTTGGCAACGAGTTTTATCTTAGGAGGTTTTTTATGTCACTGATTCATTTGTGTTTCTAAACACGGATGTTCAACAGATTTTTTCCCTCTAGCCTCACCCCAAAGCTAGGGTGGAATTTAGTGTCAAGGTATTAGGTGAGTCCTATCATTTTAGTCGAGTATTTTGTAAAAGTGATTTGGGAATAATTTAAGCTAATTGGCTAAATTATTTTATTACAAATCACTTGTTCTACTAAATCATATTGAGTCACAAAACTGGGCAATATATTGAGGGTCTATAATGAATGGGTATTCCCCCTTTGAGGTTTGAAATGTCATTATCTTATGTAAAAAATATTTTGGTGCATTCCCTCATACTTACACACCATGGCTAAGATTTATTTATTTATTTATTTATTTTAGTGTGGTTCATGACCATCCTTGGTCACTGGGTGGCCGCTACGTCCACGATGGAAATCTAGGTTGATTGGAGGGGATCAAACCTTTCGGCCATCGTAGAACTGACCCCAAGAGCTTTCGGGAATTGACCCCGTGACCTCCCATCTGACGAGGCCCCGACTTGACCGATTGAACTAACTCTTGGAGCTACACCATGGCTAAGATATTAGAGGGTGAAAACATTATTAAATCCCCTCAAGTGTCAATAAATTAAATTTTCTGGCAAAAAATAAATTAAAATCCTATGCGAGATATTTAATTAATTAGAGTCAAAATTAAAATCCTAGAGAAATTAAATTCTCCAAGTGGAAAATTCGTGGATATCAAAGAAATTAATTTTTGGAGGTCCCCCACCAAGGGAATATTGGAAATTTCAAGAAAATTTGGACCCTTGGGCCTTGGTGGTTAAGTCAAAGTCAATTTTTTGAGGAAATTAGCTCAAAATAATTATTTTTACGCTAATAAAAAATGGTTTTTATGAAAAAATCGAAAATTTCTCAAAAATAAGAATTTCAACAATGGAGATTAAAAGATGATCAAATATTTATCAACGGTTGAGATTATTTTGACGGGGATCAAATCAACTAGTAATTATTTTCCACTTGGAGGATTTATCTATAATATAAAAGTCATTTGCTTCTCAAAAAACAACAAAATTTTGTAAAGAAGCTCTGAGTGAGGCTTTGCTACTTTAATTTTTTTGGAATAATAAAAATACTTTGGGGTTTATTCATGGTGGTGTTCCTCTTCTGCTTCTTGTGGTAAATTTTGGATTATGTTATTGATGCTCTATTGCATAATTTTATAAGTTTTTTTTTCTTTTTCTATTGAGTGGATTAACTATTTGCACAGGTATCTTGCATTAGTTACTGGGTTTAGAATGACATTATAACTATATTGATCTGGCAAGTATCTCTAGATCTTGAGGGTTATGGTTTTTATCTAGCCCCTATTGATCTAATAACTTGATCTTAAGTGTGTATAGGTTTTAAGGATTTAGATCTTGGGTGTGAGGGGAAGTCTTCAGTTGGACCAGCCAACTCCCAAGACAAGAAAGCTTAAGAGCCCACTTTGTTAGACTTCGAGCCTTATCTGACGATTGGTTTTTTGCAGAAATATTGGCCATTGCTCACCCATTTAAATTATTTTCACTCATCTATTTTTTATCTATTATGCATTTAATGAATAGATCTTCTTATAAGAGCCATTAAATCATTGTCTATTGTAAAATAAAATTTTCTAGATAATTTTATTTTCTAACCCTTGTGTGCAGTTAGGTTTTTGGGGTTTATTTTGATTATTTGTATATATTGGGGTTTTGGGCTCTTGTAATTTTATATTTTGCAGGTGAAATTCCAGTTAGAACTGAAGATTTTAAGGGTTTCAATGGTTTCAAACCTTTGGAAAAATTTTACAGGGTTTATAGAGGTGGATCTAAGCCTAGGAAGGTAAGATCCACCATCTTCTTCCTCTCCAAGCTCAATGCTCAAGCCCAGCCTTTCAAGGAGGTTTTTGCAGTAATTTGTGGAGAAATACGAAGATCTAAAGCAGATTCAAATTGTTTCGCAGAAGTTTTAAAGATTCGTTCTTTGGGTATGTGATAGGTATGTGCTTTCCTAAAGTTAGGATATTTCGACACATAGGAAATAGTTAAGTATAACTTGGTCTAGGGTAGAGTTAGGTAAAGTATGTTTCTTTACTATGTACTTTTGTAACTTGCAATCTGACGATCACGATATGTTCTAGACATGAAGTGATTTGACAGTTCATTCTCTCATCAGTATTACCGACACTTGATCTGTGGCTTAACACCCGATTGGTCCATGATCTCTATTTAAAGAGCATGGAGGGTCATTTGTAGGGTGACCATTCATGAGAGAAGATTATGTAATTTTTCTTTCTTTTACTAATAAATTGCTTGAAGTGGTCGTGTTGGCTCAGGTTGTGGACTATTTCCCTCTTTGAGAGTTTTAACCACGTCAAGAATACTGGTGTATTGATTTGTGATCTGTTTGTGAGCAGTGTCCTTTGGTGTTCTATCTAAGGAACTTATCCTGTAAATTCCTACATGGTATCAAAGATATTTTAGGGTCGCATCCGTTGGTGATCCAAATCGGAAACCGGTACAACTGCATCCGACTCTCGTTTCCTAAATCTACTATTTCTGACCACTTTCGGTCCAAGAGGACTACTCTATTGTGTTAAGAGCATCTATTCGAGTGAGGAACCCCTTTTGTTTCACACGAAAAGGTTTCCAGTAGCCCTAGCTACATCATTTTTAAGATCTGGAGGTATATAGTCTTTATTTGTAGTTTTAGTTATTTATCTCTCTGTTTATTTCGGTTTATTTATCTCTTTGTTTTTTATTACCGGATCTATACCTTTCATTTTTGCGTATTCTCTTTGCCCCACAACTCTATGCGATCTGGGCAAATCAGAAACATAAAAGAAGGATTTTTCTCATGCATATGCTCTTTTCCTCCACGTCTTACTGTGATCTCAGGAAATCATAAACATTGAGGAAAATATTTAGTTTCTGGTGAAAGCTAACTTGTTTGGTTTTTTTTGTATGTCCGTGTTGGGTTGTGTGGTTTTTTGTTTTGTAGGCAAAAAGGGTTTTTTCAAGTAAGCATGCACCCCAAAGCTTCAGTGACTAAAAAATAAAAAAACCCCTTCCTCTTTTCCAAAAATTACTAACTTTTTAAACTAGCTCACTTGGTCCAAAGTTACTTTATGAGAATAAAGGTCTTGAGTTCAAGTCTTTCTTTTTGTTGAGTTACTTTTTCAAAAAGTACATGTAACTTATGTTTTAAAGTTACTTTATGTAAAAGTGTTCTCACCCATTATAAACAGTGAGTCACTTATAATTCTAAAGTCTCCTTATCTTTTATTTAAGTTACAATTTATTGGGTAGCTCATAAAGTACCATTGTAAAAGTGACTTTCACTTATTTATAAAAGTGGGTCACATAAATTTTGTTTTTTAAAGTGAACTAATTAGATTAAGTTTGGAAAGGGGGGGAAGGGGGTTTTAAAAAATCTAACATTATCATTCACTTCCACACATTCACGCACTTCTTCGACATCTTCAACAACTTTTCTTCAAAAGGTCATAACTTCTTCATCCGGAAGCCGTTTTCAGATTTGTTTTTTTAATCGGCCTTATTTTTTGAGATCTTTCCATTGAAACACTTAGCTTCAACATCTACAGCTTCAATTTCTATTAAAATTGAAATTTCATGCCAAGTTATTTTTGACAACACCAATTACTTCCAATGGTGGTCCTACATTGTGGATTTACTTAGAAGTAAAGGTCTTTACACAATAGCCTCAAGCCAAGAAACTAAACCTAAAGATGAAGATAAGGCAACCAAATGGGAAAATGGGAAAGATCAAGCACATGGGTTGATAGGGATGTCTATTTCTCCAGACCTTAGAGTCCATATCGCAGAACATGATACCCCTAATGAAGCAATGAAACAACTCACTAAAGTTTTTGGAATTAAAATTGAAATTAGAGCCCATCAACTCGAAAATGAGTTGCTTACGTTGGACCCCAATAATTCTTCTTCCATTGGAGATTTATTGTCCAAGTTCAAGACCCTTAGACTTCTCTTGAAAGGTGTTAAGGTTAAGAAAGAAGATGGTAACTTTATCTATTCCATTCTTACTAAGTTGGAACCAATCTACTACGTGTTTGTTTCCACCTTCCATTCTACTAGAGAAGCCTTTATTTCTCAAGGACAAGACTACAAGTCCCCCTCTTTTGATGCATTTTGTGATTCTTTAATAACAGAACAAGAAAACTCTTACATCTTGGTCTTCTTAATCTTGGAACCTCTTCTAAGAAATCCTTAGCCGCCCAACAACAACCAAATTCAAAGAATCCTAAGAAGTAGTATCCTAAAAAGAATGGTCCTAAACCAAACAAGGGTCCTAAGCAATTTCAGTCTCAAAATGAAAAATCAATTCAACAAAATGATAAGGCAAATAAAAACAAAGGGAAGAATATTGATAGACATTGCAACTTTTGTAATCGAGATGGCCACTTAGAATCCAAATGTTTTAAGAAGATGGAAGCCTTGGAAGCAACAATGAAGAAACATAACATCCATTTGGAGCACTCTTCAACTTCAACTTCATCTTCAGGAATTGCACTTTCTGCATGTGGTTATCAAGCATCTCGGTCTGGTTATGCACTAAATGTATCTTCTTCTTCTCATTCTCATGAGTGGCTCATTGATTCTAGAGCTTCTTATCACATGGCCAAAAACAAAGCCATGTTTTCTTCTTTAAATGATTGTAACAACAAAAATATATATGTTGGTGATGATAGATCTCTTAATGTTGTAGGGACTGGAACTATTCATCTAGACAATGGTCAATTTAATGATGTATTATGTGTTCTATCTTTATCCTACAACCTTCTATTTGCATATCAGATAACTCATTCAGGTGAAGGTAAAATCGTTGAATTCTCACTTCATGATGTTTTAATTAAGGACCTAAGAGATCCTACACAAATTTTAGCTACTGGCATTGCTGATGATTCTACAAGGTTGTATAAATTTAACAACTTTGGGTCATCAACACTTCCCTCGGTATTTTTTTCTAATAATGATGAAGTGAGCAAACTTTGGCATGAACGATTTGGTCACTTAAACTATCGCTCCCTTCAAAATCAATGTAAATAAAATATGGTGACATGTCTTCCTATGATATCTTGCAGACATGGTGTTTGTTCTGGATGTGTACTCGGAAAACATCATCCAGATAATTTTGAAAAATGTGCCTCTTAGCACGCCTCAGCCCCTTTACAGCTTGTGCATAGTGATTTGTGTGGTCCACTTCTAGTTGTTTCATTCTCTAGCTACAAGTATTTCTCAACTTTCATTGATGATTTCTCCAAGAGCACTTGGGTATACTTCTTAGAACTAAAGAGTGAAGTATTTAACATGTTCTTCGCCTTCAAGGCTTTTGTTGAGAAACAATCTAGACATCAAATTCTTAAGCTAAGATTTGATAATGGTAGAGAATATGTTAACAACAAATTCATCAACTTTTGCACTGAGCATGGAATTCAAATGCAGCATAATGTTCCTTATACTCCACAACAAAATGGTGTATCTCAAAGGAAGACTCACACATTAAAGGAAATGGCTAATTATATGCTTCAATCTAAAGGACTTAGTCTTAATTTTTGGGCAGATGCAATTAACTGTGGAAATTACATAGTAAATCGCACTCCTACTAAGGTTTTAAAGAATATCATTCTAGAAGAAGCATGGAGCTCAATTAAACTAGATGTAAGTCACTTTCGTGTTTTTGGAAGTGAAGCATGGGCCCATATTGCCGATGAGAAACATAAATCCTTAGAACCTAAGAATGAAAAATTTATATTTGTTGGATATTCTGGAAGTGTCAAAGGATATATACTTCTTTCACATAAGTCCAAAAATGTTATCATTAGAAGAGATGTAAATTTTGCTGAAAATATATCGGCCTACGAGCCTAGTTCGGCGAATGTGCCACCTCTCTCTATCCCTTCTACTTCTGAAAATATTTCTTCTTCAAATGATGAAAGCAAGGATGACAATCCTCCCCCACCTTCTTAGGATCCTCCTTCATCTCCTCAACTTCAAAAATGGGTTCGTGCTACTTGAGATGCAGCAGGTTCTCTTGCAGGTGATCCTACAGATCAGTGACGTACACTTTCTCAGTTCGATAGAGCCTCTCCTTTACTAGCTCAAGCTTTAGCGAATTATGATCTTGACACCTTTGCAGAAGCTTCAAGCCATCCAAATTGGGACACAGCTATGAATGAAGAATATCGTTCATTATTGGCAAATGATACATGGGATCTTTTTCCTCTTCCAAAGGGAAGAAAATTTGTTAGATGTAAATGGGTTTACAGAACCAAGTTTTGACCAGATGAAAAGTTGATAAACATAAAGCTCGTCTTGTTGCTAAGGGATTTTCACAAGTTGAAGGCATTGACTATACTAAAATCTTGTCCCCTGTTGTCAAAATGAACTCTATCCACCTTATTCTTTCCCTTGCTGCCTCTTTCAAATGGGAAGTCCATCAGATGGATGTTAAATCTGCCTTCTTGTATGGGGACTTGCATGAAGAAACCTATATGGTACAACCTCCTAGCTTTATACAAACAGAATCCAGCCTTATATGTTAGCTTAAGAAATCCCTTTATGGTCTCAAGCAAGCCCCTCGGGCTTGGTATGCCAAAATGGATAGCTTTCTTTTAGATACTGGCTTTTCTAGGTGTCATTCTGACAATACTATCTACACCAAGAAAGTGGGTAAGTCTATTATCATTCTTGTTCTTTATGTTGATGATCTTATCCTTATTGGTATTGATCCCAACCTTATAAACCATGTGAAGTCCAGCCTTAAAAATTAGTTTGAAATGACAGACTCAGGACACTTGCATTATTTTCTTGGTCTTCAAGTCTCGCAATCCAAGGAAGGTATTTCCCTTTCTAATCCAAGTATGTCTATGATCTTCTACACTGCTTTCACATGGAAGACTGTAAGCCAGCCCCTTCTCCCTTTCAGTCTAGAGCCAAACTTTCAGTCACTTGTACTTCCCCTAAAGTTGATGCCACCTTATACTTCCATCTTGTAGGAAAACTTTTGTATTTTACCCATACCCGTCCTGACCTTTCCTTTGTTGTTGGCCTTATTGATCGGTTTATGCAAAACCCACATGAAAGTCACTGGAAAGTATCTAAAAGAATACTTCGTTATGTTCGAGGTACAGTTCATTTTGGAATTCATTATAGTGCAGAAGCATCTCCTCTATTGGTTGGTTTCACTGATTCCGATTGGGCTGGTGACCCTGATGATTGACAGTCTACTACAGGTTATGTCTTCACTCTTGGTTCTGGACCTATTACATGGGATTACAAGAAACAAAGTGTCACTTCTCTTTCTTCAACAAAAGCGAAGTATTGTGGTGTCGTAGAAGCTAGTAAGGAAGCCTTGTGGCTTCGTAAAATCATGTCATAGTTTGGCTTTCAGCAGCAACATCCGACTACACTTTGGTGTGATAATCAAAGTGCCATTCAACTATGAAAATATCCAGTCCAACATCAGCGCAGAAAACACATTGAACTACACATGCAATTCATCAGAAAGCTCATTCATGACCATGTTCTTGAAGTGCAATATTGTTCAATTGATGATCAAGTTGCAGACATCTTTATAAAGGCTCTCACAAAGGTGAAGTTTACTAAACTTCGATTTATGGTTGGAGTTCAGGAAGTTGTCACTAAGGGGGAATAGGCTCTAATGCCTCCTTCCTTCTCCTATTGTGTCATATTTGTACATCCTTTAATCCTATCCCAAGTAGTTCTTAAGGGGGGATGCTAGGATATTATAACACATAGGAAATAGTTAAGTATAACTTGGTCTAGTGTAGAGTTAGGTAAAGTGTGTTTCTTTACTATGTACTTTTGTAACTTACAATCTGACGGTCACGATATGTTCTAGACATGAAGTGATCTGACGGTTCATTCTCTCCTCAGTATTACCAACACTTGATCCATGGCTTAACACCCGATTGGTCCATGATCTCTATTTAAAGAGCATGGAGGGTCATTTGTAGGGTGATCGTTCATGAGAGAAGCTTATGTAAATTTTCTTTCTTTTATTAATAAATTGCCTGAAGTGGCCACGTTGGCTCAGGCCGTGGAATGTTTCCCTCTTTGAGGGTTTTAACCACGTCAAGAATACTGGTGTATTGATCTGTGATTTGTTTGTGAGCAGTGTCCTTTGGTGTTCTATCTGAGGAACTTACCCTGTAAATTCCTACATATTGTGCTTCAATATTATATGCATAGTTGTTTCATTTGTAGATGATAGGAATATTCTTTTGGTAATTTTTTAGCTTATCTTAGGTGATATGATTTATTGTGTGATCTAAATATTTTTTCTTAAGAAATATATAGGGTTCGCAGGTCGCCCCGGCCCTTGGGCTCCAAGTTTATAGATTATAGGCACAGGCCAAGTTTGTTTGGGCACTAAGAATTTTATGTGATTTTCTTACTTCACTAAGGTTGTGGTTAATATCTTTCTTTTGAAATACATCAAGTCATTGTCAAATTTTATGAAAATTATTCTTCAAAAATCTTTCAAGCATTGTACATTTATAAATTAATTTTTGTAAAATATTCTGTTTTAGAATAACTTTCTAAACCTTGTTTTGCAACTATTTGGTGTTTGGGGTTTTATTTTATTTTTTGTATATATTGGGGTTTTGGGATCTTGTAACTTTTTTTTGTTGGTGAACTTCGAGTTAGATTGAATATTTTTTAAGGGTTTCAAGGGTTTTAGACCTTTGGAAAAAAATTAGAGGGTTTCTAGAGGTGGACATAAGCCTAGGAAGGCAAGATCCACCATCTTCTTCCTCTCCAAACTCAACGCTCAAGCCCAGAATTTCAAGGAGGTTTTTGCGGTAATTTGTGGAGAAGCTCCAATATATGAAGCATATTCATATTGTTTTGCAGAAGTTTTGAAATTAAAAGGTGTAACAATTCTTGGAGAAGTTGTGAACAAGTATGCAAGTAAAAAAATCAAGGCCTAGGGCCTACTAGTTTGATCTCTAACCTAACTCTTCTCCTCATAACTTTCTAGCAACACTTCTAATTTACAAAACAGTGGTAAAGGTTTTGGTAAATAACTTCAAAGAAAATCATTGACAAGCAAATGAATCTCATTAATAAATCTTTACAAGAGATGGGTTTTCATTCAAGTCATTTGTCTCATAAAAATATTTGATATATGCAATCTGAATACAATAGTGGCATGATTGTCTTTTCATAATTTCAAGTACTTCTAAGGAATTCAAGTTTTGGGACTGCTTTGGGTATTAAGCTGCTCACTTGAAATTCATTTTTTAATAGGTCATTGTTGCTACTTGTTTCTTGGTTGTATAAGCTTTTGTGAAATATCTAATTGACATTGTTGCAAGCACACTAAAGTCCGCACTAAAATCTCGCAATCTCATAAATATTGGTTACACATTAGCATTGAAAATCCTAAGGGCATTGCTGAGCTAATCATATAAATGCAACTTTGACATGATCTTGGAAATTCATTGGTAGCAATGTTTCTTACCTCTTAAAGCATCTAAGTAAAAAGTGGCGTAAAACATACTTGATTTAATGATTTTAGTAACTTGTAACCAAGGGAATTAGCAAATAATTGTTCCAAGTGAGCAAACACTCTAATTGTTTTCAGTTTATCGTTCATCCTAAAAATTTATTAGTCAAAGATGACATTGAGAGCCTTATTGTTTTATTATTGGCATTAGAGAGTTAATTAACCCAAGAGCTTGTTGATTTAAATGAATATCTCTTATTCGATATAATTTCATTCATATATCTTGATGTTTTCTAGTTTTGTAAGAGTATTGATAAGCTTGTTGTCCCTTTGAGTAACCATTCATAACATCTTGAAATCCGAAATATAGCTGGGATACTCAACATCATTTGTGAAATATTGCATTAGGACTCCCTTGTCTACCTCCCTATTACATGTTTGCATTCATTTTCTCACTTATTGTATTTCTCATATAAAAATCTACAAATAGGACTGTTCTAGGCACATTTATCATTCGAGAACTTACTGGTGTCATAGTTCGTTTTCTACTTTCCTAAAGGTTGATTTATTGAGTGCAACATAAAGAAATTTCATTGTGCCATGCTCTAGGAATAACAATTTCTCATTGTGAAAGATGGTTGCCTCGGTAAATTTCTAACTTTGTTGTCTCGTAAGGTTTCTAATTCATAAACTCACTCCCTAAAGGCACATTCATCCCATAAAGTGAATATACCTAATATTGGCATTGATTGGTGAATGATAGCTTTCATTGTCATTCTAAAGTCTTAAGATATTCAAGATTTCTTGCTTCAATTGGAGCATCTTTCAAGTTAAATGTTCATTTCCCAATTTATCTTAAGAACATTGGTTTTATTGTCTAATGATCATTGGTTAATTGTAGAGTAATTCATTGGTTGAGCATCTTGTGGATTAATTAACATTGGCACTTAATATTTAGCACATTCACTTATGCTTAGTATTCTCTCTTGATATCATTGGAAATTACTTGTTTCTTTAACTCAAGATTTGATTATAGTTTGAAGTACTTAATCATTAAGAAAATATTAGCCTAAGACTTTCTCATCGCCCTTACATCACATCCTAACTTAATTTTCATTAATAGCTTATCTCCAAGCATAATCTTGGTTGATAGATCTCTGGGGCCACCCTTCTCATCTAGCTCAAGGGGCTTAGCAACTCTTTGGTGGTTAACACGGTGACCCTACAGTCGTTAAAGCCACAGTATGTGCAACGCCAGAGGCATCGAGTGATAGGAGCCTAACAAAAGGTATCGTTAATAAATACTTTGCTTTCTTCTTGTTGGCCTCCTTCCCACAACCTACCTTGGAGCCTAGCTTAAAAACAGTTAAAGGAAGGTCATACGTAGATTAGGCATTTAATTAAAATTAACCAAGATCTTTGCAACACACCTAGGTCTTAGGATTTTCCTTTCATATAGGTTAGAAAAGAATCAAATCAGCAGTTGTCCATCCAGCACTTGGTCTTAATTTTACAAAGAAATAATATTGACTCCATAAGGCACTAGTCTCAAATATAAATTCAATCCAATCCTTAAAATCTTGCTAGATCTAACCAAGTGCTAGGCCACTCAACTATGTCTCCAGGACTAGTTGGTTCCTAGCTTGTCCTTTATCATTTCATTTCCATAGGGTTTACCACCCATATCCTATTGTTTGGAGACAGTTAAAACGGAGAGGTCTAGGGTCAGGGTGACATCTCTTGACTTGAGTCATTGTCGCAGTCCCTATACATTTTGAGTGACAACATTTTTTGGCGTTGTTGCTAGGGATATTTTATTTTCTTCACTTCAATGACATTTCCTCATCATATCTTCATTATTCATCATTTTTCATCTTTTCATCACCTTATATTTTTCCTCTCACTAATCCTTTCATCTTGTTCATTCAAAATTTTAGCACTAGATATTTCGGTTGGTTTTCTATTTGGGTAGTGACTCCACTGATTCATCCATTAACAAAAGATTACACTAGATGAAATTATGGTAGCTTGGTTAGTCCTGCTCTTAGAGCTTGGTTAAACAAATTACATTCTAAGTGAGCATTCAATTTTTTTCATACAAGAAGCCTCCCTTGATATCCATGTGCTTCTCCCTAACTAACTTTTCGATCTTTTTCCTTCTAGATTTTGGAGCTAGATTCATGTTCATGTGGTGACTGCACTTCTTTCATTTTTTACAAGAATTTTTAGTAGAAGATCGTTTCTTTTGGATCTCTTGTTTTTCTTAAACATGGAAATCCTTCTCCAACATCCATTGGCTTGTTTTTCCCTTAAATCAAGTCATCATGGATGACTTGTTCACGCCTTTGCATTTTACTAACATTCCTCATGATGTTCCAAAAAGGTCCATTGACATATTACCTTCTTTCACGGGTAATGATGCAACCACTGTTATATATCACATAAAAAGTTTCATAACCTTTTTGGCAAGATATGCTCATGCAACTGCATACAATCATGAAGACTTCAAGATGCAACTCTTTGTCCTCTCCTTGAATGGTGATGCTAGAAATTGGTTATATGATTTTCCTGACAGCGCTTTTGATTACTTAAAATCCATCATCAATGCTTTCAAAAATAGATATGAGCATCAAAAGAATTCACCTTGTGCCTCTAGTGTTGTGAAGAATGATGAAATTGATCTTGTGAAGAACCCAAATATCATAGAAAGGTGTCAAGAAAATGTGCCATATTGCAGAAATTGTGATCATTCTCATGATGAATCCACTTGTGTCATTACAAGAAGAATCCTCGAGAGTCAAAGGGCAAGGATGAAGGATCAAATTAGTATTTATGATGAAAAGGAAAATGATAAGAATATTGTCGAGGAATTAAAGAAGCTATTAAAGACATGCAATTCAGTCAATCGCAGTGGATGAAAACATGGAACTTAATCAAGAGAAATTGATAGCAGATCACGCCAAGGATATGAGAGCCATGTACACCAAATTGTTAGCCATAGAATAAAAACATGATGAGGAGTTAAAAATCATGAGGAGAAAATGAGTTCTATTCAAGAAAATCATGATAAATCGTCAAAGTACATAAAAGCCAGTCAAATATCTTTTCAGAATAGGTTACAAGTAATGGAAGTTACTCAGTATATTTAGAGAATCACCTTTCAGGACATGATAGAGACCATGGAGAAAAATCATACTATGGAAAATCAATGCCATAAAGGATGAACATGCTAATCAACTGGATGTCATGCGAATTAAGCAAATCACTCTACAGAATAAGGAGCAGATAATGGAAAAACCATAGGTCCGGGAGCTCCATCTCAAACCCGAAGATCCAGAGCATAAGCCTTCTAGCTTACCTTCATCTTATTATGAAAAATTCATTGACTCCATTGAGAAACAGTTAAATGAAGATAATCCAATCAAGAAGGAAACTAAAGTAAATCAAATTGGTTCTTGCAATATTGATCCATCAGCCTTGACAGAGCAGGTTCATGAAAATAAAGAGGAGCAGGCCATAGAATTATTGGGTGTTCCATATGAGTGCTTTTGGAATCAAGAAGGAAGTTGTGCACCCACCACATCATCATCAACATCACATCCTGCCGAAAACAAATGTAAAAAGAAGAAGAGAAGAAGGAAGAGGTTTGATATATCTAATGGATGGGAGCATCTCGATGTTCGGATAAGATAAAGTCCTTCGATATGCAAGATCGAGCATGGCACATCCGAGAACCAACCCACAGACTTTCTGAAAAATCATAAAATGCTCAGTATGCATTATGTTTAAGACATCTAATGTCGTGGGGCATATTTGTATAGTACCTATAACCCTACTACTTTTCATTTATGTCATTAAGTAGTTTTATTTTATGCACTTATGTTTCATATCTTTACATTTTAATTTGTTAGAGTTTTTTCTATTCCAGCAAAATTACTATATGTGCATGATGATTTCGATTTTGAATGGATATCTATTTGATGGAATTTTGTTTTCTTGGCTACAGGATTCTCGGATTCCTATTTTACTTCATTGAAGCAACGTGTCCCCATATGGAGCCAAATGTTGAACACCTTTTGTCAAAGTTCCAAGGAAGCAGTTGGACAAAAAAATTCAAAGATCAGAATTATCAGCCAACCATCAGCGTTTTTGAGTCATTGTAAACCCATTCTACAAGTTTTTAATGTAAATGATGCTAGTAAGATTGTGTATGTATGTAAAAACCTAGGTAAACCTATTATTTTGGCGACGAATTTCATCCTAGGAGGTTTTTCGTTTCACTGATTCATCTATGTTTCTAAACACGGATGATCGACAAAGTTTTTCCCTCCATCCTCACCCCAAAGCTAGGGTAGAATTTATCATCAAGGTCTTAAGTGATTCCTAGTGTTCTTAGTCGAGCCTTTTGTAAAAGTGATTTCGAAATAATTTAAGTTATTTGGCTAAATTATTCTATTACAGATCACTTGGTCTACTAGACCATATCGTGTCACAAAATTGGGTAAATATTATGAGGGTCTATAACGAATGGGTATTCCCCCTTTGAGGAATGAATTTGTAAAATCTTATGTAAAAAAAATTTTAGTGCATGGCCCCCCACAATCAGACACCATGGCTAAAGTATTTGAGGATGGAAAATAATTAATCCCCTCAAGCGTCAATTAATTATTTTTTTTGGCAAAAATAAAATTAAATCCTAAGCCAAAAAATTAATTAATTTAGAGTAAAAAATCAAATTATAGAGAAACTAATTTCTCCAAGTGGAAAATGACCAAAAGAAATTCGTGCATTATAAAAAAGTCAAATTTTGGAGATCCCCCACCAAGGAAAAAATGGATTTTTTAAGAAAAATTAAGCCCTTGGACCTTAGTGGTTAAGTCAGAGTCAAATTTTTTAGGAAATCAATCCAAAATAACTATTTTTGGATCAATAAAAAATGGTTTTAATGAGAAATTCGAAAATTCCTCAAAAATAAGTATTTTTGATGAAAAAGATTAAAAGTTCATCAAATATTCATCGATGGTTGAGATTATTTTAATGGGGATCAAGCCAACTAGCAGTTATTTTCCACTTGGATGAATTTCTCTATAAATAGAAGGCATTTTTCTTCTATTGATCATCTGATCTTTGGTCGATGTAATTTTTTAATGTTGGTGTAAAGCCATTGTTCTGCTGGGAACGCTTGAAATTCTTAATAAAAGACTTTAGGGTTATACTCATGCTGTCTTTATCTCATTGATATGTGGTATGTGTTGGGTATGTGTTTTCCTATTTTTTGGTTCAATATTATATGAATTGTTATTTCATTTGTAGATGATAGGAACATTATATTGGTAAGTTTTGGGCTTATCTTAGGTGATCTAATTCATTGTGTGATCTAACGATTTTTTCTTAAGAAATATATAGAGTTTGCAGGTTCTCCATCCCTTGGGCTCCAACTTCACAAATTGTGGGCACAGGTTGAACTTGTTTGGGCACTAGGAATTTTATGCGATTTCCTTACTTCCCTAAGGTTGTGGTTAATATCTATCTTTTGAAATACATCAAGCCATTGTGAAATTTTATGAAAATTATTCTTCAAAAATCCTTTAAGCATTGTACATTTGTATATTTGTAAATTAATTTTTTGTAAAACCATTTTTTGTATAATATTTTTGTAACCCTTGTTTTGCAACTATTTGGGGTTTGGGGTTTTATTTTATTTTTGTATATATTGGGTTTAATTTGGGGGGAATTTTTATTTTATTTGTGCAGGTAAAATCTTTCAAGGGATGAAATAAAGGAGTAAAATTTTGAAGTTTCCAACCCTTAAAAACCTTAGACGTCTAGGGTTTTTGAGCTTATTTTGCAGGTTGCTTATTTTCAAATTGAGGAAGAAACTCATTTTTTGAACGCCCTAACCCTTACCCAACCTAAAAGGCTAGAGTTTGGGACCTATTTTGCAAGCATTAATAAGGTCGTAAACCCTATAAGGGTTAGATCTCATTGCAAACAAGGGTTTCTTTAAGGGATTGGCATTTTATCTCTAGTAATTTGTGATTGCATTAGTCATTAGCATATAATATTTGGGTTTTGAGCTAACATTTTGTGAGTGCAAGTATTGAGGAGTGATTTCTCTCACATCTCCAAACTTGGCATAGGCCATTAGGCCTTGGGGTTTGCTTCTATTTCCTTCATCTCTTCTTTTAATTGACTGCATAATTTATATATGATCTATATATTGATATAATAGTGCCATAATCATCATAATACAAGCCCAAAGAACCCACACACTAAGCTAATAACTCATACAAGGCATCAAAATAAATTACAAGGGTTTGATCTATTAATTTTATTGTTTTATGTTGGTTGTCATATAATTTTCAAGGTCTGATTTGAAATTCCAGAGGTCTAATCTGAAAGTTTCAGGTTTGATAGAATTGTTACAACAGTGTACTCAGGGAATAAACACACATAAAATAAGTCTAAATTCATTAAGAAGTCAATTAAGCATTGAACATTAATCTTGTGGTTAAATTGATTGCATATAAGTTATTTTTTAGGCTTGTTGGGAAATTTATAGATCTGATAGGTTTGCTACAGCAATTTATGCAATGATATAAACTGAATAAGAATCATCAAAATTTACTTAATATCATCTAAAAACCACTCAAATTGATTAGCTAATAATTGGAGCTTATTTCGATTTAATAATTAGGCACCTTGTTGCTTTATTAAGAACTAAATCATTGATTTTTTGAGTTATTACATATTTGATATACATCATTTTGAGGTATGATCAAAGCATAATAAATCTGATCTATAATGGCTAAGCAGTATTATATTCAGTTGAATATCATGGGAAGTTAAATTCATTAATTTTCTAGATTATATTTGGAATCTTGCATCACTTCTTGACTACTAATATAAAATTGCACACCTCTAAATACAAGGTTGCAGTGCAAATCACATATAAGTCTCTAAAATTGGGTAAGGAAATTTTACAATTCATAATCATTCATAATTGAAGTGATTTGGGCTTAATTTTAGTCAATGGCATCTTTTACACTCTTGCATTCACACAAGTGCTATAATCAAGTGGATAAGTGCTTTAGTTTCTTCGCACTTTGATTATAAAGATCTAAAGGATTCTTGGAAGAGTCAGAGGCGACCATGGCAGAACCCTAGGGTTTTCAGGTTTTGACAGAACTGTGGCACTACAACAGTGAGCGATTATGGTGGAGGCAGCACGGGTACCCTCGCAGTTCTGACCGCGGTCTTTTTCATGCTTCATTTTTTTATTGGTCCCTGCTCTCTACAGTCGAGCCGGTCGGCCGTTTCCCTTTGTTTTATTTCGTGTGACAGTGCTCGCGGGTTTTGGACACACCTCCGGTTCTTAGACTGTTTATCCCCTTTCATCACTGCCCGCTCCCCCCTGGTCACATGGCAGACAGGCTTGCAATCGGCTAAAATGGTGGAAGAGGACCTCGTGGACTACGAGGAGGACCCCATGCCGGAACAGGAAATATGGGCGCACAATTCCACATCGGTCAAGGGCCCCTTGCACGATAAGCTGGATCGGTCGACAATTGCCAAACAGAAGAAGACACACTTGCCTATCTCCGAAAGCGCCAGCACCCTGCGGTCAATGTAGCGGACCTTCTGGGCTTGGAATGTCCCCCCCTTTCCTCGGCTACTCTGAACCTCCTCGGATCCTGCCTATAGGCCTCCCTTACTTTCGACTCCCCCTCGCCTTACCATCCGCAGCAACCCCCTCCTCCTCCCCCGCAGCTCCCACTGCCTATGTACCCTCCCTCCATCTCCCTGGCTCAGGCTGGCCCGTCAAACCCCCCGCGACCAGCGCATGCTTTTTCTCACCCGGGTGAGTGCAGTCTCAATCCCCTCTCCCCGATTCGATCTGGTTGTTTCAGCACACCTATCCATAACCCTAGACCCTCTATTTCGGCGCAACACAGCTCTTCAGAACCGTGCAGGAACCTTCTGAAAGAATACCCAACGGGACGACGCTCGGAAAAACTGAAAAGGGGTTGGTGTCTCAGAGCGGTCGACACTGATATCAACCTGACCTTTGGAGAGGACGTCCAAATGGCAGACGCAATGGATACGGCAAGAAAAGTTCTGGTAGGCCGTGTTCGAGGTAGAAACTACTCGGTGGAGAGATTGCGTCTTTGGACTGTGGAGATATGGGGTTCCTTGCTGAAAGAACTCCCTGTAATTCGGGTGCTGGCCAGAGGATGGTTTGCCCTCCGCTTTCATAGGGAGGAGTACACGGAATGGATTTTGTCATGTTACTGGCACATTGAGCTCGCACCTGTTCTGTTGAAATGTTGGGATCCTCTTTTCGATCCTGAATGCGAGCAACTCGGCACTGGACCCATCTGGGTCAGACTTCCTGGACTACCTATGCAGTTTTGGACTCCACAGGTTTTCAAACGAATCGGAGATGCCCTGGGGACTTACCTGGAACATGACAAGTCTTTTGAAAAACAGGAATCATGACAATGGCAAGGATTTTGGTTCACCTTGACACCAGGGCTGGGCTGGAGGAAAAAATTACTCTCCACAGGAGACACTTCTCACGCAAACAACTTCTGGACTATGAAGGAGTCCCATTTCACTGTAGGAGGTGCCACAAAGTGGGTCACCTATTCAAGGATTGCCCTCTAAATTCTTCGGTGACCACGGAAAACTCAAAGGGGACGAAGCAACAGGCCTCTGTAGAGCAGAACAAGGGTGAACAGGAACGTGGAGGGGCACCAGCTGAAACCGCGGTGGAGACTACAAAGAAGACTGGGAGCCGGCGAAAAGCTCCACCATCTCCTCCCAGAACTCGCTCCAAATCTGCAGCGGAAGCTACTCTTCTGCCGGGTAATGAGTCTATCCCCATATCCGCTGCTCTTTTTTCAGATGTTATGTTAAATGTATTGCATACATCTCTGCATTCCCCTTCATCTGCATTTTGCACTATTCCTTCCATCCCCTGTACTTTATCAGTGCCCCCGCCCACTTTTTCCACCACTCCCACCTCCCACAGGGATTTCTCCACTCCTCCTTCTCACAATTCCTCCTCTTCTAGGCCGGATCCCCATCCCTACAACCTCCGCTCCAGACCTCGATCTAAAAACACGCATCTTGGATTGGGCCGATCCCCAGGAAAGACCAAGCTCCATAAACCTGCCAGAGGGCGCCCATCAAAGATCAAATCTGCCATCAAGTCTGCGGTAGCGGATGTTTCAAGGGGCCAACAACATACCATTGAGAGGGCGCTTAGAGCATTGGAGCCCACTGCCCATGGTCCCTCATGATTTGGCTCTCCTACAATTGCTGGGGACTAGCCAACCCCAAAAATAAACTGGCTCTCAAAAGATTGTTAAAGGATACAATCTGTGACATACTCTTCCTTCAAGAAACTCTTGGCTCTTCTGAAGATACTATTCAAACCCTTCACTCTATCCTGCTGGGCTGGACATTTCAGGGTATGAATGCCATAGGCAGATCTAGTGGACTCACAATTGGCATCAACCCTAAAATAGTTAAACATATATCCACCTGGGGGGGAATGGGTTTCATGGGCATGGACATTTTCGTAGGGGAGCTGGGACTTCAATTAAAAGTGATTAACATATATGCTCCTAATCAGAACAAAATGGATTTTTGGCACCATTTGTTGGAACATGATCTTGTCACAAACTCCACCATCATGGGGGGGATCTAAATTTTTCATTGGGAATGGAAGAATCCTGGGGACACCAAGCTCAAATTGATCCTATTTCCAATCAGATGAGTACTCTTCTGGATTCCTGTAATTTAGTTGACGTTCCCATGAATAAGAAGCTGCCCACCTGGCACAATAGGTGGACTAGGGAGGCTACCCTGGGCCGAAGATTGGATCGGTTCTTGATTCATGATAACCTCATCCATTACCTCCCCTTGTATCGACAATGGGTGGGAACTGGGGGCTCTTCTGATCATCTACCCATTTTTCTACAAATTACCGGACCATCAAGAAAATCGCGCTCCCCTTTCAAATTCTTTGTTGGCCATCTAAAAGATCCTGACTACATCAACATGGTGACTGAGTTCTGGAGAGCTCAACCCCCCCTAAGGGAACAGAGGTCGGCTGTGGACTTCTGTCTTCGGCTAAATAAACTCAGGTCAATGACAGAGGAGTGGTCTAAGAGGAAGAAGACGAGAGATGATCAGAAACTTGCTGATATTGAATTACAGATTGCACAGTTAATGGATGATCAGGGCTAGGGTTCTTAACAGAGGAGACTAAAATGAATCTAGTCACGTTGGAGAACCATAAAAATAAGATGCTTCTGGAAAAAGAAGAACAATGGAGATTGAAAAGTAGAGCCACCTGGCTCCAAGCGGGTGATGGTAATACGAAATTCTTCCACAACTTTGCAAATGGAAGAAAGGCCACTAATACTATCTGGCAGATGCCCTGTGAGTCTGGGGGTTGGGCCTCTACTCACCCACAATTAGCCAGATTGGGGATTACACATTTCAAGAGGAAATTCACTGCGCCGGCAGCCATCAACCTCCCGGATATCATCAATTTAGCTGGCCACTTTCCAAGGTTTGTGGATCAGGAAGAGGCAGAAGACTTAAATCAACCGGTCACTCTGGAAGAATTGGAAGGAACTCTCAAGTGGTTCAAAAAGGATAAGAGTCCTGGCCCTGATGGCTGGCCAGTGGAGTTCTATTTGGCTTTTCTGGAGCTTCTGGGAGGGGATCTACTTGCTGTCATCGAGGAAAGCAGAACATCGGGACACATCCACCCCCTCATTAACTTCACTTACTTGGCCTTGATCCCTAAGACTGATTTGCCTTCCTCTTTTAATGACTTCAGGCCTATATCCCTTTGCAACTGTCTGTACAAAATCATCTCTAAAATCATCGCCAACCGCATCAAGCCCATACTATCCAATCATATCTCTCAGGAGAAATTTGCCTTCCTCCACCATAGACATATACAGGATGCCATTGGTACAGCCCAGGAAGCCCTCCACTCCATCAAACTCAGAAATCTCAAGGGACTCACTCTTAAAATTGATCTGGCAAAGGCCTTTGACAAAGTAAATTGGTTATACATCAAGATGATTATTACTCATTTGGGGTTTCCCCCAGCACTCATCAGCTGGATCATGGGATGCATCTCCTCTGTCTCTTTTGCTATTCTCATAAATGGTTCGGCATCGCCCTCCTTCAATATTGATAGGGGGATTAGGCAGGGATGCCCTTTATCACCACTTCTTTTCTTACTAGTCATGGAAGGACTGAGTAGACTTATAGCTACAGAAAAAAGAAGGGGGGGCCTTCAAGGCCTAAAAATCATGGAACAATTCTACCTGACACATCTACTTTTTGTAGATGACATATTGATCTTCCTGAATGGCAGTGTCCAGGACTCGACTTCTTTGAATGAGATTCTAAACCTTTTCTGCAGAGCCACGGGAATGGAGATCAACAGAGAAAAATCCACCATCTCTCTATCTGATTGCTCCCTACAGGAATCTCAGTTGGCCACTCAATATTTTCCCTTTCAGGCTACTAATTTGATGGGGGGATTAAAATATTTGGGCTTCAGACTAAAACCAGATGGGTACAAGATTGCAAACTGGACTTGGCTCATTACAAAAGTGGAGAAGAGAATTGGTTGTTGGTGTCACAAGTTCCTGTCTAGGGCAGGCAGACTTGTCCTTATCAAAACAGTCCTTGAAGCCACCTCGGTGTACTGGATGTCACTCGCCTGGATTCCTAGAGGAATTCTTCACAGAATTCAACAAATCTGTTGTAGATTCCTCTGGAATGGTAGTAAGGAGGGCAGACCGTTTTCCTGGGTAAAATGGACAAGAATTGCTACACCGAAGCAGTGGGGAGGCTAGGGACTTAAGGATGGCTTAATATGGAAGATTGGCAATGGAGCTTCTGTCCGTATTGGCATTGATCCTTGGATTGGATGTGGTAACTCACATATACTACCTGATGGACTGATTCAGCTCCTAAACAACAGAGGTATCAAGTATCTGGGACAGATTGGGGATCAGCATAATACCACTTTCCATACTCAAGCATGGCTGACTGATCCGCACTGGCACATTCCAGATGAATGGAGTAGAATTTGGCATCTCTACCTACAGGCTCTCACAGAAACACATGTTAGATTACGGAATGTTGAAGATGAACTCATCTGGGCTCACTCAAAAACTGGGCAATACACACCGAAACAGGGGTATAACATAATCATAGCAGACAAGAAGCCAGAGATCATTAGAAGCTGGTGGATTAGCCTATGGAAATTACAAGCTCCTCCACGTACCAGGCTGTTGATGTGGAATATTTTAGAAGATAATATTCCCACAGGCTCCTATCTGAAAAGGCGGGATTTCATGGGGCCTACCTGACGTGTACTCCGCCTCCAAGAAGAAGAAACAACCCAACATCTTTTTCTCACCTGCACTACCACCAGAAGCATATGGACTCAAGTCCTTATATCTCTTAATATGACCAGAAACTAGCAGGGGGTTGATATAATCTCGGCTTGGGAGAACTGGTGGAGCACATCAGCTGTCACCAAATCAAGAAACCTGCCTCTCCTCGTATCATGGTATATTTGGCTCAAAAGAAATAAAAAGATTTTTGATGATACTTTGGTAAACTGGAATCTCCTCCCCCCACAGATTTGTGCTGCATACGAAGAGCTTCCAAATGATGACAGCCAAAAGAGACCAAGGATTATACATCAGGAACAGATCAACAAAGCTATCCCGTGGGCCTACTATGACGGGGCTGCCCAACAACACGGCTGTGGGGGCGACATTTGCCTCTACCTTTCTGAAACTCATTTCTACCAGATATGCTTGGGACTGGGACCTGGCACCAACAACCATGCTGAATTGATAACACTCCGCCACCTGCTATACTTTGCTATCCTGAAACAATGCAGAAATATACAAATTTTTGGCGATTCAAAGATAGTGACTGATTGGTTTAACAATACAGCTATTTGCACTGCATACTCTCTGAGATCTATATTGGAAGAAATTGTTTTTTTCAAAACTTTCTTTGATCAGATTTCTGTTTCTCACATCTACAAGGAAAGAAATGAAACTGCTGACAGGCTATCAAAAGAAGCGACGCATCGTCCTCTAGGGGAATGGATGATCGCAGAACATTCTCCGGCAGGGATCTATCATTATTTCCACAGACCATACATAGAAGAGGGACTAATGAGGGGCAATAGCCTCTAATTTACTGCTATATGAATCTAAACCTTTTTAGTTTTTGCACTGTACAAAAAAGAACATCTTATGATTGACAACCCCTGCGTGGGTTATTTTTGGTATTTATACATAGCGGATATATGCATCAGAACAGTACACCCTCTGGGTTTCCTGTATATTTATTTTTTGATTTTTGACAGTGGACTTCATAGCCACGTTTACAGCATATGCCTTCGGGCATCCACAACATGTAATTTCTATTTATGAAATTATGAATTTTCTTTCCCCAGAAAAAAAGTGCTTTAGTTTCTTCACTTTTTATCATTTTCATCATTTCTTGATTACATCTTCGTGGATAATAAATTTATCTAGAGAATATTGGTGAATCATCTATCTTGTTGAATACATGTTGATATCTTGTTGGCATTTTTTAAATTGACACATGTTCTTATGGTTGAGATTTTTTCGTAAATATCATTGTTAAGTACTTGTTGACATAACTCAAGATCAAATCATAACTAAGTACTTAAACATTAAACAATCTTAACTCAAGATCACTCACCCATCTTTTTTTCAAGTTTAGGCTTAGACTTGTATTAATAATTTACCTCCAAGCATAAGCTTGGTTGACAGAGAAGATGACCACCTTTCTGTTACACATCATTTTTTCATTGTCCCTGTACTCCTCATCTACGATCCTGGAGGAACTTTATAGTGTACCCGATATGCTTTCCCATCATGAAGAAACTCCCAATATGTCCCTCTTCATGAGCAGAATAATTCTCCTTCGCATCATGTCCCAATAATCTTCCTTTTATCCTAGTTTACAAGACCGGCGCGGTTGACAGTTTTAGCAACCCCCGATCGGCACGATTCTGGGCACGGAATCGCGTCGACCGAGGGCGAATTTTTTTTGCCAAAACCTCCTCATGAAATCCAAAAAATGGATAAAAACAAGTGAAATAAGTATGAAAATGGAGCTTAAGGTCTTGGCTCATACCTGCAACTGACGGCTCGACGTATGACCTCCCAGATCTACCGTAATCTACTCCGGAAAAATTAGGACACAAGTGGGTACAAAGCTCTTCAAGCAAAGGTAAAATGGTAAATGGTAAAAAAATTATGTTTGCTTCATTTTATTCATTTTTTCATGAAATATTAGGGTTTTGGAGTATTTTTTACCTATTTTTCCTCAAAACTGGATAATGCATTTACCTTTTTGTGCAACAACAGGTGACAGATTATCGATGATGGTACTAGAGTCATGTTTCAGCTCTTTTCTCGACTCGTAAAACTCAAATGAAAAGATCGCTGAGTATTTTTCCCTTTTTGACTCATAAAAGAGAATAAAATGGGGGGTCTGCTTTCAAGCTCTTTTCCGACTCTTTAAACATGAAAAGATTGTCGAGCTCTTGTCGTTTTGAACTCGTTAAAGGCTGCAAAACGTCGTTCACCCAATATATGTTTACCCCATTTTGGGGCTAGGATTCACTAATTACGAAAAAGTTACTCCTTGACTAAAATGGTCAAGCGGTTCTCTCAAGTATACTTTTCTACCTTTTCGGGCTCGAGAGACACAAATGTACAAAAAGGGACCATGTGGAGTTTACTTTTCTGTGTATTTTTCAAACTCTTTAAACATAAAAAAATATACCGAGTTACCCCTTTATCGGACTCATTAAAACATTAAACGACATTGGATTCACCGCCATGACGAACGTGAGCTTCTCCTTCCTAGGGCTCATTAAACTTACTAGGTCGGATTCGTCTAAAGGATGAACTTACAGTGCAAGCACATGCTATCTCCTTCAAGCTTGTGATTAAAAATAATTGGGGTACCTACCAGAAATGGTGGGGGGAAATTGGAAATTCTATTAGTCGTGTCGGCAGCGCACTCTTGAACATGACATTTTTTGCTTCGTGTCAAGTTGGGATATCCTCCTTTTCATCATTGACCTTCCTGGGTTGGGCCGCTCATTTTTTCCTTCCATTTGATCTCTACAACATCATCATGACCACTGATCTTATATATCCAAAAGCTACCAAACTCTGGATCATGTCGTTGATATGTTCAAGAGTCAGTCCCTCTGCAATTACACTTACTCCTGATTCTCTGTATCATCTAAAATCATTTGCATCCCTTTGTCTCATGTCAATGATGTGGGATACATCACGGCCCTCCTTCGACATGGTTTCTTCTTGTCGACTTCATCTCATTTTCCGAGAAGTTGACCGAGAGACTCCTTTCCAGTACCTTAGAGATTGCATGCCCTAATGGAAAGTTCTTCACACTCGGCGACAAGCTCACATCATTGGCTTGCATTCGGGTGATTTCACAGGTGTTCGTCATTAGTTCCTTTATTCACATTCCATGAACTATGCAGCCAATACCTTGAGAACCATTGTCCTTATTGGTGGTTTCTCTCGCACTTGTTAACGTTTCACATCATTGGCTGGTAATCAAGCAACTTCCCAGCATGTTCGACTTCATCACATCCATTCACATGTTATGATTTGTACTTTGGTCGGGTCGTTTGGAGCGCAAGACCATGGGCTAAGATTACACAAGTCTAGGTTGCGAGGTGATGTGACATGATCATGTTGATATACATGTCTCTTTTAGATGGATGGTCGCGACCATACCATGAGTTGCTATTTGTGATCCTTCTCATTATTGGATGGCTGCGACCATACCTTAGTTTCATTATGATCCTTTCTATTGGATGGTTGTGCCCATGCCTTGGATCCATTTACATGATCATTCTCTGAATGGTTGCATCCATACCACGATTCATGTATCATTATTCAGAGTTTTCAGTGATGTAAATGTATCTATGCTTACTTGCAGGTTTTCCGATGATGGACTCCAGTTCCCCGCTTCCACTTGTAAGGCATTTCACCCCTCACTCTAGTTCGGCCTTCACGCTTTAGGGGGCATCTATTACACATAATTTTGTCACTGTCCCTGTACTCCTCGTACACAATCCTGGAGCACCTCTACAATGTACCCGATATGCTTTCCCATCATGAAGAAACTCCCAGTATGTCCCTCTTCATGAGCAAAATAATTCCCCTTTGCATCATTTCCCAAGAATCTTCCTTTTATCCTAGTTTACAAGACTGGCGCTACTGACCAGTTTCCTCCTCGTGCTGATTTGCAGAGATTAAAACTAGCCCTCTCTCCACACAGAGCGACTAAGCCCTTTTACAGTCATGTTGATCTTCTTTTGGAAGGTTTTTTAAATAAGGAGTCGAAGCTTCCATGTCTAAAAGCTTCGTAACGGAAGTCTGGTAGATGGTTGGGTCAGATAGAGCCGAGGAAGTTGGTTTGGGCTCCTTTCCCCTATTAGGATGGAACAACATCAAGAGATAAGACCTTCTCCCATGATGAGAGGAACCATCTCCCATACATCCATGCTATAAAAACCTCTCTTTTTCCCAAGCAAAAGCTAGTTGGAGTTTTGGAGCAAGTTTGAATAATTAGCAAGTCATCTATAGCTTGTATCTTTCTAGTGTATGTTTGAGGGAGAATAGTGTGATTTTGGTTTGGTTTGGTACTAGAGCGAAAGAGGCCTTAAAACTTTCATTGTTGAGGCTATCCATGAAGTGCCAACAGAAGTGTCAGAACCCGGATACGTCGAAGGAGACCAGCAACGTCAAGGCACCGGTTGTAATCTCTTTCTGATTTATATAAATGCAACTATTCATTGATTTCCTACATGAAGTATCATTTTACATATTTGTGGCTTAATGCTCCTTGACCTATTAAATAGGTTGAATACAATATTGTATGCTATCACGTTTTTTGTTGTTGTTGTTTGCTTGTTTCAGGTATTCGAAGAAAGGAAACGAGAGATAGCTAGAGTGAGGAAGAAAAATCATCATCAAGCGTGATAGCGTTCTAAGAGGTAGGCCCTCTTAATTGATTCTAGCTTAAGGATTTTTTCCATAGATTGTTTGTTTGTGGCTAGACCCGCCTTCTCGAGGCTAGAGGAATTGTTTGTGTCCACACTGATAATTTACCTACACCACACTTTCTCAATTTAGCTTGAGGGATTCAACACCTTTCTAGTGCTTAACATAGTGACCTTGCAGTCGTCAAAGCCACAGCCTCTGCAGCATCAGAGGCACTAGGTGGTTGGAACACAGGGGAAGGTATCATTACTCAAGCCTCTGCTTACTTCCCGTTGGTTTCCATCTCACAACCTACTCTAAAGACTGGTCTCAAAATAGTTAAGAGAGAGGTTCCATTTAGACTAGGCATCTAACTTAAAAGTAACCAAGATCCTTGCATTACACTTAGATCTTAGGACTTGCATCTCATATAAGTTAGTGAAGCATCTAAGCAATGATTGTCCATCTAGTTACTTGGTCCTAATTTATCATAAGCAAGATTTTTGACTCCATAAGGCACTAGTCTCATATCTAAATCTAATCTAACCTTTGAATCTTGCTAAATTTAACCAAGTAGCTAGGCTACTCAATCGTGTCTCATACGCTTGTTGATTGCCAACTTTCCTCCCACCTTCACATATCCATAGGGACTACCCCCCATATCCTATTGTTGGGAGACATCTAGAACTGAGTGGGCAGGGATCAGAGTGACAACCCCTGCCCTAAGTCGTTATCACAGTGCCTATATACTCTGAGTGACAACAGGGTACATTTTGTTTTCCTTTATTTTGAATGAACTTTCATCATACCACCAGTGTCTTATTAAAGCGATCATTTTTTTTTGGGGGTTTTAACTATGTGGCTTGGAAATATTCTAAAAATTGTTTGGTCAGATAAACTTTAGGAGTGAAAAAATTATATCTTTTAGCTAAATTTCCAAGTTTGAATGGACCTACTACCATACGATCTAAATAAAAAAGTATACATCTTTTGATTTCTACATTAGAAATTATCCAATGTAACATATCATAATCGAGCATGATAGCTAGTCTTGCTACATTCATATAGAGTTACAACTACTTAACTTCTTCAAATGTGTTAGTATCAGCTTCACCTTTATATGAAAAACTTCCATTTTCAAGCAATTCATAAATTTTCCATCAGTTGAGGAAACCTGAGTTCTATATTGAGAGTTTTATCTAAGAAAAAGGATGAATTGGTTTTTTTTCCTCGTCAAATTCCTTATCCTCTAGATCTTCAATCAAATCTTGCTTTCCCTTTGCTTTCTAAGACAAATTATTTGCATATAGCACAAAATAAGGAAAAATTATAAAACTTATAAACAAAATATCTCAAAAGACATGAATTTATTTCAATAAATAATTACCCAAAAGAAAATTGAAATGTCACAAAAGTTAACAACAATTTGGAAATCTTTTATGAGCATTAGCTCAATTGGTCTAGTTCTCGTAGTTAAGAACCTCTGCTATTGAGAGGTCATGGTTTCAATTCTTTCAACACTCCCAGGGTCAGGATCTATGTTTAAGGCGACGAGAAGTGATCACTTTGGGTAGATCTACCTAGAACAATATTTTGTGGACATAGTGAGTCATTGATCTCCAAGAGCCATGAACTATAGAAAAAATCACAGTTTGGAAATCAACATCCGAATGAAAATAGGAATTATTTTCTTTATAAAAGCTTTAGATATGCATGTCGGGTTACTTTTCGCTTTCCATGGTTTTGTAGAATAACTTATCAAAGCAAGCAAATGATCTTGGAAAAGTTTTTAACTAACAAAATTTATTGCCCTTTACCATGACCGAATTAAAGTAGGTCGAAAAACTTCGTAAACAATAGTAATGACAATATTGGAAAAAAAAAAAAACATTTTTTTTAACAGATCCTATTTTAAAATAAAATAAGTTTTGGATTTCTAGAAATCCAAGTTAGCGGAAGATTTATAAGGAAAATCAATATATAAATGTCAGATATCCAAAAAAAATGAAAAGTCAGATTCAATTTTTTTTTATTCATTGAATAGGGCGAGCGAAACTCAGAACACATAGGTAATCCCAATATAATGAATGAAATGGGAAAAAAAATCTAGATCTGAATGTCATGTCAAACTCCCATGTGGATGCCATGACATACCACCATGTCAACAATTTCCATTAAACAATTCTAGTTTATTTCTTTCAATTTCCATTAAACAATTCTAGTTTATTTCTTTCATTTACATTTAATTAGCACTTTTCTGGAGGTTGATAGAAACCTCCTTTCTGTGGAAATTGTGTGTTTGAGGTTGAGAGATGAGAAATAGTGATCAACAATGACCAAACAACTAATCTTAAAATTGTTGTTAAAAGACGTGAATATTAAATTTGACATTTGGATTGGGAATAAAAAAATAAAAATATCTAAGTGACAATAAACTCGAGAGTTGAATGCAGGTGTATGATATCCAAAAAATAGAAAAGCTTGATCAAGATATCTAGAAATCTAATTTAGTGGAAGTTTAGAAAAATGCATTTAAAAAAAAAGGTCGAATCTCGATGTATGATTTATTAAAAAACTAGAAAAACCAGATTCGTATATCCAAAAATCTGAAAATATGACTAATTCAATAAATAGGCATTGAACTTTTGTTGGATTTGGATTAGTAGAACATTTCATATCTCAAAGAGTTGAATCTAGATATCTAGATTTTTTAATATGAAACTTAAAAAAAATTCCAAATGAGGATTGGTGGACATCTAGATTTCCCAAAAAGGCACATAAAATAATTCCAAAATTGGTATTTTCCCAATAAGTGTCATCCAATTTTTTTAACTTTCTAGATTTTATAACTCCATAATCAAGGTTAGTCTCACGAGGGTGGGGGGCATCCCAATTATTGATCGAAGTAATGTGAAATATGTGAACATTGAGAGATCCAAGGTTCAAATCCCCCTGGTTGTGGCTTGGTTTACGGAGAGGAGGACAATTCGTAGATCCCCAACGGTTTACTAGTAGTTACGTGTTAGGTGGGCTGCTGGGTTCCTCTGGGATACAAAAAAAAAGAACTCCATAATCAAGGTTCAAGTGCATATCTGCTTAAGTAATGGTAAACAAGCAAGATTTAACATTATTTGTAAAAAAAGGTTCTCGGATTGGGTGATTAATATAGTAGGTGGGGGTATTGGCTGGCTCCACCTCTGCCACACCACTCAATAGAGGGAAGTGATGTGGTCTTCCCTCCTGTTAAATGTTTCCACCATCTGCCGTGAATTTGATGTCATGCAAACTCTTTAATACACTTTCACTACATAGCTCCCTCGTGTAACACCATCCTACACAATCAAATTTGTTATTTATTGTGCTCCTACCTTAGCACTGATTTTTCAATGTTGCTCACTTAGTTTCATCGCTTCTAGTTTATGCTTTCAATCATTGTTTACATTCTCAATCTGGGGGTCAAACCAGATCCCCTTAACCTGGTCACCCCCACTTCCTTCTCCACTCCAATAGAAGACACAATATTGCACTTTCCACTTGATTCAATCTTCGATGTTGAACTCAAGGAGAATCATCCCTTCTCTGCTTTGAATTCCCATCCTTACTAGTAAAACGAGGAGGATCTATGAGCAATCCTTAGATGAAGAATCTCCCACTCATGCTATCTCTATTCAAATCAGGAAATTGACAAGCTCGTTGTAGATGGTATCATTCAGGGACCCTCTTGGAAAAAAGGATTTAGGGGTTTCCTATTTTGGTGGTTAAGTTAACTCTACAACACCTGGGTCCAAGTATCCAATTTTCATGGTCCATTTGTCATCTAGTGCTCTTGTGTCATAATAATTTTCTTGGCTTTTTTTTGTATAGTTCTTTCTCACTTCTCCATTAGGATTTGGCCACCTTATGGCTTCTCTTCATCATGGACCATATATCTTCTTTGTGACCTCATCTCTCCCCTTGTGATACCTCTTACTATTTGGCTCCCCAGTCGTTGCATTAAAGGTTTACCTTAGTCCCCTTGTAGTAGTACTCCACCCATCTATCCCCCTCTCTACCACGGTGTACTTTCTCTCCTCCTTATTAGTTGATATGGTCTCATTCTCCTCCTCCTGGGCCATGTATCCTTGTTGTTTAATTTTGCCAGCTCTCTTGATCAACATGCCTCATCAGAGGGTAAGGAGTTGTAGGGGATACTTGACTAGAGTGGATGGCAATGTGAGTTGTCAACATTCCTTCACTATTTCTTGCCAATTACACTCTCAAACTCATGATCCCATACAGTCATAAATAGATCATGCTTCCTCCGAAGCCATAGCAAATTATTTTGAATACATTGATGTAGATATTCCATCTTTTATTTTTAAGTGAGTTCCTAACCCAAGACATACTAAGGGAAGGCATAATCATTATCTGTGAACCATTGAGCTCTATTGGCACATTAAGGCCCTCCTCATCAAGGTGTTGTTAGAGAGGCATGAAACCAAAAGAGAAATATGTTTTTCATTAGATGAAATCCAAGCATATCACCACGGCATGTTCCTGTAGCACCGATACATGGCTCTTCCACTTTCCCGCATTGAAGCTCTTCTCTCCATAGGAAAGGGACCAACATCGCCCATTGATGTTTCCACATCAACTTGACTTGTGGCACAACTTTTAGATGGCTCTTTTTTTTAGTGTTACCATGTCAGTTATATGTATTATTCTAGAAAGAGTGACAATAGTTGCATACTCATGATAAGATTGAGATATTACAGATTTCATGTTATTTTTTGGACCAAATATATAGTTTTCCCATCGTTGGTATGGTTTCCCTAGAGGAAAACCATGACGGAGATAGAGATGTTCCAAGATGCATATGCTCTTTTTTTACAATCAATGGAATTGTGAAACTTACAAAAAAAAGGGAAAAATGTATTTTGGTGAAAACCACACAACTATTCCAATTACAAGGAATCCTAATTCCTGGAATTATTGTATACTACAAACAAAATATTTTTCCTAATCTAGATAGAATATCTAATCTGAATAAATAATATATAATGTTATAAAATCCTAGATCTAGATGGAAACTATACAAAAGTGATTTTCTTGTTCTTTTGAAGTAATTTTTTTTAGAATCGATCTTTTAGGAAAAATTACAGTTAAATGAAAAAGAGAATCAATTCTTCAACAAATTTAATTCAAAATAATACTAAATCAACAAAATTTATGAGAAACAAAATCAATATTTCAAAGATAAAACATCTAGGGTCCATATATTTTATGAAGACATCATAGAGTAATGGCAGTTGTTGAAAAGGTTACAACACCAGCCAAATTAGCCTTCACTACTCACCTCTAGGCCCTTATTACAATGGACTATCCCAAGCTTATTTAAAGGCTTCATTACATTAAAAAAACAATGGGCACAAAACCATAGGTTGCCAAAACCATGGGCCTAAAAACTATTATTGTTGATCTTAACACGGTGACTTATTTACTGATTCATGGTTATCCTAACATTACCCCTTTAAAATTGTGGTAATTATCCAAGTCCTAACCCCTCAAAATTTATAACTAGGTACCGAAGAATATGGCATGCCCCCTTATCACCTAGGTCTACCTCTAGACTTTACCAATAATTTATCAAAGGTACATATGCCTAACCAGGTCTTAGAGTGGTATGCCCATTTACATGTATATAGAAAAGTTTGATGCATTGCCTCTTTTACCAACACTTCTCTTACTATTACTTGATAAAGCCTTACGAACTCCTCTGGTAAACCCATTACATGGATACTTTTCAATTATAATAGTCCACAATACATCATCTCATTGGGGAATTCAATCAAAGACTTGTGTGCATCCTCCAACTTGCCAAAGTGGGCATACATATCCACAAGGGAATGCTCCACAAATAAGTCCGATTAAGTGGCTCACAACTATGGTTTTGATACCAATCGTAAGGAATAAAAATTCAAGAGACAATACAAAATTACAATGTAGCAATAACAACCTTATTTCTACCCTAGAAAAACCAAACAAGACAAACCAACATAAATAGATCTATTAATGTCCTTGACCAAGGATGGCCAAGTGAGCCTTCACTGGCCACCTCCTAGTGAACTACAATGGAGTATCCCAAGCCTATTTAAGTACTTCATTACATGAAAATCCATGGCCACAAAACCACAATATAGCAAAACCATGGGCCCAAAAACCACCACTATTGACCTAAAACAAATTTCACTCATTGGCTCTTTAACTAAGCCAAGTTTATCCTAATGTTCCTCCCTTTAAACTTGATTAGGGGTAATTATCTAGCTTCTATCCCCCCTCTAAGTTTATAAATATGGTATCCAATAATTAGCACGCCCCCATCACCTAGGTATACCTTCACACTTTACTAGTAATTTAACAAGGGTACACATGCCTCACCAAGTCTTAAAGTCACATGCCCATTTAATTGCAACTCCATATTTCTTTTATTATTATTGTTATTGACTTCAAAATTTCATGAGAACTCACTCACCATGTCCATTGTTTATTTTGCTAATAATTCTCTCACTACCACTTGAGCACATCCCTTAGCACAATCATGGCTCTCCATAACATGCTCTTTAACACAATATACAACCCTCCTTCAACTAGACAAAGAGGATTTTTTTGAAACATGTCATAACACAAAGTGCCTTTTCCACAGATTCACTGGATCATCAAGGGAGTCTATACCTATGTAAAACTTATTATTTAAACATGGCTCTGAAAACAAATATTAGGGATAATCAAAAGGTATGAGATAAATAATAAACTAATTATGGTAACACACATAAATCATGTACACATATTTACCCTGGAAAAACCAAACCAAGAAAAACCAGCAACATCAATAGATCTATTAATGTCCTTGACCAAACTCAGCTAAGACGGCCAAGTGAGCTTTCACTACTCACCTCCATGGCCATAATAATGGAATTTCTCAAGAATTTTAAAGCCTTCAATACATGCTATCCATGAGCACAAAACGATGGGCACCAAGACCATGGATTCGAAAACCACCATTGTTAACATAACACAAAAACTCATTAATCGAGTGAAAGTTAAACTAATATATAGGAGAGAATTTTCATTATTTTCTGGTTTTCCAAGCACCACCATGCAATGGTGTTGAAATATTGGTGATTGTAATCTTTTTAAGTCCCATGGTTATGTTTTTATCTAGGGTTGATTTGGTCCCCATGGCAGTGTGCCTTACTATTGCTTCTTCTCTGAGTATTTTTCAAAATTTCTATTATTTGAAAGGCCTAAAAAGAATCCTAACAATGTTTTTTTCTCAATGGGCCATTAATATGTAGACATTAAAGAGTTTGAAATTTTCCCCTAATGTAAATAGGTGAAACTTGTACAAATCTAATGTCATGTCCCTTCTCAAATGAATTAGTCACAGGATGTAGCAACACAATTTTCAGATCAATTTTGGCTTAGGAGGACGACCATACATGCAGAACTTAGGAACTATAAGTAATTCGATTTATTTCTGGTAACTAGTGGAATGTGGGGGCCACCACATGCATAATTTGAACTTGTCTAAGGAATGTGTTGGAGGGAATTCGAACTAGCGGAAGGAGGGGCCCACAAGAGGCTAAGAGGGTCCAAAGTGATAAAAGAGGATGGAGCTCTCATTTTGTAGCATTCTGATTATTTGAAAAACAAACTTACTCTTGTACGCTCTGCTGCGTAGTGAGTCTACCAACTGTTTAGCCACGAGTCTTCTGCAGGGAAGATTCAACCTCTACTTCGGGGGACTATCCGTGTCCATCCTAGGGAGGCTGTTCCACAGAGGTTGCAGGAGTTTCAGCATTGATTCACAATTCACCCAGCCACGCAGAGGAAGGGACTGCATACTTTCTGGGGAGCCAGAAATACAAAGAGGAGGATTGAGCCATCCAGGAGGTCCCTAACTTGCTCGGAGTTGTAGGAGCAAGTAAGGTAGAAGGCTGAGGGTATTTTCTCAGAGTTTTGTAGCTAGCCAATCAACACACAAAGATATGCATTTTTGGGCAGGGGGGCTGCGTACTGGCCTCTGGTAGCAAATTCATGGGGCTTAGGTGAGCAACCATCAGGGCCAAGGGCCATCCAAAGAGAAAGGGATCAACTACTACAAGTGAAAGTAGCATTTGAGGGGTGTTTCGAAGTGGATTTGTAAGCTTTTTCCCACAAGTCGAATTTGGTAGCAATAGCCGGAGAGGGGCTCCCAAGAGGCCGTAAATCCCAAGTCAAAACCAGAGAAAATCCCTTCTAGGTTTTTTTAGGTTTTGTCTAAGGATTCTAAGGCTGAAAGGATATAATTTTTTGGGTGGTTTTTGCGCACATTCCAATAGGTCGAAATCAGCAGAACAACAGTTTTCTAGCACAACGCAATGCATAGTGGTGCAACAAATGAACAACCATCTTTCTAGCTATTCCATCACTTGGGTTTGGTCTAGATTGTCCTTGAGACAAGCCCAGGTGCACCACTTCATTCATATATTGTACTCATGCTCTCATATTTCATAATATATGGCTCAACAATTCCAATTTTACAGTGTTTCATGGGTGCTTGATACATGTTTTTAATTTTATGTTGTTGCACTATTTGTTTATTTGAAATATCACTTAAATTCATGTTTAGGAACATTACAGTGGTATCAGAGCCTAATTCTTGGCTCAGTTGTGGGGTTGGTTTCTTATGAGAGGAGAAGATCGGGAGAACATCACTTATCGGAGGAAGAGGTATATGAGCAGAGAAAGGGAGTTGGAAATTACACCATACATGGAGGAAAGAGGGAAAAAAGTGGCCAGAGAGGAGGAAATGACAAATCCCAAGAGCATGGATGAGATGGTTTTCGATAGCCTATTGACGGCTCTAAGTGACTTGGCCAAGGGGAAAAAATATATGCTAGAGGAGATCAAATCACAGAGCCAAGAGAGAGCCATACCTAGAGGGTTTTTGTGTGGAGAGACTTCTGGGGCTTCTCATCCCTTCGATCATCCCTCACCAATAGCACAACACCCTTCAGTGAGTGTGCCCACTAGGGCCACACTACCCTTTTTCGTGCCAATAGAACAGATCGAACCAGTAAGGGAGGAAGAAACTCCCCAAATGGGGGATTACTTCAGAGAGTGGAAAGCGATGGACAAAGATTTCAAAGAAGCCCTCTCCTTCAAAGATTACTGCAAGCTCAAGAAAAGCGAGAGCAACAAGGGGTACGAAAGGCAGGGGACCCAAAACTATGAGCCCTAGAGAACTATAGGGAGGATGTGCTTCCCTACATTTGATGGCACTGCCAAGTGCATAGCCATGGCTTGGGTTGAAAATATGGACACATAATTTCAACTCAATCAGATGATGGAACAGGAGGCCATTAAGATGGTAGTGCTGCACTTGGAGGGGGAAGCCCATGACTGGTGGTTTCACGTCCTAACCACTTTGGGGCATGCCCAGATAGTTTCGTATGAGGACGGCACCAAGAGGGTGGTGGAGAAATTTGATCAGAGGGATCCAGAGGCATCCTTCAGGGAGCTGACACAACTATGCCAGACAAGAAACCCAGAGTAGTATATTTCTGATTTTTTGCATGTTTCAGTGATGGTCCTAGATATGTCTAAGGCCAGAAGGGTATACACCTTCATTAAGGGCTTGCTTGAGCCTTTATGTGGACTATTGAAGTCACGCAAACCCTCTACACTGCAGGAGGTGGTAGTGTGCGCCAGATATTTGTAAGGGGCCATCGCTAAGACCAAAGCACCATTCCCTGCACAGACCTCTTTCCCACAGAAGGGGCATGAGACTAGACCCCCACCACCAGGGGACGGGGTAGCTAGATGAGGAGACACGGAAGGACCTCCAGAGGAGGAAGCTATGCTTCACATGCAGAGAGCCCTGGGCACCAGGCCATAGGTGCACAGTGGGTAGAGCACATTACATTGAGGTCTTTTCTGACAGTGACCAGGAGGACGAGGTGGAGCAGGATTGTGGTGGGATAGATGGAGAGAGTTCAGGGGACAGAGGGCCACCACCACCACCACCTCCACAGGGAGGGGCATCTCTTTCCTCATTAGGGGGAGTCCTTGCTTCTCTATGCGGGATTCCTATTTTTTTGACACTCCAAATCATAGGTACGGTACAAGGGCAGAGGGTGTCGGTACTAGTGGACAGTGGGGCGACCCACAACTTCATAGATGCACAGTTGGTCCAGAGGAGGGGCCTCACCATGGAAAAGTTTTAGGGATTCTTAGTCCTAATGCCAGGTGAACATACCATCCAGTGTACAAAATACATGCCCTCCTTGACAGTAGTTATGGGAAACTACTTGATGATGGACCACTTCTTTGTGGTCGATGTGTCAGACACCAACATGGTGATGTGTGTCTAGTGGTTGTATTCCCTTGGGAGAGTTACAACATATTGGAGGAATCTTGATATGGAGTTCATGGGGCTAGACGGAAAGCTAGTGATTTTGAGAGGCGTGTAGTCTTATCCACCTCATACAGTTTCGGCCCACAGGATGGAGGCAAATCTTCGACTTGGGACATCGCAGGGGCAGCCGAGTTGAGGATCTTTGGGGCTGGGGGACAGGCACCGTCACCACCAGCAGATATATAGGCTCTTTTGGACAGGTAGGCAGTGGTGTTCGGGGACATTCCACCAGGGTAGCCACCAGATAGAGGGTTTGAGCACGCCATTGATCTATAGTCGGGTATACAGGTAGTCATAACTACTCCTTACAGGCACCCCAAATACTATAAGGATGATATAGAGAAGGCTATTTAGGAGTTGCTTTCTTTGGGTCACATCAGGCCTAGTTCTAGTCCTTTTTCTTCTTCTGTAGTGCTGGTGAAGAAGAAGGATGGAACCCACAGGATGTGCATAGACTATAGAACCCTTAACAAGAAGACCCTCAAGAACTGGTACCATATTCCCCACATTGATGAGCTGATGGATGAGCTTAGAGGAGCCAAGTACTTCTCTAAGATCGACCTGCATTCAGGGTACCACTAAATTAGAGTTCGAGATTAGGACATCCCCAAGACAACGTTTTGGTGCCACTATGGGCACTTTGAGTTTCTGTTCATGCCATTTGGGCTGACCAATGATCCCACCACATTTCAATCTTGCATGAACCACATATTTCAGAGGCAGCTAAGGAGGTTTGTCCTAGTGTTTTTTGATGACATACTCATCTATACTTGGACACAGGAGGAGCACCTCAAACACTTGGAGGATGTACTGCACATTCTGTAAGAGTAGTAGTTCTATGCCAAGCTCTCCAAATGCAAGTTTGGATTGACAGAGATGATTTTTCTCAAGCATATCATTGGAGCCGATGAGGTGAAGGTTCATGAGGAGAAGATCCAGGCCATCCGGGATTGGCCAGTACCCTGAGACATGACCACGCTGAGAGGCTTGTTGGGCATTTGCACTTACTACAAGAAGTTTGTCAAGGGGTTCTCACAGCTGGCAGCACCCTTGATTGACTTGACCAAGAAAGGGGCCTTCGCATGGACTGAGGGAGCACAGACTGCTTTCGATCGCCTCAAGGAGGTGATGAGTAGTTTCCCTATTTTTTCACTCTGGGATTTTTCCCATCCATTCATGGTGGAGTGTGATGCATCAGGGGTAGGAGTTGGAGCCATATTGTCATAAGAGGGGCACCCTATATCTTTTGAGAGTCAAAAGCTCCTACCGCATGAGATGTCATATTATATATATGACAAGGAGATTCTGGCCATCATGCATGCATTGGCCAAGTTCCGCTAGTACTTGGTGGGCAACAGATTCAGAGTAAAGACTGATCACAACGGTCTTCGACATTTCATGGGGCAGTAGGTCCTCAATGACAGGCAGCAAAGATGGGTCAGCAAGGTGCAGGCATACGACTTCGATATTGAGTATGTGCGGGACAAGTACAATGTGGTGGTCGATGCTCTATCTAGGAGACTGGTTGGTATCTCTTATGAGCATTTGCTAGGATTGGAAGGCTCAGCTATTGGTTGAGTACTCCAAGGACAGGAAGGCCTGTAAGGTGCTAGAGGGGACACATGCAGATGAGCATTACCGTGTGATGGATGAGGTCATCTATTACAAAGGGTGCATTTACTTAGTTCCCAACTCGCAATTGAGGGAGATTACATGGTTTTTTGAGAGAGGTTCACGTGGAAAGGCCTCAAGGAGGACGTGTTACAACATGTAAGGGAGTGTGAGGCCTACTAGTGGAACAAGGGGGAGCTGACTCACCCTAGAGGGCTATTACAGCCACTTCCCATTCCAGAGGGGAAATGGGAAAGTATATCGATGGATTTCATCACAGGGCTCCCCATAATATAGGGGAAGGATTGCATATATGTGGTGGTCGACATGCTGACCAATTTTTCCCACTTCTTTTCCATCCCCACTAGATTCACAACTGCCCAGGTTGCCGAGTTGTTCTTCCAAGAGGTTTTCAGACTAATGGACCCCCCAAGAACATTGTTAGCAACAGAGACAATAGATTCATGGGTGGCTTTTGGCAAGAGATTTTCAGGTTGGTTGGGATGGAGCTTACTCCTAGCACCAGTTACCACCCTCAGATGTATGACTAGATAGAGAGGGTCAACCATTGGTTGGAGGGGTACCTGAGTAACTATGTGATAGGTCAGAAGAGGATGTGGATTTGTTGGTTTCACTTGGGTGAGTTCTGCTACAACACCATGCACCACGTCTATCGGTATGACTCCTTTCCGTGCCCTCTATGATTATGATGCTCTAACTTTTGTTGATGTTATTTTTGAAGACAACCGAGGCCCAAAGGCCAAAGACTGGGTCCAAGAGAGACAATATATCCTCAAATCTCTCAATGATAATCTAGCGACAACCTAGAATCTACAAAAACTATATGCATATCAGCACAGGGTAGAGAGGCACTTTGAGGAGGGGGACCTAGTGTACCTCCGGTTGTAGCCTTATAGACAGTCTACGCTAAAACAGAAGGGGGTCGAGAAGCTACAACCACGCTTCTATGGGCCTGATCCAGGTGGATGTTGGTGGCCACCCACCTATCCCATTTGGACCCCCACAACTGTCTCTTTCAATTTTTCAGTTTCCTTAATTATAGCGCAGTTTACTATTTTTAGCAGTTTTTCGGGTCCTAAACTTCCGGAGCCGTTTTGAGGCCCTAAACGACGTTTTTTGGGAAATCTACCTCCACAATTTTTTAGATAAAAAATTGTCTTTTTTGTCGTAGTCCTCAGAGAGATCTTTCCAACGAGCTATCATGCGCGTCAAACGGAGATCGTATGCCAAAGTTACGACCCCGGGAAGTTGATGTACCAATTTACCCAAACGAGGCCCATAGTTTGGCGTTTCATCTTCTAGGGTTAGGATTTGGAATGTTAAGGGTTTTCCATTGTTTCTCAATAATAAATAGGCCTTCGAGCCTCATTGTAAAGACAGTTGGAAACAGTTCAGAGGCAAGTAGCCGACACATCTATTCTCAGAGATAAGCTACCATCGCCCTAGCTGGGTTATTTCTATTTGTAAGCATATTTCAGTATTCTCCATTGATGAAATGAAGTATTATTTCCGCTGCATCTCTGTTTTTATGGTTATCGCATCTTTGTATTTATGTTTATCTCTGTAATCTATTGCGTTCCTACTTAAATCCGGATCAGTGCTATCAGAGCGGTCTTCTTTTTCTCTGTTTTTTCTTTGCATGTCCCCAACAAGGTCGGGATATAAGGAGTTAGGGCTTGAATTGGTCGAACCTTTGCAAGACCAGCCTCGCAAATCTCGACGACCTCCCATGGCGGATGAGAACAAAGACGAGGGGGCAGGAGATCCCATCAAAATCTTGCTCGAAGAAGCCCTCGAGCGGCAAAGGAACGCGATGATGGATAGCTTTGCGCAGATCCTTCAGCGGCTACCCAGAGGCGACGCATCGGCTTCCAACAGCTACTCTGGAAATGCCACACCGTTTAAGGTACAAGTTAATTTTGAAATCCCCATCTTTGAGGGTCAAATAGACGCAGATGTCGTAGATAAATGGTTAAATTTGCTAGATGGGTATTTTTCTGTTCATGAATTTTCAAGTCGGGAAAAGATTGTTTTCGCTCTTCTCAAAGCAGCCCCCCACGTCAAGGACTGGTGGGAAACATACTGCGAGCAGAAGGATGCAAGTACAAGCTCACTGTTTTCAGCCGCCCCCACTTGGAATGACTTTCGGGATGCCATCAAGGAGCAGTACTACCCTGTCAAAAGCTATGAGGAAAAATACATCAAATGGACCACACTGCGGCAGGGACGAGACCAAGATGTACCAGAGTTCACAAATATTTTTCACACCCTTCGCACACAGTTGGGTATCAAAGATTCTGAGCTGCATCTGGTACTCAAATATTGTGGCTGCCTACACAGATACATCCAGGAAGAGATGGAGTTCTTGAACATCTCCTCACTCGGCACAGCATACCGATACGCTGTCAAAATCGAGCAAAAGTTCAAATAGAAGAAGCGAGACTTTGGATCTGCAAATCCGAAGCCCAAAGGACAAAGCCAAGGTGGGGTTACCCAAGACAACCCCTCTAAGCTGCAAGAAAAGAACAACACCACAAAGCCGAAGGAGGACACAGGAAAGTGGTGTGAGTTCCACAAGAGTCCCACTCATAACACAAGTGAGTGTCGGACCAAGCAGTCGCTAGTGGCCGAGTTGAAGGCTTCCGAATCAGATGCATGTTCTGACTCTGAGTCGGGACCCGACAAGGGGGATGGCAAAGGGAAGCAAATCATTGATGCGGATCCTAGTGCCACTGTTGCCACTGCCAAGATCCAGAAGAATGAGCCCGAAGAGCCAGAGGAGGGGGAGCGTTTTTTCCACTCACAGATGTGGGTGAAGGGTTTGCCGCTGCAATTCATTGTCAATAGTGGCAGCCAAAAGAACCTCGTTTCAGCAGAGGTCGTGAAGCGGATGGGCCTACCAACTACACCACACCCACAACCGTACAGTATCAGGTGGCTTCACGAAGGACGAGATCTCAAAGTTCACCAGCAGTGCCACCTTCCCTACAGCATCAAGCCCTTCACAGATGAGGTATTGTGTGATGTTACACCTCTAGATGTTTGTGATGTACTATTAGGCCAGCCATACTTGTGGAGGCGACATGATGTGTATGATTCAAGGCCTCGCACTGTCATTATTTCTTTGGATAATTCATTATACAGGATACCAAAGGTAGCTCCACCTACCACCACCTCTTTGATCACTGCTAAGAAAGGCAGCAAGCTCATCTCACAGACTAGGAAATTTATTTTCTGTCTGGTTCGCTCCCAAAGTAAGGGGAAGATCGTTGCTACATCCATGACCCCCGCAAAGGGTTCCTCCACGCAGCAGCAGCAACATAGGGATACAGTCATGACAGAACACAGGAACAACTTCTCCTTACCCAGAAGGGTACCACACAAGTTTCAGGTGGGCGAAAAAGTTTGGTTACATCTACAGAGAGAACGCCTTACCAGAACCCATCAGAAACTCAGACCGCTTCGACATGGTCCTTACACCAGTAACAAGGCTGTGGGCAACAATGCTTTGAAGCACAACATTCCTCCATTCCTTTGCTTGCACCGATTGTTCAATGTGGACCATCGCCGACCATGCTTCCCACCATTTCTGGACACATCAGAGATTGCAGAATAGCTCACTGGAGACCCAGCTCAGCAGAAGCTTCCTCATCTCAAGGAGGAACTCAACGCAATGGGGACCATTGCTTCCTAAGGGGGGAGGAATGATCCAGGTGGATGTTGGTGGCCACCCACCTATCCCATTTGGACCCCCACAACTGTCTCTTTCAGTTTTTCAGTTTCCTTAATTATAGCGCAGTTTACTATTTTTAGCAGTTTTTTGGGTCCTAAACTTCCGGAGCCGTTTTGAGGCCCTAAACGACATTTTTTGGGAAATCTACCTCTTCGTTTTTTAGTAAAAAATTGTCTTTTCTATCGTAGTCCTTGGAGAGATCTTTCCAACGGGCTATCATGTGCGTCAAACGGAGATCGTATGCCAAAGTTACGACCCCGGGAAGTTGATGTACCAATTTACCCAAACGGGGCCCATAGTTTGGCGTTTCATCTTCTAGGGTTAGGTTTTGGAATGTTAAGGGTTTTCCATTGTTTCTCAATAATAAATAGGCCTTTGAGCCTCATTGTAAAGACAGTTGGAAATAGTTCAGAGGCAAGTAGCCGACACATCTCTTCTCAGAGATAAGCTACCATCGCCCTAGCTGGGTTATTTCTATTTGTAAGCATATTTCAGTATTCTCCATTAATGAAATGAAGTATTATTTCCGCTGCATCTATGTTTTTATGGTTATCGCATCTCTGTATTTATGGTTATCTCTGTAATCTATTGCGTTCCTGCTTAAATCTGGATCAGGGCCCTACCAGGGGACTAGGCGGGTTGGGGAGGTGGCCTATGGGCTAACATTGCCTCCGGGGAGCAGGATCCATAACATATTTCATGTCTCATGCCTGAAGAAGGTGTTGGGACAACAGGTGACTGCAACAGCTAATCTACCCCCATTGGCTAATGAGGGAAATTTCATCTTGGAACCAAAGGTCGTACTGGAAAGCAGGGAGAGAAGACCTTGGAGTAGAACCATCAGGGAGTTCTTGGTGTGCTGGAAGAACTTGCCGGATGAAGATGCCACTTGGGAGGGTGAGCACATACTAGAGCACCCTACTTTGAGGTTGCTTGAGGGAAAGCAACATTTGGGAGGGGAGGACTGTCATGTCCCTTCTCAAATGAATTAGTCATGAGGTGCAACAACACAATTTTGGCATCAATTTTGGCTTAGGAGGAGGATCTCACACATAGAACTTAGGAACTATAGGCAATTCGATTTATTTCTGGTAGTTGGTGGAATGTGGGGGCCACTGCATGCATAATTCGAACTTGGCCAAGGAATGCGTTGGAGGGAATTTGAACTATTGGAAGGAGGGGCCCACAAGAGGCTAAGGGGATCCAAAGTGATAAAAGAGGATGGAGCTGTCATTTTGCAGCATTTTGATTATTTGACAAACAAACTTACTCTTATACGCTCTGCTTCTTAGTGAGTCTACCGTCTGTTTAGCCACAAGTCTTTTGCGGGGAAGATTCAACCTCTACTTCGGGGGAATATTCGTGTCCTCCCTAGGGAGGTTGTTCCAAAGAGGTTGGAGGAGTTTCAACATCGATTCACAATTCACCCAGCCACGTAGAGGAAGGGACTGCGTACTTTCTGGGCAGCCAGAAATATGCATAGGAGGATCAAGCCAGCCAAGAGGTCCCTAACTTGTTGGGAGTTCCAAGAGCAAGGAAGGTAGAAGGCTGAGGATATTTTCTCAGATTTTTACAACCAACCAGTCAGTACACATAGTAATACACATTTCTGGGCAGGGGGACTGCGCAGTGGCCTCTGGCAGTAGATTCGTGGGGCTTAGGTGACCAGACATCAAGGCCAAGGGCCATCCGGGGGGCAAGAGAACAGCTATTATAGGTGAAAGAATCATTTGAGGGATGTTTCCAGGTGGATTCGCAGGTTGTTTCCTACAAGTCGAATTTGGAAATAGTAGCTGGAGAGGGGCTCCGAAGAGGCCATAAATCCAAAGTCAAAATCAGAGAAATTCCCTTATGGGTTTTTTTGGGTTTTGTCCAAGGAGTCTAAGGCTGAAAGGAAAGAATTTTCTAGGCAGTTTTTGGTACATTCTAGCAGGTCAAAATCAGCAGAACAATAGTTTTTTGGGATAACGCAGTGCATAGTGGTGCAGAAACTAAACAACCATCTTTCCAGCTATTCCATCACCTGGGTTTGGTCTAGCTTGTCCTTGAGACAAACCCAGGTGTACCACTTCATTCTTATATTGTACTCATGCTCTCATTTTTCACAATATATGGCTCAACAATTCGAGTTTTATAGTGTTTCATGGGTGCTTGATACATGTTTTTAATTTTATGTTGTTGCAATGTTTGTTTATTTGAATTATCACTTAAATTCCTATTTAGGAACATTACATCTAACATAGAGTATTAAAATAAATTACCAGCTTCAATGTTCTGTTATTCCATAGTGTACAAAGCTCGCCTAATGTGTAACACCTCCCACCTCCTTAAATCATTTCGGGTTGTAGCAATGTTACTCATTTGAATTGATCTTTTGTTATGAATATGGCCCATGGGGTTACAACAACATAGTTTTCTTCATATATTTGAATCCTAAAACTAATTCCACCATTACGTTTAGCTCGTCGAGAGATTTTTAGCAATATAAATTTTCAGCTCTATCCAAGTCCCAGTAAATTTATGTCCCTTAGAAATTTAGCACATTAAAGAGGCCATGCCAATAAGAAGGATCTACATGGCACCCACATGATGCCACACCACCACCATGTGGGGTACACAGAGCAGCCACGCCATTCGGGATTTGGGTACTCAACATATTAATGCATTTTTGGTTTGGCCGAGAGCCGGTGGACAAAGGACAAGATCAACCCATCACCATCAAACCCATCATTGTCAAACCTATCATAAACATTCTTAACTCTTCCAAGTTCCGATAGACCAACAATCAAAATCCAAGTGGGGTCCACCTAGTACACTTCATGTCAAACCAGATCCCTTCAACCTCGATACCTCTCCACTTAAACTTACACAAAGGACTGGTAGCCCAATGACCTAACAACCCAGTGGATTCCATAAGGCTTATTTCATTTCAAGTTGGGTCTCTTAATCTTGGGTAACTTTATTTATGTGGCTTTGGCCAAAATGAAGACCACATGGCACACATCATCTCAACATCGAGGTCCCACCATTAGACTGGAGTATCTCCTCATGAACTCACATCACATGGCCAATGGCCGAAGGATGGTGTTGGCCCATTGGGTCGGGGGTTTCCATTGTCATAATCCACACTACTTATATATGTTGCAACCACCTACTCTATTTATCCATTGACTGATTGAAGCACTGTAACTTGGGCTTTTACAAAATAAAGGGCATCTGCCTGAACTCTAAAATCTATGAGTTTTATGATGCAAGGACCTAAGTTCCTGTTGTGGTATTCAACAACCCCCAATTTAGTAATAATAGTAGTTAATGTTACATTAACTAAATGGGGACCCTTTAAAAATTTTATTCAAAAAACAAAACTTAGCATTTAGTCATTTCTTTTATTTTTGAATAAAGCAAAAAATAACAATCAAGACCTTTTTGGGAACTACCAAAAACCCACTAAAGGAACTTTCTAAAAAACCTCCAAAATCAAGCAAAGTTTTCCATGGTCTAAATTATCATAAAATCCGACAAAACAGAAGTCCTTAAACTTTTTTAGGCTTAAGTCTCGCATCGCATAACACGGCCCATAAAGAGTTCTCTCCTAAATACAATATGCAAGGTTTGCTTGCGAGTTGTGAAATCGTAATGGCGCTTTGGCTTTTATCGCATTGCATTTTGGGTATTCAAGCAAACACTTTGCACTTACCATAAGCCAATATTGCGATATGCTATTTGCGCCCAGACCCACACCATAGAGTATTAAAAGAAAATATTTCGAGTCCATCAAGTCCATTTCCTAAGATGAGCCTAGTATGTAACCATACATGAAACAACTAATGGACAACTTGCATCTCGAATCTCACTAACACACAACAGGAGGTAAGAATGCTAAATGGCACACGTTGCAAGATTGTGATTTGCAATATTGCTTCGCAAATCACACAATCGCTATCATCGCAGTATGATGGCTCGCTACCCTAAAAACTTTCATCCTGTTTTTTGACACAAACATTTATGAGCAATAAAGACAAGGGATAATGAATCATTAGTGGGCATTAGTGGGAAATAACTACATTTATGTGTGAAAACCCATTTATCTTGATACGATATCTTGTTACATGTGTTCAAATAATGCTTCTTTCACCACCTTTACAAGCTATCTGCATTATTTCATTTTTACGTTCATCTTTGAGTGTCTGATAGCTTTTGTTCTTCATTTCAGGAAAAACCCGCAGAGCAGAGCATTGAGAAGAATGGGGAAGAAATGCAAGGTTTTAGCCTCTGAGAAGACAGAGATGACTCCCCTGTTCACAGACACCACATGCAGTAGAGAGGGAGGAACCTCTACATGGGAGACTATGTATGACATATTGGAGGAGGAACAGCCAAGGAGTATGGAAACAAATGTTACAGTTGACAGCTGAGATTCCTCAAACGCTTCCATGCTAGAGATGGCTTGCTCGTTTTTGAATCGCATAGCTTCTCGGGTGAAGATAATCCCTTATACCAATATGGTAAAATGGGTTATCGATGAAGAAAATATTTTAGACAGACAATTCAGGACGAGAAGCCAAGGGGCCATCAAATCTTTTACCATGGACAATCTACAGCTTATGTACCGCCGACCAGAGCCACAAGTCATCTACAATAGGAAATTTGTAGAAAAGTTTGTTAAAGAGAACAGCGACCCAGTGGATTTCACCCATGCCTGGTCGAATAATGAAGAGAAGATCAAGAAAGACAAAAATGGTATGTACACTACTGCATCTATTTGTCCCCCTTATAGTTTTGTTGTGGCTATGTTATGTCGACTGTTTGGTAGACCTGATAGTACCAAGTTCTCCCCGGATTGGTTGCCATTAATAGAAGCAGTCGTTAATGCAACTATCATGAATTGGGCCCAAATCTTGTCAGATAATTTAGCAAAAACAATTATCGAGTATAGAAGGAGAAGAAGCATTGCTTCAAGGGTTTACCCTCCATTTTTTATGAGCGCCTATGTTATGGACGCTATTTGTTTTAGTTCAAATTTCCCCATCATGGGATGGAAATGGACTATTTAGAATCCACTTCCCATTCATGTGTACCACAAGGTCATGTGGGAATCCAATTTTCAACCACATTTTTTCAAGATTTTCCATGGAGTTATGCTCCCTATTTACAAGTGGCTATATAATCGAGATGCCCCCAGATTTTCCCAAGAAGCTAAAGTTGACATCCTCCCAGTGGCCAGATGGTTCGGGGAGGAGAAATTTACATATATCAGAGTTTTTGGCAGCATCACCTCCCCCCACATCCTCCCATACTATGTTCCAGATAAATTGATGGCTAGGGAGATAGCCTATCAGACATGTAGTGAGGGAGGAATGAGCCATACATTGAAAGAGTCAAAGAAGGCCATTTGGCCTGCATTCCCTATACAGTGCGGAGCATTTTCACTACACAACCTAGGACACGCATAAAAGAAACGGAGAACATGCTATCTCTGCACTTACCCAAATTCCCTGGACGGCAGTATGACCCGTTTGGAACAGTCAAGAATTTCATCACCATGGTGAAAATAAAAGTATTCACCAATGAGGAGGATGATTTTGATGATACATTTTTGTAGAAAAACACCTTTTCAGAGGTGAAACACATGGCCCAATTTACACAGAAGATAGTTGAACAAGCTTTAGCTAGCAATCAGGTTGAAATCCCTACTACCTCTACACAACTAATAAAACCCACAGTAATTGATTTAGAGGAAGAGTGGGATAATTTTAATAAAATTCTTAATATAGAGGAACAGGTTCCAGAGCTACATATGCTACAACACAAGGCAACTCTGGAAATTACAGTGGAAGAAACTACAAATGAGCCAAAAGTAGAGCATACCCCTGTTACCCCCACCCCTGAGATAATTTTTAAAATTGAAGAAATACCCCCTCTGGATGTATTCTATAGCCCACAGCATAAGTCCGTGGTGAAAAGGAAAATAAAGAAAAGAAAATTAGACTCTATAGCTATTACCACCCCCAAAAACGAACAAATGGATGTTCTATGGAAGGACTCACCAGTTGATCCATCTGCCAACTTAACTAGACTCTCGCAGTTAGCAGCCGCTTATGCTACAATGACCATAGACAAAGAAACAGAAGTCCAAAAATTTCTTATATAAAAGGAAAATAAAATAACATCGCTCGAGCAACAGTTACAGCAAGTTAAATCCGACCAGCGGGTAGAGATACAGTTGGCCAATTTTTAATAGGAATTTGAAAAGATGCAAATATAACATCGAATCAGCTTAGCCGAGAAGGAAGCACAGGTGTAGGCGATAACTGATCTTCATAAAGGCGATCCAAAAATTGATCAATTTATCACCGAATCACTCGCACTTAATTCCCAGTTGACACATCAGAAAGAATTAGTGTGCCAGAAGATTTCACACTCGAAATATTATTGCAAAATAAGTGATAAACTGATAAGTCAAGTCGTAGAAATGCGACTTGAATATGATGAGATCTTTAAAAAGGTCTCTGATCACATCGCCTAGCAAAATATAGAGGAGTGGAGAAAAGCCGACCTACCCAAACTAGAAAAATCACATAAGGAAATTATGTTTGCGGGTTGGGATTCTCGGCTAAAAGAAGCAGAAAAGGAAACAACGAACGTGGCGACAGCAGGAAACATTATCGTAGAAAATATAAATGAGAATTTTCATGGTGCCAATCTAGTAGCAGAGTCCATTCCAGGGTTCCTTCCAGATGCAAAATAGCTCGAAACAACAATAGAGATAGGCAGTGGAAGACAAATCGGAAGTGATAAAGAAAACGACCAGGCTAGACTCGGAGGCATATTGGAAACATTTGGTCAAGCCTCACAACCAATGGATGACCCTGCGATGCCTAACCACCTCTACTGAGAAAATGGCTCCAGCACTAACTGATGTCGTACTCGATGGACAATTGAAAGCTTAAGTTGGTCGGCCTATATAGCTGAAGTTTATGGTGGATATCTATGATCTGAAGGATCGAATGCAGCATATTTAGTCACCTTGTTTACTTTAATTTTGATATTATTTTTGCATAAATTGAGGCAGGTCATTTAAACCTCCTCAACTATTTGTGTAATAATCTATTTTTAGCTTCACTCCTTGAATCAGTCTAAAAAAGCAGGTATGCTCCTTAAAATAGATCTCTGTAAAGCCTTTGATAGCTTAAGCTGGAATTATATTCAAAAGATGCTAAATGCCTTTAGTTTTCCCCCCCATGGGTTAGATGGGTCATGAGTCTCTTATCATCCACCTTCTTCTCCATTTTGATTAATGGCATCCCTTCCTCCCCTTTCCATCCCTCCAGAGGAATACAACAGGGAGATCCCCTATCCCCTTTTCTATTCGTCATCATGGTGGAAGGTCTTGGTAGAAGCATCAAAGAAGCTCTTCACTCCCAGTAATTAAGAGGCCTCTCCTCTCCCAACTCCCCTACTTTTACCCACCAACAATTCAGTCCAGGAAGCTCTTAAATTAAAATCCCTACTGACTGGTTTTTCGGCTACCTCTGGAGCGAACATAAACAAGGCTAAATCCAAAATCTTCTTTTTTCATACTCCTACTGTAACCCAAGCTTCTATTGCTCGTATCCTTGGTTTTCTGATAGCTGCACTCTCGTCCAAATATCTGGGAGATCCCATGACTTATACTGCCCTGAAAAACTCATCATGGCATTTTCTCTTAGAAAAATTGGAAGCTCATCTCTCTTCTTGGACTCACAGATCCCTCAATATGGCCAGTCGCTTAGTCTTAATAAAAGCTATTTTACAATCTATACCGCTGTATCTCTTTTCTGTCTTGGCAGCACCAAAATGGGTCCTCAAAGAAATCAAACAACTCCAAAGATCCTTTCTGTGGGGCAACTCAGGACAGAATCACAAATGGGCTCTGGTAAAATGGGACACAGTTTGTCTTCCAAAGAACTCAGGAGGCACAGGGCTTCACGATCCCTATCATAGCAATTTTGTCATGGGATCACGCATCTGGTGGAATTGGCTCATGGCACTGCACACTCTCTGGGCTACCCTATGGACTGCAAAATATGCCAACAACAGACCTGTAGAGGATCTAATTCAACACACTGATGTGGGCCCAGGATCCCTAATCTGGAATGCACCCAAGCAACACAAGAATTTAATCCAGCAGCATAGCTTCTGGGAAGTTAGGGACGACACCATTGCAAGGTTCTGGGAAGATTCTTAGTAGCAGAAACCCAAGCTAAAGGATTTGATCAAACCCCACCAAATACCTAATTGGGAAATGCAAAGGCTTGATAAGATCAATCAATATTGGAGACCTACCATAACCCAGGGATACAGGCAATGGCTAAGCTTAGATCACATCATCTGGCACGGCATGGAGTCCGAACAGCAGATCCTGGGAACGGAACTCTCCAATAGGAAAATATGATATTCAGATAAGAAGGATGTGCTCAGATGGAGCTATGAGGTAAGAGGAACTTTCACCACGCATGAGGCTTATAACATAATCATAAAATATCATGCAATCAAATATCCTCTCTGGAACAAAATTTGGGCCCCCAATATTTGGCCGAAAGTGTCCACATTCCTTTGGTTTCTTTGTCAAAACAAAATCCTCACTTGGGACAATCTTTGGAAGAGAAACTTCCACGAACATTCCATTTGTCCCAATTGCAAACATGAGGAAGAAACCACTTTGCACCTCATGAATTCATGCTCATTAGCTCACAGGCTCTGGGAAAAAGTGAGTTTTCGATGCCAAAAGGACAGCAGAATCAAAGAAGACATACCCACCACTGTACACAATTGGGCACAGAATCCATATAAGAGCAAGTTACTAAAATCCTTATGGAAACTCATCCCAGGCCTTCTCATGTGGACAATATGGAAAGAGAGGAATAGACGTATCTTCAAGGATCAATCCTCACCTTTGGAAATCCTCTGGAACACTGTTTGCCAAAATCTTAGGGAAACCCTACTACTTCAAACTTGGCGAGACAAAGACTTTCCCTCCCTTCCACAGGAACAGAATATCTGGGTCAATTGGAATCTACAATGGAACCAAGAGATGATAATCCCTATTAAACCTGCAGCAAAGAGCAAAATACCAGACAAATGGTTTCCTCCACCCCAACATGTGATCCAACTGAACTTTGATGGAGCCTCGAAAGGCAATCTAGGCAAAGCAGGGTTTGGTGGAATTTTCAGAGATCATAAGGGTGACCCCCTTCTAACCTTCACAGGTTCAAATGGATGGGACACAAATAACTCAACAGAACTAGAAGGGTTATGGCAAGGGCTCCTCCTAGCTCAAACTCATGGTTTCTTCCCACTCATGATTAAAGGTGATTCTCAAATCCTAATAAATATGGTGAATAAGATTCTGCAAGGGACTCCTTCAAACAAAGTGGGAAACAGCTGGAGATTAGCAGAAAGACTGGAACTCATTGAAATTTCGCTCACGACTCACAGAGTAGTAAATTTCAAGCATATTCGTTGGGAGGGTAATAGAGTGGCTGACCTTCTAGCTAATATAGGAGTGGAGAGTGGAACTACTCTTTGTGCAGACCCGTTAACTATTGTCGCCACAGAGGCCCAGCTAAAGGATTACAATGAATTAGTGAAGATTGAGAAGGCACATGAAGAAGGAGCGCACCCAGATGCAGGTGAAATTCAATGCAATTAATGAATAACAGATCGTAAGGCGGCGAGAGGACTGGCCACTTGGCTCTCAGCGCTTCACCCCACACCAGTCTGAGTCGAATTCATGACAGACTGCAAGCAGCATTTAATGAATTCTTGGGTCGAGAAATGGCTATCATTTGCCCAGACATGGACTCCCCTCATCTTATTGTGTCTCCTTCTCCCCTGCTCCATTGTAATTTCCCGCCCCAAGCTACTGAACCCTGCTCCTGCATAGTCACTGGGCGTCGATGTTGGTTAGTAAGCTATGTTGATTTTGGTAATGGACATCACCATTCCCATTCTAGGTTCTGCTAGTTAATCTCCACCCAACCAGTCCTTGTTCCTCTGCTTAATTCCTCTTCCATCTCTCCCACTGAACATTTGGTCAGGAATTCTATCATGGTTCGTCATCGCATGAGGAGCCGCAGGGGGGGACTCGGGGAGGTAGTGCCAGCCCTCAGGTGACGCCGAATCTTGAGCCTGTCGCCTCCTCTCCTCCCCCTGAGCTTCCTCACCCCCATAGTGTTGTTTTTGAAAGGTATCCCAATACTCACAGTGGTCGGGGTCGTGCTCTGTCTCCAAGTGATGGTTGCAGAGAGTTCGCGATTCACACTGCCAATTTCCCTTTGCCCCCTCACCCTGCTCCCCACTCGACCCAATTCAGATTTCGCAGTAGCCTGAACAGACTGGTAATTACTGCTACAAACACCATCCTTTTCACTGAAGAGAATGAGCTGCAAGCTACCCAGGAGGGAAGTTATGAAATGTGGCAAGAGGAGGCTCACAGATGTAGGAATGGCTGTGAGATTGGAAAGAATCTGCTAGACGAGGAAAAGGATGCTTTGAATGGCCAGACCATGGGTGGCGGTTAGCATGCTGAGGGTAGTATTTCTGGCGCCAAGCGCTCCCTATGAGGAAGAGGGACTGAAGGGTTAGCTCCGCATGGGACGGCTAGCACCTATGGTGGCATCAAACCTACATGTAGGCCACACGGCGGGGCATCGGAGGAGGAGGATGATTGGGAGCAGTATGTGGGTCTGATTGAAGAGGAACCCATCCCAGACGAGTTAAAATGATGATGCGTGGATGCCAGGTGTCGCTAGCTGAGGTCTCATTTACTGAATGGTCTTTTTTTGATATGTTTTCTCTACTGGAAATTGTCTAGAGTCATTTTTGTCCCAGTGAGACTTCTCTCGTTTTGTTTTTCCTGGTCTTAAAGACTGATATCCCATATTTGGGCATTTTTTCCTCTACAGACTGATTTCCCCAATGCTAGGGTAGTCAAGGCATTCTCTGATAAACTATGTTCAACACTGATGAGGCCTGAACCTCATTGTACATTTTTTGTTACATATTAATAGATTAACTTAACTTAGAAAAAAAAAACTATTTTTAGCATTATATTTTTAGTATTTAAACCCCTCTCATGCATTTAGAGAGAGTTCTAGAAATTTTATCAGAAACATTCTTCAAAACATGCACTTTTGTCCCTTTGAGGAAGTTCTGGTGCAATTAATGAAAGAGGATTTATTTTCTACTTGATTTAACATCTTCTACTGAAATTTCACTTTTGTACTCTTAGATGATGTTGGGTGACTTGAAAGTAGATCAATATTCCTGGAGCATATGAGTAGAATGTATTATAAATGGTACTTTTATCTCTTAATTCTTTTTACTTATGGGTCAATCAATAACTTATCTTCAAGTTGTTTATGTATGAAAGTTTGAATTGTTAATTGCCATTATTGCACTTTTGTATAATGGTGATCTATAGTTTATGCTGAGTACATGAATAATTTTTATGTGATATATCTCTCACAATCGTTTTGGCTAACTTTTTATACGAAATGATTATTGTTAAATGGATTCACTTCTCATCGAAATTGAATAATATTTATTATCAATTTCTTTCAAACATTATTGTAGATTGCATATATCATGTTACTCCCAAGATAGTTATAGTTATATAATGTTTTAGATTAGGATAAACCGCACATGATTCTTAGTTTAAATTAGATTAGTTTTAGGATAAGCATTATTCCAAATCTTAAACATCACCCCATTTGCACAATCATAAAAATAGATTGGAAAACTGGTCCCATCATCCCCAGTCGGAGCCACTACTCCAAACAGAAAAGGAGCAGTCAACCAAAATTCAAACCCGGTGGTTATCACCCCATTGTTGAGGCAACAATTTTCGAGCCTTTAACATTTTTGGTGCTGGAAGGAGGGCTTGACTGTGAATGGAAAGTAAATCTAAATCTCCAAGCCATTCTAAGAGTAAAACTCCCTCACCATCACCTCCAACTTCTCATTCTCATTCTAAATCTCCTAATCCCAAGCGAGAAGTTGCAAAGAAAAATACACAGCCCACTGCTGAAATCCTAAACAAGCCAGACAGTTCTTCTTCCGAACCCCCTGAAGTACAATCTTTGATTCATAAATTGCAAGGGATTTCAATATCTCAAGAAGAATCTGAGTTATCCCAAGGCAGTGTCACTTCTCAATTTACCCCATCTCAATGACTAACTAGAGCACAGAGTGAAAAACTTGGAATCCCACCATTTGAATTCCCTCTACCAAGTCGTAAGAAAGCTAAGAAAACACCATCAGAATCTCACAGCAAGGTTCTTTCATCATCTACGTCCATTCCATCTATAACATCACAAGGTCACACATCCACCTCCCAACTCCAGATCGTGATTCACACAGGTACAGGAGCTACACCTTCCTCTACCCAATCACCTTCAACCACTGCTACACCCTCTTCTGCTCACATCCCAACAATGGCACAGAATCCTCCCAGGCCATGGACCAACCCAGGAGCTGTTAGAATGGCTGGACCTTTATCCCAATTGCCAGCACATCCAGAGAAATGGTTACCTAAATTCAATCCTGATAATGGCCTGCTAGCTAAAGAACATATAAATAATTTCATGTTGTCCATTAATTTGAATGGAGTAGCAGAAGAAGACGCAGTTGTAAGATTATTCCCATATACTCTACAAGGAGCAACATGATCATGGTACTTTTCGTTACCATCACAATCTATTAGTAGCTGGGATGCTTTTCAAGAGCAATTTTTAACTAAATTTGGAGATGATAGATCTACAGCAACTCTGATCAATGATCTCTCCAATTTGAAAGCTGAACCTAAAGAACCCATTAAGGACTTCAACTCTCGCTTCAATAAGTTATTAAATAAGATACCTACGGCATCCAAGCCTAGCGATGAGGTCCAAAATGAATGGTACATTTCTGCTCTACCTTCAAACACAACCATCTTTGTTGATAGAGCTACCAAACCAACGTTAGCAGAAAATATGAAAGAGGCAATAGCTGTGGAAAAATGCATTCTAGCCGTAGAAAAGAAAAACGCATTAGAAGAAAGAAAATATAAGAAAGTAACTTTTAGAGATGATTCCAGGAAGAAACCACCAAAGGATCCTTTTGATCTAGAAGGATTACAGAAAGTCCTCAAGACCATGTCTAACGAAATGGTTGACATAAAAAAACAAGTAGCAAAAACTTCCTCCAAAAAAACTTTTAGACCATTTAAAATGAATTCCCCAACTGATCCTAAACCTCTGAATGCTATATCAAATGCTGAATAAGATGGAGATGAGGAAGAGGTTTCAAATGAAGAACAAATGGACGATGAAGAAGTAGCAGAATTACAAGGGATTTGGGATTTTATCCTTCCCAAAGAGGAAAATCAAGAAGCAATGCATGTTGCTACTAGAAGAAAAATCAGCTTGACCCTGTTAGGCCCCTATACTACTAGTGTAACCCCTTATTGTTATTAGTACAACCCACTTATTATATTGATGTACCCATGTAGTGCCCATATTGTTACTATTGTGCCCCATAGAAGCCCTCTATTGTTATTATTGTGCCCTTACATTATTATTGTTATGTCGGTTCTGATTATGTTGTGACCCCTTAGACTCCTATATATAGAAAGGAGGTATTTTCATTTGTATCATCCAAGAATTGTTCATTTATGTAATGTAAAGGAGGTTTCCCCCTCGAAGAGGTTGAATTCTAAGGTGTTGATCTATCTTTTCTATATTTTTGTGAGTTGGTTTCATAACATTTGGTATCAAAGCTTTGGATTCTAGGGTTTCGCTGCTCCAAACAGGTCATCGTGGAATTTTCACTATAACTTTTTTCTGCGATGTTTCAGAAGCTAAAACAAAAACCCATTTGAGAAGAAATCACGTTTAATCTCGAATCCAAATTTCAGGGCTTTTTGCGCTATATTTGCGGAGATATGATCTGAGGAAGTTAGTCTTTTTGAATACTCCTGAATTAAAATCCGAATAGGTGACCTGGGGAAAATCATCATAACTTTCTCTCTGAGCATCATATTGAAATTTCATAAAACGTTATAGAAAGAGGACGGGCCGTAGTTTCTTTTGTGTATTTTTCAGATCCAAAGGTCGAAACAGTGACTTGTGGCACATTGTACAAGTTTGCTCTACTGAACTAGTCTATAATCAGGTCATCTTGGGAGATTGTGCATAACTCTTCTTTGGAGAATCCAATTTGGATCAGATTGGTGGCATTGGAAAGAGGACATAGAGGGCTACTATAGGGCACAATTTCATAACTTAAAGATCTGAAAGTACAGAGTTACAGTTGTTTCAAGGTCGAGCTCCTAAAATCAAGAAAAAGCAAGATGAAGAAGTTTGATGGCAAGGATCCGGTAAATTGGATACTTCAGATGGAGCAATATTTTGATCTACATGGTGTACCATTGTTACAAAAGGTATGTATTGCATCTTCATATTTAGAACCAGATCAATTTTTATGGTATGAAGGGCTTTGTTCTCGTAAACAACTTGTTACATGGTCAATTTTCACGGAGGAAATGATAGCACATTATGAGGATACAAAGAGCAACACCACAACAATTGGAAAGAGTAAAAGGGCTTTGTGACATAGTGGAAAGAAAAATTATGGAAAGCATGAAGCATACCCCTCACAACTATAAAGATGGAAGTGTTGTTTCTCCTAGCCTTCCACAACCTACAAGGGTTACACCACAACAATTGGAAGAAAAAAGAGAAAAAGGGCTTTGTTACAATTGTGATAGAAAATGCACTAAAGGTCATAAGTGTGCTGAGAAGAAATTGTTTTACATAGAATATGAAGAGGAGGAAGAAAAGGATCAAGAAACATCAAAACAAGAAGATGTACACTAGGACCCCACCCCAGAGAAAGAAGAAATGAATCAAACCATATCTTGTAAAGCATTGGCAAGAATTACCACTCCTCAAAGTCTCAAGATAGAAGGACATATCAAGAAAAAAAAAGGTGCAAGAAGTGAAAGATCACATCAAGAAAGAAGAAATTAATCCAACCATATCTTGTAATTCATTGGTCGAAATTAGCACTCCTCAAACTATCAAGATAGAAGGACATATCAAGAAGAAAAATGTTCAAGAAATGAAAGATTACATCGAGCATCAAGAAATGAATTTGACCATATTTTGTATAGGATTGGAAGAAATTACCACTCGTCAAACTCTAGAGATACAAGGACATATCAAGAAGAAAAAGGTTCAAGCAGTGAAAGATCACATCGAGCATCAACAACAAGTTCTCCAACTTTTAAAGGATAATGCCACTTCGGTGCAAAATCAAACGAAACAACAGGTGGATCAACATCGTAGTGAAAAATGTTTTGATGTTGGTGATTGGGTATTTTTACTGCTACATCTCCAGCAAGCTATTTATGAGAAGGAAATGTTGGCAATACTACATGCACTTAAAAAAATGGCAACCTTACCGAATGGGAAGACTCTTCAAGGATGAGGATGTGGAAGCATTGTTTTGTGCTATTTCTATTATCCAACCAGATTGGATAAATGAAGCAAGGGATGAATGGAAGAAGGACGAAGAATTATGGCCACTTATTCAAAAGTTGCAAAAGATCCCAATTCAAACAATATTGCCAGAAATTGAAGAGGAAGGAAAAATCATATTGGAACCTGGAGCAGTCACAGAAACAAGAACCCGACAGCTACGAAATCGATCAATTTCATAATATCTCATCAAGTGGAAGAACTTACCCGCTGAAGATTCCACATGGGAGGACAAGAATTTTATACAGAAGCATAAAGAACTACTCAAGCGTTGAGGACAACGCTTTTTGAAGGAGAGGAGCATGTTAGGCCCCTATACTACTAGTGTAACCCCTTATTGTTATTAGTAAAACCCACTTATTATATTGATGTACCCATGTAGTGCCCATATTGTTACTATTGTGCCCCATAGAAGCCCACTATTGTTATTATTGTGCCCTTACATTATTATTTTTATGTCGGTTCTGATTATGTTGTGACCCCTTAGACTCCTATATATAGAAAGGAGGTCTTTTCATTTGTATCATCCAAGAATTATTCATTTCTGTAATGTAAAGGAGGTTGCCCCCTCGAAGAGGTTGAATTCTAAGGTGTTGATCTATCTTTTCTATCTTTTTGTGAGTTGGTTTCATAATAGACCCACCTCAATCAAATTCAAAATAGAAAAATTCAATGCCACCTCCCAGAGGTAAAGTTGTAGGAAAGAGATATTCACCGAAATCCACTCAAACAAACCCTACCCAATTGGATTCTTCACCTTCATCTAAAACTCTGATAGTTTCTGACGAAATGGAATACAATATTATTGATGATATGAAGAAAACTAGGGAAAACATCACCTTTCATGAGCTTATTAAATTAAAACATCAGTAGAAGATACTTCTAAAAGAACTCAAAGCAGTACCCACTACACTGCTTCTTGCTGCAGTAATATCACAGACTGCTCAAGAAATGGGAAGACCCCCTAGCACTTCTTCAAGAAAAATTGATCCAACTGACATCGCTCTAATAGGCGGAAGATCTAAATCCCATACTCCACCATTTCTCCTTACTTTTGAAGTCTTTAATAAGAACTTACACAACTATTTAGTTGATTCTGGTGCTTCATCTAACATTTTTCCTAGAACAGTCTACACTAAGTTAAATGTTCAGCCTCAGAAATCTGCAGTGTGAATAGTACAATTAGATCAATCTCAAGTCGAAGTTGTTGGGGAACTTAATCAAGTAACCATTAGACTTTCATCAAACCCAAAATTTTGTCAAATCATTGATATACTTGTAGCTGATATTCCTAAATTCTATGGCTTAATCCTTAGTAGGGACTGGTCAGAAAAACTTCATGGTTACTTCGCAACTAACTGGTCTCACATGTGGCTTCCCTATAACGGCAAGCCAAATCAAATAAGGGTTGACTGAGAGAAACATCAAAAGTATATAGTAACAGAGTTGGAAGGATAAAATGAGCATATAGCAACAATATAATTGGAAACTATTATGTTGAGTCATTCTTAGGGAATTTCAATGCTTGTACTTCACCTTTCTTAGAAAACTCTGTTGTATCTCAAATCAAAAATTATTCCCAAACAAACACTTCTAAATGTGTGAATTTTGTAGATAAACCTGTAAATAAATATTTATTTTGGAAATTATTTTTTGATGGATCTCAATCCAATGATGGAGCAGGGGCAAGATGCATATTAGTTAGCCCAAAGGAATAAAATACTATGTTAGCATGCAGACTCGAATTTGATTGTAAAAAAAACACTGATGAATATGAAGCATTGGTTCAAGGTTTGTACGAAGCAATTGGTCTTAATATCAAATACCTCCAAGTGTTTGGACATACTGAAATTTTCAATAAGCAAGTAAGAAATACTATACACTATTTTTCGGGACATTTGAAACACTATCAATCATTAGTCCAAGACCTGACCTCACATTTTACAACGTTTAATATTTCCCCTATTCCAAGACTCCAAAATGCTAGTGTCGATCTCCTAGCTAATGTGGCTTCCAAGTTTATTCCACCAGAAGATTACAACCCAGATCGATTTTCCATTGAATTAATTTTTAGGCCTTCTATTCCTGATAATATCACCAACTGGAGGGTCTTTAATAACGATCTGAATATCATAAGCTTTCTTACTTCAGAAGGCTCTTATGATGACCAGATAGTTGATGAAGATCGGCATGATGACCAACTGAAACAAGAAACCTCCAACAATGCTATACCAAAATCCGTAGTTAATTTGGAAGATTTATATGACCTCAAATATAGATTTAAACGATCTACTAATTCAAAACTTCAGAGTTCAACTCTGAGGTATGAATTGATCAATCTTGGAACTAACATAGAACCATAAAACATTAATCTAGGTCTCAGACTTACATCAGAGGAGAAATTAGCTTTTATATGTTTATTGAAAGAATATAAGAATGTCTTTGCTTGGAATTATGATGATCTTAAAACCTATGACACTTCTATTATTAAACATACTATTCCCTTGACTTCTAATGAAAAACCTGTTCAGCAGAAATTGAGGAAAATTCATCCTAATTTGGAAAGCTAGATTAAGTCTGAGTTAAATAAACTGCTGAAAGCCAAGATTATTTTTCCTGTCAGGCATTCCAGGTGGGTCTCCAATCTCGTCCCAGTCAGAAAGAAGAACGGTGATATTCGGATTTGTATAGACTTTTGCAATCTCAAAAAAGCTTGCCAGAAGGACAATTTTCCATTGCTTCCTATGGAACAGATATTGCAATCTGTTGCAAACTCAAAACTAATGTCCTTTCTAGATGGCTTCTCAGGTTACAATCAAGTCTTAGTCCATCAAGATGGTCAGCTGAAAACTACATTCAAAACGAAATGGGGCACTTATGCCTATCAAAAGATGCCATTTGGACTAATGAATGTTGGTGCCACTTTCCAAAGAGCCATGGACATTGCCTTCAAAAGTTTAGTAAACAAGTCAGTGGAAATCTACTTAGATGATATAACTATATATTCTAGAAAACGTAGTAATCATCTAAGAGATCTTAAACAAATATTTGAACGTTGTCAAAGGTATGGAATTTCTCTTAACCCCAAGAAGTCTTTTTTCATGTTAAGTGAAGGAAAGCTCCTTGGATTTATTGTGTCCAAAACAGGAATTCATATTGACCTAGACAAAATTAGAGAAATTTCTGAAATACCTTTACCCCGTAACAAGAAATCAATGCAATCTTTCCTTGGTCAAATAAATTTTGTCAAAATATTTGTCCTTGACTTCTCAAGAATTTTATTACCCCTTCAAGCCATGATAAAGAAAAATTCTCTATTTAAATGGGGTCATTTGGAACATGAAGCTTTTAGCTTGATAAAACAAGCAATCATAAATGCCCCATATTTAGCAACACCGAATTTTTCCAATCATTTCATTTTGTACACTTTCACTTCCGAGAAATCATACGTAGCCATATTGACACAAGTAAATCAAGAAAAAGTTGAAGCCCCGATCTCTTTCTTTAGCTCAAATTTACAAGGAGCTGAATTGAACTACTCAGATGTTGAAAAACAAGCTTACGCTATTTTCAAATCAATAAAACACTTCAGACCTTTTCTTCTCAAAACCCACACCAAGGTGATAGTACCATTCCCAGCAGTAAGAAATCTTCTAATACAAAGGGATGTGGGTGAAAAGAGAGCAAATTGGGTTACAACTCTGCAAGAATATGACATTGAAATCAAACCAGCAAACATTGTAAAAGGTCAAGGTTTTTGCAGGATGTTGGCAGGAGCATCAAATATATCAAAATTACAGCATTCAGGTGACGAGGTACAAGTCTATGAGGTAAGCCTTAATGACACTGAATCAAGATATGTTGATATTATATTCTACTTAAAAAATGGATATGCCCCTCCACATTTGAATTACACAAAGAAAAGAGCCTTGAGACTAAAAGCTAAACAATATCAAATTGTCAATGATGTGCTATTTAGAATGAATTATGATTATGTTTTTCTTAGATGTCTTGAAAAATCTGAAGCAGAGAAAGTATTGTAGGAACTTCACGATGGACCAGTTGGCGGGCACTTTGGAGGAGATGCTACAGCGCATAAAATCCTGCATGTTGGCTATTACTAGCCAACTCTATTCAAAGATGCACACAGTTATGTAAGGAAATGTAAGATTTGTCAGATAGCTGCCAAAAGATAGAAGAAACCAGCATTACCGTTACAGCCAGTCAACATTGATCAACCATTCGAACAGTGGGGATTGGACATAATAGGTGAGATCATTCCTCATTCTTCTAAGCAGCATAAATATATCCTTACAGCCACCGATTATTTCACCAAATGGGTAGAAGAAATTCCACTCAAGGTAGCCAACTTCGATAACATTATTGAATTTATAGATCAATTTATCATCACTAGGTTTGGCTTACCTTCTGCCTTAATGTTTGATAATGCATCTTATTTTTCGAGCAATGCTATGACAGAGTTTGCTCTTAAAAGAGGATTTAAACTTAAATATTCTGCTAATTATTATCCGCAAGGAAATGGGTTAGACGAATCCACAAATAAGAACCTTATCAGGATTATTAAACGAATTGTTGATCAAAGTAAAAAGAACTGGCATAAATATTTAGTGTTTGCTCTATGGGCAGATCGAATAACTCAGAAAACCTCCATTGGCACTTCTCCTTTTAATCTAGTTTATGGGAAATAAGTTGTCTTACCAACAAACGTAGTTATTCCCTCATTTGCCTTAGTTCAATTCATTGAAGAAACCCCTTCCTCATCTATGCAGTTTAGACAATTAGAAATTCTTAAGCTTGAAGAGGAAAGGGAAAAAACCAGGACCACACATGCACATCATCAGCAGTTAGTCAAATCCTCCTTTGATTCAAATTCTGTATCTTCAAAAAATTTCCAACTCAGAGACTTAGTATTAAAATGGGATAAATCCCATGAAGAGAAAGGCAAGCATACCAAGTTCCAATGAATGTGGCTTGGCCCATTCTAGATTGTCAAGTTAATAGGCCCATCAACTTTTCTGTTACAAGATTTAGCAAGTAAGAGAGAATCTCTACCTGTTAATGGGCAGGTCCTAAAGAAATACTTTCCATAGAAGATGATCTCTTCTGTTCACTGTATATTATAGTCTTTAGTTAATTTTCTTTTGAAAAAATAATACAAGTTGAAAACATTTACTTTTGGTTTTACAAAGAATAAGTTTCTCTTCTTAATTTTGACTTTTCGCTTGTATAAGTAAAGATTTTTATGAAAGTAATCTTCACATATGAAATGTATAGTTAAGTTTGATTGCTTTTAAATTGACTGTCTTCCTCCTTAAATTATCTGATTTTGATGAAACTTAACTTTGAAAGAGAAACTACTCCTTTATATCAGTCTAGAAAAGTATCTATACAAAGCAGTCTCTCTCCAGGAAGGCATCTCTAAAAAACTCTACAACTGTCGTCTAGAACCTCTTAAGGGGCCAATGATCCTCCCCACTTAGTTAGTTTTCATTTTTAGAGTGTAATTCTAAAATATACCTAAACTTAAGGGATAAGAGGTCTCATCAAGAGCTGGCTTACCATGATCATAAGATTATAACTAAACTGACATTACCAAAACTGCATACCAAAAGAGGGTAATGGCTTATGATTATAATTAATAAAAAGACAAGGGGTCTCGCCATGAGCCAACTTGTTCAGTTAAGTTACGAATCAAGCGAATGGCATTGTCAATATTGGTCACCAAACCAAGACATTGTCCTTTAGGAAATACATATGAAAAGTTGAAGCAACAAATGAATTACTCGAGGAAATAAAGAAAGAAATAAGTATACTTATGAACTTATATTTAAAATTTCATTCTGATTTAAGTGGAATATTGGGTCGTTGTTGGTTAAAAGGTAACCCTGTCGAGGCTATGAACGCCTACTGGTAGCAGAGGCTCTACCTACGACAACAGAGTAAACCAAAAACCAATCTGGGGAGAGACTCATGGCTTTATCTTTAAAAAACCAAGTAAAGATTGATGTAGACAATGTTACTTTTTATAAGAAAAGAATAGTCAAAAGAATGGTAGTTAGGCAGATGATTGTTTTATTACAAAAGAAATAATTCTTACCTTATATTCCATATAATCTGTTTTATTTTCAAAACTATCTTTATTTTGGAAGTTTTAGAAATTTCAAAAACCTCTCAAAGATAACTGGTTCTTCCAAGTGAATCGCCAATTGTTGTGGTATTCAACAACACCCCCATTTAGTAATAATAGTAGTTAATGTTACATTAACTAAATGGGGACCCTTTAAAATTTTTATTCAAAAAACAAAACTTAGCATTTAGTCATTTCTTTTATTTTTTTGAATAAATCAAAAAATAACAATCAAGACCTTTTTGGGAACTACTAAAAACCCACTAAAGGAACTTTCTAAAAAACATCCAAAATCAATCAAAGTGTTCCATAGTCTAAACTATCATAAAATCCGACAAAAACGGAAGTCCTTAAACTTTTTTAGGCTTAAGTCTCGCATCGCATAACACGACCCATAAATAGTTCTCTCTTATATACAATATAGCAAGGTTTTCCAGTTGCGAAATTGCGATGGCGCTTTGGCTTTTATCGCATCGCATTTTGGGTATTCAAGAAAACACTTTGCACTTACCATAAATTGATATTGCGATATGCGATTTGCACCTGGACCCACATCGTAGAGTATTAAAATCAAATATTTCGAGTCTGTCAAGTCCATTGCCTAAGATGAGCCTAGTAAGTAACCATACGTGAAACAACTAATGGACAACTCACATCTCGCATCTCGCAGACACACAGTAAGAGGTAAGAATGCTAAAAGGCACACCTTGCGATATTGTGATCTGCGATATTGCTTCGCAAATTGCACAATCGCTATCATCGCAGTATAATGGCTCGCTACCCTAAAATTTTCATCCCATTTTTCGACACAAACATTTATGAGCAATAAAGCTAAGGGATAACGAATCATTAGTGGGCATTAGTGGGAAATAACTGCATTTATGTGTGAAAAGCCATTTAGCTTGATACGATATCTTGTTACGTGCATTCAAATAATGCTTCTTTTACCACCTTTACAAGCTATCTACATTATTTCATTTTTACGTTCATCTTTGAGTGTCTAATAGCTTTTGTTCTTCATTTCAAGAAAAACCTACAGAGTAGAGCATTGAGAAGAATGGGGAAGAAAGGCAAGGTTGTAGCCTCTAAGAAGGCAAGGTGACTCCCCTCTTCACAGACACCACATGCAGCAGAAAGGGAGGAACCTCTACATGGGAGACTATGTACAACATATTGGAGGAGGAACAACTGAGGATTATGGAAACAAATGTTACAGTTGACGGCCGAGATTCCTCATATGCTTCCATGTTAGAGATGGCTTGCTCATTTTTGCATTGCATAGCTACTCAGGCGAAGATAATCCCTTATACCGATGTGGTAAAATGGGTTATTGATGAAGCTGATATTTCAGACAGACAATTCAGGACGAGAAGCCAAGGGGCTATCGGATCTTTTACCCCGGACAATTTACAGCTTATGTACCACCTACCAGAGCCACAAGTCATCTACAACAAGAAATTCATAGAAAAGTTTGTTAAAGAGAATAGCGACCCAGCAGATTGCACCTATGCATGGTCGAATAATGAAGAGAAGATCAAGAAAGACAAAAATGGTATGTACACTATTGCATCTATTTTTCCCCCTTATAGTTTTCCTGTAGCTATGTTATGTTGATTGTTTGGTAGAACTGGTAGTACCAAGTTCTCCCCGGATTGGTTGTCGTTAATAGAAGCTGTCGTTAATGCAACTATCATGAATTGGGCCCAAGTCTTTTCAGATAATTTAGAAAAAACAATTATTAAGTATAGAAGGGGAAGAAGCATTGCTTCGAGGGTTTACCCTCCATTTTTTATGAGCGCCTATGTTAGACACTATTTGTTTTAGTTCAAAGTTCCCCATCATGGGATGGAAATGGACTGTTCAAAATCCACCTCCCATTCACATGTACCACAAGGTCATGTGGGAATTCAATTTTCAACCACATTTTTTCAAGATTTGCCATGGAGTTATGCTCCCTATTTACAAGCGGCTCTATAATCGAGACGCCCCCAGATTTTCCCAAGAAGCTGAAGTTGACATCCTCCCAATGGCCAGATGGTTCAGGGAGGATACATTTACATATATTAGAGTTTTTGGCACCATCACCTCCCCCCATATCCTCCCATACTATGTTCTAGATAAATTGATGGCTAGGGAGATAACCTATCAGACATGTAGTGAGGGAGAAGCCATACATTGAAAGAGTCAAAGAAGGCCATTTGGCCTGCATTCCCTATCCAGTGCGAAGCATTTGCACTACACAACCTGGGACACGCATTAAAAGAAACAGAGAACATGTTATCTCTGCAATTACCCGAATTCCCTGGACGACAGTATGACCTGTTTTGAACAGTCAAGAATTTCACCACCATGGTGAAAATAAAAGTATTCACCAATGAAGAGAATGCTTTTGATGTCAGTATATTTTTGCAGAAAAAACATCTTTTCAGAGGTGAAACACATGGCCCAATCTACACAGAAGATAGCTGAACAAGCTTCAGCTAGCAAGCAGGTTGAAATCCCTACTACCTCTGCACAACTAATAAAACCCACAGTAATTGATTTAGAGGAAGAGTGGGATAATTTTAATAAAATTCTTAATATAGAGGAACAGGTGCCAGAGCTACAAACGCTACAACACAAGACAGCTCTGGAAATTACAGTGGAAGAAACTGCAAATGAACCAAAAGTAGAGCATACCCCTGTTACCCCCACCTCCGAGATAATTCTGAAAATTGAAGAAATACCCCCTCTGGATGTATTTTATAGCCCACAGCATAAGTTCGTGGTGAAAAGGAAAATAAAGAAAATAAAATTAGACTCTATAGCTATTACTACCCCCGAAAAAGAACTAATGGATGTTTTATGGAAGGACTCGCTAGTTGATCCATCTGCCAACTTAATTAGACTCTCGTAGTTTGTAGGCGCTTATGCTATAGCAACCATAGACAAAGCAACAAAAGTCCAAATTTTGCTTAGAGAAAAGGAAAATTAAATAACATCGCTCGAGAAACAATTACAACAAGTTAAATACGACCAACAGGTAGAGATACAGTTGGCCCATCTTCATCAGGAATTTGAAAAGATGCAAATATAACATCAAATCAGCTTAGCCGAGAAGGAAGCACAAGTGCAGACGATAATTGATCTTCATAAAGATGATCCAAAAATTGATCAATTTATCACTGAAGCACTCGCACTTAATTCCCAATTGACACATCAGAAATAATTACTGTGCTAGAAGATTTCACACTGGAAATCTTATTGTGAAACAAGTGATAAACTGACAAGTCAAGTCATAGAAATGCGACTTGAATATGATGAGATATTTAAAAAGGTCTCTGATCACATCACCTGGAAAAATACAGAGGAGGGGAGAAAAGCCGACCTTCCCAAACTAGAAGAATCACATAAGGAAATTTTGTTTGCAAGCTGGGATTCTCGGCTAAAAGAAGCAGAAAAGGCAACAGCAGATGTGGTGGCAACAACAAACATTATCATAGAAAATATAAATGAGAATTTTCATGGTGCCAATCTAGTAGCAGAGTCCATTCCAGGGTTCCTTCCAAATGCAAAATAGCTCGAACAACAATGGAAACAGGCAGCGGAAGACAAAGCAGAAGTGATAAGGCAAACAACCAGGCTAGACTAGGAGGCATATTGGCAACATTTGGTCAAGCCTCACAGCCAATGGATGACCCTACGATGCCTAACCACCTCTATTGAGAAAATGGTGCCAACACTAACTGATGTCGTATTCGATGGACAGTTGAAAGCTGAAGTCGGTCGGCCTACACAGTTGAAGCCTATGGTGGATATCTGCGATCTGAAGGATCGAATGCAACATAGTTAGTCACCCTGTTTACTTTAATTTTGATTTTATTTTTGCATAAATTAAGGCAGGTCGTTTAAATCTCCTCAACTTTTTTTTTAATAATATAATTTTAGCATTATAGTTTTAGTATTTAAACCTGTCTCATGCATTTAGAGAGAGGTCCAGAAATTTTATCAGAAACATTCTTCAGAACATGCACTTTTGTCCCTTTGAGGAAGTTCTAGTGGAATTAATGGAACATGATTTATTTTCTACTTGATTTAACATCTTCTACTGAAATTGCACTTATGTACTCTTAGATGATGTTGGGTGACTTGAAAGTAGATCAATATCGCTGGAGCATATGAGTAGAACGTATTATAAATGGTACTTTTATCTCTTAATTCTCTTTACTTATGGGTCAAGCAATAATTTATCTTCAAGTTGTGTATGTTTGAAAGTTTGAATTGTTGATTGCCATTATTGCACTTTTGTATGATGATGATCTATAGTTTATGCTAAGTACATGAATGATTTTTATGTGATATATCTCTCACAATTGTTTCGGCTAACTTTTTATACGAAACGATTATTGTTAAATGGATTCACTTCTCATCGCAATTGAATAATATTTATTATCAATTTATTTCAGACATTATTGTAGATCGCATATATCACGTTACTCTCAGGATAGTTATAGTTAGATAATGTTTTAGATTAGGATAAACTGCACATGATTATTAGTTTAAATTAGATTAGTTTTAGGATAAGCATTATTCCAAATCTCAAACATCACCCCATTTGCACAATCATAAAAATAGATTGGGAAACTGGTCCCATCATCCCCAGTCAGAGCCACTACTCCAAACGGAAAAGGAGTTGTCAACCAAGGTCCGGATCGGGTGGTTATCCCCCATTGTTGAGGCAAGGATTTTCGAGCCTTCAACAGTTCCTAAACCCCAAAATTATGTGCAATGACCAGTAATAGGAATAGGTGCCCATAACACAAAATATATCAGTTTATGAAACAAGAAGGGGGAAGGCCCCGAACACCAAATTTATATGTTTTTTCAATGTTGCACAAAGAAAAATGTTACCAGTCGGTCCAACCTTACTAACCTCCAACACATTAGTTAAACTTATTTAGAGAACTATGATTATCGTTTAACCAAGCATAAGCATACATATTTTGATATCAATCATGAACAAAACGTTGAGCAGCACGGTCCAAAAACTCATTAGCAAAATCATAAGCATACATGATATGATATGAGTCTACTTAGTGTTAGCATACTAAGGTGGTTTATCATTTGTACCTATAGCAATCACAAGGGTGGTCTACCAGTTGTTTCTTATCAAAAATCACCATAGTGACCCAATCTTTCCTCTGAGCTCATTCACGGGGATTCACCCAAGGTTCATATGGAGTATTGATCAGTCTCAAGAGTTGGAATTCAATTGTCCATGTGGTTTATCAGTTATCTTTTCATAGCAAGCACCACAAGGGTCTAATGTTCATTTTCTAGGTGGTTTATTAACTACTTAGAAAGCACCATAGTGACCTAGAATTCCTGGCCCATGTGGTTTTCAAGCTATACAACAAGCACCACATTGATTCAATCAACCACTAAGCCTCCCATTGACCACATGAACTTAGACAACATAGTCCAGTGGCCTCAAAAAATTCATAGGAATTTCACCAAATTTCATATGAGTTTATCTCTTACATAGGGCTCTGCATAATAACTCAGACATCACTTTGTCTTATGTTGCTAATTCCCTACCATGTTCATGCACTCTAGCGATCAACATCATGATCAGAAGATTATTCAACCAAGAACCAACACCAAAACTATCTAATGCTAGAGCAAGAGAGAGAATGTGTTCTCCTTAGATGTGTGATCCTCTCCTCTTCCCAACATCCCCTTTGTGAGTTTGAGAGGCCAACCTATCTCCTCAAGTATCTAGGGAAATGGGAATTGTCCTTCTCCACTGCCTCCAAACACATCTCATAATTTTCCTATTCACGAGTAACTGGCCTCTAATCAAATCACATAATTAACTATCCATAACTTACCTCTATTAGGTTTTCCAATAAATGACTCATTAACTTCAATTATTATGTGTAGGGTTTGTTTCATTGAATTTAAAGAAACAATCTTCCTCAGATATTTGGATCTAAAAGTTTGTCCACTCCTTTAGTCGGTAATGAAATTTAAATGTTTTAAATACACAATGTATCAACCATACATGGCTTCTGTGCCCACGCTGGCATTACAGTCATGTATTTAAATTAGAAAAATAGGGCTAAATGGGGGACTTTTACAAACCCCACCCTGTTAGAGGAACATCGTCCTAGATATTTTATAAACCAACAACAAAAAATGAGATTTATAATTAACATCTCTTACATCAGCCTATGCATTAAACAAAAATGGGTAGATCTTTGTCCTTTGGTCTTAAAATTCCCAAGTAGCTTCATCAAGTCCAAAGTTCTTCCATTGCACGTTAACCTCATCTATTACTCAATTCCAGAGTGTGGTTTATCTCTGATCCAGGATGCACAATGATTTTGGTTGCAATTTCCCTAAAATTCCGCCTATATCACATATCAATCAACCACATGATTAGTTTCATGTATATACCTTTTAATCAAAGAAATATGAAATACATCATGTGCTTTCACTGTAGGTGGTAAGGCCAATCTATAGGTTACTAGTCCCACTCTTTCCAAAATATGAAATGGTCCACAAAATTTGGGTGTTGATTTAGCAAATGACCCCACCACTTTCAATGAGCTCTTCATTTTTCCAATGTGAAGATATGCATGCTCTCCCACTTTGAATTCTTTGTGAATTCTCTACTTGTCCGCATAATTATTTTGTCTATCCTGGGATGATTTTGACATTTTTCTAATATTATTCACTTCTCACTCCATTTCTCTCAGCATGTCCAGTCTAAGTACCACCATGTTCACTAGGTCATCCCAGCTAATGGGAGTATTGCATTTTCTACCATGCAGTGCCTTAAAAGAATTGATCTTCAGCGAATTTTTGTACCTATTGTTGTATGTAAACTCAACTAATGGTAGGAATTATTTACCATTGTGGCTAATGCATGGCATATGTCCTTAGCATGTCTTGTAGGATTATGTGTATCTTTTTAGTTTGACCATTTTTCTGAGGATGATAGGTTGTGCTAAAAGCTAGCTAAGTCCCAAAGCCTACAAATAATTATTTCCAAAAATTTGAGTTGAACTTGAAATCCTGATCTAAAATGATCGTCTTCAACATGCCATGTAATCTAGATATTTCTTTGATATAAATATGAGCTACGTTAACACCCTTGTGGGTAGAATTAATAGTTATAAAGTGAGTTGCCTTGCTTAATTTGCTCATTACTGTCATAAGGGAATCATGTTGTTTGGATGTCTTCGGTAATCCTGTGATGCAGTCCATGGATATTACTTTCCACTTCCACTTAGGGATTGGAATTGGTTGTAGTTGGATGTATACATTCTACTTTAACGTGTCGGCATTCTAGGCATCTAGAAATATATTCAGTTATTTCCTTCTCCATTCCTAGCCACTAATACAATTTCTTTATGGTTTTTATCATTTTATGGTTACTAGGATGACCTTAATAAGGCCTTCTATGTAACTCATCCATTATGAGTTTCTTCAAGTCAGTCACACGAGGTAGATACCATTTGTATTTGAATAGCAACATACCATCATCAATTAGCTTGTATTTTTTGCTTTTTATTCCCTCTAGTTCCTACTGTAAGCTTCCTTCAAATATTGTAAATTCTCATCATGTAGCAATACCTCTTTAATCCTTTCTTTGGTGTCAGTTTCACAAGTGATCATGGCTACCAAGTGAGCTACCTGAGACTTATACTAAGTGCATTTTCTATCTACATTTCCTTCCCCTTAATATGCTTGATTTCAAAATCAAATTCACTACTAAAATTCAACCATGTAGTTTGTCTAGCATTTAACTTAGTCTATCAAACAAGTATGTCACCCCTCCATGATCAAGCATCAACATAAGCCTTCTCTAAATAAAGTAGTGCCTCCACATCTTCAATGCATGCACAATTGTTGCTAGCTCCAATTCATGAGTGACATAGTTCCTCTCATGCTCATTTAGCTTCCTTGATTTGTAGTAGATCATATATCCATCTTGCATTAGGACTCCACTGAGCCTTTCCTTGCAAGCATATGTGAAAACTAGGAAATCCTTCTCAAGGTATACTATTCTCAGAACAGGTGCATCTATGAGAAAGTTCTTAAGTTGCTAAAATCTAGCTACACACTCTAATGTCCATTGAAATTTGACTCCTTTCTTCTGTAAAGCTATCATTGGATATCCAATATTTGAAAAACCTTATAAATTTATCCAATTAAAGAGGCCACATCAGAAATAGGGATCTACGTGGCACCTAGGTGGCCCCTCTTAGCCCATGTGGTGCCACACCACCACCATGTTTGGTCCATAAGGCTCCCGTGTCATTGCAAATCAAGGTGCTCGACATATTAATATGTTTGTGGTTTGACTGAGGGTCGATGGTTAATGGTTGAAGGTAAATATCAACCCATTAGCATCAATCCCATCATCATCAAGCCTATCATACATCTGCTTAATTCTTACAAGCCCCGATGGCCAATGGTTGACATCCTAGCAGGGTCCACCTAGTACACATCATGCCAGGTCAGATCCTTTCAACATCAATACCTCTCTACTTAAACTTTACAAAAGGACCGAGAGTCCAATGGCTCAATGGCCCAAGGGGTCCACAAGGATTATTCCATGTCAATTCAAGTCTCTCACTATCAGGTAACTTCATTTATGAGCCCTTTTACGAGCCCAATGACTGAAGTGGGTACCACATGGCACACATCATCTCAGCATCAGGGTCACACCATCGAAGTGGAGTATCTCCTTATGCACTCACATCACATGGTTGATTGATGATGGTTGAAGGCCCATGTCAGTCCATCAACATCAAACCCATTGTATCAAGTGGTTCTATTGTAAGACTATGCATTAATTATATGGTGCAACCACCTACTCTACCAGTTTGGTGACCGATGGAAGCGTTAGAACTTGGATTTTTTCCAAAAAAAGGGTGGCTTCCCGAACCCAAAAATATCTGAGTTTAATAGCTCAAGTGCTTAGGGTCCTAAACCTTAAAAATCTATGTAATGAACAGTAACAATACTAGGTGCCCATAACACCAAATGTATTGGTTCCTTAAACAAAAAAGGATAAGGCCCCAAACACCAAATTTATACAATTTTTCAATGTTTCACAAAGAGAAATGTTACCTACCAATCCAACCTTACTGGCCTCCTAAAAATTGGTTAAACGTATTCAAAGAACTATGATTATCATTCAACTAAGTATAATCATAGAGATTATGATATCAATCATGAACAAAACATTGAGTAGTACATACCATACACTCATTAGCAAAATCATAGGCATACATGATATCATACCAGTCATAAGAATAACATTGAATATATGAAAATGTAATATACTTATATATGTTGTTTTAAATTGGCTAGAAACTAAAGAAGGGACTTCCACTCTCCACCCAACCATAGGCTAGCTACACAACAAATTTATTGTAGTTGACCACCCCCGATTTGGATCCAATGTCTAAGGAGAAGGCATGGTTTAACACTCAGAGTATAGAGTCCACTATCTAGATGGTTTATCAATTACCATCTAATAGAAAGCACCAAGGTGGTTTATCATTTGTACCTACAATAAGAACCACGATGACCCAGTCATTTGGTTTATCATTTGTTTCCTAGAAATAATTACCATAGTGATCCACTCTTTCCTTTGAGTTCCTTCATAGAGATTCACCAAAGGTTCATATGGGGTGTTACTCAATGTCAGGGGTTGTAATTTATCTAGATGTTTTATCAGTCATTTTTTCATAGCAAGTGCCATAGGGTTCTGATGTCCATTCTCTAGGTGGTTTATTAGCTACCTAGAAAGCACCACATTGACCCAAAATTCCTTGTCTAGGTGGTTTATTAGCTACCCAGAAAGTGCCATAGTGACCCAAAATTCCTTTTCTAAGTGGTTTATCATCTATACAGCAAGAATCGCAGTGATTCAATCACCCATTGAGCCTCCCACTGACAACATAGTCTAGTGGCCTCACACAATTTATAGGGATTTCACTAAAGTTTACAGAGGTTTAGCTCTTGCACAAGGCTTTGCATAACAACTCGGACATCACTCTTTCTTCTGCCTCCAGTGCCCAACCATGTGCCCACACTCTAGTGATCAATAGCATGCTCAGAAGACCATTCCACCAAGAATGGAAACACCAAAACTATCCAACACCAGAGCAAGAGAGAGAACTCATTATCTTCAGCTATGAACTCCTTCCCTCTTCCTAGTTTCCCCTTCATGATTTTGAGAGGTCGCTTTGTCTCCTTGATCTGCTAGGGGAATGGGCATCATCCTCCTCCACCACCTCCAATCCCATTTCATAATTTGCATGTTCGTGAGTATCTTTCCTCTAATCACATCACATAATTAACTATCAACAAGTTGATTATGGCAGTTCTTCCAATGAATGGATCATTAACTAAGCGATTATGTGCATGCCTAGTTTCATGGTCTTTCAAGAAACAAGCTTCCTCAGACATTGGGATATTAAATCTCATCCCCTCTTTCATTTGGTAATGAAATTTAAATGTTTCAAATAAATAATGTATCAACCAGTTGTGGCTCTTGTGCCCATGATGGCATTACAATCATGTTTTTAAATTATAAAAACAATGCTAAATGGGGGATTGTTACATGATGCAACTCTCAAGCTCACCATGGTTCCTTCATATTCTCTCCAAAGTGCTTGCTAATTTTGATGGTTACTAGAGCCTCTAGAATCGTCTCGTACAGTAAAATATTCGAGATTTTCTGTTCAAATGAGATCTCTTACAACTTCTTCTTTATATCTATTTTTAAACCCCCTACAATTCTAGTGTTAGGTTAACCTTGACATGGTAAATGAGTCATTGTGTTAAGGTCAACAATGGTGGTTTCTACGCCCATGGTTTTGTGTCTATTAGTTTCTTAATGTGATGGAACCTTTAAATAGGCTTTGGATACTCCATTTCCATAAGGCCTCGAGGTGAACGGTGAAGGCTCACCTGGCCATTTTGGTCAAGTTTGGTCAAGTTTGGTCAAGTTTGGTCAAGGAAATTAATAGATCTATTAATGTTGGTTTTTCCTAATTTGGGTTTTCTAGTGGAATATAATGTTGTTGTTGATTTGCTTCCGGATCCATCACATTATATTTTCACCTACTAATGGGGTTCATCATCAGGATGAGAATGTTGAAAAAGTAAGATCAAGCCCAACAGTAATAAATAGGGAAAGAAAAGGGGGGAAGGTGGAACAAAATGGATGCATAAATAATCATAACTTGTGGAAAAAATTTAATTAATGGTAGTTTTCTTTTATTATTAATATTAGTATTGATATATACTAATATTATAGATTATAATAATGCTAATATTATTAATTATTATTAATATTAATGGATGTATATATCAGTATCAATAATGTATTATTTATCACGCCAAGAGGCCTCTCCAGCCCAGTATGGGAGAGATGTTGTAATGTAATGTTTAACATTTTGACTAAGTCAAATTATATAAAATAAAAATAAAAATAACTCTATAAAAATAAAATAAAAATAAAAATAAAAATGGCTCGTGGTATTAAGAACCCATGGTATTGTCCCATAGTATTCATGTGGAATATAGCCTATTTAAAGGGGTAAATTAATCCATTCTAGATCCATCTTAACTCCCGATCTACCAAGCACCACAAGGGATCAAATCTCTTGATATGAAAACATCTTTTAGAGTGAAAAGAGAGTTTATCCCTCTCGACCCTTGGTACATTCAGAGTTAAGATGGATCTAGGTGGGTATTAATATTAATAATTGTGTCGAGAGGCGCTCTCCAGCCCAGTATGGTAGAGATGTTGTAATGTAATTTTTAACATCTTGACTAAGTCAAATTAAATAAAAATTAAATTAAATTAAATTTAAAAAAAAAAGGTTAATGTAATGTCATGTAAAAATACTCACATGGATCAATGTCTCCATGTGAGTTCTCATCATTTTCCAGCCCAAAAAGTTGGAGTTCTCAACACTCTAGCTATCTGGGCCTTATGGATTTCTGACATTAATCACCTTGAAGATGAGAAATCCCATCTTCTGAAGGTTTTTGAGAATAATGGCTATAGCAAGCATCAAGGTCTTAAAGCTTTTCAAAGAGCCTGTAAGGGACCTAGGATTAAAAATACTTTTGATGGTCATGTTTCCTTGGTTAAACTTACCTTTATCCATGGGACCACCGATAACATTGCTCACATTCTTAAAAAGCACAAGGTATTAGTGACCTTTAACCCCCTTAGTACCATCAAGATCTCCCTTAGGCCTATTAAGGACCTAGTTGACCCTAGAGACAATAAAGGGTTTATTCAAACCTGTGCTCTTGTGGGATCCGCTACATTGGGGAAACTGGTCATTCCATTAAGCTTAGGATTTAGGAGCATCTTGCAGACATTTGACACAGGTTTTCCCGCTCCTCACTTATTGTTGAGCATGCAGAGAAAACCATGAACCATGACTACATTGAGTAATCCCATATCATCGCTAGAATAAATCACTTCCATCATAGGAAGTTGCGTGAAGCCATTGAAATTGAGAACCATGAGATGAATCTCAACACGGATGATAGTTCGAAATTGAGTGAGGGTTAGGTTCCTACCTTTCTTCTTGATTTATCATCATCATCTTATATATATATATATATATATATATATATATAGAGAGAGAGAGAGAGAGAGAGAGAGAGAGAAAGAGAGAGAGATTAAGCCTTCTCAATTCCGGTCTTATTTTAATAATTTTCTAATTTCTTTACCTTTTTTACTTATCTAGGTCTTTGTGATGCTTCCCTTTTAGTTTTTATTTATATTTTGTTATTATGGTTTGTTAATAGAAATACGGGATTTAGTTTCCTTTTCTTTATTTTTCTTTTTTTTGTTCCTTTCCTGACCGTTATATATATGTTTTTTCCTCTTTCTTTGATTTTTATTTTAATAATACTATCTATAATCATTTTTTATTAATATATTCATTTATCTAGAAACTACTTTCAATTCTTATAACTTTAATTAAAAAAAATTAGTTTATTTTCCAACAGCTATTTCTGGTAAAAGATGCATCTTCGTTATTTATACCTAATGATAGATCTGAATTTTCATCCTTGTCCTAAGGATGAACCACAATAGATGGTTCGAAACATTGAATCAAATCCGACGATGTGATTAATCCAAAATACATTATCAATAACAATATGGATCACAGAAGTCTGAAATCAATAATTATATCCCTATACGGAAGGGAAATGCTTGATAAAGTTCAATTGTTTGAACGATCCCGTTTGTAGGTTTGCAAGAGAAAAAATGATCTGGTGTTTCTAAAGTGTTGCAGAGATGCATCTATCATCCTAGTATTTTCCTGTATTAACCATTCTCTTAACAAATCTAAAAACAAGAATTTATTTTTAAGGACTGTTACACAACATTTTTTCATTGTCCCTGTACTCCCCGCTCCTCGATTCCAGAGGACCTCTACAGTGACCCTCATATGTTTCTCTGCCATGAAGAACATGTCCCTACATCCCTCTTCATCTGCTAAAGATTTCCCTCTTACATCATTTCCCAAGAATATTCCTTCAAACTCAGTTTTCAAGACCAGCGCTAGTGCTCAGTTCATTTCCTGTGCCGATTTGCAGAGTTTAAAACTAGGCCTAGCGCCAAATGGCGCAAGTGAGCCATTCATCACCCATGTCGACCCTCTTTTGGCAAGCTTTTAAAAATGTATTCGAAGTTTCTATGTCTATAAGCTTCGTGAACGAAAGTCTGGTAAATGGTTGAGCAAGATAGAGCTGAGAGAGTCTGTTTGGGCTCCTTTCCCCTATTAAAATGGAACAAACCAAAAGGGATAAGGCCTCTCCCACCATAAGAGGATCCATTTCCCCTCTATCAAAGCTATATAAACTCCTCATTTTACAACCTCAACTAGCTAATGAAAGGGCTAGAATTATCTGCAAATCTTGATAGCCATCTTGAGAACCTTAGCCTTCTAGCTTGTGTGTGAAGGGAGAATTAGCTTATAGTGTTTGGTTTGGAGTAAAAGGAAAGAGGCCTTGAACTTCCATTGTTTTGAGGGTGAATCATGAGATGCTTATAGTGGTGCTGGAACCCAGACATGCCAAAGGGAACCTGCAACGTCAAGGCTCTGGTTGTATTTCTCTTTGAAGTTTATATTAATACAACTAATGGTTTATTTCCTATATCGTGTGTAATATTACATTTGATAGCTTAAAACTCCTTGACCTTTTAAGTAGATTGAATTCGATTTTATGCTATCACGTTTGTTGTTGTTTCTTGCATGTTTGTTTCAGGTATTTGAACGAAAGGAATGAAAGGAAGCTGGAGCAAGGAAGCAAGATCACCATCAAGTGGATTAGCGTTATAAGAGGTAGGCCCTCTTATTCGATTCTAATCTAAGGAAATTTACATTAGATTGTCTTGTTTGCGGCTAGACCCACTCTCTTGGGCTAGAGGGATCGTCTCTATCCGTAGAGAGGATACTCCTACTCCACAAATTGGCAACTTCACTGGGGATCCATCCCTCTCTTGGGATTGTTTGCATTTCATGATTTGTGTTGAATTTTGTTGTATCACTCTTTCTTTTTAGTTTTATGTGCTTTACATTGTTTGCTACCTAGATACTTTAATTTAGAGTGATAGGTCTGGTTTTGATTTCTGAAAATTTTTATTTTTTCTTTGAATCCCTTGATCGGCACTGTTTATTTTCTCACAGTCGTGCCGACCAATGCGATTTACCCTTTAACAATCACAACGTACCCCCTTGTGGCGCTTGTTGTCAATTAGACAATCGCGTTGATTCCTATATGTTAAAATCATGGTTTCTTCGTAATCATTTCCAGTGTGTCTTTTCCTCATAAGTTTTGTTCCTTGGCTTGTTTGCATGTATTCTCCCTCGCTAGAAAGCTTCGTTAGCTTGATTTGTTTGCTTGATTGGTTTGAGTTTTCCTTACTTGATTTTTTGAGTTTTTGGATGGTTTGTGTCCCTAGGGCATCTAGGTCATTGTCCATTCAACCGTTTGTTTGCTCATCAAGTCAAGTTGTTGATTCATTTCCCCATGAATTTCATGTTTTAGTCCTTGTATTGCTTTGTTTTCAATTGAACAGGTGAAAAAGTTTCATTTGCTCTTCTCTCGATTGAACATATCTTTTTGAGCATAGATTACATTGCTCGTTTTGTTTCGAATGAGTCTTTGCATGCTTGGTTTGAGAGGAGTTCTTCTTATCTTCCTTGGTATATGATTGATGTTGGTTGTTTGAAATTTTTTCATTGAAATTTTTATGTGAAAGATTCATTTTATCATTCCATAAAAAATACATCATTCTAGTTTGTTAAATTGATATGTTGCATTAAGTAGCATCATTGAAAGTTATAATTGCATCATCATGAGCATTTGAAATGAAAGGGACTTATTTTACTATTGAAAGGACTAGTTGAAGTACATTTGACAGGAAGGATAGGAAGTGGAAAGATTTTTTATTATTTTGTTTTGAAAAGTGAAGTAGTGAAGAGTCATCTTGCATTCAGTAGATTGTTTGTTGCATTGATTGTTTTCTCTACTTTCAATTAGTGTAAACATTCATCGAATTGAAAGGGTTTTGTCTCATATCGATGCATATAGGATTTTTTCAAGTGACATCGATAGGGCTTGAAAACCGAGACTTAATTTCAAGATAAACCTTTAAAATGTATTCAATTAGCCTAAGGCACATTTGAAACTAAACGCTCATATTTAGAGGTCTAGGCTAGAGAAGTGTTTTGGCATCTTTAAACCTAGTAGTTGTCATTCACTTTGGCATTAGACACCGCTAGTACGGACTTGTGCTCCCCGTACCGTCGTGTATATAAAGGGAGACCCCACTAGGTTTGCAATCCTTTATCCCTAGGAAGATGAGTCTGCCGCCTTGTAAACGTGATAAACAAAACACAGCATTCGGGAAGATTTCCTACCCGTACTTCTTGGTTCACCAGGAGGTATTATGCAGTTCACAGTTACCTGGTAATCCTTTTGCCTAGATTATCTTAAGCAGTGATTTTGGTATTTTTTACTCTTTAAATTTAAAATATCATCAAGCACTTGTCCTTTCAAGCTCGTTCAAACTAAAAGTGACTAGAGTCATGTTTGCCTTTTTATCGACTCTTAAAACATGAAAAGGCATCAGTCTGTTTCAATGTCTTAAAAAAATTTGTCGCGATCACACCACATTCTTGATAGTCTTATTCTGGACCACATCGTGAGTATACCTTTAACATATTTTAAAGAAGCCCTGAAATTAATCTCTATTCTCTTATTGTTTGAGACAAAGTCATTGTGGCAGAACCATCAAGTTCACCTAGTTCTGATTCCACTCCTCCATCTGAAAGATCATCTAAGGAGCCTCTCCCTGAACTCCTGCAGTCACTCGAGGATCAAGGTGTTGAACTTGGAATTGTTCTGAGTCTTCAACCTTTGTCATCTCGTCCTCCTCCATCAGATACTGGGTCACATTAAGAATCTGGCTCGGAATCTCCAGATAATCCTATCTAGACTCCCGAGAGTCTGCCAACTCCTGAAGGTCAGCAGGGACTGGTTGTTACCCTCGAACCCTTTGTTCCATCCTGTTGTGATACCATCGTAGCATTCGTATAGTCTGTAATATCGACCTGGTGTTCCGTTCAAAATATCTCCTCAAACATCTTCGGTTGCTCGTCATTGTTTGTTTCCACCCATGGAATCAAAAGGCGAGATCCCAGTCTCCTCTCCAGGTCACTCGGAGGTTTTTGCTACACACACTCGTCACGTAGTTGATGAGTAGGGATATATGTTCCCTCCATAAGGTTTCCCTTATACGGGAAGCATTTCGACTAGCGTCTACCCTGAGTATAGTGAGTCTTTATTGCCACACGGTTATACCTCTCTAGCTCAATTGGTTTCGGGCACTCCTAGTGCCTCATCATTATATCACAACCCCATCTGGTCTTTAGGCATTATGCCTACCTCAAGTCCATTCGTTCATAACTTGACCTCTCAACCGATTGTGCAAACTGCAGTCACTTCATTTCTGGTGCAACCCACCATTTCAACTCCACTTGTTTCGTCGTTTCAACCAACTCTTCTGGTTCAACCGATAGTCTCAAGTCAAGTCTCAGTAAGTTCTTCTACCCCTCCAGTGAGTGGATAAACTGTGCCACCATGATGTCTGGCCCAACCAATGTGAGTGGCTCAAAAATTCACATGGTTGGAATGAATCAGCCCTCTTACGGTACTATTTTGAACCCTTCTGGTTCATCTGGGTCAAGTAATGTTCAATACCAGCAATTGAACCCTAATGGTCCATCTGGGTCAAGTAACGTACAGTACCAACAGCCATATGTGGCTTAGGTTCCGTTCCAACCTCCTTATGTTCCATATGCTTCATAAGCGATGGTAAATCCGCTTTACATCCCTCAAGTTGGGCCCTATGTTCAGCCTAGTCCATCCGATGTGCCTGGTGGATATGGCCAAATCCAATTTGGGAACTTTCAGTACCCTCAGGGTGTCACCCCAAAAACTGTCCAAGTACCCTTGCAACAGTCGCAGCAAACTTTGCAACCGCAGACGTCGTTTGTTCACCGGTATTCCCAACCTATGTCCTCACAAGGTCAACCTCTGTAGCTGTAGGGACAACCTTTACAGCAAAAAATTCAGCCTTTACAGCAACAAGGTCAACTTGGGCAATAGCAACCCTTGTATTCATATCAACGAGGTCAGCCTTTTCAAGGTCAAGGTCAAGTCCTACAGCAATAGGCTAAAAATCCTTATGTCCAAGGGCAACAGGTTCAAAATCCTTATGTCCAGGGGCAGTAGGTTCAAAATCCTTATGTCCAAGGGTAGTAGGTGAAAAATTTGTATGTCCAGGGTCAGCAGTTTCAAAATCCTTATGTCCAAGGTCAATAGGCTTAACAGCCTTTTAACCCATATGTTTCTAATCAGTGGCCTATGGTAGGACAATATCAAGGCTACCCGGGACAGAATCCTCCCTACGAGCAAGGTAACCTACAGTGTGGGGAAAATGAGATGCCATATGGACAAAATCCTCCACTGTGGGGAAAAATACTTACCAACAACGATGGGTTCCACAATCCGGGCCTACTCGGATGCCCCAAATGCCTTTTAATATGCAATTTTCGTTCTTGGCCACATTGGGACTCTCGATGTGTCAAGGCTTACCAATGATCTTATCCTTCATTCACCTTACTAGCCTCTAGTTCCAAGAAAATTCCAAGCGATTGCCAAAAATTTTAGGGAAAAGCGAAGGAGGATCCACAAGCCCACGTGATGACATATCACCTCTAGTGCTCCTCCAATTCATACGTCGATGATTCTATCCGTTTACAGCTTTTTCAAAGAACTCTCACAGGGGCTACCGTGAAATGGTACATCGAATTTCCTCGAGGTACCTATAGTGACTTCAACACTCTCGCTATGGCTTTCCTCACTCATTTCCAGCTTTCGGTTCACTATGAAACTAGAACCTATCTACTTACGTCTCTTAAGCAAGACACCACGACCCATATCTCTGATCACATCCATGACTGGAGACGTCGGCGTCGCCTGATCAAGTTTGAAATTGTTGATCAATTACTGACAGAATTGTTCACCAAATCATTCATCGGCCAAAATGCTAGGGACATAGCTATGGGTGGGTGTGTTATAGAGGAGTAAGCCATCGCTCGTGCCCAGTATTTGGACCTAGTCTACTCGTAATCTGGCACTTTATATGATATTTTACAAGATGCTCCAAGACCATCATCTAATCTGACAGCATCGAAGTCTCTGGCTACACCACTTGTTAATGGAGTGATTGGTTCTATGTCTCAGATCCCCGCAAAATCTTCTTCCAATCAGAAAGTAGTCTCGAACGCCGGTTTCAATGATCCCTCTCGAAATTCACTTGGTCTTGGTAAAACCTCTAAGGTTCACATTGTTCAGTCTACCATAGCAGAAAAATCCTCCAAGGGTAAAAAGAAGGTCAAATGCAAGGCCAAAGCCGATTCCCCAAACAAGGCCCTCCTAAGTCGTCTGTTGGCGATGCTTCTCAAAGAAAGCCCAAGTATCCATGCCTCATATGTGAGGAGGATCATTACACTAAAGATTGTCCCCGACAATATGAAGTTAGTCGCTTGCTCAAAGGGACCCTAGTTGTCTTGAAAGATCCCTTTCCATCCCAGTAGACCCGAATGGTAGACTAACCTTAGTCTTCCGCTTCCACAGATTCCCAAGTTTTCATGATGAATACGCCTATAAATGTGGCTACCAGATCAAAAGATTATCAAACACCTACTCTGATGGCAAGGAAAGAGAAAGAAGGTACCCCTTCCTCCTCTATCTCGTCTACCTCTGGTCCTCTCCATATAGAGCGACCTAATCCTGATTCCGCTATTCAACCACCCTCTCAGGGTGTGCTATGAAAGTCCTCATATAATCCAAATGCTCGAGTCGCTCAACATTATAACATTGTTGAGGATTTGGCTCAAGCACCATCAACTATGTCTGCTCTCGAGGTCCTTCAAAGTTGTCCTTCTCAGTGGAAAGTGTTGCTATCGGCTATTGGAGGTATTGATCCATCTGATTCCAATCTCATTTGCTTTGATCTGGAAAACCATGTTCCGCGCTTACCTCATCAAATTTCCTTTCTCATTCAGGTGATCATTAATGAGAAGACAATTCACAGGACCGTCATTGATGAAGGTGCTTCCACCTGCATCATGTTTGTCTCTTGTTGGAAGGAAATTGGTTCTCCTACCTTGAACCAATCACCTAACACGTTGGAAGCCTTTGATGGATGTGATTCTCGACCATTCGGTGTCCTTCCTAATCTTGCCATTACCTTGGAAGGCAAGACAGTCAATGTCGAGGTAGAAATTGTTGATGCAAATATTAACTATAATATTCTACTCGGGTAGAGTTGGACCCATGCTATGCATGTTGTAGCCTCCTCTTTGTTCTACGTGCTCTGATTTCCTCATCAAGGGAAGATCATCACGGTCGACTAGTTGTCTTTCTTTGCTTCTTCATCCTCGGATGGCAATGTTCCTTACGTGAAGCATACTAGTGCTCCATATGAGAGTGTGGGGGCTGAACTTTTCAAAAATCCTGCCTTAATGGGTATTTTTCCTCTCCCACCTTCACATGTTGCCTCAGTCAACATGATCTCGGTTAAGTCTGATCCTTGGGTCATTCCCTCTCCTGATCTTGTTGATACATGGGGTGATGTCATGTCGTTAAGCCCTGCCAAGATCAATTATGTGGAGATTGTTTCAGCTTCAACTTCGGTACCTACTGATCATACTGCTTTGAGTACGTCTCTTGATGCGTATTCTCAATCCCTGTGGCTTGGTTCTTCAGATTCTCCCGATCCCTTAACCGAGACTTTTCCTTCTGACGAAAGTATCATGGAAATTATGTCTCTGGAGGAAGCACCATGGAATGATACTCATCATTGTTCCTCATTCTTGCATATCCCGACAGTCATGTCTACTTGCCTTGAGAAGTTCTCTTCTCGTTTCCCAACCCAACCACTTCATACACCTATCATGACCCATGAATTTTGGTTAGAAGGGAACATGGGTAATATTACCCCAACACTGCCTATTGACATCTCAGTTTATCCTGATATTGTCAAGATCTTTCAACTAGGGGAACCTTTTTCTCATCATGATTTTAGGTTTTTCTTGCCTCTTCGAGTTTCTACCATTGGCCCATTATCACAATGGGGTTTCCATCTTATGACTCGTAACCCTCCCTCGCCCAGGGGGCATGGGGGCACAACCTTGTATGAGTTTTTCTCTATCACTTGGCCGAGTCGATGCTTACACGTCATGTCAATGGTAAAAATCCATTTTCCCTCCCTATTGATTGATTACCCGAGCCGAAAATGGACTCCCTCAAAAAGTACTATGCCTGAGTCATCTCGAATGGTTACTTTTGTACATAAGTGTGCTATTCATTTTTGTGCAGTTTATTTTGGTGTGTTTTTCAAGAAGCTTTCCTGCTTATTATGTCTTCACCTTCTTTGCAAATGTTTGTAACTCTTACATTGGTTTCACTGATGGTGCTTGTCGTAGTAGCCGGAATCTATCATCGTGGAATGGGCTATTTATGACCCTCATGGTGAGTTGATTGATCTTAAAGGTATTTGTTTGGGTCAAACAACTAATAACATTGTTGAATATAGCATGGTTATTGAACACTTGTCAGAATCCACTGCTCTTGACATTCGAGAAATGGTTGTTAACCTTGGTTCGCAACTTGTTGTTCTTCGGCTTAATGGGCAATATTCTTTCAGAAACCCTCAGATATTGAGAATGTATTTACATATTCATCTATTGGAAAGAAATTTTGATTATATCACATATCATCACATTCCTAGGCAAATGAATACATTAACAGATGCATTAACTAACTATGTGCTAGACAAACATTTATGCAATATCTAAAAAACAAAATGTTGTATCATAGTAAACAAGAAATGTGGAATATATATATATATATATATATATATATATATATATATATATATATATATATATATGTCAATAATGTTTGAGTGTCATACATCAAAACCCAAAAAATAATATATGTGTTCCAAGTACATCCATGGCTCACAGGCCTCAAAACTGTAAATGCTAAAACTATGGACTACTCGACATTGTGCTCATGATAGCACATTACTGCTCGTACTACGCGAGTCAGTAATCAGCGGATCTGATCTAACACTCCCACTATGTGCCGCTGATAACGGTGTGGAATGTCCTCCATCTGGGCATACTCTGGGATGCCTCTAGTCAAGTTATCGAGATTCCACGCAATCTCCTCCTCATTGTCGACTCCTTCCTGATAAGGAGCAATCTCAAATTGTCAAGCAATGCGTCTAGTGATTGGGGACATCCCGGTTGGTCACTCTAGTCCCACATCTGCAATTACAAAATCAAAGTGTCACGAATGCATATATTTCAAAAACAAAAAATTGTTTTACTCACCTCCATCATCAAAATCCTCCCCCTCTGGGAGTGGCATGTCAGGATCATCATGGAAGTTAGTCCCGCTATATGGCCAATCCTCCACAACAATCAGCTGACGCCTCAACCATGCAAAGAAAGCAGGCTTGTATGACATGTGTTGGCCCCCTCCAGTTCTGGGCATCAATTCACTCCATTAGACCATCTGTGGATCTCGTGGCATTGGGGGATTTACCTTTGCCAGCTAATAGTGGAATAGTGGGATCCGTTCCAAGAAGAAAGTCACCATAATGGAACCATATCCCAATAGCCTCAAGTTTCCTGCCTTGCATTTGGATAATTGGCGTTTCATGTTCACTTTCATGGCTTCCACCTAGTTGAAGACAGTGGGTGTTGTGCAGTCTATGGCATATTGGAACTTAGATTTGTTGGACTCATGTAACGCTTGAGCCCCATCTCCTTGTTAATGGTCAAGAGTAGCACCTTCAGTACAAGGTCGCATATAGTCATGATGTCAACCTTGCCTTTTATATTTCATAGCTTCCGGACAATGTTCTGCGAGGAGCGTGTTCACACTCGCCCCAATGGCCCTACCTCCATACAATTCGACTAGTTCCCCTCTATGGGACAGTCTGGTAATGAAGTAGATTTCTAAAGTCTCTAGCTCTAGCTCTTGATCACGGATCACAAATACCTCTCATCCAACGTCCCACAGACTGATCAAGTATTGTAGCAGGTCAGGTTGAGCCTAAATGCTCGGTGTGAGAAAGAATTTGAGGAGCCCATAGTTCCTCAGTGCATCCAGACAATTTGGATCTTCCAATGCCAATGAACCAATTCCTTTGTGCTCGCATTCTTTCCTTTCGATCACCATCTTTCTTTCTATGGTTTTTTTTCAAACACCATGCATTCAACCTAACATCAGTTTTTGCAAGAGAAATTTCAAATTCAAAGCAAAATAATTGGGTGGAAATTGAAAATTATTCATTCTCTGCGTCGGCACGACTATTTTGAAAACAAAAACACTGATGACATGAGTGCCCGAGTTATAAACCCTCGATTGGCACAATCCCATGCCTGGATCCTACGCCGACCAAAAGCGAAATTTTTTTGCAAAAAATTCCTTGAAAACTTGAAAAGACAGTTAAATGCATAAAAAAATAGGTATGAATGCAAAGCTTAGGGCCTCAACTCTTACCTGCAACAGACGATTCGTCGATCGGCCTCATGGATCTGCTACAATCTTCTCCTGAAGATTTAGAGCATAAGTGGGTAAAAATTGCTCCAAATGAAGTAAAAGAGGTAAATGGTAAAGAATGTTTTACTTTTTCCCGTTTTATAAAATTTTCATCATGTTTTAGGGTTTTACAAGCATTTTTTCACCATTTTATCTTAGAAATAGATAATATGTTTGCTTCTTGTGTAGTGACAGGTGATGGTTGTTGTTGGTGCTATGAAACTAGAGTCGTGTTTAAGCTCTTTTCCTGATTCATAAAAAACTGAAATGAAAATATTGCCGAGTACTTTTTCCTTTTTGACACGTTAAAGAAAACAAAAATGGGGAGTTCACTTTAAGCTCTTTTCCAACTATTAAAACATGAAAATATTATCGAATTCTTGTCATTTTGACCTCATAAAATGGTTCTGAAATATCATTTATCCAGTATACGTTTACCCCTTTTTCGGGTTGGGATAAACTATTTACGAAAAAGGTACTCCTTAGCTGACATGGTCAAGAGGTTCTCTTGAGTATTGCTTTCTACCTTTTCGAGCTCAAGATACAACTTTACAAAAAGGGACCTTTTGGAGTTTTCTTTTCTGTGTCTTTTTCAAACTCTCTAAACATGAAAAAGATACCGAGTTTTCCCTTTGCCGAACTCGTTAAACTTTAAATGACAACGGATTTGTCACCATGACGAACATGAGCTCCTCCTTCCTAGGACTCGTTAATCTTACTAGGTTGTATCTATCCGAAGGATGGACTTATAATGCAAGCATATGATATCCCCTTCAAGCTTGTGATAAAAAATAATTGGGGTACCTGCCCAAAATGGCGGGGGAAATGGGAAATTTTTACCAATTGTGTCGACAACTTGTCACTCTTGAACATGACACTCTTCTACTTCATGTCGGGTTGGGATATCCCGCCTCATCATTGACCTTCTTGGATTTGGGCTGCCATTTTTTTCCTTTCCATTTGATCTTTTCCACGTCATCATGACCTCCGATCCTATGGATCCAAAAGTTTCCAAACTCCGGAGTCGTGTCGCCGATATGTTCAAGAGTTAATCCTTCTACAGTTTACACTCATTCCTGATTCTTTGTATCATCTCATAATCATTGCATCCTTTGTCTTGTGTCAATGATGTGGGATACATCATGGCCCTCCTTCGATGAGGTCATTTCCTATCGACTTCAACTCATTATCCGGGAAGTTGGCTGAGAGACTCCCTTCTAGTACCTTAGATCTTGCATGCCCTAATGGCAAGTTCTTTGCACTCAACGATAACTTTTCATTATTGGCTTTCGATCGAGTGACTTCACGAATGTTCGACTTCAGTTCCTTATTCACACTCCGTGAATTGTGTTGCTGGTACCTTGAGAGCCATTGTCATTATTGGTGGTTTCTCTCGCGCTTGTTAATAGTTCACATCATTGACTAGTAATCAAGTGATTTTCTAGCATGTTCGACATCAACACATCTATTCGCATGCTAGAATTTGTACTTTGATCAAGTCGTGTTGGAGCACAAGACCCTGGGCTCAGATTACACAAGTCCAGGTTGCAGAGCAATGTGACATGATCATGCTTACATACATGTCTCTTTCATATGGATGGCTATGACCATACCATGAGTCTGTTATATGTGATCCTTCTCATTATTGGATGGCTACGACCATACCTTGGGTTTGATATGATCCTTCTTACTGGATGGCTGTGCCCATACCTTGGATCCATTTACATGATCTTCTTCTGGATGGTTGCATCCATACCATGATTAATGTATCAGATATTTCAATGATGTATATGTATCTATGCTTGCTTGCAGGTTTTCTGGCGGCAGTCTCCGGTTCTATGCATCTACTCATAAAGCATTTCACCCCACACTCTTGTTCAGCCTTCATGCTTTAGTGGGCATCTGTTACATAGAATTTTCTCACTGTAATTGTACTCCCCGTTCCTTGATCCTGGAGGACCTCTACAGTGACCCTCATATGTTTCCCTACCATGAAGAACATGTCCCTACATCCCTCTTCATCTATAAAACATTTCCCTCTTACATCATTTCCCAAGAATATTCCTTCAAACTAAGTTTTCAAGACCAATGCTAGTGCTCAGTTCCTTCCCTGCGCTGATTTACAGAGTTTAAAACTAGGCCTAGCACCAAATGGTGCAAGTGAGCCATTCATCACACGTGTCGGCCCTCTTTTGGAAATTTTTAAAAAATGGAGTTGAAGCTTCTAGGTGTAGAATCTTCGTGAACAGAATTCTGGTAAATGGTTGAGCAAGATAGAGCCGAGAGAGTCTATTTGGGCTCCTTTCCCCTATTAAAATGGAACAAACCAAAAGGGATAAGGCCTCTCCCACCATAAGAGGATCCATTCCCCTTTATCAAAGTTATATAAACTCCTCATTTTACAACCTCAGCTAGCTAATGAAAGGGTTTGAATTATCTGCAAATCTTGATAGCCTTCTAGCTTGTGTGTGAAGGGAGAATTAGCTTATAGTGTTTGGTTTGGAGTGAAAGGAAAGAGGCCTTGAACTTCCATTGTTTTGAGGATGAATCATGAGATGCTTATAGTGGTGCTTGAACCTTGACATGCAAAAGGGAACCTGCAATGTCAAGTCCTTGATTGTATTTCTCTTTGAAGTTTATATTAATACAACTAATGGTTTATTTCCTATATCGTGTGTAATCTTAAATTTGATAGATTAAAAATCCTTGACCTTTTAAGTAGATTGAATTTGATTTTATGCTATCACGTTTTTTGTTGTTTCTTTCATGTTTGTTTCAGGTATTTGAACGAAATGAAGCTGGAGCAAGGAAGAAAGATAATCATCAAGTGGATTAGCGCTATAAGAGGTAGGCCCTCTTATTCGATTCTAATCTAACGAAAACTACATTAGATTGTCTTGTTTGCGGCTAGACCCACTCTCTTGGGCTAGAGGGATCGTCTCTGTCCGCAGAGAGGATACTCATACTCCACAATGATGAGTTTATCTATGCTTAGATCTAAAATTTGAAGGGTGTGACGTGATTTGGATCTTCTTTCATGAAGATTATTTTCCCTTCATATTGATTTGGCTAATGGAATTTCTGGGTATCTATGGAAGGTTATTGTTGGGTGTACGTTTGTAAAAGTGTTTCACCTTGAAGAGATTTCAAAGGAAAAGAAGTCCTCCAAATTTCTTAGACTACAAAGTGGGAATTATCAATTCCAGAGAGAATCGATAGTTTCGGTTTCATCTTCATCCCGAATTGGTAGAATTCAGGTCGCAACACTCAGTTCCTGCGTTAGAAACTTCAATTTTGGGTTTGTCCATCATGCTTATGGTTCTTTTGATCCTCCATATCATTTGCATGCTAGCACTGAGTCTTACATTAATCAACAATCTCATGAGGACCAGTCTGACGATTCTACTCCACGCGTTCCACAATCGGCCTTGGGTTCTAATTCTTCGAACAGGTTGTCAAATTGTTGCCGCTATCCTACTGACGGTGTTTGTGAAATCATACTAAGCTCTTCACCTTCATATTTCTATTCTTCTCTCATTCATTATGGTGTAAACTCTGTCATTCCCACCAGCCCCCCACTCCTCTTTCCTTTGACTCCCATGTCGTTTATCTATTTCTGCACTCCCAAACCCCATCCTCGTCCCTTTTAGCTCGTATCCTATCCAGCTCTCATTGTCATGCTTCAATCTACCTTTTCCCACTCGCCTGCCTCCTCGTCCTGTGGCTTCCTATCTGGTTGAAACCCATGAAGATCCCTTCATCCCTCCTACGCCTACCCTCCCTCCTTCCCCATGCGTGGAGTTTGAATTGAATTATTATTTTATCAATTCGTCTCTCTCCTCCCTTCGACCCTCGACTTCTTCTGTCATCGACCCCCTCTCAAAGTCCTTCCTTCATCGTATTCTGTCTCCCCTTCATTCTTCCCCTGGCTTTTACATTAGACCTATTATTTTGAATAATAATAATAATAAAATAAAGAATTATGTTGTAATAATAATAATAATAGTAATAATAAAATAATTGTGTTGTAATAATAATAATAATGAGCATAACAATAATAATATTAATAATATTTTTTCTTCTTCTCCTCGGATTGTTGTTAATTTATCTAGTATGAATTTTGATCCTCATGTTTTTTGCATCTTGGAAAAAGAGTTGAATTTTTCCCTCGCCCCAAGAAAAATTCTCATGGAGGATATTATTTGTAACATTGAATTTGGGATTAGAGGCCTTTTTGACAATATTAAGGAAGCCATTAGGTAGGATTGTTCTATTGTCCTTAGGAATGCTAAGCCTCCTAAAAGTAACACAAGCAAGGATGAGTTCCTTGCCCTTAAATCCCTTAGAGATAACCTTGACATTGTCATCTTCAAAGTTGATAAAGGCGGGGTGTCGTTGTAATTCTAGACAAATGTGACTATATTAGAAATATGTTGGACCATCTCCACAAGAGTGGGAGTTACAAAAAACTCAATAAGGACCTCCTTAAAAATGTTTCTAAAGAGGTTTTTTGCGCCATGCAATCTAGTCTTGTTATGAACCCTCTTAGAAAAAACCTTATTGAGAGTAACCCTCTTTCCCCCATGATCTATGGGCTTTCCAAAATCCATAAGGAAGGGGCCCCTCTAAGACCTATCCTCAATACAATAGGTGGTCCCACTTATTTTCTTGCTAAATTCCTTGCCTAGAAGCGAAAGCCTTTGGTTGCTCGCACTAGTTCCTTCGTTAAGGACTCTACTTCCTTTATTCACAAATCAAAGGATTTAAGGCTTGAACCAGATGATTTGTTAGTAAACTTTGATGTTGTGTCCATTTTTACAAAAATACCCATTAATGAGGCCATCAATTTCATAAAAAGAATCATTGATGATGACATTGTCAAATTAGTGGGCCTATGCGTTACCTCTACCTTTTTTAGCTTCCAGGTGGAGTTCTATGAATAGACTTGTGGTGTTTCTATGGGATCCCCACTCTCCCCACTCGTTGCTAACTTATTCATGGAATAATTTGAGACCAAAGATTTGGCCTCCTCTCCTGCAAGAAGTTAGACCGTTTCCTTCATCATCTTAACTCTCAACCAACTCCATCAAATTCACAATGGAGGTTGAGTTTGATGGTTTCCTCCCTTTTCTTAATGTTCTTCTCTGCAGGTTGGATGATGGTTCCCTTTCCCACTGTATATTCTGTAAAAAGACTCACACAGATCAATTTCTTCGTGTGAGTTCTCATCATTTTCCAGCCCAAAATTTTGGATTTCTTAACAGTCTAGCTACTTGGGCCTTAAGGATTTCTGATGTTAATCACCTTGAATATGAGAAATCCCATCTTCTGAAGGTTTTTGAGAAGAATGGCTATAGCAAGCATCAAGATCTTAAATCTTTTCAAAGAGCATGTAAGGGAGCCAGGATTAAAAAGACTTTTGATGGTAAGGTTTCCTTGGTTAAACTTCCCTTTATCCATGGGACCACCGATAAGATTGCTCACATTCTTAAAAAGCATAAGGTCTTAGCGACCTTTAACCCCCTTAGTACCATAAAAATCTCCCTTAGGTGTTTTAAGGACCCAGTTGACCCTAGAGACATGAAAGGGGTTTATTTAATCATGTGCTCTTATGGGATCCCCTACATTGGGGAAATTGATCATTCCATTAAGCTTAGGACTCAGGAACTTGTTACAGACATTCGACAGAGGCGTTCCTGCTCCTCAACTATTTCTAAGCATGCAGAGAAAACCATGCACCATGTCTGCATTGAGAACTCCCAAGTCATCGATAGAATAAATCACTTCCATCATAAGAAGTTGCGCGAAGCCATTGAAATTGAGAAGCATGCGACGAATCTCAATAGAGATGATGGTTGGAAATTGAGTAAGAATTGGGTTCTTGATTTCTCGTCAGAGATATATATATATATATATATATAGAGAGAGAGAGAGAGAGAGAGAGATAGAGAGAGAGAGCCTTCTCAATTCTGACCTTATTTTAATCATTTTCTAATTTCTTTATCTTTTTTATTTATCTAGGTCTTTATGATGCTTCCTTTTAGTTTTTATTTATATTTAGTTATTATGGTTTATTAATAGAAATATGGGATTTAGTTTCCTTTTTTTTCCTAACCATTATATATATATATATATATATATATATATATATATATATATATATATATATATATATATATATATATATATATATATATTTCCTCTTTCTTTGATTTTTATTTTAATAATACTATCTATATTCATTTTTTATTAATATATTCATTTATCTAGAAACTACTTTCAATATTATTTGGACCTACTCCTCTCAAATGTTCATCTTACAACTTTAATTTTGAAAAATTAGTTTATTTTCCAACGGCTATTTCTGGGACATGATGGATCTCCGCTATTTATACCTAATGATATATCTGGTTTTTCATCTCGAACCTGATGATGTGATTAATCTGAAACACATTGTGAATAATGATATGGATCACAGAAGTGTGAAATCAATAAAAATAACCCTATAAAAATAAAATAAAAATAAAAATAAAAATGGCCCATGGTATTTATGTGGAATGTACCATATTTAAAGGGGGGGAATTAAACTAACCTAGATCCATATTAACTCCATATCTACCAATTGTCGAGAGGGATAAAATCTCTTGATATACAAACATGTTTTAAAGTGAAAAGAGAATTGATCTCTCTCGACACTTGGTAGATCCAACGTTAAGATGGATCTAGGTTGGTAGTATAGTTATGGTTGATGATTAGTATATACTAATATATGTTTTTGTGTTAATGTGTATGTAATTGAAGAATATAAAAATAATTAATTGATTATCAATAGTTAATACTAATAATTAATTAATAGTATATTAAAGATAGTATAACATTACAATTAATATAATATACTAATAATTAATTAATATTATAATAATACCTTATTATAGTTGATAAAACAGTACAATATTTTATCCCTCACCGTGGATGCCTAATGTTGATGGATTTCAGCGGGATTTCATAGCCTCGAAGGGTAAATAGACATTTAGCCATGCATTCAATGCCTCAGCATGCTTGCATTCATCCTAAAATGATGCTCACACCAGTTATACTTTGGTTTTCATACTCCACAGTTAGTTGGCCTCACGAGATCATTATTGTACCTCCACAGTGTTTATAGAGGTTTCTTGTTCAATCACACAACAGTGGCATTAGGGTGAGCCAACGTTCCCCCTTGAGCCTATTTTTGCCCCCCGAAAACTCTAATGCAAGCCAATCGTCTCTATAAACAATGAGCTTAGTTATGCTACTTCAGAGAAATTATGCCTCTAATGCTTCACTCTCTTCATAGTCTGCAATTGGCTCGTTCCTGAGTTTGTTTTGGTTCTCTCAGAGATTGAATTTCTACATAGCTCTTGGTTTGGCTCTCGTTCATCCCCGACCTCCCCTACTCGCGAGATGGTTTTGGCATCTTCAATGGCCCCCAGCCTCACAATTTTCATTCGACCTTCCCACTAGATTCTTTTTTCTCTCATTATCTACAAGTTATAGCCCTAAAGGTGCAATTCCAGGTTGGTCTATCTATTTATGTCTTTGTCTAAGGAGCACTCGAGGGTGACAGACATGAATATGGGAAACTTGGGGATGCTTGGCAAAACAAATAGTGTAAGCACGACCCATGCCATTGGTTTCTCTCCAATGGGGCACTCCCACAGCGCTACAGGGGAGTTCCTCTATATTAAGTACAAAGCCCAATCCATGGCTCATGACCTACCTTGGCATGCAGTCTATAAAAAAAGGCTCCAATGAAAAGAGTGGCTCAAACATAACTAATATGCAAACTTTGTGCATTGTGCGGCATCGCCCCCAGGGAGTCAAGAATATCTCTCCTAGATGGAAATTGCTTATGGTTCGTGGTTCTTTGCAGTAGGCTAGTCAATGGTATCCTGGTCAGTACTGTGTATTGATCAACAAGGAGCCTTGGGTTGGCGGGCAATCAGAGTTTCATCCCTTAATAGAGTTGTCAATTGTGGTGATGAATGGGAGCCACTAGCTCCTCTTAGGCTTATGTCTCAAACTCCCACAAAGCAAGCGAGAACATGGTTAGTCCCTAGTCACACTACTATTCTCTATAATGAATTAATCTAGTCGTAGAGAAGGTTGATCAATTTTGGTTTAGTTTAAATGGATCTTCGAAGCAGGGCCAACAATTTTGTACTCAAAAGAACAACAACTCTAGTCTAAGTCATCCTTTCATTTTGTTGCACAAGCTAGTGAGGGAAAACATTTGCAATCTGAAGAAGCTTAGCTTGTGTTACTGGGTCAGTTTCCCAATAGGGCAGCCAGTAACACAAAGAAACAATGTATCTGTTTGAATCCGTAATAGAAAGCTTAGCATTACACACACACAAAACACTACAATATTATGTTAGATTCTAACATAACAGTGTACTATTTAATTATAATAATAGTAAATTATTATAAAAAAAATATATTAATATATGTGTTAACAAATTTATATATATATATATATAAAGAATATGTAGATTATTAATAATTAATATTAATTAATAAGTATAATAAAAGTACAATATTATAATTAATATATAGGCGTAGGAAAAGGATATTAATAAATATTAATTAATTAATAATTATTCTATTTATTAATTAAAGGGGAGGAAAAAGACATATCGAGATAGAGGTGAGTATAAAAAGAGGAAGGAAGAGAACCAAAGGATAGGGAGAAGGATCAGTAGGGTATAGTTCTAGAGGTGAGAGTGGGAATCTAATTTTCACTAATTTTCATCCATCATCTCTGTTGAGGTTGTTGGTGTGCTTCTCAATTTCAATTGACTCCCTGTATTTTCTATGGTGATACTGATCAACCTTAGCTAAGACACTAGAATTTTTCATACAAATGCGATGGTTCATTTTTACCGAATGTTCAGCTAGGGCTGAGGAGTGGGAGCGTTTGTGTTTTATGTCAGCACTATTTTCACGAGAGTGGGATCTAGAGTATGTTGAGATGGATGGATTATTCCACGAGGGGGAGGTAATAAATTGCTTCTTGGCTAGCTTGTTGAATTCCTAGACTATTTGACCCGAGTTTATTCTTCAAGCCTTATGGAGTTTAATTTGGAGCAGGCATCAATCCTATCCCCATAGAGTAGATAAATTCTATAAGTTTTTCTCTACGGGAAAGGATTGATGATTTATCTATTTTATGGGATACGAGTGATTCCTGCTCTACATTAAAACCCATAAGGGTTGAAGAATTAACTCAGCTCAAAAAGTTCAAGGAATTCGACAAGTTAGCCAATAAACATTTTATTACCTCCCCATTGCAGAATAATCTATTAGTCTCACCATACCCTAAATCCCACTCTCGTGAAAATAGTGCTAACATAAAACTCAATTTCTCCCACTCATCAGCCCTAACAAAACATTCAGTGAAAATAAAACATCAAATTTGTATTGAAAATGCTAGTATCTTAGCTAAAATTGACTAATATTACCATAAAAAAATCAAGGAGACAATTGAAATTCAGAAACATCCCAACAACCTCAACAAATATGATGGATTGAAAATTAAGGAAAATTAGATTCTCACTCTCAACTCTAGAAGTATCCCTTCTCCCTATCCTTTGGTTCTTGTCCTTCCTTTTTTTATGCTTACCTTTGTCTTCAGTTATCTCTTTCCTCTCCTATTTAATAAATATAATAATTAATAATTAATTAATATTTATTAATATCCTTTTCCTACACCTACAAATTAATTATAATATTGTACTTTAATTAATTAATTAATTAATATACCATTAGTATTAATTAATATACCATCATTTACTAATTAATATTACATATTAATAATCAATTAATAATCAGCATATTCTTTGTTCATATTCTTTGTACAAATATACATTTACTAATACATATATTCAAATTTATTTATTATAATAAAAATTAATTATAATATTGTACTTTCATTAATTAATTAATATTACATATTAATAATCAATCAATCGGCATATTCTTGGTTCATATTATTTATACATGTGTACATTGACTAATACATATATTCACATTTATTTATTATAATAATTTATTATTATTATAATTAAATGATATGCTATTATGTTAGAATAATATTTTACTATTATATTGACTATAATGAGGTATTATTATGCTATTATATATATATATATATATATATATATATATATATATTTATATTTTGTAATGTTATATTATTATTAATTAATTGTTAATATTGAATATTAATAATCAATTAATTATTTCTATATTTTTGAAATACATGGAGTGGTTTTTAAGTATGATTTTTTTGAGTTTTCTTTAGATTTTTATCAGAATCCGGTGAAAAAAAAATTATAGCCAAATCTTGATTTGTGTTGTTAAACTGATTTTTTTATTACATATGTGGATTCAGCGCCCTCAAAAACCCTTGGGCCACTTCAATTGTGAAGAGTTCACCTGTCAAACTCTTGATTTCAATGAATTCTCGTTGGATTCTAGACAAATTAGATCGGAAAATAAACCAGAAAACTTTCCAAAAAATCTCACTTGAGACTTGATACATATGCATTAACATAATACATATATTATTATATACAAATCATCAACCCCAATTATTACGATTATTAATATTAATATAAATAATATTATTGATATTGATATACACTTCGATTAATATTAATAATAATTAATATTATTAGTATTATAATAATCTATAATATTAGTATATATCAATATTAATATTAATAAGAAAATCAAACTACCATTAATTAAAAATTTTCCTTAATTTATGATCATTTATGTGTCGGTTTCTTTTCACCTTCCCCCCTTTTCTTTCCCTAATTATTACTGTTGGGCTTCAGCTAATTTTTTCAACATCCTCATCCTAATGATGGACCCCATTAATAGGTTTGAAATGTCGGTTATCCAAAAATCTAATACAAAGGATCCAAAAGCAAATCAACAAAACTTAGATCGCAAAAGCCTCAAATCCAAAAAAAAATTGTTGCTATGTTGTAATTTTGTATTTTCTCTTGCATTTTTATTTCAAACAACTAGTATCAAAGGCATGGTTGTGAGTTATTATAAGAACTAAACATGGATATGCTACTGTATGTGGATTTAGACTCAGAAATTTAATGCCCTGGTTGTTGTCACGAAGGAGTAGAGGAAGTTGGAGAGTGCTCTTCTAGATATGTATGCAAAATTCGACAACTTGGAGGATGCGCCCAAAGTGTTTAATAGAATAGGTCAATGAGATGTTGTATGATGGACTATTATGATTGCGGGGTATACATAGAATGGGTTTGTTGTGTGTGTGTGTGCGTGCTCTTTCCTTCAAGATTATTTAGGAATTCTCTCACCATGTCTATTACTTACTTTTCCAACACTTCTCTTGTTACTGTGTGTGTGTTAATGAAGTTGGATTTTCTTTTTCAATTACATGTAAATGGGCATATGCTTGTAAGACTTGGTTAGGCATGTGTACTCCAAGTAAACTACCAGTAATGTTTAGAGGTAGACCTAGTTGATAAGAGGGGCATCCCAATTCTTGGATTGATCTAAATTGGATTATCTATTTAAATGCTTTCATAGTGGAAAAAGTGGAGGAATCAACTTGTATGGAATCTATAACTATGTAAACCTTGCTACTGAACCATGGCTCTAATACCCTTTGTTAGGAATATTCAAATCCTATGAGAGAAATAATAAAGCAACAATAATAAAGAGCATAAATCATGCACACAAATTTACCTTGGAAAACCCAAACAAAGAAAAACTAGCATCAATAGATATATTAATATCCTTAACCAAACCCGACCAAAATGGCCAAGTGAGCCTTCATTGCTCACCTCTAGGTCCATAACAATGAAATATCTCAATCTTTTACAGGCTTCATTACATGCAACCCATGATCAAAAAACCACAAGCTACCAAAACCATGTGTACTCCCTAACCAAAACCATTGTTATTGACCTAACACAAAAATGCATTGACCATTGAAGCTTAAACTAACATCCATGAGACAATTTTCATTCTTTCTTGTTTTGCAAGCACCACCATGTGATGGTCTCAAAGTATTAGTGATTCTACTCTTTTTCGATCCCATGATTATGTTTTTATCTAGGGTTAATTGGGTCTCCATGGAAGTGTCCCTTATTGTTGCTTCTTCTCTTACTATTTTTCATGATTTATATGATTTGAAAGGCCTAAATAGAATCCCAAAAAATATGTTTTTATCTATAGGCCATTAGTATGTAAAAATTAAAGAAATTGAACTTTTTACATGATTGTAAATACATGAAACTTGTACAAATCTAATGTAGTGTATTGAAATAAGTTACCAACTCTAACATTGTGTTATTCCATAGTGTACAAAGCCCGCATGATGCCCTTCTTGAGCTGGCCATTGTTCCTTCACATTCTCTCCACAATTGCTTGCTTATTTTGATGGGTTCTAGAGCCTGTAGCTTCGTCTTGTGGAGTAAAAATATTTGGTATTTTCTATTCGAATGATATCTATGACATCTTATTCATTATATCTTCTTCCAAACCCCCTACAATTCGAGTGTTGGGTTAACCTTGACTAGGTAAACATTTCATTGTGTTGAGGTCAGCAATGGTAGCTTTCGAGCCCATGGTTTTTGTATCCCATGGTTTTATGTCTATTGGTTTCTTAATGTAATGAAGCCTTTAAAAAGGCTTAGGATACTCCATTGTAATAGGGCCTAGAGGTGAGAAAAACAACTAGTATCAAATGCATGGTTGTGAGTTACTATAAGAACTAAACATAAATATGCTACTGCATGTTGATATAAAATCATAAATTTAAGGCCCAAGTTATTGTCATGAAGAAGTAGAGGAAGTCATAGAGTGCCCTTGCAGATATATATGCAAAGTTCAACAACTTGGAGATGCAAAGTGTTTAACAAAATGCCTCAACGAGATGATGTATCATGGACAAGTATGGTTGTAGGGTATCCATATAATGGGTTTTCTAGAGGAGGTCATGAGGATTTTTCAAGCAATACTGAGAGAATCATTGGCAAAAGAAGTAATGGACACGATGAGAGAATTCCTAAATAATCCTAAAATATATATATATGAAGTTGATTTTTTTAAAATTACATGTAAATGGGCATATGACTGTAAGACTTAGCTAGGCATGTAAACCCTTGGTAATTACTAGTAAAGTTTGGAGTAGACCTATGTGGTAAGGGGGACATGATGAATTCCTATATTGATCCAAATTTGATTATTATATTATTTTTCATTTATCTAAATGCTTTTGGAATGGAAAAAATGGAGAAATTAACTTGTAGGGTCATTTTTACTAGCCGAATACATTTTTTAGAAATGGGATCTGAAACCTTCCAAGGCCATTTTGAGACATTAAATGAGTTTTTGTGGAGTCTAAAAACTCTCACTTGTTCCATACCCCCAGATTTTTTTTACACTTATAGATCTTTTTGGCGATGTAAGAAAGGCATTAATCGAAGTTCGTATGCAAAAGTTACGCCTCCCAAAAGTTGACCTTCTAGTTTGATCACCATGGTTCGACAAGATGCCACCTTAGCCCTCGTTACCCATGCAAAAGGGGTTAGCCACATATGGATTCTAAAGAATACTCTAGAAGCCTAGTTAAATTTGTAACTTTGGTTGAGAGGAAGGAGTCAATTTTACCCTTAGTTGGATATTGGTCTATGTTAAAATCAACCCGCTAGGAGGAGTGGGGGTCCCACTCTATACTATTGTTCTTGTTTCATAGTAGAACATAGAAACTATGAGTGGGAATTAGAGAGCATAACAAAAGAAGTTAGTGTTATGTAGCAGCCTAATAGGCCACATGTCTCAGGTAACTCTAGATAGAGCACCTTCTCATTTGTCCTTGCATTATTTCGATACCACAGAAAAGCGGAGTAGTCTTACCCTTCTAGTTGGGTTTTCTCCTATAAAGGTTTTCCAAAGAAATATTTGTTGTCATCATGGATGACGTGTGATTGTATTTTTTATTTTTCATTTTCTACATTTTATTTATTTCATGCATAAACAATAAGATCAATAATTAACAAATATAGAATCTAAAGCAATTTATCCCTCATAACATGGATTTCAATTCATTTTCTCAGATATATTGTTGTGATGAATTGTCTAGTGGAATATCCACTATAGTTTACAACTACAAATCCTATTTATATTAGAGTGTGTTTCTTTGGGAATCTCAAGGGAAATTGCAATGGATCCAAGAATAGGTTTAAGTCAAAAGTCACAAAACCCTAGCCATGACCAACAAGTGTATCCACAATAGCCCTAATCTAATAAAAGAGGGATTTGCAAGGTTGGAAGCATGGGTCACTGACATCAGCCACAATATGAACCTCTTTATTGCATCTATGTCAAACAAGCTTGGAATTGGAGAAGATGGAGGTTCCAACTTAGAGGTTGAATGAGACGGGAAATTAAGGGATCATGAAGACCGAAAAAACGAGTCAAGAAAAGCACCCAAGAAAGAGAAATTGAGTTTAAGTGTCATTAATCATTCACAATACCTATTCAAGATATAAGTGAAGGTTTGCATAAATACATACTAAAGTGAGATAGATACAAATGACAAAACCTCCTTTCTATATATAGGAGTCTAAGGGGTCACAATATAATCAAAGTCGACATAACAATAATAATATAAGGGCACCACAATAACAATAGTTGTCTTCTATGGGCACAATAATAACAATATGGGGACAATAGGGGCACAACAATAACAATAAGGGCTACAATGACAATAGTAATGGGGGAATCACTAGTATTATAGGGACCTAACATGCCCATCTCCTTCAAAAAAGTGTTGTACTCAACGCTTGAGTAGTTCTGGATGCTTCTATATAAAGTTCTCACCCTCCCATGTGGAATCTTCAGCAAGTAAGTTCTTCCACTTGATGAGATACTCCGAAATTGATCAATTTTGTACTTGTCGAGTTCTTGTTTCTCTGACTGCTTCAGGATCCAATATGATTTTTCCTTCCTTGTTAATCTCTGGCAGTATTGTTTGAACTGGGAGTTTTTCACTTATAACCTTCTTTAAGTATGAAACATGGAAAACTGGGTGCACTCAGGAAGCTGCAGGAAGCTCCAATTTGTATGCCATAGTACGAATCTTTTGCAACACCTTGTACGGGCCATAATACTTTAGTGATAATTTATTATCCTTCTTAGCTTGCTTGAGGGACATTTTTTTATATGGTTGTAGCCATAGGAATACCCAGTCACCTACATCAAAACTTCTTTCACTGCGATGTTGATCAGCCTGTTGTTTCATTCTATTATGCGCCAACATGAGGTTATCCTTTAAGAGTTGGAGAACTTGTTGTTGATGCTTGGCGTGATCGTCTAGTACTTGAACCTTAGAATTTTCTCTTAAATATGATGTGATGGATAGTGGATGATATCCATAAAGTGCCATAAATGAGGTCATTTTTGCTGCAGTGTGGAAGGAAGTGTTATACCACCATTTAGCCAGAGGCAACCATTTGACCCATTGTGTCGATTTATCAGATACAAAGCAACGAAGATATCCTTCCAAACATTTGTTTACTATCTCAGCTTGCCCATCAGATTGAGGATGATAAGATGAGCTATGAGCTAACTGAGTACCTAGACAAGAGAATAATTATGTCCAAAAATTTCCAGTGAAAATGGGATCTTTTTCGCTTACAATACTCTTTGGGTTTCCATGTAGCTTTTGAATTGTTTCCATAAATGCAGTAGAAACTGTATTGGCTTTAAATGGATGCGATAATGCACAAAAGTGTGCATACTTGGTAAGTATATCAACTACCACCATGATGACACTCTTTCCTTCATACTTGGGTAAGCCTGTGATAAAATCCATTGAAACCTCCTCCCAATGTTGGATTGGATGGATAAATGTTAATATACCTGGGGTCTTAATTGTTTCAACTTTATTTTGTTGGTAAACCAAACATTCCGCCACAAAATTTTGAATATCTGATTTAAGGCCATCCCAAAAAAAATCCTTCTTAACCATGTGGTAAGTTTTTAAAAATCTTGAGTGCCCTCCTAAGGGAGAGGTATGCAATTCCATAAGAATATTTTGTTTGAGTTGGGAATTCTTACATAGGTATAAGCGATCTTTGTACCATAATGAATCATTTTTCCAGCTAAATGTATCAGATATACTAGGATCTTGTTGTAACTTTTGAATGAGTGCCCAAACTTCTTTGTCGTTCTTCCATTCATCCCTTGCTTCGTTTATCCAATCTGGTTGGATAATAGAAATGGTGCAAAGCAATGCCTCCACATCCTCATCCTTTCTTGTGAGTTCATATTCTACAACATTTTTCTTCCATTTTTGTAGATGATTTCAAAGTCATAACCCAACATCTTTGTGACCCATTTTTGTTGCTCTTCTGAAGATAATATTTGTTCTAAAAAATATTTAAGCCTATCATGATCCGTTTTTACCTTGAAGTGTGTTCCCATTAGGTAGGGTCACCATTTCTTAAGTACATGTAGTATTGCCAACATTTCCTTCTCATAAATAGCTTTGTGTAAATACTTTCATTTGATTGGATGAATTTCGAAAGCAATGGATCTTTCTTCTTGCATTAAAACAACACCAATCCATTTCCTGAGGCATCACATTCCACAATAAAGGTTTTTTTGAAGTTCGATGTAGCTAAGACCGGTGCTTGGCACATTGCCTTTTTAAGATGTTCAAAGGCCTTCATTGCTTCTAGAGTCCATGAAAATGCATCTTTCTTCAATAATGTTGTTAGATGTGGTGCTATTCGCCCATAATGCTTAACAAACTTGCGATAATACCCTGTCAACCCGAGAAATCCTCACAGATGCTTTATGGATGTGGGGATTTTCCATTCCTTAATGGTTTTAATTTTTCTAGGGTCTACCTTCACACCTTCATGAGATACAATATGACCCAAATATTCCACCTCTTGTACTCCAAAGAAACATTTGGAGCTTTTTGCATATAATTGTTTCTCCTCCAATAATTTGAGCACCCTGTCAACATGTTGAACATGATCCTTCCAAGACTTGTTGTAGATTAGTATATCATTAAAAAATACTAACACAACTTTTCTGAGGAAGGGTTTGAAAATGGAATTCATCAAACCTTGAAATGTAGAAGGTGCATTGGTAAGGCCAAAAGGCATGACCAAATATTCATAATGACCCTTTTGAGTTCTAAATGTTGTTTTTCGAATGTCTTCAATCTTCATTCTGATTTTATGATATCATGAATGAAGATCCAACTTGGTGAAGTAAATTGATCCATGCAATTCATCAAATAATTCATCAATGACAGGAATGGGAAATTTATCTTTCATAGTGAGCTTTTTGAGCTCCCTATAATTCGGACACATGCGCCATGACCCATCCTTCTTGTGCCCCAATACTATTGGAGCAGAGAAAGAACTTTGACTAGGTTGAATTATACTAGCGTCAAGCATTTCTGCAACCATATGTTAAATTTCGCTCTTTTGGGCATAGGGATATTTGTAAGGCCTGATGTTTGGAGGAACACTTCCTGGAATCAAATGAATAGCATGATGATGCTCATGAATAGGTGGGAGGCCTTTGGACGTCTCAAATACCTTGGAATGATTGTCCAAAACTTTTTGGAGATCTAGAGAAATAGATGATTTCAATGTGGGAACCTGCAGCGAACATAATTGTGCAACTATGCCTCGTTGTTCTTTCTTTAGAAGCTTTGTCATTCCATTAGAGTTGATTATATTTCTTGGTTTCCCTATGATACCCCTTAATTCAGCTTCCTTTCCTTCCAAAGAAAATTTCATGAAAAGTTCTTGAAAATTAAAAGCTATTGTACCCAAGGATTTTAGCCACTAGACTCCTAGTAAAACATTAGCACCAGCCATTGGAATGGAAAGCATTGGCTCCCATGGATAGCTTGATATTATGGCACTTTCCAGAGAAATTTATGGTTCCTCCACTTGCAACCATCAGTTGACACTCTGGTGCTGGATATCGGAAGCAATTCAATTCCTTGGCTATCTTACAATGAATAAAATTATGGGTACTTCCTGAATCAATCAACACTATTACTTTTTTATTCTTGATATGTCCTTCTATCTTGATAGTTTGAGGAGTGGTAATTCTGACCAATGCATTACAAGATATGGTTGGATTCATTTCTTCTTTCTCTAGGGTTTGTTCCACGTGTATGTCCTCTTCTTTTGATGTTTCTTGTTCCTTTTCTTCCTCCTCTTCACAATCTATGTAAAATAATTTCTTCTCGGCACACTTATGACCTTTAGTGTATTTTCTATCACAACTGTAACAAAGCCCTTTTGCTCTTTTTTCTTCCAGTTGTTGTGGTGTCAACCTTGTAGGTTGTGGAAGGCTAGGGGCAACAAAACTTCCATCTTTATAGTTGTGATTGGTAGGCTTCCTTGTGGCCACAATTTTGCTTTCCATTTTTCTTGCCAACTGGAATGCCTTCTCAAATTAATCAGGTTCCCAAAGTCAAACCTCATGTTGGATGTTAACCTTTAAATTCCCTATGAGCACATCAATCCTATTCTCCTCTGGAATATCTTTTACCCTTATATTCAATTTTTGGAAGTCCTCAATGTGCTCCATCATTGAACCATTTTGTTTGAGATTTATCAATTGGCTAAAAAAAGTGCTGATTTTTGTATCCTCATAATGTGCTATCATTTCTTCCGTAAAAATTGCCCAAGTGACAATTTGTTTATGAGAGTAAATCCATCGATAAAATACAAACTGATTTGGCTCCAAATATAAAGTTTCAATGCTTACCTTTTGTGTGTTTTTCACATTATGGTGATCAAAATATTTCTCCATCTGTAGTATCCATGTTACAGGATCCTTGCCATCAAACTTCCTCATATTGATCTTTGGAACATGGTAAGTCTTCAATCCACCATTAGAGTCTATGAAATCATGATTAACATTTATTTTTTTCTCCTCATGAGTTTCCTTTACTGCCCTTTTTCCATTAGTAATAATTTCGTGTAGCAAATTTGTCAAATATGTCTTCAAATCTTCCATGTTGCCTTTAAGTTTTTCTTCTATACCATCCATCTTAGTTTTCATGTCTGTCTTCAAATCTTACATGTTGCCTTTAAGTTTTTCTTCTATACCATCTATCTTAGCTTCCACGCCTTTCTTTAAACAATCCATCTTAGCTTCCATGTCATTCTTTAAACTATCCATCTTAGCTTCTATTACTTTTTGTGAGAATGAATTTTGTTGCACTTGGTCTCGTAATTTTGATATATCATGTTGCATTTCTTCATCTTCTTCATGAGTCATGCTAGAGATTTCAGGTTGCTTATTAGGTGTTTCCATTTTCTTTCTTTGGGGCATCGATTAATGAAAATAATGCTTCACTATGCCCTTTTAATTCTTTCAAACTAATTTTTCAAACCAAACTTATGCAAAAAATTAAAAACTACACACATTTTTTCACTTTGTAGGAGCTCGATATTGAATTTGTTGTATCTCTGTGATTTCGGATCTTCAAGGTCTTAAATTCCATCCTATGGTATCCCTATGAGTCCTATTTCTAACCCCACAAGTCTGATCAAGATTGGATTCTCCAAGGAAGAGTTATGTCAAATCTCCCAAAATTACCTAATTTTATACTAGTTCATTAGAGCGAACTTGTACGAAGTGTCACGTGTCACTTTTTTGACCTTAGAACCTCAAACTTATACACATAAAACTACAGGTCGTCCTCTTTTTGTAACTTCTTACGAAATTTCAATCTGATGCTCAGAAAGAAAGTTATGATGATTTTCCCCAGGTCACCTGTTTGAGATATAATTCGGGATCCTGCAAAAACCCTAACTTCCTTGGATCATATCTCCGAAAATATAGCGATTCAAGATCTAAAATTCAGACCCAAGGTTCACCACAACTTTGACTCAAACGGTTCTTTTTAGCTTTTGAAACATCGCAAACAAAAAGTTATAACGAAAATGCCACGATGACCTATTTGGAGTAGCGAAACCCTAGAATCCAAAGCTCTGATACCAAATGTTATGCAACTAGCTCACAAAATAGAATAAATGATAGATCAACGCCTTAAAAATCAGCCTCTTTGAGGGGGAAACCTCCTTTAAATTACACAAATGAACAATTCTTGGATGATACAAATGACAAAACCTCCTTTCTATATATAGGAGTATAAGGGGTCACAATATAATCAAAGTTGACATAACAATAATAATATAAGAGCACCACAATAACAATAGTGGGCTTCTATGGGGACAATAGGGGCACAAAAATAATAATAAGGGCTAAAATTACAATAGTAATGGAGGAATTAGTAGTATTATAGGGACCTAACAAATTTTATTTGTTATTTTTCATTTTCTGCATTTTATCTATTTCATGTATAAACAAGAAGGTTAATAATTAACAAATCTAGAATCTAAATCAATTTATCCCTCATAACATGGATTTCAATTTATTTTCTCAGGCATATTGTGATGAATTTTCCAATGGAATATCCACTATAGTTTACAACTACATATCATATTTATATTAGAGTGTGTTTCTTTGGGAATCTCAAGGGAATTTGTAATGGATCCAAGAATCGGTTTAAGTCAAAAGTCGCAGAACCCTAGCCATGACCAACAAGTCTATTCACAATAGCCCTAATCTAATAAAATAGGGATTCACAAGGCTGGAAACATGGGCCATTGACATCATGCACAATATGAACCTCTTTATTGCATCTCTGTCAAAGAAGCTTGGAATTGGAGAAGATGGAGGTTCCAACTCAAAGGTCAAATGACAGGGGAAATTAAGGGATCATGAAGACCCAAAAAAGGAGTGAAGGAAAGCACCCAAGAAAGAGAAATTGATTTTTAGTGTCATTAATCATTCACAATCCCTATTCAAGATATAAGTGAAGGTTGACATAAATACATACCAAGGTGAGATAGATGTGTTATAATTAAAACATTGGTTGTGGTAATAAAAAGTTTATATTAGCGTTCGTTAGATAGATTAGGAACAGAAAATATCATTTGCTAGACTGAAGTTAAAGGGACATGCTCTAACTTGGTGGCAGAGCCACACGAAGACACTTTGACTTGATCCAGGTGGATATTGGTGGCCACCTGCCAAGTCCACCTGGACCCCCACCATTGTCTTTCTCAGCATTTTCAGTTTCCTTAATTGTAGCACAACTTACTATTTTTAGCAATTTTTCGGGTCCTGAACTTCCGGAGCCGTTTTAAGGCCCTAAACGACGTTTTTTGGGGAATCCGGGGGCAACATGGGTCCATGGAATGGACCGATGTTGCCAGTTCCAACAATGATAGTGCTCGGATAGATCTTTCTAATGAGCTATTTTACGCGTCAAACGGAGATCATATGCCAAAGTTACGACCCCGGGAAGTTGATGTACCAATTTACCCCAAACGGGGCCCACAGTTTGGTGTTTCATCTCCTAGGGTTAGGTTTTGGAATTTTAAGGGTTTTTCCATTGTTTCTCAACAATAAATAGGCCTTCGAGCCTCATTGTAACACAGTTCAGAGGCATGTAGCCATCACATCTCTTCTCAGAGATAAGCTACCATCGCCCTAGCTGGTTTATTTCCATTTCTGGTTGTAAGCATATTTCAGTATTTTCCATTAATGAAATGAAGTATTATTTCCGCTGCATCTTTGTGTATATGGTTATCTCTGTAATTTGTTGCGTTCCTGTTTAAATCCGGATCAGTGGTATCAGAGCGGTTTGCTTTTTCTCTGTTTTTCTTTGCATGTCCCCAACAAGGTCGGGATATAAGGAGTTAGGGCTTGAACTGGTTGAACCTTTGCAAGACCAGCCTCGCAAATCCCGACGGCCTCCCATGGCAGACGAGAAGAAAGACGAGGGGGCAGGAGATCCCATCAAAATCTTGCTCGAAGAAGCCCTCGAGCGACAACGGAACGCGATGATGGACAGCTTTGCCCAGATCCTTCAGCGGCTACCCAGAAGCGGCGCATCGGCTTCCAGCAGCTCCTCTGGAAACGCCACACCCTTTAAGGTACAAGTTAATTTTGAAATCCCCATATTCGAGGGTCAGATAGACGCTGATGCCGTAGATAAATGGTTAAATCTGCTAGAGGGTTATTTTTCTGTTCATGAATTTTCGAGTCGGGAAAATATTGTTTTTGCTCTTCTCAAAGCAGCTCCCCACGTCAAGGACTGGTGGGAAACCTACTGCGAGCAGAAGGATGAAAGTACTGGCTCACTATTTTCAGCCGCACCCACCTGGGATTCGTTCCGGGATGCCATCAAGGAGCAGTACTACCCTGTCGGAAGCTATGAGGATGAATACATAAAGTGGACCACGCTGCGGCAGGGAAGGGACCAAGACGTGCCGGAGTTCACCAATCTTTTCCATACCCTTCGCACAAAGTTGGGTATCAAGGATTCGGAGCAACATTTGATACTCAAATACCGTGGCTGCCTGCACAAGTACATCCATGAAGAAATACAATTCCTAAACATCCCCTCGCTCGGCGCAGCATACCGATATGCCGTCAAGGTCGAGCAGAAGTTTAAACAAAAGAAGCGAGACTTTGGATCTGCGAATCCAAAGCAGGGGAAAGGTGCCCCTAAACCACAGAACAAAGGACAGAGCCAAGGCGGGATAGCCCAAGACAACCAGCCGAAGCTGCAAGCAAAGAACAACGCCACGAAGCCGAGAAAGGACACTGGAAAATGGTGCGAGTTCCATAAGAGCTCCACTCACAACACAAGTGAGTGTCGGGCCAAGCAGTCACTGGTGGCTGAGCTAAAGGTTTCAGAATCATATGCATGTTCCGACTCTGAGTCAGAACCCGATAAGGGGTATGAAAAAGGGAAGCAGATCATTGATGCGGATCCCAGTGCCACTGTTGATACCGCAAACATCCAGAAAAATGAACCCGAAGATCCAGAGGAGGAGGAGCGTCTCTTCCACTCCCAGATGTGGGTAAAGGGCTCCCCGATACAGTTCATTGTTGATAGCGGGAGTCAAAAGAACCTCATTTCGGCAGAGGTCGTGAAGCGGTTGGGCTTACCGACCACAGCACATCCACAACCATACACCATTGGGTGGCTTCACCAAGGGCGAGATCTTCACATGAGCCAGCAGTGTTGCCTTCCATACAACATCAAGCCCTTCACGGATGAGGTATTGTGTGACATTGCTCCCCTTGAAGTTTGTGATGTATTACTAGGACAACCATACTTGTGGAAGCGACATGCTATGTATGAATCAAGGCCCCGTGCTGTTATTATTACATTTGGAAATAAGTTGTTCAAGATACCAGAGGTAGCACCACCTGCCACCATCTCTTTGATTACTGCAAAACAATGCAGTAAGATCATTTCCAAAACCAGGAAATTTGTTTTCCTGATGATACGCCCTCAAGGGAAGAAGAAGACAGTGGCCGCGGCCTCCAAACGGGGTCCCTCTACACGACAGCTACAGATGGACAAGATTGTGGAGGAGTACGAAGACATCTTCACCTCCCTGGCAAGGGTTCCTCTGCACTGTCAAGTCAAGCACTCCATCGATCTGACCCCAGGTGCGCCGCTACCCAATGGACCAATTTATCGGCGCTCCGTTTTGGAGAACAATGAAATCAAGAGGCAGATTCAGGAGCTCCTGCAGAAAGGTCACATCCATCCGAGTTCATCACCCTGTGGGAGCCCAATCGTGTTGGTACAGAAGAAGGATGGGATGTGGAGACTCTATATTGACTATCGGGCACTGAACAAGATCAATGTCCGTAATAGGTACCCGATCCCGCGGATTGATGACCTCCTAGACCAACTAAAGGGGGCGAAATATTTCAGCAAGATCGATCTGAAGTCAGGATATCACCAGGTACGAATCGAACCCTCAGATGTGTGGAAGACTGCCTTCAAATCCAAGGAGGACCTCTTCGAATGGTTGGTCATGCCTTTCGGATTGACGAATGCTCCTGCAACCTTTATGAGGCTAATGGATGACATCTTGCGGCCATTCACCAACTCCTTTGTAGTAGTATACTTGGATGACATTCTGATCTTCAGCCAGAGTTGGGAAGAGCACCTCCACCACATCCGACAGGTTCTCCAAACACTGCGGCAACACAAGCTATGTGCCAATTTGGAGAAATGCACTTTTGGCATGACCGAGGTTCAGTATCTGGGATACATCATTGATGAACAGGAGGTGCATGTCGATCCAGCCAAGGTCCAAGTCATTTGGGATTGGCCCTCTCCAACCACTCTAACAGAGCTCCGCAGCTTTCTAGGTCTTGCCAACTTCTACCACAGGTTTGTGTTGGGGTTTTCTCATATTTCTTGGCCCTTGAGTCAAGTCACCAAGGGAGGGGCGAAAGAAAAATTCTTTTGGTCTTAATCTCAACAGAAGGCATTCAGGGAGTTGAAGGATCGCCTCTGCACGGCACCAGTGCTCGCATTACCATATTTACAACAACCATTTGAGGTCGAGACAGATGCCTCTGACTATGCTATTGGGGCAGTCCTTACTCAACATGGACATCCAGTGGCATATCACAGTGAAACGCTTTCAGACACAGTCCGGAAGTACCCCACTTATGATAAAGAGATGTATTCCATTGTACAGGCCTGCCGACAATGGAAGCATTACATTTTGGGGAAGGAAACGGTCATCCACACAGACCACCGACCCCTGCAGTTCATACAGACCCAAGGGAAATTGCAGAATGATCGCCATCAGAAGTGGTCTACATACCTGCAACAATTTCACTTGAATATCAAGTATAAAAAGGGCAGCACCAATAATGTTGCAGATTGCCTCAGTCGACCACCGATCATGGCGCTGACCACCGTGCTCAACTCTTGTGGGCACGAGACTTCTGATTGGCCACTTCTCTACAAAAGCGACCCAGAATTCGGCCACACATACCAGACACTCTTGGAGGGTCGGCATGTTGCAGATTTTCACCTCCAGGATGCCCTATTATGCCACCTCGGTCACCTTTGTGTTCCTTCAAGCAAGCGTGCCAAGATGATTTGGGAAGCACACTACAGTCGGGCTGCTGGGCATTTCAGGGTCGTGAAAACAGTGGCAGTACTGCAAAATTATTTCTATTGGCCGAATCTTCGACAGGATGTTGGGAAGTACATCCGATCATGTACTGCCTGTGCCATTGCCAAACCGACCATTAAGAAGCAAGGCCTTTATACCCCGTTGCCTACCCCTAGTCGACCTTGGGAATCCATCTCCATGGATTACATGTCAAGCCTTCCTTCCACTAAGCATGGAAATGACTGTGTTTTTGTGGTTGTCGGCAAGTTCTCGAAGATGGCCATTATGGTGGCCTGCAAGAAGAATATCACAGCAGAAGCCACTGCTAAACTCTTCTTTGAACGAGTGCGGGTGCACTTTGGGATCCCACAGTCTATCATCTCAGATCGGGACAGTCGGTTTCTCAGCACATTTTGGTCTAGTCTCTGGTCAATGCTGGACACCAAACTCACGAAGTCCACAGCCTTCCATCCTCAAACTGATGGCCAGACAGAGGTTGTCAATAGGATGATTGTGCACATTCTGCGCATGTATAACTCAAAGCATCCACGCACATGGGACGAGAGCCTCCCCTATGTTCAGCACAGCTACAACCGAGCTCTTCACAGCTCCACTGGCCATAGCCCTTTTCAGGTGGGTTTGGGATTCCAGCCACTATGCCCCATTGATGTGGCCATGCCACTTGCAGCTACTCACATGAATTCAGCTCATGTCCAGTCCGAAACAGATAAGGCCACCAGCTTCATTGAGCGCATCCAACATATTTGCCAGCAGGTCCATGACATTCTTGAGAAATCAAATGCCAAGTACAAGCAGCGACATGATCAACATCGGGTGCCACACAAGTTTCAGGTGGGCGACAAAGTCTGGTTGCATTTGCAAAAGGAACGCCTTACTGGAGCCTATCGGAAATTGAGACCACTCCGATATGGTCCTTACACCATTACTAAGGCTATGGGAGACAATGCATTTGAGCTCAGCATTCCCCCATTCCTTGGCCTGCACCCAGTGTTCAATGTGGACCGCCTTCGGCCATACTTTCCACCATTTCTAGACACATCCGACATTGCAGAACAGCTCAAACCCACAGAATTAAATCCCGATTGCATGGAACAAGCTGCAACTGATCGAATCATGGACACACAGATCAAGAACACTCGCCAGCAGAATATCCAACTGTATCGAGTTGTCAAAGCAGGCCAACTCCTTCAGCAGGGCAAGTGGCTCACCAGGGAACAACTTCAGCAGAAGTTTCCTCATCTCATGGAGGAGCTCAACGCAATGGGGACCATTGCTTCCTAAGGGGGGAGGAATGATCCAGGTGGATATTGGTGGCCACCTGCTAAGTCCACCTGGACCCCCACCATTGTCTTTCTCAGCATTTTCAGTTTCCTTAATTGTAGCACAACTTACTATTTTTAGCAGTTTTTCGGGTCTTGAACTTCCGGAGCCGTTTTGAGGCCCTAAACGACGTTTTTTGGGGAATCCGAGGGCAACATGGGTCCATGGAATGGACTAATGTTGCCCGTTCCAACAATGATAGTGCTCGGATAGATCTTTCTAATGAGCTATTTTACGCATCAAACAGAGATCATATGCCAAAGTTACGACCCCGGGAAGTTGATGTACCAATTTACCCCAAACGGGGCCCATAGTTTGGCGTTTCATCTCCTGGGGTTAGGTTTTGGAATGTTAAGGGTTTTTCCATTGTTTCTCAACAATAAATAGGCCTTCGAGCCTCATTGTAACACAGTTCAGAGGCATGTAGCCATCACATCTCTTCTCAGAGATAAGCTACCATCGCCCTAGTTGGTTTATTTCCATTTCTAGTTGTAAGCATATTTCAGTATTTTCCATTAATGAAATGAAGTATTATTTCCGCTGAATCTTTGCTTATATGGTTATCTCTGTAATTTGTTGCGTTCCTGTTTAAATCCGGATCATGACTAGAGGAATTTCGACCAACATCTAATTGGGAGGACTTCAAAACCCTCATAAATTCCAAATTCTCCTCTATCGAGTATGTAGAGGACCAATGGATCCAATGGTGCAACTACATGTAGAGGCAGGGAAAAACTATACAAGAGTACACTATTGAGCTAACGAAGATGGTCATCATATTGGCTAGCTCTCCTAAAAGCCCAATTTATTTGTTAAGTATCTGGGGGATACTCATCTATCTATGAAAGCAACTGATATTGTTCAAGCCAGGAATCGTTAAGGAGTATTGTGTACAAGCATAGTATCTAGAAAGCATGGGACAAAAGAAAATGGCAGTAAAGAGGTTCAAAGCAAAAAGAGCACTAGGAAGCTTACAAAGAAGGGAAGAAAAATTGGAAAGGAAGAGGATCTGAGAAAATAATAGCTACAACACACTAGTGCAAGGATCCTAGTAATCATTGCAAGCACTCGAACATTGATGGTCACACAAAAGAGAAGTGCTTAAAATTGCATCTTGAACTCAACCCAAAGAACCATAGGAAAGATGGGAAGAAAAATAATCTTCTAGCCATTGAATCGAGAAATTAGGTCGAAAGTAGCTCCAGTGTGGATGAGAAAATTGTTTGCACATTATTGGAGAAGGAGGTGAATTTGAGTAACCTTCATCATTGAGAAGAGGAGATGACCAAACTTCTCCATATTAAGATCCAAGTCATTATGACCAATATATATTCCCTATTTAACTCATGCTCATAAATAATATCATAATAGCATATTTTGTCAACAAAATTGGATTGGAGTTTTTCCATCATCCTATTCCATATCCCCTAGGTTGCGTAAATAAGAATGCAAAAATTAAGTTAACAACATAATGTAGAATAAATTTTTTATCAATGTTGATTATATTGGTGAAGTATAAATGCATGTAGCATTACTTGATGTATGTGGGGTTGTGTTTGGGAATCCCTATATGTATATGTGACATGTAATCTTCGCGAGGAGAACCAGCCAATACTGCCTCATAAAATATGGGAAATCATTGAACATCAACATGCACAAAGGTCAATGCAAGATTTCATTGGTAAGTTCCAACCAAGTTAAAAATTTGATCTGGTCTAGTCAAAAGAATGTTTTATTTTTCTTAAGAAAAAATTAATATGGTGAGGAGTCAATGAGGGCATAAGCATCCCCATAGGGGTGTGATAAAGAACAAAACCAACAACTGAAAGGGTTTCCGTAGGCATATGAGGGAGTGTTCCAAGAACCTAAAGGATTGCCACCCAAGATGGAAGTGGAGTATGAAATCCATTTATCAACGGACTCTCTATGTCAAATATTAGACTATACAAGCAATTAGTTTTGGAAACAAGCAAAGTGAAGAAGCAATTGCAACAATTGAGGGAGCACATTGTGATTACCATGTACCTCATCTTGTGTATCACCCATGATAATTATTGTAACATAAATTAACCTCCCAAACCTTTTGCCTTAAGTAACCTTAAACCATTACTTTGTGTGTGTGTGTGTGTGTGTGTGTAAAATTATTAGTGTTAATTCTTAATTAATGTTGATTAACTAAATAATAAAGTTAACTAAAAACTTTTTAATAAAATAAAATTTAAAAAAAAAAAAGTATAAAATCCCATCATTTTTCGTGGGGGTGATAAAATATAATATTTATTAAACTTTGTGCCATGCATAAAGCATAATGGGAGGTGTCGGGCAGATAAATCGTTCTTGCGGACAAGATTGATCTCCCTAGTATCTAATGATATCTAGAGACAAGCAAACCAAACAAATTCTATCTTTCTCTAAATATGAAATTTATAAATAAAGGCCAACAGGTGTTTTAGGCCTACCTCAGGTCCAATGCTAGTTTGTGGAAGCCACGATCCGTTTGTCCAAATGAGCTCCCTTTTAAAGAATCTGCAAACACAAGCAGGCACACATATCAAATACCACCTGCATAGCCAATATAATAAACCATATTTATCATGATAATCAAGGAATTCATGAAATAAACCATAGAAGACAATTTATTGAGAAAAATGAATCAGATTGTATTAACTTTAATCAAAGAAGAACTTTACAATCTTGGTGCCTTGATGTTGTACAAGCTCCTCCCAGGTTCCAACAAGAATCTCCTCTACTTTGGCAAGTTTCACTCTCTTCCCAAAGAAGCCAAAAGGTATGTAATCTCTCCTCTCAAGCTTAACTAGGAAGTCTCAATTCCAACAGCATTTACCCTAAAAAATGTTCAGCTTTTAACCTCCCTAGCAACCAACCCAATGCCTCAATTTATAGTGCAAAGGAGGGAAGTTACTAGGTCCACCTTCAAAGGGATAGAGCCCTCCTTCAAAGGAACAAGCTCCTCTCATCAAGGGGTTAGCTCCTTTAGTTATGAGATGCATGAACCACCTAGGAGTGAACCAACCACATCAAGATTCCTTCTAGAAGCATCCAGAATTAACCCAAAGTGAGTTTGTAAGAATAAACTTGTGACTTTTTTACTTTCACAGGGGTCCGCACCCACTCCTTTAGAGACGGAGCGGGCAGGTCCGCAGGTAACATGACCAAGGGGTGCGGGGCCACAGGTAATGGTAAGAGAAAGTGCGGAACCAGAGTTTTAGATATTTTCAAAGACTTTCTCTCATTTTTAAAGCTTGACATGAAGAGCTAAGGTTTGAGACTTGCAAAGGAGGACAGTATGAGTGGTGATAGACTCACACTGACTACAGAAAGTCATGGTGACAATATTTTGTGTAACAGATTGCGCCCTAAAGTGCAAAGTCTGTAGTAGATGAGGATTTCATTTATCACCTAAGAAGAGTGAAGTACTTTATCATTTCGAGGATCATCTTGTGGAGAGCCTGGTTGGAACCTGTAAAAACATTCAATGCAAAATATATATATGAGATCATATCATCGCTGAGGTAGGCATTCGCATACTCAGATCAAAACAGACTAGAAAACTAACTAAACTGCTCTGATGTAGGAACTATCTTGCAATACATCACAAGTATAGGCTGATGTAGACACAGTATGGGCGCAGCCATCTGTTTATGAATAGTCCACTGTATAATGAATACAAAATTCCTCGCAGCCTGGATGGTGGAAACTAGATCCAGGGTCTTGATTTCTACTTCCCGAAATAGTACGATTTTATCCATGTGAATGAATGTGTCGAAGTCAAACATGGTAGAAACCACTTGATTACCAATCAATGATGTAAATTGTTAACAAGTGTGAGAGAAACCACCATTAATGTCAATGGCTCTCAAAGTACTCAGTATAATCCATGAAATGAGAATAGATTTGTTGATGTCGAACATGTCACAGAATCCTTTGATCGAACGTCAATGATGCAACCTATCGTCGAAGGCGAGAAACCTGCCATTAAGGCATGCAGATCCCAAGGTACTGATGATTCCTAGATCATCTTTCTAGATAATGAGCTGAAGTCAATAGAAAGCGATCCGTCGTAGGTAAGCCCACAACACGAAATCATAGATCAAGTTTGAAGAAATATAGTTGCAAGGACTGACTCAAGGATGGTCAAGATGGATGACAGATATTTTGCAGATGAATGGTTTATTTGCACTGACCTCTTGAACACATAACGACACTGCAGATGGTTTGGTGACAATTGACCCAAAGCTAATACCCAAAAACCGGCTAAAGAATTTCAATATGGTTTGATTAACTGTTAGGCAAAGGATTTCCCAACCCAGGTGAACAAAAAGTGTCATGTTCAAGAGTGGTTAAATGTTTTTCTGAGACACAAAGTATGACAAACAGGTTCATTTTTCTCTCTTTTCGCCCATCATTTCTGGCAGGTACCTCTTTATTTTTGACAAGCTTGAGGAGGATAACATTTGCTTGATTATAAGCTCATCCTTTGGATGAGTCCAACTTAGTTTAAATTCAAACCCTAAGAAGGAGTGGTCCGTTCCTGTTTGTAATTGAACAGGTCCTTTACTGTTAAATTTTAACGAGTCCAGTATAGGAGAAACTCGGCATTTTTCAATTTTAGGGAGTCTAAAAAAACTTAAGAAAACTCCATGGTTGTCCTTTTTCGTAAATTTGTGTCTCCCAAGCCCGAAAAAGTATAAAATAATACTTGAGAGAACCGCTTGACCATTACGATCAAGGAGTACTTTTCATAATTAGTGTCTCTGATCCAAAAAAGTAAAAAAGCGATCAATGACATGTCGTTTTATAACCAATATCGAATTTGAAACGACAAAAATCCGGCAATCTTTTCATGTTTTTACGGTGAAAAAAGAGTTGTAAGTGGACCGTCTTTTAAATTCCGTTTTAACGAGCTTAAAAAGAAAAACTCGGTAATCTTTTCATATTTTAGGAGTCAGAAAAGAGCTTAAAGGTGACTAATGTTTTTTGTCGAAAATGATCAATTTTGCCTGAAAAATCTGCTATCCTACACAAAAACTCAAACATTACTCATACCTGTTTAAAAATAAATAAAAATTCTTCAAAAGTTACCTCTTTAAAGTGAAAAATAAACAAATTAAAAATTCATTTATTCAAAAAAGCTTATAAAAAGGGCTTTTGTAAATACATTTTTACCGTTTGACTTCAGAGTGAGAAAGAGAGCTTTTGGGTAAGAAACTTCCCGTGAAGATTGCGGAAAATCCATCCGTTGGAATCGAACACCGTCACCTCCAGGTAATCCACATCACCTTACTCTTGAATTTCAACCATTTGAATTTTTGTTTTTAGGTTTATGTTTTGATTTTTTGGAAAAATTTTGTTTAAAGATTCTCTCGCGGGGATCCGCAGGCGCAACCTGCGAAACCTACGGACCCTGACTTCTTGGCATGCAGAAAAAAGTCAGGGGCCCGCACCCGCTGTATAGGCAGAGTGCGGACCTACGCACTATCTCTAACTTAGAGGGTGCGGTCCCCGCGACATATGTTCTAAAATTCCAAATTTTCCAATATTTGCCCAAAAACTTTGATTTAAGATGTTCTAATCCGCCTTTTCTTTCAATGTAGGGTATACATTATGCTTAGCTGGCGGGAACGGGAGCACGAGGATGTGGATGCTGCCGCACTAAATCATCAACCCTCAATAGATGCATTGAGGGCATGCGGGCTATATAAATTCTAGGCCATACCTGGCATGAGGGCCCAAGTAGACTTTTTGCAGTGGCTGGTGGACAGGTGGAATGTGCAGGACCAGTGTTTCATTATTGGTGGCCACCAGCTCGAAATGGAGCTGGAAGACATTTACTTTTTGACTGGTTTTCCTAAGAGAGGTGAACAATTGACTCTATTTGGGACTAGGCTAGGTGGCCAGTCTGTCGATAGCCTCCGGCTAGAGTTTTGTAACGACCAAACCAAGGACAAAGGGATTGATATCAAAACCATTTCCCGTCCTGAACTCAAAGTGATTGCATTTACTGTCACCAGGCTCTGCGGAAGCGCAGCACTACATATGGCCACTGGATCCCAAATGCGGATGGCAGTAGACTGCTTTCGAGGCACCATCTTCAACTGGTGCAAAGCTGTGTTGGCTAATGTAAAAGGCCAACTAACTAGAGCAAAGAACAAACAACTGAAAAACTTTGGATATGGTTTTTTAGTTGTGAGCTTTGGTCTAGAGAGGGTCCCAATGTTGGTCCCACAGCATCTTTCTGTTGAAGTTGGACTTCCCTGAGAGCCCAAACTGATGCGTTGGGTTGCAGTTATGGCCCGTAATCCTGAGGAGGGTTCAGAGGTTGTTCGATTTCCTCCTGAGTATTTTCATTGGTTGGAGAACCAATTTTTCGTGATTCAGGATTTTTCTTATGCTGGGATGGATTATCGTGGTGACCCAGACATGGCTCTTCCACCAGGAGAGCAATGGGATGACTCAGGTAAAATCATTTTCAACATTTTCTAATTTAATTTTTTTTTTTAAATTTTCCCAAAATTGATAGTAAAAAGTTTCAAATGCAGATGTAGGTCCACGGTGACCAGCCACTCTCTGGCCCTATGAGAGGAAACAGCCAGTTGTAGTAGCACCAGCCCCACGGGACAAATCTACATAGATCTTGGCCGAATTGGAAAACCATCTAGAGCGTTTGACAGCAAACATTCTAGAGACTAGCATAGATGACATTCCTCTTTGGCTACAGCTCTCTGTGATTGGCATCGCAGGACCTTTCAGGAGGTTCCTTTGTAGGGTGGCCCATACAGTGGTTTATTATCGTGATCATCACCAGTGATAGGATGATCTCCTGTTGTAGACTCATATGACATTTTTTTTTTTTGTACTTATCATTTTTGCCGATCATAAGGTGTTTTTCAACCTATGATCGAAGATGATGTATATTTGACACACTTCTATGCTATGCTATATCACTATTACCGGCTATCTTGTAAAACATGTTATGGAATTTTTTTAAATTTACTTTTTTGATTATTGCAAATGTCTACTTCACATTCGAGAAGCAATTGCATCTGCTAATGTATTTAAATATCTTGGAATATGCTAATATTCAATATAGTCAAATTCACGTTCCAAGAGACGAACTCTAAAAAATAATCTCAATAACACTGGATTTCTAATGGCATAAACTCTATTAAGTTGCAATACAACGAGTTCAGAATCTAACCTCACAATCAAACTCTGAATCCAAAATGAGATGGATTCAGATAATAACTCAATCACTGCACTATACTCTGCAATATTGTTTGTTGTTTGATCGAGGCTTACCCCATGCATAGATACCAACTCATCAGAGGGTGAATAGATAACCCAAGCTGCGGAAGAAATGTTCCGTTTATTACGACAAGCACCATCAGCAAAACCAATGTATGTTTGGAGAGATGTCGACATCTGCAATATCAAGAGTAAAATCAAGATAAGCAGGAATAATGACAAAAACACTCTCTAAACTAAGCACACTTTTCTAACCTAAAATACACCAGCTAGAAAGAAAACTAACCTAACTAAAAATCTCCACACCCAGATTTAAGCATAATATCTCTTCAGGTAAAGACCATTTCTGGGTTTACCTAAAGAGACTTCGTCAAAGTCTACCATTATATAGGCCCCTTTTGCCAGCTTTCACTTAACAACATAAGGACCATGCCACATGGGTACGAATTTTCCAGCGCCCAACTTATCATTTGCTTGGTCATACAGTAAGACCAGGTCTCCTTCCGAAAAATTACGAGGTATAACATTGCGATCATACTGAGCTTTAATACGTTTGGCATGAGCTTCGATTGCTAGTGCAACATCACGTCGATTCTCATCTAGCTGATCCAAGTACAACAAACATTTTTCCTCTTCGGAAGTGGTTGGAAGTAATTCTATGGCCATTTGCAATGACGGGATTTCGCATTCAATGGGTAACACAGCTTCCAAACCGTAAACTAGTTGGAAAGGAGTGAAATCGGTTGATGTTTTTAGTGAAGTTCAATACGCCCAAAGCGCTGAAAGTAACATGTTATGCCAATTCGACCTATGAATCCTAATGATTCGTCGGATCATAATGACTAGAACTTCGTTGATGGCTTCAACCATACCATTAGCCTGTGGGTAATATGGAGTTGAACTATCGTGATGCAGGCCAAGTTGGTCTGTTAGTTCAGTCATCATAATGTTTCGAAAATGACGTCCATGATCAGTGATAATCTCTTGTGGAACACCGAACCTAGCAATTATATGATTGAAAATGAAAATCGCAGCAGTTTTGTCGTCTGCCGAAAATGTAGGCATCGCCTCATCCCACTTGGTAAAATAATCTACTGCAAGGATGATGTACACATGCCCCCCGTCCGAGTGAGGGTTACATGTAATAAAATCGATACCCCATTTCGCAAAAGGACCGATGGAAATTATAGGGTGGAGAGGAGCAGGTGGAGCACGCATCTTTCGATCAAAAATTTGGCAGTTGTGGCATTTTCGGACCGCGTTAATACAATCTTTAAACAAAGACGGCTAGAAATAGCCAGCGCGTAATATCTTTTGGGCTGTGGCAAACCCAGACATATGACCGCCACACGCTCCAGAGTGACAGTCATTTAGAACCCTTTCAGCTTCCTCATGAATTAAACAACGTTGGAAAACAGAGTTCGCCCCACGACGATAAAGTGTATCTCCAATAATTTTGAATTATTGGGATTGGAATCGTATTTTTTGACGCTGAGATCTTGAAATTTCAGGCCAAAAGGATTGGGTTTGGAGATAAACTATGATATCTCCATACCATGGATCAAGAGTGTTGATTAGAAACAAGGATTCGTCCGCAATGGGCTCTTCTGCCACAGTTTCAGTATCAACACGTGGGAAGTCACACATCAACTCCGCAAAAACTAAAGATTTCTTTGACTTAGATTTTTCAAACTCCAAGTCAAATTCCTGCAGGATAACAATCCATTTGGAATACTTGCCCCCTAGCAATTGTTTGGTCAAAATATAGATCATAGGGTTGCAATCGGAAATTACAGTGGTTTTGCGTAGTAAAATGTAATGATGAAAACGTTGGACAGCTTGAACAGCTGCCATGGCCAATTTCTCCACATGTGAATATTTTAGCTCAGTTGGATTCAAGGTTTGACTAAGGTAATAAATCACATGTTCACTAGCGAATTCATCTTCTTGAACTAACACCATTCTGATGGCGGAATGAGAGGCGGCGAGATATAAGAAGTAGTCCTGGTTGTAGTTGGGAGGATGCAATAACGGTGCATGGGTCAACGCGTGTTTTAGTGCATCAAAAGATTTGTCAGCTATCTCATCCCAAAAGAATGGAGTATTCTGTTTCAACAACCTGGTAAAACCCTTTGTTATCTCGGCGTAGTTAGGAATGAATTGACGTAAAAAGTTTTCTTTCCCTTGCAAACTTTGGAGTTGGCGAAGAGTCGAAGGAGGAGGCAATTTGACAATAGCTTCAACCTTTGAGGGATCGACACAAATGTCGCTTTCGAAACAACAAATCCCAGTAACCAACCCGTTTCTATACAGAAAACACACTTGTGTGGATTCAACCTAATTTGATAATGCCTACACCTCATAAAGATTGCTCATAAATGGATGAGATGATCGGCTCTACGTAATGAATGAGCAGGTAAATCATCAAGATAGGGTTGCACAATGTGCTTGATGTCATGAAACGCATAAGACATGGCTCTTTGAAAAGTTTCTCTGGTGTTCTTCAGCCCAAAAGGTAGTTTGCAGTAATCAAATGTCCCCCATGGACAAATGAAAGCCGTTTTTGGTTGATCAGCAGGTAGAATGTTGATTTGATTGTAACCAGAAAAACCATCCATAAAGGAGAATATTTCGTTGTCGGCACAATAATTAATGATTTGATCGATATAGGGAGTTGGATAATTGTCTTTTGGACAGGCTCGATTAATATCCCTATAATCGATACATATTCTTATTGTTCCTTGCTTTTTATTAACAGGAACAATATTCGATACTCAATCCGTTAAGGGAATTGGATAAATGAAACCTGATTTAAGTAATTTTTCAACTTCTACTTTAATAGCAGCAGCTTTTCGCGGGTGAATCTGACGCAAAAGTTGCCAGACGGGTTTAGCATCCGGGTAAGTTTTGATTTCATGAACAACAATTGCAGGATCAATTCCTGGCATTTCCTCATATGACTAAGAAAACACGTCACGGAATTCTTGAAATAGGTCCTTATATGTTTGAATTTCATCTTCCGTACAAGAGGCACCTATATGAATGTTTTCAACAATTCCAGGTTTAACCGAAATGTCAATAGGAATAGTTCGAGAAATATTTCCCAAATTTAACTCAGAATCAGGATTTTTCAATGGATTCTGAGGTTCCTTGACATAATCAATTGTAAAAATAGATGAAAAATTATTTTCAAAGCGATCAATCTCAGGTAAAAACGAAGATCTATGATGAAGATCTTCCTATGGTAAATCATCAACAGAAAAGATTTCATGAATTTGCTCATCAGTGTGAACAAGTTCGGAAAAAGTTGTTGAATCTGAGTCTGATATTGAAAGTGATTCTTCATGGACCACATTCATTAAGTCAATTTCGGTTGAATAAGAGTCGGAAAATGACTGTACGGCCTGATACGCAATTTCATAGGAACTCAAAGGCATAGCATCACCAAATGAATCCATCTCAGATTCGGAAGGTACGATCCAAGGATCATCATAAACAATGGTGTCTGATGAAATCATATGAATGGTTGCAGTAGAAGGCGATACGTTAGGACGAGGAAAGGAAAAAGTTCCTAGTAAACCAAAATCTTTAACTAGTCCTACTCCAACATCATTATAAGGATAGTTGTTTTGCCGACATGCTAGATACTTTCAGAAGAGGTCGAGTCGGATGAAAAGTAAGTTAGCTAGTCTATAGTTACAATCTTTCCATTATGAGGAAACTTTATGAGCCAAAAGACTAATGAAACAACAGCAGTCATAGCGTAAGACCAACTACGACCCAAGAGAAGGTTGTAATCTAGAGGGGCATCAACCACCTCCACATCTAGATTAACAGTTTTGCCTTCAACCCCTATAGGTAAATCCTATAGAATACCAAAAGGATGGAACCCACAGCCATCAAAAGCCTTTATAATCGTCGGGGATTGATTAAGTCTAGGAGAACCAAGCGATCTCCAACACTGGATTGACATAATACACGTTGAAGCTCCCTCATCAATTACAGTCCTATAGCAAGGTTTGTTTTTTACTAACACTGGAATCTGGAAAGCCATTTGATGACGTAAGCAAGGTGTACTATTTTCTAAATCGAAAATTATAAGGTTTGAGTCTTGAATATCAACAGCTCCTATAGCCGACAATAGCAATTTACGTTGTGCATGACATGATTGTAGCACCTCCAAAGCCAACATTGCTGAAGGTGAAATAGCTAGATCTTCAACAATGTTATAGTTCTAAGCAGCTCTCGCATGTGGATTGAAAACTGACTTTCGAAGTATACCCTTGGCGGGCGGTTTGATTACTAAGTCTGGGTTAGGTTTCTCAATCTATAGTGGATCGGAACCGGGAGGTGAAGTTGATGGGTTCGAATTAGAAGATTCTGCTTCCTTACCACCAACAGGACTTTTACTTCCATAATTTTGCGATCGTGTCGCAATCCTAACATGGGACATCATCATTATGGTTTCTTTTGAGGCATTTGAGGAAGAACCTATCATCTTACTATCTTGACTAGGAAAAGGATCCTTCAAAACAGCAGGCGTTTGAGAACCTTTGACGATTTTCGCAACCTCAGTGCGATGAGGGCAGTCTCTTGTAAAATGCTCTTCATCACAAATGAGACAAGGATAATGAGGTTTACGTTTCTCATCAGTAGATTCCATTTTTTCTGGTTTCTCTTTCGAATTTTTATCTGTTTTATTTTTCTTCTTCCCTTTCCTTTTACTGCCGGATTTTTATTTGGCCATAGATGACTCTACAACATGAATATCGGCAGAAATTTCCGTGGAATATTATCCTGTAAGGGAATCTGGTAAAGTTATAATAGGAGAAGAATTCTTGGTATTTCTTCTTACTTTTGGTGTTAACTATACCAATCATACCATCAGCGGCATGAGACCCTGAAGGAGCTGCTGTTATTTGATTTTGTGTAGGAAGGTCGGGGATTTTCTCGTGTAACGTACCTGAGTGCGTATAAACGAGGTCAAGGTACTGAGCTTGAGCAATTTCTTGCTCTTCAGTAACAATTCCTGCCTTAGATACATCCTCAGTGATTTTCGGTAATAATGATTTAACAAACCATTCTGCTAAGATCTGATCTGGAATAAAAACTTTCACTAAACGTCGTCGACGTCTCCATTCATGAATGTGATCTGAAATGTAAGTGGACATTGACTGTTTTAATGAAGTTAATAATTTCGTGCCATTGTCATATCTGATGGGCAACTGAAAATGAGTTAAAAACGAAGTAGCTAACTGACTAAAATTATAAAAAGAGGCTCGCGGTAACTCAATGTACCACTTGGCCGCAAGACCAATTAGAGTGTGCTGAAAAATACGTAAACGAATTGAATCATCTGAAATGGAGTTAGATGCACACCAGAGGTGATAAGTCATCACATGGTTTGACGAATCCTCCCCTGATTTACCTTCAAATTTTGGGATGTCACTGGGCAACTTATTCGGCATTGGCGGCCAAAATGGAAAATTAATCGGATCATTCGTAAGGCGCGACAAGTTAGGCAAGTCCAAAGTTGCAATGAACGGTAACTGACGATTAGTTTCTCGAAAACCCTGGGTCATGAGACCAGCCCCAGGAGGAGGATATCCAGGATAACTAGGAATTGGAATTGCATTTGGGATATTATATCCTCCCAGAAAACCAGGATTAACCGGACTGTACTGGGGTTGTTGAGGTTGCTGATAAGTATATCCAGGGTAAGGTTGATACTAATAGACTAGGTTCTGTACAGTAGGACCGAATTGGTACTGTCCCTGGTACGTTTGATAAGTAAATTGAGGTTGACTTGTGACAACCGTACTTGGACTAGGTTGTCCTACAGGCATGTGAATTGAAGTCTGAATTGTGGGTCCAGACTGAGGTAAAGATGCTTGAGAAATTGATGCAGGAACAGTAGAAACCGGAGCTACCGATACTCCGGAAGTAGGTGGGGTAGATGGAACAGATGTTGCAGCAGTTGCAGCAGTCGTTTGAGGCAGAGTTTGAGGCGAACTAGGCCCAGGCTGAGAAACTATAGAAGGTGCAGAAGTTTGAATAGTAGGCTGGACAGGTTGCTGGGTTGAACCAGAAACCAAAGGTTGTCCAGATTGAGATGACAACTACACATTTGGTTGCAAGATCTGTTGAGATTGAGATGGATCCCACACTAATTCATTCCGGGGTATGGACCCATAGAAGGTTGAGCATATTGAGGACCATAACCGGGTTGAGGGTAGGGTTGATAATTCAAAGGTACATTTCCAGCTCCTTGGACAAATGATTGACCTGAAGGTGGTTGGAAACCTTGGGTTGGGTACTGACCTTGAGGTTGATAACCTTGAGGCACGTACTGATACTGGGGTTGACCTTGAGGTACATATTGATATTGGGGTTGACCTTGAGGTACATACTGAGTCTGAGGTTGACCTTGAGGAATGTATTGTCCCGAAGGTATGTACTGTCCTTGAGGTTGCCCCCCAGGCGGTAACTGACTACCTTGAGGTTGCGGATTTGGAATGGTACCTGACATCATAAGAATATCTTCTACACTCAATGGCTTAGTTCCGTTATTACCAGTTAATAACCCTTGTTCAACAGGTTGAGGAGATGCTCCCGAAAATGTACCAGTAAGTGACTGATACCCAGAGGGAACAGAAGGACCACCGTATAAAAACGTTTTTGGAGATTGAGAAAACATGGATGACTGTCTCGACATATTCAAAGGAGGATAATAACCTCTAGGTGTTGGATTATAAGGAATACGAGGTGGTGAAAAAATTAGTCCCGGGTTTTCCAAAAAATTGGTCAATGAAAGATACCAAGCGTCCCTCCTAGGTGGACTGTAAAAGATCGATTCACACTCCCTAAGTTCTATAGCTGGTTGATTTTCAGGGATAGATATACCTTCTTCCGGAGTGACAAGTTCTTCAATAGCAATAAGTCCAGAAGGGAGATTTTGGGTACTGACTCTTTCTACCCTAGGTGAACCAGGACCATTGGAAGTTGGAGAGGCAAATCCTGATGATGGAGTAGCAGCAGTTTCAGTTTCAGGTTCAGAAATTTCAGGTTCCTCGGCTAATTCACTAGTAGAAGAAATACTACCAGTAACTTCAGAAAATGAAACAGGTTCAATAATATACTCTGGTGCTTGAACTTGATAATCAGGATGTACAACTAAAGAAGATTCTCCTTCTTCAGGTGACCCAACTCTACTGTCACTAGGAGTTACAAGGGCTCGTAGCCCTTCAAGCTGGCTTGGTGAAAACTCAGGAGGTTGGCCTCAAAGTCTACGGGACTGCCTTGGTAATTCAGCCACGATTAAATATTTTAATTACTTCACACGCAAACAAAGAAAAATCTCAATGAAAACCACCTAAAGTCTCTAAAGAACCAAACAATTTTGAATCACACGCCTAAAGAATCTAGGAGGTCAAACCACACACAAACAGTAACTTTCCGTACCAAAAACACTAGTTGGTGATGAAATCCAACGTCGCAGAATTCAATACAGAAATGGCGGTTGGAACAGTTACCCCGACAACCTGCTTAATGAATAGACTGGCACAAGTTTCTCCACTAAACCGTCTCGAGTGAAGAGAAACCCCAGAAAATCCAAGTGAGTCTAGTCGACGTCTGCTCCAGGTACAGTGGGATCTTCCCTCCACCGTCACCTTAGGAAAGAATCCTATAGATTATGGTCACTATGGTTACCAACGGAAACAAATATACCTGGGGGAACAGTCTATGATACGATACACACGTAAGGGCAGAGTAGCAAAGCTCAATCCCCTTGAAGGCTCCTTGACATAATCCAAGGTTTACCAACAAGTGACCCCAGGCTCCTCGACAATGGTTAATCCGAGGTTTACCATTTTTAATACGTGTATATCTACTATCGTTCCCAATGAGGATGGATTGATTACCCCACTAGTTCAGATATGACCTCGTGCTTGACTCCTTTAAGAGGAGCTTCCCAGAGCCAAGATGTAACAATTGGAATTTATTTCCTACCGCAAGATACAGCTATTTGTTTGTTTTTACTATCTTGGAGAGTTAATTACTCCCTAATCCAAGATACTAGCCTAAGCTATGTTGGTGATAAAGAGCCCTAGAAATAAAAAGATTGCTAGATAGATTTTACTTTAAGTGTTATTTTTATTGGTTTTTTCTTAAGTCAAAAGGTGTGGAGATGAAACTTTATGGTGTGAAGACTCGACTCTAAAACACTAAAAATGCACCTAAGATTATAAACAATCCTTTTTCTTCAATGAATTTCTAGCTAAAGAAAGAGTTGAGAATGCAAATGCTTAAAAACAAATCTTTCCTTAACAAACAAATGAAAATAAGAACTTTTTTGTCTTTTTCAATAAACTCAAAAACGAGACTACTAATTATGCTCACGAAAAAATCCTTTTTCTTTTTCAACAATCAAAAACTACAAAAACAAATCTTTTCAAAAGAGATTATTTTTTTAATTTTTATAAAACACTCAAAACTATTAAAAAATCTAATCTTGAGATCGCTAAATTCTAAAAATCTAATTGAAGTAAAAGCTTACAAAATTTATTTTCAAGGATGTTTTACTTAGTTATCAGCAAACTAAGGACTAACTTGTTCAGAATAACAAATTAATCAAAAAACAACCAGCTTTTGTTTTCTTTTTAAAAATGAAATCCAAAACTTTCAAAACAAGTTCTTTTGAAGCTTCGCAAAGAGAAAAACGAGATGTATTCCTCACCAAAGGCAGATTTTACAAATCGGTCAGACTCATAAGAAGACCAGCAAAAACTAGGGTGATCTGAGGTTTCTAAGGCTTCTAAGCTCTGAGTTACTACAAAGACCAAAAGAAAATCAAGCCAAGCACACAAAACTTCTAGAAATTCACCTAAAACCTAAATGCCAATGGAATTAACCTATGAAAAGTTTCTGACAAGACACGTGAAGATTTGGGCAGAGGCTAAAACATATAAACAAATCCTAGGCTTAACTAGACGAAAAGATTTTAGTTTTTTCAAAAATTTGACAGGGTTCGCAGTCCCCCGGTATAACCAGGTGCAGTACTGCATTGTGTAGTAAACAAACAGTGCGAGTATGTCTGCACTGTGTTACAAATAGCAGGTGCGGTCCACTCTCAAAAACGTGAAAAAACAAAAAGCAATTCAAAATCTAAAAACCTACCCAATCACACAACAAGCAAAAACCAGAAACAGAGAAACAGTTTCTCAAGTCAAAGTAAAAGCAAAGGCAAAAACCAAAAATTCAAGTCCCCAGCGGAGTCGCCATTTCGTCGGGTGGATAAATCATTCTTACGGACAAGACCGATCTCCCTAGTATCTAATGATATCTAGCGACAAGCAAACCAAACAAATTCTATCTTTCTCTAAATATGCAATTTATAAATAAAGGCCAACAGGTGTTTTAGGCCTACCTTAGGTCCAGTGCTAGTTTGTGGAAGCCACACTCCGTTTGTCCAAATGAGCTCCCTTTTAAAGAATCTGCAAACACAAACAGGCACACATATCAAATACCACCTGCATAGCCAATATAATAAACCATATTTATCATGATGATCAAGGAATTCATGAAATAAACCATAGAAGACAATTTATTGAGAAAAATGAATCTGATTGTATTAACTTTAATCAAAGAAGAACTTTACAACCTTGGTGCCTTGATGCTGTACAAGCTCCTCCCAGGGTCCAACAAGAATATCCTCTACTTTTACAAGTTTCACTCTCTTCCCAAAAAAGCCAAAAGGTATGTAATCTCTCCTCTCAAGCTTAACTAGGAAGTTTCAATTCCAATAGCATTTACCCCCAAAAATGTTCAGCTTTTAACCTCCCTAGCAACCCACCCAATGCCTCAATTTATAGTGCAGAGGAGGGAAGTTACTAGGTCCACCTTCAAAGGGATAGATCCCTCCTTCAAAAGGATAAGCTCCTCTCATCAAGGGGTTAGATCCTTTAGTTATGGGATGCATGAACCACCTAGGAGCGAACCAACCACGTCAAGATTCCTTCTAGAAGCGTCCAGAATTAACCCAAAGTGAGTTTTTAAGAATAAACTTGTGCCTTTTTTACTTTCACAGGGGTCCGCACCCACTCCTTTAGAGACAGAACGGGCAAGTCCGCAGGTAACATGACCAAGGGGTGCGGGACCGCAGGTAATGGTAAGAGAAAGTGCGGAACTAGAGTTTTAGAGATTTTCAAAGGCTTTCTCTCATTTTTAAAGCTTGACATGAAAAGCTGAGGTTTGAGACTTGCAAAGGAGGACAGTATGAGTGGTGATAGACTCACACTAACTACAGAAAGTCATGGTGACAATATTTTGTGTAACAGGAGGGCCTGGGGAGGGTTATTCCATTAGGATCTTGCCACAGTAAATCATGTGGTTTTGACATCGGACCCCCACCCTTAACTAAATAATGAAGTTAATTAAAAACTTTTTAATAAAATAAAATTAAAAAAAAAAAGTATAAAAACCCATCATTTTTCGTGGGGGTAGTAAAATATAATATTTATTAAACTTTGTGTCGTTCATAAAGAAGAATGGGGGGGCCTGGGGACGGTGATTCCATTAGGATCTTTGCCACAGTAAGTGTTATAACAGCTGCAACACCCTCCAAAATTTTGGCCTACACTTGAATTTTGGAGCCTACTATGGATCTTGTGATCGATCATTCCCTAGTCACTTATTCGTAAGTTGATGATTTCAAGCTCCCTTTTTTTTATCTTAAGAGTCGTTCACACTTTTATCTTTATATAGCATATGTCATCTTCGATCATGGGGATTATCGTTTGTCACACAAAGGGAAGTATGTTTTGTTTCAAGGGGAACCTTTGTGAAAATGATTTGTTCTCATCATATAGACATGTTTCGCACTCATTTCCAAAGTTTCATGCACTATTACACAAGTGTCCCCGTTATCCTCACAAAGTCTATCATCGGAGACACACTTGTTGTACGCTTCCACAAAGGTTGTTGCATTAAGTGAAGTATGTTTTCATATGTTTTGGATAGTCTATGTTGTATCACTAAGTGTTTAAGTGTGTGATCATATTCAATTTCTATCATTGTTCACATTGGTTCCATTGATCCTACACTTAGCCAAATTCTGGAGTATTCCTAGCAACCTAGCCTCATCCAGCTTTCCTAAGTTGCACACTTTGTATCTGCGGCCCTCAAGATTTTCCCTTGGTTGTTGGAACTGCACAATGTGTAGAAATCCCAGCCTTCCTTGGACTCCCTAACTGTGTAGTGGCTTCCTCCAGTGTGCTTCCCTCAACTAGAACCCACTGTCTCCAAAAACTCTGCAGTTTTTCCCCTCAGTCATCTTAACTACCCAGTCCACCTTTCCTCCTAAAACTGCACAAATTTTTCCTCTCAGGGCCTTATCACGCAGCAGACACTTCCATCTTAAACTACGAATTTTCTCTCAGTGGCCATTGTGCAATTATTTTCCTCAATGAGGATTGTGTAGAAAATTTCCCTCAGTCTGGCCTAAGTTGCACACTACGTAGTCTCAGCGATCAAGCTTGACCCCTGGTTGCTTGAACTATGCAATTGTGCAGTTACTGGGCCTTCTCCCTTGACCTGTCACTCAGTCTTGGGCCAGTTTAGGAATCCAAGTGTAGCATCTTAGACTAGGGGTTTATCAAACTAATGTCATCTTGCCATGAGTGATTATAGGTACAGGAATTCTACCAGGCTATGGCAAGATGATGATGAAGGCGATGAAGAAGGAGGACATGCTAGATGGAACTTAAGGAGTTGAGGGGAAAATATAGTTATCAAATTTGAAGACAAAGGAACCCGAGGTACGATAGAAGACTGAGACTGTATGAAGACTCCATCTGACGCATAACCCTTTTCAGGATAGGTATGGGAAACAAAGTACATCTTTTGAAATACACATCTTAGTGTAGCATGAAGGACCACTTATCATTGTCTTATCATGGTGTCTTCAATGACATGTATGTTTGCAAGCTCGGAAAGTCATTCCATGTGTTTCCTCTAAGTGTTTCCCCCCTTTCACTTGTTGGACCAATTGTCACCTTTTGGCATGTTTGACCGTTATGTCATGTTTGTGAACCTTTTCTAGGGGTTTCAAAGGTTTGTCTTTGTGTATTTGATTTTTCCTAGGTATGTAAACATACGTCGCACTCATACACAAAGTCTCAACCATGGTCGCACAAGTGTCGCCACAGTCATCCTGAAGTCTATCTCAAGTGTCGCACTTGTCACGTATTGTTATAGGACAATCACTTAGAGGGTAATGCTTTGTTTTGTTGTTCCAGTGGTCTATGTTGTCACATCATCGAAGTATGCTAACTGTGTGATCATAAGTTCAAGGCCTCCTACACTTAACCATTTCTCCGAAAATATTCCCGACCGAGAAATTCAGTTTCACTGGACCCTGACTGAACTACACACAACATAGTCTCAGCCCTCAGTGATGCAACATTGCTACCTGGAACTACACAGTGTGCATTCATTGTCCCCCAGGGCAGTTTCACTGTGCAATTCTAGAGTTGAGCAGCCTCACTTCATCCCCAGAATTGTGCAATAACTCCTTCCATCCTAAGTTGACTTACGCACCTCGTGACCTCAGTCCTCAAGCTTCTCCCCTTGCCTACTAGAACCCTAGAATGCGCAGAGAACCAAGCCTGCCTTACCTCCCAAAACTGTGCAGAAGTATCCCCTGTGTCCTCCCTCAGCCAGAGCTCACCCGCCTCAACAAATACGTAGATCTGTCCTTCGGGTCTCTCTACTGCACAGTGCTCCTTATCTCTATAAACTTCACATATCTATGTCCCAAGGTCCCATCCTGCATCAGCCACTAACTATCGCAACTGCGCATTCTCATCTCCTAGTGGCCCCTGTGCATTTTTTCCCCTCAATAAGGATTGTGCTCATAAGTTCCTCATTCAATCCTGAGTCGCGCTCTGCACAGTCTCAATGACCAACCTCTATCCCTGTCACCTATAACTATGCAATGCGCAATTACTAGGCCCTCTTTCCAATCTTGTCACCTATCCTGGGCTTAGTCCATGGATAATCATGCATCATCTTCAACTAGGGGATTTTTGGATTGATGTCGTCCCTTCATGAGTGAATTGCAGGAACAAGTACATTGTTAGATCATGGCAAGATGATGAAGAAGGAGAAGGAGGAAACATGCTTGAAGACTAACTTACAGATGGATAGAGAAACAAATCTATCAAGAGCAAGTAAAAGGAGCGTATGTATGCAACTACTTCCCAAGACCAAATATCATTGAAGACCCCACACCAGCAAGCTATGTGGAGGAGAAGAGAAATAACATCCAAAAACACATATATCACTCAGCAACAACAGTGGCTTGACATTACCACCTCAACAAGCAAATCCATGTCAGCAATTTCATGTCAAGTCATGTCATGAGTTGTCGAAGGCCACATCACTATTATGAGGCATGTATATTGTAAATCAAATGTAATGTAGAGTGGAAGTCCAGTGGACACACATGGATATGAAAACTCATGGCAGTTGAAAATTCATAGGAAGTTGAACAGTCATGAGGGAAGTCAAACAGTCACAAGGGTCAAGCATCACCCCTTGGTTATATATACCCCCTCATTGTATGAGAAAGGGACTTTTCACCTTGGCTCCTACTGCAAAACATAGAGAGTTCAGTCAGTTCTTTAAGGAGCAAGGAGTGGCTCCAATGTCCCGCTACTGGGGCTACTGATGTACAATGTAAACATGAGTCTTCGGAACTTTTGCTTAATTATAGAAGCCTTTTCAGGCCAACACATTTCCATGCATGACTTATGGATGTTTGTAAGACTATTCTGTGAGCATTTGTATTTCATGTTTTATTTCACATGTACTAAGATATTTGAACTATTTAGGTAGTTTTAGTTCCTAGCTTGTTGGGAATGTGTTGTAATGGTTGTCATTGTTGTCTCATCCTTGTGGACTATTCTGCGGAATACTAGACAGAAATTTCCTTGATTAATGGTTATACCGACTGTCACATCTGTTGTGGACTATTCCACTGGATGTTAGACGGATCTTCCCTTGTTCATTGGTTGTAATGATTGTCGCATCCATTGTGTAATATTCAGTTGGATGTTGGACAAGCCTTTCTAGTTCATGTGTTTCTCTTCCTGGGTGGTACTATTACCTCTCACTTAGAGTCTCACTTTTTCTCCCCCCTTTTTCGCAGTAAGAGAACCCAGACACAGTTGCACTGCACACTCACCAGGCACACTCACCTTGTTGTTCGAAGACACCTTTGCATCACTCTCCTGTGCTTGTTACCGGGAAAAGTGTCTATTTATAACTGCTTTATCCCACTAAGGTGTGACAGCTGCCTTAGAAACAAACAGAGAAAACTACTTTTGTATTTCCTTTATGAATTAAAGATAGAGGGGGATAGAAAGAACCGACCTGTGTCTTGCACTAATCCTTTGATACAATCCCTCTCTTCTTTGACAGCTTCCAGCTACCTGCTCCCTTACTTTCCCAGCTTCACCAAGTTCCTGTAAGATCACAGAAGAAGAAAACTACACAAAGACATGGATCTATATTCATAAAAAGCTTAGGATCAGATTTAAGCTAAACATACAAATGTAACAAGCATCAATGATACACAAGCATGTAGGAGAAACTCAAATAGTTTTATTGATATAACAAGAAGATCCAGGAGGAGTTACAACCGATGATTCCTGATCCAGCATCAACCTCCCAGCAAAGAAGCCCCTTCTTCACCTCCAACAAAGCATAAATCACCCAATACTCTGATCTCTATCTCAAAACCAACAGCAATTCCTTGCAATGCACAAAATTCCAGCCTCTGGATCTCTGGGATGAGGGATCCATATATAGATGTATGCAAGGAGGATGAGTCAGCTTATGATTTGATTAGTGTCTTCTCTCTGTCAGTTCTTGCTTCCACTTGGAGACTGAAAGCCTCTTACTCATCCTTGGTCGAATTCAGTGAGGCAAGTGTCATAGGAGAAGATTCTGGAAACTTCCATTGTCTTTCCACCTTGCGGAATGGCACTGCCATTTGTCATTTCCCACTCAACGCACCCTAATAGTGCATTTAGGTGCATTTCAACTCACCTAGCTAGTGTATTTAGGTGCTATGAAACGCAGCTAGCCAGTGGAGCAGCTGAAATGATCCTGATTTGACTGATTCTGAGCAGTTTCTGGTGGAGAACTTCTGGGAGACGCTGTAATTTGTTGACCTTGTTCCTTTAGGGGTTGGAACAATACTTTTAGGGACTTAGGAGCCCTTGGTTATGGACATTTCATGCTTGGTGCTGCAAGGCACAAAAATGTCTATAACAGTTGCCCCCTAAAGTATGAGGCCGTTAATCGGGTGAAATGCTTTATTATGAGGATCCGAAGTTCTTTCAATGCTGGGAGGAGACCTGTAATAAGATACAATACAATACATTATCTTCATACTGTTTTTAATGATCTAGCTGAGGCGGGCATTCCCATGCTCAGCTTTATAAATTCATTTTCATGTACATAGGACAGACAATCGTCTGAGTGTAAACTGATGATTCTGATAGAGCCATCATCCTTTTGGTAGGATGATTATCTGTGCTGCAATGCTGTACATTTAATGTCTTTATTTTCCTGAATATATATCGCAGCCCGAATGGATGAAACTAGATCCGGGGTCTTCAATCTCGTCCGATCTTCACTCGAAGTACAAGTCGATCCATGTGAGAAATGTTCTGAAGTCGAACATGGAAAGACATCACTTGATTACCAGTCAATGATGTAAACTGTTAACAAGCACGAGAGGAATCACCGATAATGATAATGACCCTCAAGGTACTACAGTACAATTCACGTGATGTGAATAAAGGACTTGGCGTCGAACACCACGCAAAATCTTTTGGTCTAAGGCCATTGATGTAAACCTGTCGCCGGAAGTGAGAAACTTGCCATTAAGGCATGCAAGCTTCAAAGTACTGAATGGGGTGTTCCTAGATCAACTTCTTGGATAATGAGCTGATGTCGACAAGAAGTGATCCGTCATAGGAGGGCCTTAATGAATCCCACATCAATGACACGGAACGGAGCAAATGATTTTGATGGAGGTGAAAACAATCTGATGATATACGGTTCAGGGTGGTGGTCATGAAAGTATGGAGTATAATGTATGGTAGTGGGTGGGACACAGGTGACTTCTCTGGATGACTTCTCTTGAACATGTCGGGGACACTTATGTGATGGATTGGTAGCATTAACCCCAAATGTGGATGGTATGGCGTGACCATGGTGATGTGACCAGTGAATGAAACAACCCAACCCAACTCGGACACGGAGTGGAAGTGTCATGTTCAAGAGCGACTTGCTACCAATAAAGATTCTTTGAGTTTTCTTCCCAATTTTTCCCCAGTCATTGCTGACCAGTACCTCTTTATTTTTGTCAAGCTTGAGGAGGATAACATATGCTTGTTCTATAATTTTCCCTTCGGGCAAACCCATCGCTATGTTTTCACGAGCCTAGCGATAGTGAAACTCGTTCTCGTCTAAAGACAAGTTTGTCGCTATTAATCTTTTTAACGAGTTTAATGACAAAGATAACTCGGTCCTTTTCATTTTTAGAGAGTCTGAAAAGGTACGTAAAGGTAACTCCAAAATTCCTTTTTCGTCATCTAATCCCTTAAGTCCGAAAAAGTATAAAACAATACAGAAGGGATGAATTTTCGATAGTTTTAACGAGCCGAACAAAACAAGCGCTCGATATTTTTATGCAATAATCCCTCAGGTCCAAAAATATTAAAATCTAGAGGAGGGATAGCACTTCCTGTCCCTTTAACGAGCTGGAAGGCCAAGGACTCAGCAATCTTTTCATATTTTACGAGTCAGTTGAGAAGAGCTTAAAGGAGACTCATCTTTTGAGGAACGAGTGATAAAATGGGTAGCAGCTAATTCCAGGTAAGGTTTGGAATTTTCCAATCACGGCAGTGTCACAAGGATGGCTAGTGAAATCACTCTTCGCAGCTGTTCCTCAAAATAGGTAAACAATCAAATGGAGGTGAATGATCGGCCAATGGAAAAGTGGAGGTGACGGTGCAAACACGACCAAGGCTTTAATGGCTGAAGTATTACATTCACGGTGGTTATTTACCGGGGAATAGTTCATTTTTTAACGACCTTAAACGCGGGTGGAAACATTTGCTCGGTGCGGGTTTATTTTTTAACGAGCTTGAACCTTGCGGTAACACTGCTCGAGGCGGGTTTATTTTTTAACGAGCTTGAACCCTATAGTAACACTGCTCGTGATAAGTTTGCATGCCCCCAGCATAATAACGCAAATCGAGGTGCATGCCCCCCAAGCTTCATTGCATTCAACTCGGTGGTTGGAATGAAGGTTTACCTTTGAGATTCGGAAAGGGGATTTGTTTCATTTTTTTAATGAGGTTGACACAGTAAACGAACTATCCTCATGACTCCTTGTTTCATTTTTTAACGAGGTCGACACGAGATAAGAACTGTCCTCGGAATCCACCATATTTACAGTATTTGATAGAAAATCAAAAACTGAAGGATGATTAAGGTTGCCGAAATAATCTTCACGGTAATTCGGAAGATGGGAATGATGGTGGTAATCTTCCCATGGTGCCCCGTCAATCATCATTGACTGAAAAATTCCTTCGTCTGTGTAATGTACATGCGACCAAGGATTTGAAGAGGTGCCATATTCCTTAGACCTATCTATCCAAACACTCGATGAGCGTTGATTTGCCCCCCAAGCCAAGAAAATTGATTGCTACAATATTTCTATTAGGGCGATGATCCATGTTGTCAAAATGTTCAGGAAACTTCTGAATCTAGAAGATATAGAAGATTTCATATTGCAGGTTTCCACTGTGGCCACTTCCGCCAGATTACTTGGAGGCGGTAGGGCAAAAGTACCCATTAAGGCAGGGTCTTTTATGAGACCTACTCCAATATTTTGAAGTGAATGATTGCTTCCATGGATCATTGGAATGCCTACCGTAACTTGTGAACTGTTGGGGAGAAATGTTTGTTGGTCGATGATTGTAATTCCTCCTTGAAAGGGAAATGAAATCTTCCTGAAGTAGGTCGACACAACTGCGGCCATGGCATATATCCAGGGCCTTCCCAGTAGAATGTTGTAATCGAGGTTTCCGTCGATTACTTCAACATCAATTTCTACTGTTTTGCCCCATAGTTCAACTTTCAAGTTACTTAAAATCCCGTATGGAGTGTATGATCGTCCATCAAATGCTTTTAACATTGTTGAAGATCGCGACAAGGGTGGTGAGCCTAAATTTTTCCAGCAACTCATCGACATAATACATGTGGATGCCCCCTTATCAATAATTGTTCGATGAACAGTTTTGTTGAGGGCTTTCACTTGAATAAGGAAAGCTAGTTGAGCTGGTAACTGAGGGTCATATCCTTTATGATCAAAGGCCACAAGATTGGAATCCATTAGGTCAATCCCACCTATTGCCGATAATAAAGCTTGCTTTTGGGAGGGGCAATTTTGCGGTACCTCAATTGTTGACATAGCGGACGGCGATTGGGCCAGGTCCTCTACTATATTATAATTCTGTGCTACTTTTGCACGAGGATTAAATGTCGATTTGTCTCCCTTTGGTGACTTTATCATTGGTTCAGGAATGATGGGTGGCACAACTTCGGTCAAAGTTGTTGTCGAACTACTAGGTTGTTCATTAGCCTTGTTATTCAACAGTTGTGGATTCCCGTAATCTTTATTCCTTGTCAAAGCATCATTTTGCTGCTTTCAGATAGACAACATAAGAACTTGGGATCGAGAAGCATTTTGATTAGCAACCAGTTTGGTTCCTGGGTTTGGAAACGGATCAGTCAATACTACTGAGGTTTTTGAACTATTAAAGAGTTTCTTAACTTCAGCTTTATGTGGACAATCTCTCGTCCAATGATCCTCATCGCATATATGACACCCCGCAGGGGGTTTCCTTTGCCTAGAAGGGTTTGTAGAAGGTTTTTCAGGAGATGACTCATCCTGCTTCTTTTTTCTCCCTTTCTTTTTCTTCTTGCCCCCTGGTTGCTTCAGTTGTTTGCCCTTGTCGGTTGACACGGCATTTACTTCCGAGGCAAGAAGTTCCTCATTTGCATTTTGACTGGAAATCTTACGGGCCTTTTTAGATGTAGCCTTTGTCGATTTCGTGTCTGTTGCGCCAATCATGCCATCGCCGGCATGAGAGTCATTGTTTGATTTAGGAGGAGGAGGGACTGAGAATTCCGGTCTAGGAGCGTCAGGTATTTTGTCATAGAGTGTGCCGGACTGAGTGTAAATCAAGTCCAAATATTGCGCACGAGCAATAACTTGCTCTTCGGTGACGACTCCCCCTTTTGCCACATCTTCTGTAATGGAAGGTAACAAAGACTTAATAAACCATTCAGCTAAAAGTTGATCAGGAACATACGTTTTTACCATTCTACAACGACGTCGCCACTCATGAATATGATCAGATATGTGAGTGGTCGTTGTTTGTTTGAAATTGGTAAGAAGTTCTGTTCCCGTTTTGTACCTTATCAGTAACTGAAAATGGGTTAAAAAGGTTGTGGCTAGGGTACTGAAGTTGTCAAACGAAGCTCTGGGCAATTCGATATACCATTTTGCTGCCGGACCAGTTAACGTCCTCTGAAAAAGGCGAAGCCTAATCGAATCATCGTTTAAGGTGTTTGATGAACACCACAGATGAAATGTCATCACATGATTCGACGGGTCTTCACCCGGATTTCCATTAAATTTAGGAATATCTGACGGAAGTTTATGCGGAATCACCGGCCACCAAGGGGAATAAGAAATTGGATCATTCGTCAGTCAGTTTAGATCTGGTAATTCTAGAGTTGCTACAAAGGGCAACTGTTGATTCAGGTTAGGCGAAGCATACCCAGGATAATATGGAATCGCCTGAGCAGTGGGTCTTTGCATACCAGCATAATGTATTTGATGTTGGCAACTTTGACAAGGTTGATGGGCATAACCATTATAATATGGTTGTTGATAACCGCTTTGGAAATGCGATTGCCCATTACTTACAAAGACTTGTTGCTCAGGTTCTTGATATGATCGCTGGAATGGGGGTTGTTGAGTTTGAACCAGCCCTGGTTGTTGGACCATTTTCTGTTGACCAATACTGGATGATTGACCAAGATGAGGAGTCACAGTACTTGTTTGAGCCTGAGTCGCTCTAGATAAGGAGGCACTAACCTGAGGTTGTGATTGAGTCGTTGAGACAAGAGGCTGTTGTATTGCAACCTGAGAAACTTGGGGTTGACATACAATAGGTAGCGCTTGTACTTGCGACAAAGTCAACATAGCAGGTATAGTGGGAATATTCGACACAGGGTGGACTGGTTGCATTGAATATACAACCCTTGGTTGCTGAGGCAGTATTGGTACCCAACCGCTGGATGTAATTCCAGTTTGACCTGAACTTTGTTGTAAACTCCCATATGGTTGTTCTCTGGGAGGGAACAATGAAAAGGCACACTGCCCTCCATATGGCGGAAATCCAGTACTTAAAGGGTAGATTGGCCTTTGAAGACACATTGGATCAATTTGTTGAGTTTCAACATAAGAAATACCAGATGATAATCCGGATGAAGAAATAGGAACAGACCATGTCGTCAAAACAGTCCCTGATTAGACTCCGGCTTGTTGTTGATAACTTGCCGGGACAGATGGTATACCGGCGAACATTGTTGGAGTAGCAGCAGGAGGTTCTACTGCTGTTGTGTCGGATGACACAGTCCTAGATGTCGACGGTTGATCAGACATATCTAGTCTATCCAAAAGATTTCCTAGCGATTCTACAAGAACTTGCGATGAAGGGAGACTAACTTCGAAGATCAACGAGGGAAAGGTGATGATTATTCCGTTTAAAATAAATTTTTAGACGCTTTGACACAACTTGTTTTTTCAATTTTTAAGAGTCGAGAAAAAACAAAAGATGACTCTAGTCTCCTTCGATTTTTAATGAGCCTGAAGTGACAAGTGCTCAGATGGACCTTTTCCGTTAAGGAGTCTGAAAAGGAACGAAAGGGACTGCTCTGGAGATCTAGGTAGAGGGAGTACCAAACCAATCGCAAAACTACAAAATACTTTTTACGGTACGGCAGTCAATCTTCCCGAATGTTGTGTTCAGTGCATTGTGATCAATAGGGCGGCCGACACGGCTTCCTATGGATAAAGGATTTAAGCCTACAGGGGTCTCCCAAAATATACTCGACGGTACGTGGGAGCACAAGTCCGTACTGGCACGTATCGTCTCAAAGTGGAGGAATCACCCAACCATCAGTGAGGACAACAGTTACCAGGCTTTACGACGCCGGAATACGTCTCTAGCCTAGACATCTAAATGTTGTGCGTTAAGTTCCAAAGCGTTGTTAGATTCATTGAATTCATTTTAAGTTGATCTTTCTTATGAAGTTTGCCTTTTGGGTTCACCACGAGATGTAGATGTAATTCCTAAAATGCAATCTAAAGATGATAAACAAACTTTTATCTCTTTTCAGCAATGAAAATCCTAGCTACTAGGGGAAAAGAAAGACACAATCTTTTCACAAAGAGCAAAGAGCACACTGTAAATGCACTTTCCTAAATCAAGCCAAATAGACTGTCAATATGCAAATGCACATATGGATGTATTTGTTTTTGACTTTCTTAGTATTGATGCTAAAAAGAAAGTTGATGTACAAATCTAAATTTGCTTTCAAGCGACAAACACAAACAAGCTTCTTTTCGAAATCAAAAGATAAAGACGATTACGACGCTTTACGATTTTGAAATAAACACTCGTTTTTGACACTAGAAAAACATAAATTTAGACCAAAGGAAAAAGTACAAGTATAATCGACCATCAACAGCAATCAAACTTTCTCCTAAGATCGAAATCGACACTTGCGACAGATCTAAATAAAAGGACGACAGTACGACTATTCTACTTTTGTAATGGAAAACTGTAAATGACGCAACAAACACTCAAAAACATCTACAGTTCTTTTGTACAAAGGAGGTGGAATAACAGTAAGGAAAAGGGGTTTTTAAATAGACACATATACTAATCAGAGGCTGCAAAAATCAGAGACAAAACTGGAAAGAATGAAGCACAAGAACCTCAGTTGCAGAGGGCTAGTCTGATCAGCGCACCTGTAACACAGAGAAACTTCATTGCAGCACAGGTTGCCCTCTCGGGAACTGCACTGAAATGCAGGAACTCTTCACAGTACCTACGCTGGGGCAGAAACGAGAATTCTATCCGGGTTCTGGGTCACGGTTTACAGTTTAGTCTTTGGTTTTTGGCCGAGTAAAAGAAATCAGTAATGCACAATCAGGGGGTAGATCTAAGGAGGGTCTAAGAGCTATCACAAAGGGCAATCAGATCATTTGTGAATCAGTTGTTCAAATCATAAACAGATCTAGTGAATGGATTGAAGTAGCAGATGTCTACTTTGCATTTGTTATGGCAAATGCAGTTCGAATGCTACTTATAAGTTTATGAAACAAACAACAAAAAGATACACAAACAAACTAATTAGACAATCCTCCCCAGTGGAGTCGCCATTTTGTTACCGGGAAAAGTGTCTATTTAGAACTGCTCTATCCCACTAAGGTGTGACAGCTGCCTTAGAAACAAACAGAGAAAACTACTTTTGTATTTCCTTTATGAATTAAAGATAGAGGGGGATAGAAAGAACCGACCTGTGTCTTGCGCTAATCCTTTGATACAATCCCTCTCTTCTTTGACAGCTTCCAGCTACCTGCTCCCTTACTTGCCCAGCTTCACCAAGTTCCTGTAAGATCACAGAAGAAGAAAACTACACAAAGACATGGATCTATATTCATAAAAAGCTTAGGATCAAATTTAAGCTAAACATACAAATGTAACAAGCATCAATGATACACAAGCATGTAGGAGAAACTCAAATAGTTTTATTGATATAACAAGAAGATCCAGGAGGAGTTACAATCGATGATTCCTAATCTAACATCAACCTCCCAGCAAAGAATCCCCTTCTTCACCTCCAACAAAGCATAAATCACCCAATACTCTGATCTCTATCTCAAAACCAACAACAATTCCTTGCAATGCACAAAATTCCAGCCTCTGGATCTCTTGGATGAGGGATCCATATATAGATGTATGCAAGGAGGATGAGTCAGCTTATGATTTGATTAGTGTCTTCTCTCTGTCAGTTCTTGCTTCCACTTGGAGACTGAAAGCCTCTTACTCATCCTTGGTCGAATTCAGTGAGGCAAGTGTCATAGGAGAAGATTCTGGAAGCTTCCATTGTCTTTCCACCTCGCGGAATGGCACTGCCATTTGTCATTTCCCTCTCAACGCACCCTGATAGTGCATTTAGGTGCGTTGCAACGCACCTAGCTAGTGTATTTAGGTGCTATGCAACGCAGCTATCCAGTGGAGCAGCTGAAATGATCCTGATTTGACTGATTCTAAGCAGTTTCTGGTGGAGAACTTCTGGGAGAAGCTGTAATTTGTTGACCTTGTTCCTTTAGGGGTTGGAACAATACTTTTAGGGACTTAGGAGCCCTTGGTTTATGGGCATTTCATGCTTGGTGCTGCAAGGCACAAAAATGTCTATAACAGTGCTAACGGCTAGAGCCAAGGCAGATCTTTGAGGATTTGGCAACTGGGCCTTTATACGGGATGGGACTCCTACACCAAATGGTGTGAGGTCTAATTGAGACTTCATATCAAGGAGATCCCCTTGGTTGATGGATTTCCAACACCGTCAACATGTTGATTAACTAAATAATGAAGTTAATTAAAAACTTTTTAATAAAATAAAAATTTTAAAAAAAAGTATAAAAGCCCATCATTTTTTAGGGGGTAGTAAAATATAATATTTATTAAACTTTGTGCCATGCATAAAGCAGAATGGGGGGGCTTGGGGAGGGTGATTCCATTAGGATATTTCCACCATAAATTGGGTGGTTTTGACATTGGACCCCACCCTCCTTAATGTTCGGTGGGAAATACCCCCACATAATGATTTTTAACCACATTTTTTTATATAAATGTGCATAAATTAGTGCATTGGGATGAGACTATATTTTAAGTTTAATTTGATACTTTATTAACTTAATTAAAGATTATTTTTTTAATATAATTGTAATTTAAATAATTTGTAACAAATGGTAAATTTCTTATATTCATCTAAGAGATCGTCTTCCTCATATGTAAGGAAACATATTAACGGCCCAATAACTACAGGCATCTAGAAGGAGTGAAAGCTTGCCCCATTATAGACCACCAACAGGTAATTATAAGTGGCCTAGTTTTCCTTGAATATCAGTGATGACTAAACCTACATTTTTTGACAGTAGCTAGTGATGGTTGTCCCTATTGTTGGTTTGACAACTGAGTTATGATAGGTTTTCCCAATTTTCGAGAACAAATGGTAAAATGTAATTTTTTTGTTGTAAAAATAATTTGGCTTTCATGATTATGTTATTATACTCTAGTAGTGTATGAGAGAAAATCTAGCATATTTTTCTATTATTGGACAGAATCTTTTTTGGTACAAAGAAATCTCCTCAAGAATCTATTCATATTGTCCAGTCCTAGATTTGAAGACATTTTTCAGGCAAATGCCTTAGATTTGTAGGATTCTTTTGCTACAATTGAAAAGATATAAAAAGGAGTAGTGGCTAAAGACTGAAGAGGATAAATTAAATTTATGTGTAGCGAGGTTGTGTTCATTTTAAATTCACCTTTTTTCTTTCTATTTCAGTCGTGTATTAATTAAAATTATATGAGATACTTGAGAGGTTAAGCTCGGGATCAATTTCCCTTACATCACCTGACAATGTTATATTCTACACAAAAAATTATGGTATAATCGGCGTGTTTATATCATACCTCTGAAAGGTTAAATTGTTGTTTTTATTTCATATAATTAAACAATTTCCCCGCTATTTAACAATTATATTGTTATTTGGTTGCATTTTCTGCAATATAAAATATTAAAGATATTCAGTGGATGTCAAAATTTGTTATTTTTCTTCTTATGTTCCTCCACTTTTTAACATCAACTTTGTACTCTATTCTTCAGGACTCCATACCCAATGGATTCTCCTTTGATGATCTAAGAGTTACATTATATTTTTATCCCGACTTTTTGCCTCTACAGTTCTAAACCCTATCCACCTTATCCTTTACCTCTTAAACCTAGCCATTATGTTTAAAATTTCAAATTGTTGTTGAATTAACAGCGAGTTCCATCATAATCTCTAATGGAGCCCGCTATAATTGGAAGGGCCAGCTTGAAGTCTAAAGGTTGGTTTAAAATGTGCTTGGCATGTTCCTTTTACATCGGGGAACATCCCAAGCATAAACAATAACTATGCCAAAGAAGCATGGGACTTGGTGAATGTGAATCAATGATAGTGTTAAACAAGATTATGCTCAAGAACAGGTGCCCCTTACCCAATATTGATGATTATTTAGACCAATTGCACTAAGTTAAATACTTCACCAAGTTGGATTTAAAATCAAGGTTGCACAAGGCTTAATTCAAAGAATAAGACACCTAGAATACTGCCTTCAAAACCAAATAAGGTTTGTATGAGTGGCTAGTCATGCCATTTGGTATATATAATGCACCAGCTACATTCATGAGACTAATGAATGATGTGTTGTTCCCTTATTTATATTAATTTGTTTTGTATTATTTGGATGATATATTGTTTTATAATGCTACCTAAGAGGAGCACATCTCACACTTGATGCAGCTGCTAGAGACTTTGAAGAAGCACCAACTACTGGAAAATCTCAATAAATGTGTGTTTCCACAACAATATTTGGTGTATTTATGCTATGTGATTGGTGGAATGGGGATTAAGATATATCCTACGAAGATGGAGGCCATCATGAAGTGGTCAGTGCATACAAGTACCTTTGAGGTTAGGAGTTTTGTTGGGACAACATGATACCTTAGGAAATCCATAACTTCATTTTTAGTAGTAGATGAATCACTTCACACCATAAAAATGAGCGAAAAGATATTTCTGTGGGGAAAGGGTTAGGAGAAGGCTTTTAATGAGTTTAACAGAAAAATTCGTCACGCACCAATTCTCATGTTACCAAACCTACAATAACCCTTTGAAGTGGAGACAGATGTGAGGATATGCCATGGGAGGAGTCTTGATGCAAGGAGGAAGATTTGTATGCCGCTCATTATAAAGTATTTATAACTTGTATAGGATCATTATAATTTTTTTCATCCATGTCGTTGCTCCAAAAGTGCAAAAAGTGGAGGAATCATATCACAATATATTTTTTACCAGCAGGACCTGGTTTGGCAAATTGGGGTCTGAAACCATATGAGAGTATTTTTTAGGCATGAAATATATTTTTTTAGGGTAAAAAATTGACACTTACTATAAAACATTTTATTCCTATTCTAAACACAAATACTTTTCCAATGGCATAATAATCGCCTCAATCAAAGTCTGTATGCAAAAGTTATGCCACTTCAAAGTTGACCTTCACGTTTTGACCATCAAAATTTGAGACAATGCCACATTAGCCCCCATTATTCATAGAAAATGGGATAGTCACATTATCATGATGAACAATAATCTATAAGAGTCAATATTTTAACTCGTTTAAGGAGCCAAACATAACCACTAGTAGGCTATCAGGCTATATTATAACCATGCCACGAGGAGGAAAAGAGTTCCATTCTTTTCGAGGGGATTTTTGTTCGACAAATGAGTAGAGTATATGAGAGGGATAGGGAGATAACAAAAAGAGAATATTTTTGCATTGTAGCATCCCATGATTCATATGCCTTACTTCTTTGTACTTGCAACCATCTTCTATTTAGAGAAAGAGAGGAGAGTGGCCTCACCTTCCAGCTCGATTTTCTCCTAAAAGGGTTTCCTAGGATATACCTTGTGTCAATTATGGTTTGAGAGTTTTTATTTTTTTGTTCTCTACTTTCTACAAAATTATAATTTGCATGAATGTGCAATAAACAACAATTAACAAATTCAAAAATCTAAGGAGAAATAAAACCTCATAATAATTATCTATGATTGTTCTAATATCTTTTATTATATTTGTTCTGACTAACTATCCAATGGAATATCTATGACAGTTTTATGGATGATATAAGTATTAGATCCGGTTTCTTTAGGTATATAATGGATACTTACAGGCTATCTAGATCGATTAAGCCTTTCACAAAACCCCGGTCATGGCCAATGAATAAACAATAATTAACAAATCCAAAAATCTAAGGAGAAATAAACCCTCAAAGAGAATATTTATAATTTTTCTAATATATTTTAGTAGTTGTGTTGTGATGAATTATCCATTGGAATATCCACGACATTTTTATGGATCATATAGGTATTAGAGTAGGTTTCTTTGGGTATTTTATGGAGATTTGTAGGGTATCCAGATTGTTTAAGCTGAAAGTCACAAAACCCCAAACATAGCTGAGAAATCTATGAATAACCCTCTTGATCCTGTAGAGTATAGGTTTTTGTAACTGGAAGAACAAGTTGCAAATATAAGTCATAATGTGAATCTCCTCATGGTGGTCTTGACCAATAATCTCAGGTTATTCAGAGAATATTGGGGTTCTAATGTAAAGGTCTGATAAGAGGGGATATTAGTAGATCGGGAAGAAACCAAGAAGGATAAGAAGAAAGAACCTAAAAAATATCAACCTAGTTCATGTGCTATGAACCATTCACAATCCCTATTCAAAATGAAAGTGAAATTCAATATCATCCGATATCAAGGTGATATCGACACTTTAAAAGCTAAATCACTAGTTACAATGATTGGAAGTTTATTTCAATGTTCATCATATAGAGTAAGAACATAAGGTTTCATTAGCACGGGTAAAATTAAAGGGTCATGCTATGACTTGGTGGGAAAGCCACATGGATACCTTGAGGTTGGAGGGAGATCCTCAACTGACTAAGTGGGAAGACTTCAAAACCCACATAAATTCAGAATTTTACTATATCAGGTATGTAGAGGACCAATGGATATAGTCGTACTACTTGAGGCAGAAGTATGGGCAAAGTGTACAGGAGTACACCACATTATTTAAGAAGATGGTCATAATGTTGGGTATCTCCCTAAAGAACCCAGATGTACTCCTCAAGTATCTAGGGGCTCTACACAACCATCTACGGAAGCAAGTGATGTTGTTCAAGGCTAGATCGATGGATGAGGCTTGTGTACAGGCACAATAACTAGAGAACATGGGCCTAAAGAAAGGGAAATCTAGTGTATCAAAGCAGAAGAAGTAACAAGCTTCTAAGGAGGGGAAGAACAAGTGAGAATGGGGGGAATATAAAAAGACAACAGCCATAACACACAAGTGAAAATATATCAGCAACCACTGTAACATTGACTGTAATGTTCCTCCCCACCCCCTTGGACTAATCCTAGTTGAATAGAAGGTGTTACTTTCAACTAACCTAACCTCCATGATCTCATTATGGAAATGGGGTTATAAAATTCCTCCTTTCCCAAAGTTATCAAAATTAACTTTGGACAACATGATTATGTCCAACTCATCAAGATCTTTCTGGCGATAAATTCTACCTCAATCTGGTACCAAAATCAGGAGTTACACCCATTCAAAGGCTAGTTATTTCATCTTTGACACGTCAGCATGCACCACCATGTGGAGCTTCCAAGTGGTAGACATGACCTTGACACATCTTCCATAGCCCACATGTCCCTCACCATGTCATCATGCCACCACGCCACTAAGCCACACCCATCAGGATGTGCTGCTTCAAATGCCTGTAGTGTGATGTGAACATTCATGTCAACTTACTAGGAAAAATTCTTAGTTAGTGCTCCCATCGAATAGCTCCCTTACCTTTCCACATACTTATTTCCAACCTTCATGGCACAACATTGATTTTCACATTAAGTAATTAAGAGAGACTTCATTACACGTCTTTTTTCAACTCCATGAGTTCTATTAATCCCAAAACCCACTACAAAATGGCACCACTAAATATTCACCATGGTCCTTGGTGATGTGGCCCCTATCCAAGTGAGCCACCATGACACTATTGCATGGGAATCCAATGTCAAGTGGCGCCACAACCCACAGCCATGTGTCTTCTAGACGACACGTTAGATCACTCTCCACGTCACTTACACCTACTTTATCGTGTTGATTTTAGGGTGACGTTATCTTACCTAATGTTATAAACATCTCTTTATTAATGCTTCAATTGGTTACAGACTCAACCTGCCCTGTGCACTCAGCTGCAGGGGTCCGCACAATCAGCTGCGGACTACTAGGCCTTTGCGCACTTAGTGGTAGAGCCTTCTCCTACTCTATGACCCAAGACTTGGCTCTACACTTAGATAAGACTCAATTATTCATCATTCATTCATCAATTTATTCTCTGATTTACAACTTAGACCTCGCTCTATTTATACAATCCCATGGTCTGCGGACCATGGGTAGATCTCTAAAGCCGACACTACATTTACAAAAATGAGGGCAGACAACCCTATGACTCATTTACAAGTTCGCGATTCACGCCCACAAAACGTCGAACCTTTACATCGGATTTAGTTAAAATCTGGGCTTTAAGCCCCAAACTTCCCTTGGTGGATCTCGCGTGCAACATGCCCCCAACACAAACATCGTGACTCGCCCTCGAGTCATTCTGTCAGTGTGGAGATCTTCACGTAGAGACCTCCCAACTCTACCCGAATTGCTGCCAGATCAGCAACAAACTAAACAGCTGCATGTTGTATATCCTGCACGTGTTGTTCAGAGACCATGGCATCTGAACTACTTCCTTGCATCTGCTTCTGCATTCCCTACATCTGCGCAAGCTTAGCTTTGATCGAGGTTTTAATTATGAAGGCCTCATTGATCCATGGTTGGACGTGCGCCTTCAACATAGCTTCCTTATGTCGCGCCACGTCTACCTGCTCTTTGAGTGCTTTTTCCTGTTGCATCTACATGAGTCTTTATGTAAGGGCCACCATCCGTGTGGTCCCTTTTATATAATCATATCTTTGTTGCAGCTCACATGCCTCTATTTCCAAGCATTGTCTGTTTGGATCCTCCTGCAGAGTGGTGAGGACCTCAAACAACTCTTCCAAAAGTTTAGTGCAGTCCTTCACTGCACTGCTAAGCTCCTTTGTTCCCGTTGTGATGGCACTGGCGTGTTGTTCCCTCACCTCTGGTAGAGTTGAGGGTTGCGCCTTCAACTTCAGCTCAGCTATCTGAAGGTTCAGTTCCAGCTGAACCTTAGTCGTTTCTTCTCGTGCCTCACACACCCCTGCTACTAACCTACGAATGCGCACCTTTGTTGGTGCACCTACTGGGATGGCCAACTCAGGGACTTGTTGTGCTATACAACAAACCCCCCCCCCCATTTCAAATTTTTAATCTTAGTCTAAAATATGCTAAATAATAAATAGGTCCCCTTTAGGATATAAAAAGCAATAAAACCTTTTGAGTAAAAATAGATTTTCCATACTTTTCATAGAAAAGTTGCTTTATGAGTGTTTTGAACTGCTCATCGCAAATCGCAATTGCTTAAAGACCAATGAGCATCCATTTGAAAATTTGTGATGCAATTAAAAGTCATCTCAAAATTCCTCATTGTGAAATTTTAAATAGAAATTATCCATTTATAAACATGCGATGCGATACAACTATCGCATTTCGCATATCGGTAATCCTAAGGAATAAGTTAGGGCACTTCGTTGAAACCTTGTGATGTGATAAGACTATCGTAATTGCATATCGCCGATCCATAGGAAAACATTGAAACCACTCCGTTGAAACTTTGTGATGCGATATAACTATCACAATCGCATATCGCATATCGCACTCCCAATAGAGGCAAATAACATATACTATGAAGACTCGCGATATAATGTTAAATCAATTATGAAGGAAAAACATGATTTGTCGAGTTTGAAAGTAACCCGCCAACTCTACGTGCCAACTCATCACTCATTTCAATCACAACAATAAAACTAATTCTTTCAGACATAGCACTTGTAACTCTCGATTCGTGATATGTGATGGCTCTACACGTATTAAAATAATACAATCGCTAATCGCAAAATCGCAGAGTTGTGACACCTATTCTAAAAGGACCGTTGGAAAACTTTTGATGTGATATATATTAATTTGGCATTAAAGTTTCACGTCATGAGGTTACGGTAAATCATTAAGAGGCAGTTATGGTTACAATCCTTTAAGGATTTCATCCTTTGCGACTATGTACTATATGAGATCTTCTGCATCTAATGCGCATACACTATTTTAGTCTGTAATTAGTTGTATTGGCTGCTCTCAAAGTTTTTCGCCTATCACACTCCTCGTTCTCATTTTGCAGTGTAAATCCAGAATCATGCAGTCAGTCAAGATGTCTAAGAAATCTCAAAAGACGAAGGTTGCCCTTATAGTGTAAGAAGGACAAGGAAAATTGGTGTTAATCTGAGATACTACCTGTCAAGGCCTTGGTAAGATCTCGTGGAGAGGCAAATAAGGCTTTATCTCAACAGCTGAATCTATTATGCCAGAAAATATCTCTTATTGATCCATTATGCATCACAACGACATTACTGATTGACCAAGAAATTAATACCAGGTTATAATTTGAAGATGCAGATGATAAAGTCACAAATTATCTCTCCTGGCAAAGCACAGAAGATGGATGAGTTGCTAAATTACCTAAAATTGAAGAATCTCATAAAGAGATATTGTTTTTAGAATGGGAAACATAGTGGATAAAAGAAGAAAGAGCTACCTCTAGGGCTAGGGCTATAATGAATAATATTATTGAGCTGGTGAATGACAACTTATATGGTGCCAATTTAATTTCTGATTGTTCCCCAGGAAATCTTCCAAAGGCAAAAGTTTTAGAGAAGCAATGGAAGCAAGATTTGGACACCAAGGAGGAGAAGTTCAACAAAGTACAAAATGTTAACTGGGATGCGCATTGGTCCTTTGTGGTCAAGCCACACGGCCAAATGATGACTATCAAGTGCCTTGTTGATGCCATTGATCACATGATGCATGAGCTCTCAGATGCCACATACACAAGACAGTTACACTCCAGGATGAGTCATCCTCCAGAAATCCAAAACATGCTCTTGATTTGTCGGTTGAAGATACATGAGAAAAAATAGATGCGATGAATCTCTTCAAAGGTTATCGCAATTCTATTTTTGAAATTCAAATCGCATATTTCAATGAAGGCAGTTCCAACAAATCTCAGCATTTTTTATGGATAGTTTGTTTTTAATTTTACTATAACGGACCTTTCATGTCATTTTAGAAAGGGTCCTCAATTTTTATAAAACTAGACTTGAGAAGTTTGCACTTTTGCACTTCTTAATTTATTTTTTAATAAGTTGTGGATCGAGGTTCAGACTTGTTGTGAAAGAGCTTCATAAAGACTTCAATTTTTGTATCTTCTTGGAGTTATCAGTATAAGAAGATTGAACCAGATTGTTACTTGCATAACGAGATCCAAATGCATATGGTACCTCCATCATTGTTCTTTTTGTATTGTTTTATGTAATTATCATTCCATTGATTTGTTATTGTTGATATATTCTCATGTTTCAAACAACTCTGTATTATTTCACTTCTGAATGATCTAGAATTGTTATATTGTTATATACATATGTGAACAATAAATATTAGTATGTTATGTGATATGTTTTCACATCACTTTGTTTAATTTCTATTCAAAGTAATCATCATTTAAATGCATCTTTCTGTAGATAAGTGAATAATCTATATTATCGTTTGTCTGCTGGGAATCATCAGGAATCACATTATTATGAGATCACTCGGGTTATATAGATATACCTGTATGTTTTAGAGCTTATAGATTAAACCATCTATCATCTTGTTACATATTCTAAACACCCACTCATCAAATCACACCTTTATTGGGAAACTGGTGCCATAATATCTAGTTGGAGCCACCATACCAAACGGAGAAGGAGTTGCACTGAGGTCCAAACCAGGTGGTTATCCCCTAATGTTGGTGCTACGATTTTAGAGGCATCAATAGGACCATATGGCAGGCTTCTTCAACCACCTGCATAATCTGTCGGTTCTGCGCCACGCCCTCATTGGGTTGCAGGCTCAGTTGCTCCATGTTAATTCGCTCTTCACTTATTACCTGGAGCGCGCGGCCCTTCCTAGCCCACGGTTCTATGGTTATTCTGTCCTACAGAACATAGAACATCTCCTGAGGGAGTGTAGCCATGTTGATCCCCACTCCTTTTAGTGCACTGACCGTAGGCCTGTCGACCTCGTTCTCTATCACCAGTGCCCCCTCTCGCAGCACTATAGTATTAGTCATGCAGCCGCGCAGCATTTCCTCAGCTTCGATCGTTCCTACTGTGAAGCTGGTCAAAAAAGTACTAGCCTGAGGAGTACACACTTGCAACTCCTGTATTTGTGCCCAGAGGGCCCCTAATGCCATCTGATTTTCCTCCGCGAACTGCTGGAGGGCCTCTACGGTGATTTCGCACACCGTCTCCCCTATGTCATGCAGATCCCCCTCAATGAGGGTTATCGGGTCGAAAGAAGTCTTGGAGGCGTTTGACTTCTTCTGTGGCCCCACCTACTCTCTCAGGTGTTGGCGCTTCAACTATGTAGACGTTGTTTGTGGGTCTGTGCCACCTTCCTCTGTCTCGAGCTCTTCCTCAGGCGACAACAACTTATGGCCCTCACACTCCTTCTTTGATGCCTGTTGCTATTCTGTGGCTGCCTTCTGCTATTCTGTTGTTGTCTTCGCAACATCCTGTGCCTCCTATGCCTTTGCTGCTACTACCTCTTTTCTTCTCTTCTCTGCTAACTGTGCCATCCGCAGTTTCATCTCCTCCTTCTTCCTTTATGCAGCCAACTTCTCCATTTCCAATGCAGAGATGGCTGGAGCGCGCCACTTCGACAACCATGACTCAAGTACAGTGAATATGACATCGTCCGTGGCTAGGTATGGGAGCTCATTCCACTTCTTCAATGGTTCCTTACATGCCATGACATACATGTGATGGAAGTCTACCTTGAACTCCGCGAAGCTTTGTAGACTATTATAGACAGTGGGCGATAACCATGGCTTGCGGTTAATCCCCATTCTGATGTTCATCTCTATGAACACCCAGAATATCTTACTGTCTCAAATCCTCTGCGCGTCTTTAGTCACCACAGCGAAGCGTACTTCATTGGCTCCAACAGATCCCGCGCAATTGTGGGGAACTAGTTGTCCTTAGGTAATTCCCAAGCCACCAACTCTATGGATAGTAGAAGCCATGCATAGTGGAAAGTCTTCCCCTATTCCTATGCCTCACGACAATTCTCTAGGAACTCCTTGCACAAGTACTAGGACCAGTTAAACTGGACCCTCCGTTCACTGTGCGGCAAGTGCTATCACCGGTGCAGGCACCTCATCCACGCAGCACTTCTGCATAACCTTGTCAGCTAGTATCTGGGTGGCAACTCTGACTGCCTTATTATTGATACTGGAGATCGTGTACCCTCTCTTCTTTTTCTCTAGCTTGAATTTTGCCTTCATGGCCTCTACGATGGCCAAGTCATTGCTCTTACCCTCCGAAATATCCGCTAGGTCCTCCCCCTTACAAGGGAGTCAGGTAATTCTATGAATCAGGTGGTCTGTGATGGGGATGGGCTCCTCTAGCCACAAGCACCCATCATGCACCAGGCAGAGCAGCTGCCTAATGACAAAGATAGTTACTGGGGCACGATGGTAATGCGGCACCCAGAGCAGGTTTAACAACCCTACTTTCTCTACTCCATGCAACCACTTGTGCGGCTCCAACTCTATGACTCCCACCACAGTGTTTTTCTTCAGCCTCATGAGCTGTGAGGTTGCCAAGTGTGGGAATTTCTCGTGGTCTGCGAGATCCCAGTCTTCAAACTTTAGACCCAGCACCCGTCCCAAGTGCACTCCTTCAAAAACAATATCGTCAGGTAGTAGTGGAGTCTACAGAGAGCTCTTGCTCTCATCTAGGTCCTTGGGCACCCTTGACTTCCCCTCCTGCGGAGGAACATACACTGGCAGCCTGGTTAGAGGGTCTGCACCCTGGGTTTCTTCCTCCATTTCTTCGTCCTCCTCCTCTTCGACCAGGATTTCCTCAAGGTCTTCCTCCTCATCATTTTCCACATTAACCACTTTCCCCTTTTCTTCCATGGTCAGTTTAGTTCACAGCAAGTTTCTAGGGGACACGCGCACCAGAACCATGGGCTGCTTATCTTTCTTAGGCCTTGGTGTGCGCGGTGATTTAGGGATTTCTCCAACTATCCTGGCACTCTCAAGGGCATCTCCTATTTTCATGGTCTGCACAGCCTCTTCAGCAGTCATCTTGCTGATATCCATGAATTCCTCTGTTGTGGTCATACTTCTGTTCCACAAATCTCTCAACGGATCAGGGAAGTGCTGAAACAACACCTTCAACTTCAAAAACTCAAACAAATCTGGGTTCATAGATCTTTGGGCATGTAATAGCTCAATTCTCAAAAGGCCAAGTGTTGTTTTCTGGGCAACCCTTTGCAATTTATAGCACCTTTTGTATTTGAATTTGACCGTTCCCCCCAAATCCAGTTCATTAATGCTCCCTTGGTGGCAAATTTTCCAAAATCTAGCCCATAAAGCCTGCCTTAAATGCCTATCACCCGATCCATTTGGTCTCAAACCAAGCATCACATAGTGAATAGTGACTATAATGGTCACTTTCCATCCAACCTGCGTGGCAGTGCAGCTACCCTTGCGCTGTCGCGGACCTTGTGAAACTTCACTCCTACACACAGTCCTGTCATCGCACAGCTCTCGAGCAGAGTAGTTTATAGTCCCGCGCCTCCTTTCAACTGCTTGAAGCACTAAGACTATGCTTCCCATGGTTAGTCAGGTGGTCGGGCCACCTGTATACATCTTCAACTGACTATCGCTTACTTCTCCTGGGGAGGGTCCACTAGTTGGCTTCACCAACTGCATCGCGCATTTACCAACCGCATTGTGCCACCATCTGTGATCCCCTTAGTAACATACGATCTAGTCCAAGGCATCAAACTAACCAACTCTTGGCGGTAGTCCTCAAATTCGTCAACGTAATCGTATGCATCCTATTTTATCACCACGGTTTTCTTATCTAGAAAGTCCTTCTTTATTCCTTTCTCAACTTCTTGACTTCTTCTTCTGCCATGGCACTTTTTTCCCTCAACCGAACTCTTTCATTCATGAGTTCTTGGATCATAAGATTAGCCTACTGGATCTCTTCATCAGGTCCCAAGCATTCTTGTTCGAGCTCTTCCAACTGCGCAGTCCCTTCTTCCAAGGCTCCGCGAACCGTCATATTCGTGGGCACTACTATGCGCGGACTAGGCATGCTATACTCCATCGGCATTAGGACATTCGCTCCATAGGCCAGCCAAGAAGGCGTCTGTTCCATCAGTTTCTTGCATGTTGTCCTATAAGCCCATAAAATTGTTGGTACGCACAAGTCCCAATCACTTCATTGCGCATTACATACCTTGTTCAGTGCTTCACACACTTCGTTAAATGCTTCCGCATGGATAATCTTCTGCATGCTCATTCTCTCCACGCTCTATCATTCGAACATGAGGAACCGTTCACGCATTCCCCCCCCCCCCAACACATGCTTATATACTGTATTTCCCAACATGAAGTTCATGTGCATCCATGCAGCTTTTTTACCATATGCCAATACCAACTTGGACAGATGCGCACGCGGACCATCCCATCCATTGTATTTATCGTCCAATCGCACTATGGGTTTCCCAAAACATGAGCACATTATCCTTCTACATGCGCACCAGTCATAAAATATCCCTTTGTGCGTACCCCACCACCTCGCAGGCATAGCATGCAGTACCCAATTCAAGGCCTGGAAATGTTGCTTTTCTGGCACCTCCCTTTCAAACTTATCTAGGAAAGTATCTACCTCACTTAGCCCATCATAATTAGGGAGATCCCTCACTTCCGTCGATATGCAGCACAGCGATCTTGTCATCATATTACAGTTCAGCATGGTTACCTCGTGTAACCAGTTTTGTCATCGATCTATCTCCTCATTAGAATCTGACATACAAGAGCTTTCACGCTCCCATGAGATCCGTCCATCCGTGGTGTGATTTACCCAATCTTGCTCTCGTGCAGTTATTTTGTAAATGTAGTCCAAATCATCATCACTTTCATAGTCGCGCACTAGCTCTTTATAGCGTGATCCTTCAGCAGGGTCCAAGGGTATAACTACGCGCAGAGACTTCTTCTCAAAAATCATCTTGTGCTTCTTCAGATTAATCACCCTGTTCATTTCAGTGGCCCAATCAATTCCTAAGAGTGTCGGGTAGGGATTGTTGTCATCAGCAATCTCTATCACTTCAAAGTCTGCTAGCACACATGCTCCCTCAATATCCACGGTGATTCCCTGCAATCTTACCATAGGTATTATCTTCTGTTGTTTCGCCATTCGCAGCTGAATAGGAGACCACTGCAGCATAGGCCTCCCCATGCACTCCCATGTCTACTTCAGTAGAACGTTCGTGTCCGATCCTAAGTCCAGAATTACTTGGTCCATCTCATATTCTCCAATCTGCGTGGTTAGCCTCATTTCTCTCCCCGTCCTTGTCTTATGCTTTCCAATCTTTTGGACTACATGTGGTTCTCCTGGTGTGGTCCCAGCGCATCTGTTAATGATTTCCTGCAATCCTTTTACAGCCTTACTATCATGCAGTAGCTTCATGCATGTTTCCAGGAATTTTGTAAGCATAGATGGGTCCATCTTCGGCTCCGGTCTATCTTTGCTTCCTGAAGTGGAGGTATTAGCGAAGCTCTTCTTAGCTTCCATGAAGGTTTCCTTAGCGCTCTCCAAATCAAACTCTGCTTCTTTCGTCAGAGCCTTGCAAACCCAAGTACTATCTTTAGGTTTTTTGCCTTTATCATCTCCCATCGCGATTCCACTTCGGAGCACAATGTTTACATTTGGATCTTCCTCACGCAGCTCAAACCTCATCATCTACAAGTTCTAAGTCGGGGGAGGTGGTAGCGCTCCCTTGTCATGTATCCTAGCTATCAGCGTAGGACAATCCTCCATCTCATGATCAAACAAGGTACAATATAGACATGATGGGCATGTTGGATTTCTACAATCGCGAGCATAATGTCCCGACCCTCCGCAATTGTAGCATATCAGCTGTCTGTAACCTCTTCCAGGTCTTCCTCCACCTCGGCCTCATCCGTGCCCCTGCAATCTGGTTCGTGCCACTCCTACATTTGGGTCTAAGGGCCGTGATTTGGCCTGAACTCTATAGGTGGGAGTTCTATCCATCATTAACTCATAGCTTCTACGAGTGCGCTCATCGTGTCCTATTGACCTACAAAAGTTACAAAACAATTGCTGCAAATTTTGTGTATACTTCTGTAACAAATGGCAGTTGTATGTAGCGTGTTTCCCTCCTATTTGACAAATCGCGCACCACAAATCAGGTGCCACGCTAGGTCCTACTTGTGCCTCCAAAATTAATGGCATCGGTCCTCTTCTCGCCAGGTAATTCGCGAATACTGGGCAGTGGTATTTGTCATGACCCTGACCCTTGCATTTTACGCACCACACCTCTTCACGCACTTTTGGTCGGGCTAACCTGTCCTATTTTAGACTCTGCATCTCAAGGCATAAGTTTTTCAACTGCGTGTGGATTTGTTGAACTCCCAAGTTAGGATCCTGCATTGGGGTCTCATGCACTCTCATCATGATCTCCAAGGCCTTTGCCTGAGTCATTAACCTATGCTGCGACAGTGCATTCCTCAAATGTGGTGTTAGGGATGCTACAACCCTATGACTCATTTACAAGTTCGTGCTTCGCGCCCACAAAACGCGTAGCCTTTACATTGGATTTAGTCAAAATCTGGGATTTAAGCCCCAAAACTTCCCTTGGGGGATCCCGCGCCCAACAAGCCCCCAACATAAACATCTTGACTCGCCCTCGAGTCACTCTGTTGGTGCAGAGATCTTCGCATGGAGACCTCCCAACTCTGCCCGAGTTGTTGCCAGATTGGCAGCGCATTGAGCAACTGCTTGTTGTACCTCTGGCGGCTAGTCAGATGGTTGGGCCACCTATGTATGGCTTCAAACGACTACCATTTACTTTTCCTGGGAAGAGTTCGCCATTCAGTTTAACTAACTGCACTGCGCCACCATCTGTGATTTCCTTAATAACATACAGTCCCATCCAATGCATTTGGAAATTCCCAGGGAATTTATCGAACTTGCTTTCATATAACAACACCAAATCGTTTACTTTAAAAGTACACAACTTGATATGTCGATCGTGTTAAGCCTTTTCGCAATTCTTTTGTACCTGCTGAAGGAATCCAGCCAAAAACTATTCTTCTTCGATTTCCTCCAACTGCACAAGCCTCTTCTTCAAGGTGCCGCAGTCCGTCATACCTGTGAGCACTGCTATGCATAGACTAGGCATGATATACTCCATCGGCATTACGGCTTCCACTCCATAGACTAGCCTAAAAGGCATCTGTCCCGTCAGTTTCTTACATGTTGTCCTATAAGCCCATAATACTGCAGGTACGCACCGGTCCCAGTCACTTCACTACGCATTGCATACTTTCGTTAGCGCAGTCTCCAATACTTTCTTAAACACTTCTATGGCCCTGTTAGACTATGGGTGATACGGTGTGCGTTTCTGATGATACACCTAGAACACTTCTGTCAGCACGCTAATCGTTTCATTCAGGAAATGTATACCGCGGTCACTCATCAAGATCTTCGGACAACGAATTGTGTCAATATGTGGTCAAATAAAAACTTCATGGCCATCGCAGCCATGCAATCTTTTACTGGTTGTGCTTTTGCCCAACGCGTCAGGTATTCTGTCACATTAATAATATATCTTGCGCCTGTCTTTCCTTGCAGTTTGATAGGTTTGACAAAGTTGATTACCCCACTTCTCAAAGGGTTGCAATGTCATTTGCGTATTCAAAGGCATCTCGTCCCTCCGTAATGGCTTACCCGTTCTTTGGCATACATCACATGCCTTGCGATGTGCTTTTGAATCCTGATGAAGGGTCGGCCACCACAACCCTGCACGAAGAACATTCTGTGCAGTTTCTCTCCCTGCATAATGACCTCCTGCGGGGCCCCCATGCATGTCCGCGAGGATGCCACTCTGTTCAAACTTTGGTACATATCTTCGCAGTATCTCATCATTCCCCATTTTATATAGGTTTCCTGCAATGACAGAAAAATTTGTCGCATGCACTACTAGTTCCTTCTTCTGCTGAACAAAGTAACCTTCTGTCAGAGTTCTAGTTGTTAGAAAGTGAATTATATCTTCTAAATGTCTATCCGCTATGCACGCGGTAAAAATTTGTGCGTCGGGTAGACCTTCCTTCAAGCTGGTAGGTTCCTCCCCTATCTCAATATGCGACAGGTAATCAAGTCCCGCGTTCAGTCGTCCAGGCTTCATAACAAATTCAAAATCATATTCTTGGAATAATAAAAGCCACCTGCATACGCGCCCCCCAACATAAGCTTATTGACCAATTATTTCAACGCAGAATGATCTGTATACATCTTGAAGTGTCCCCCTAGCAAATAGTGTCGATATTTCTAAAGCACGTACACCATAGTCAGTCCCTCGTGTTCAGTGGTGGAATAGTTCTTTTCTGCTTTAGATAGTCTGTGACTCGCGAACACGATAGGGTGATCCAAGCCCCCTCCACCATCCTATGTGAGAACTGCCCCCAACACTATACATGACACGTCAACATGCACATGGAATTCTTTCTTCCAGTTCGAGAAGACAAGGATCGTCGCAGTCACCATCTTCTCCTTCAAGATATCTAGGCTTCTTTTGCAGTCATCGTCCCAACAGATCGTGACATCCTTCTTCAATAGTTTTTCCATCAGCATGGTTATTTGGTCGTAACTTTTGATAAACTTTCTATAGTACCCCATATGATCCAGGTCTGGGTGTGACGAAGGACCCTTCCAAGACCTTTTACTTTCGTGATGTGTTAAATTGCATTTTTAAAAGAACATGAGTGAATACATGTGCATGTTGTAAGGAAGAGGGACATGTCAATCATCACCAACATAAAGAAAACAAAAGCGTTGATAACAAAGTTCGTCCAGGAGGGACTACGTCTCCGGGCCCCAGTGTTAAGATGGTATAGGTCGCTGCATTAAGAGTTGTCAATAGTAGTGATGTACATAAGAGATGATGTCGCGATCATACAAGGAAAATGTCCTCATGCAGGAGTGGCTCTAAGAGATGTTCCACTACAAGAACTCTCAGTCAAAAGACTCCTATCAGTATGACACAAACTCATGCATGATGACAACATGAGTATCCCATCAACATACAACAAGGGATCTCAACACATAATGTGACGAATCATGATAGCAAGTACATCACATAGAATATTTCGCATCACATCAAGTAAGGAATCATGAAAACATGTAAGAAACAAGATCCTGCATCAACATCAATCAAGGATCTATGTAGCATAATGCATAAAGAAGAAGTACATGAACACGTCATATACCTCACAACCAGGGGCCATCTGAAGAAGCAGATGTCAACTGCTGAAGCTGTTCGGACCATCGATCTCACGACATCGATCGCATGAAAATGACTGCTCGCACATGAATGTGGACATCTGCACTAGCACTTAGAAAAGTGGCTGGAAAATGAAATTAGAGAATGAGAAATCTAAATGCACCATCAAATTTGTGGCGTCAAGTAGTGCAATCGACTGTCCAAAATCTGAATTATGAGAAATTGAGAATCTAGGGCTCAAGGAATCTTTTAGATTCCACCAAGATTCCTCAAAGATTCTGCTCCATGGGTGTAATGGAAATATGCAACTCAAATGGCAAATCTAACCTCGCCATTGCAATCCCTGCCGAAAACCACGAAAAAAGTATAAACTTGACTATATTCTGACATGGAGAAAAATTGCCTCCTCGGGAAAATTTCATGGATCATGGTTCCACTCCCTGTTTTTGCAGCAGTCATGGTTCCACCTTCATCCTGAAAATGGCTGAAAAATGTATAACTCTGATGGAGAAACGGACAGTGCCATTGCATTCGTGGCAAGGAGAGGTGTTGAATCCATATAAAATTTGTCAAATTCTGACAAAGTGAAAATTCAACCCCCCTGCAAAATTCATGCTTCCTGTATTAAAAATTAATTAATTCATCTCGATTTTCATGCCCACTCCTAGTTCCTCCCTCTCCTCGAACTACGTGCAATGGTAAAATTCTCGGGTTTATATAAAAATTCAGGCAGGTAAATCAATGTGACGGTTGGCTGCATTGATTAAAAGTGAATTTGGTTAAGGAGGGGTCGGGTGGTCAAAACCCGCCCCTCCTATCTTTTTCCACATGATATTTTTTTAAAACCCAAAATGTATATGAATGGGGGGTCGGGTCCGCATTGGGTGGCCTGCCCCCACAATCCCGTGACATACACTATATTTAAACCTCAAGTGGTTATGGGAGTGTTTAGTTTTTTTGTATTAATGTTTTTTGGCTTTTGTTTTGGGTGTTTCAGTTGTGCTGCCCGTGATGCAGGCCAGCCACGTGGCCGAGTGGGTTCGATTCCCACCAGCCCATTCAAATATGTGCGTAGGTTGGGGGGGTGGTGTGGTTGGTGGCCCCCACCCCCCTTAATTTATATTTTTTTTGTTTTAAAATAACAAAATGCACATTTTTGAAATTCGGATTTTTAGCCGTAGGAGTCAAATTAACAACCCCACAATTTCGCCCAGAATCTGGTGGCCAAGTTCAGTCCAAATTGTGGCCTCCTTAAGCTGCCCAGTCATCAAAAAGTCAACCCAACTTTGACTGCTTCTAACTTTCACATTCGAACTCGGATTGACGAACCGTTCACACCGTCGTGATTAGGATGATGAGATCTACGCTCTAGTCCTAGGTGGAAGTCATTCTGAACACTTTAATTTTTTAGCGTTCATAAGCCCTCTTTGTCCTGTGTGTCCCTCTAGAGCCACATGGATCAATCCTCCCCATTGAGGAGATTTTGGTCCTCCAAAAGCATGAAAAATAATCTGCAACTTCTATGTACCTTGTTCGCATCACAAGCGTCCTGAAAAGGTCTCGCTTCCATCTCCTTCACCTTTGTTCTTTGAAGCCCTAAGCGATGAGCCAACCCCTGCTACCTCTGCAACCTGTAGTACATTGTTTCGCAAATTACATGCTTGAATGGCATGACAAAATAATAACCCAAACGTCCCACACCTGCCATGAGTTTATAACACATACTCAGTGGTCAAGTTTACAACAAGATGGACGCAATACCCTAGCTACGACACTAAGGCCAAACTATCATTGTTGCTTCAACAAGTGATGGAAAACTCATCATCACTGCAACACATGACTTTCATACATAAGGCCAAACACTATTGTTTTGACAAGAGATGGAAACATAACATCACTTTCATAGTGTAAAATGCGACTCAAAATACGACTAGGCATCATTGTTGTTGAACAAGTGATGGAAAACACATCATCACTTTTACATTTTAAAATGCAACAAATGATTTACAAAAGAATGACCATGAAACGACAACATGTCTAGAAACCATTTTTCACTTATCAATGTGAATGGGTCACCTCCTTGAGGTGGTTTTTCTTGTCGAACAACTGCTTCACCTGGTTCACGCACCGATGCTTTGTCTTTAAGGCGCTGCTCTAGATGGAGCCTCCAACAAGTGGCTCTTTGATGGCCACTTCTATCGCAATGACTGCAATAAGTTTTCTTCCTCCAGACCTGCTTAACATGTTTCTTTACCTATTGTTGAGAGGGTCTTTCATGCCTCATCCTTTTGTGTGTTGCCATTCTTTTCCAACACTTAGAAAATGTATGGTTATGTAATCCACAAAAGGTGCATGGTTTTCGATGCCATGTTTTACATTCATTATTAACAACATGATCATAATCGAAATGAACATTCGAAGATCGAAAGTGGTTATACCTTCCCTTTTTGTCTCTGATGTATCTCGAGCCTACAAATTGAGGTCTCTGCACAACCTCCAATGGTTGAGTTATGCATTGGTTATTAATATTGGGCCCCAGTGTCAAGATGGTGTAGGTTGCTGCAGTAAGTGCTATTAATAGTAGTGATGTACATAAGAGATGATGTCGCGATCATACAAGGAAAATGCCCTCACACAGGAGTGGCTCAAAGAGATGTTCCACTACAGGAACTCTCAATCAAAAGACTCCTATCAGTATGACACAAACTCATGCATGATGACAACATGAGTATCCCATCAACATACAACAAGGGATCTCAACACATAACATGACGAATCATGAAAGCAAGTACATCACATAGAAGATTCTGCATCACATCAAGCAAGGAATCATGAAAACATGTAAGAAACAAGATCCTGCATCAACATCAATCAAGGATCTGTGTAGCATAATGCATAGCAAAGAAGTACATGAACACATCATATACCTCACAACCAGGGGCCATCTGAAGAAGTAGATGTCAACTGCTAAATCTATTCGGACCACTGATCTCACGGCATCGATCACATGAAAATGATTGCTCGCACATGAATGTGTACATCTGCACTAGCACTTAGAAAAGTGGCTAGAAAATGAAATAAGAGAATGAGAAATCTGAACACACCATCAGATTTGTGGCGTCGAGTAGTGAAAAATCGACTGTCCAAAGTTTGAATTCTGAGAAATTGAGAATCTAGGGCTCAAGGAATCTTTTAGATTCCCCTGGGATTCCTCAAAGATTCTTCTCCATTGGTGTACTGGAAATCTGCAAATCAAATGGTGAATCTGACCTCGCCATTGTGATCCCTGTGGAAAATAGTGAAAAACAAGTATAAACTTGACTATATTCCGACATGGGGAAAAATCACCTCCTCAGGATAATTTCATGGATCATGGTTCCGCTCCCTATTTTTTCAATAGTCACGATTCCACCTTCATCCTGAAAATGGCTGAAATGCAGAACTCTGATGGAGAAATGGACAATGCCATTGTGTTCGTGGCGACGAGAGGTGTTGAATCCATATAAAATTTGTCAAATTCTGACAAAGTGAAATTTCAACCCTCCTGTAAAATTCATGCTTCCTGTATTAAAAATTAATTAATTCGCCTCGATTTGCATGCCCGCTCATGGTTCTTCCCTCTCCTCAAACTACGTGCAATGTTAAAATTCTCGGGTTTATATAAAAATTCAGGCAGATAAATTAATGTGATGGTTGGCCGCATTGGTTAAAAGTGAATTTGGTTGAGGAGGGGTCAGGTGGTCAAACCCCGCCCCTCCTATTTTTTTCCACATGATATTATTTTTAAACCCAAAATGTATATGAATGGGGGGTTAGGTCCGCATTGGGCGGCCCACCCTCACAATCCCATGACATACATTATATTTAAACCTACGGTGGTTATGGGAGTGTTTAGTTTTTTTTGTATTAATGTTTTTTGGCTTTTGTTTTGGGTGTTTCAGTTGGGCCGCCCGTGGTGCGGGCGGGCCACGTGGTCGGGTGGGTTCGATTCCCACCGGCCCATTCAAATATGTGCGTATGTTGGGGGGATGGTGGGGTTGGTGGCCCCCACCCCCCTTAATTTATATTTTTTTTGTTTTAAAATAACAAAATGCACATTTTTGAAATTTGGATTTTTAGCCGTAGGAGTCAAATTAACGGCCCCACAATCTCACCTAGAATCCATCCGGAGTTGGCCGGAATTTGGTGGTCGGGTTTGGTACAAATTGTGGCCTCCTTAAGTTGCACAGTCATCAAAAAGTCAACCCAACTTTGACTGCTTCTAACTTTCGCATCCGGACTCAGATTGACAAACCGTTCACACCGTCATGATCAGGATGACGAGATCTATGCTCTGGTCCTAGGTCGAAGTCATTCTGATCACTTTGATTTTCAAGCATTCATAAGCCCTCTTTGTCCTGTGTGTCTCTCTGGAGCCACCTAGATCACCGTATGTCCCAAGGTAGCGTGTAGCTGTTTCACACTGCGTGGTGCCTCCAAATTCAGAATCACTGCAATTTTCACGGGGTCTACCATCAGCCCTTGTTTACAAACCACATGTCCCAACAGGTTCCCAAAATGAATGAGAAACATACACTTCTTGAGGTTATGCGCAATTTGGTATCTTCAGCATGTATCTAGCATCATGTGCAAGTTCGCTACATGGTTCCTAACCAACCCAAATATAATCCAGTCATAAAAATAGACCTCCAAGAATTTATGAATATATTCCCTGAACACCACAAAAACTACATGCGAAAATGGTCGACGCGTTCTTCAATCCAAACAGAATTACAGTGTATTGAAAGCAACCCCACTCTGTCACGAAGGTTGTCTTCTCCTATCTTCTGGTGCAATCCTAATCTAATGGTAACCTGAGAACCCATCGATAAAAGAATATGCTTCTTGACCACCTACATTTTCCAACACCTTATCTATGAACGAAGTTGGAAAGGGATCATGTACGCATGCATCATTCAACTTTCTGAGATCCACGCATATTCTTATTTCATCCTTCTGCTTCTTCTCTTGTACTACCATCGGGCTTACCCAATCAGATTCCTCCACTGGCTCAATGATGCCTGCCGCGAGCATCTTGTCTAATTCTACACGGACCTTTTCCTTGTATTTCGGGTTTAAGCGATACGGCCTCTGCTTAACTGGCTTCGCATCAGGTTTCAATGTGATCCTCATTACCCCTAAATCTCTGATTATTCCCTTTAAGTCCGTAAACTTGGTTGGGAATAAGTCCTGATATTCGCGGAGCAGTTCAGCGACCTTGTCCACTATCGCATCATCCCAATAATCCCCAATCTTCGTGAATTTGGGTTTCACCTTTGTACCAATATTTACCTGCTTAGTCTTTACTGACGTGGTGATGCCAGGGTTTTCAATTTGTGGTCCTTGAACCTCGCGCTGGCCTTTTGTCTCGGGAATATCAATGTTCCTCAGATATTCATCTCTTCCTCAGTAGTTACATTATAACACTCCAGCATGCAACTTAACTAAGCATCCCATTCAGGCTGAATCATCTCCACTAACTCCTGCAGTATCCTAAAGATGGTTTCTTTTACTTCTTGTAGCGCCTCATCAATACTAGTCCATCCATCCTCAAAGTTGAAGGTCATCACGAACCCTTCGCGTAGGACATCCCATTCACTCGTCCCATGGCAGAGCTCTATTTCTATGTACCAGTTCATTGGTATAATATCCAAGGTGTGACAGAACAGGTGCACCCACTCTAGTTGTGGTTTTTCCCCATAAGCCTGCATCCAATTGGCTAGGTGTATGCGTGGATCATCCTACCCGTTGTATTTATCTCTCAAACACACTCTAAGCTTCTGAAACCGTGTGCGCATCATCCTCTTACATGCGTGCCAGTCTTAAAATCTCCCTTTGTGCGTAGCCCACCACCTCACGGGCATAGCGTGGAATACCCAATTCAAGCCTGGAAACGTTGCTTTTCTGGCACCTCCCTTTCAAACTTATCTAGGAAAGTATCTCTCTCACTTAGCCCGTCATAAGTAGGTAGATCCCTCACTTATGTCGATACGTAGCACAACGATCTTGCCATCATATTACAGTTCAGCATGGTTACCTCGTGTAACCGGTTCTTCCATCGCTCTATCTCCTCATCAGAATCTGACGTACAGGAGCTTTCGTTCTCCCATGAGATCTGTCCATCCACGGTGGGATTTACCAAATATTTCTCTCGCATGATTATTTTGTAGATGTAGTACAAATCATCATCACTTTCATAGTCGTGCACTGGCTCTGTATAGCACAATCCTTCAGCAGGGTCCAAGGGTATAACTACGCGAAGAGACTTCTTCTCAAAAATCATCTTGCGCTTCTTTAGATTAATCACCCCATTCATGTCAGTGGCCCAATCAATTCCTAAGAGCATGGGGTAGGGATTTCTGTCATCAACAATCTCTATCACTTCAAAGTCTGCTAGCGCACTTGCTCCCTCAATATCCATGGTGATTCCTTGCAATATTCCCATAGGTATTATCTTCTGTTGGTTCGCCATTCGCAGCTGAATAGGAGACCACTGCAGCATAGGCCTCCCCATGCGCTCCCATGTCTGCTTCGGCAGAACGTTCGCATCTGATCCTAAGTCCAGAATTACTTGGTCCATCTCATATTCTCCAATCTGCGTGGTTAGCCTCATTTCTCTCCCCGTCCTTGTCTTATGCTTTCCAATCTTTTGGACTACGCACAGTTCTCTTGGCGTGGTCCCAGCACATCTGTTAATGAGTTCCTGCAATCCTTTTACAACCTTACTGTCACGTAGTAGCTTCATGCATGTTTCCAGGAATGTCGTAAGCATAGATGGGTCCATCTTCGGCTCCGGTCTATCTTTGCTTCCTGAAGTGGAGGCATCAGCGAAGCTCTTCTTAGCCTCCATGAAGGTTTCCTTACCGCACTCCAAATCAAACTTTGTTTCTTTCGTCGGATCCTTGCCAACCCAAGTACTATCTTCAGGTTGTTTTCCTTTATCATCTCCTGTCGTGATTCCACTTCGGAGCACAATGTTTACATTTGGATCTTCCTCGCATGGCTTATACCTTATCATTTGCAAGTTCTGAGTCGGGGGAGGTGGTAGTGCTCCCTTGTCGTGTATCCTAGCTATCAGTGCAGGACAATCCTCCATCTCATGATCAAACAAGGTACAATACAGACATGATGGGCACGTTGGACTTCTACAATCACGAGCATAATGTCTCGGCCCTCCGCAATTATAACATATCAGTTGTTTGCAACCTCTTCCAGGTCCTCCTCCACCTCGGCCTCGTCCGCGCCCCTGAAATTCGGCTCGTGCCACTCCTACATTCTGGCCTAGGGGTTGTGATTTGGCCTGAACTCTGTAGGTGGGAGTTCTATCCTATTTTAACTCATAGCTTCTACAAGTGTGCTCATCGTGTCCTACTGATCTACAAAACTTACAGAACAATTGTTGCAAATTTTGTGTATACTTTTGTAACAAATGGTAGTTGTCCGTGGCGTTTTTCCCTCCTATTTGACAAATCACGCGCCAAAAAGCAGGCGTCATGCTAGGTCTTTCTTGTGCTTCCGACCTTAACGGCATCGATCCTCCTCCCAGGAGATAATTCGCGAACACCGGGAAGTGGTCTTTGTCATGGCCCTGACCCTTGCATTTTACACACCACACCTCTTTGTGCACTTTTGGTCGAGTTGTCCTATCATGTTTTAGACTCAGCATCTCAAGGCATACGTTTTTCAACAGCGCATGGATTTGTTGAACTCCCAAGTTAGGATCCTACATTGGGGTCTCATGCAGTCTCATCGCAATCTCCAAGGCCTCTGTCTGAGTCGTTAACCTCTATTGTGGCAGCGCGTTCCTCAAATGCGGCCTTAGCGATGCTACAAACCATTCGCAGTGGTGTCCATCCATCAAAGTCATATTAGCTTCACGAATTGTGCACTTCAGCCTCTGATCCAACTCTGAAGGAGTCTCACCTGGTAGCATTGTGATCTATTTGAACCCAATGATTGACTACGCTTTTGACTTCAGCCTACTAAATTCCTTATTTAGCACAATTTGGATATTTGTGATCCCCGCATTCAGATTTTCATTAAAATGCTTAATATACCAGGTCAGCGCGTAGTCCTGTAGGGTGCTAAACAGTGTCGCTTTCTTTATATTGTCAATTGTAACTCCCTGTGCTTCGCATACGGCTCTTATCACGAACCAAAACTGGTCCGGATCCTCATTTCCTATTCCCTTGAACACAGGCAACTTTATCGTGCTTGCCATATTGACTCGCGGTGGTGGCGGAGGTGGTACGGGTATGGAGGTGAAGGCGGTGAAGCTGGCGGTGGTGTGGGTGGGGGTGGTATGCGCAAAATCCTTTGCCTTATCAAATGGATCACACTTCGTGGAGAGACCTTTGCGAGCTCTTCCTCATCCCCATGTGTAGGTGAAATCAAAGGGCTATTCTCTAGTCCCTTACTTCCTTCATTTCTGTAGGGTTTTCCACTTCACATAGCTCTGAACATCAAGGTGATTGCATAACCCTCTTTTCACACAATAGCATTTTAATCCAAGTAATTAGAGACTTTACGTACTTACCTCGCGGTCCTTTGAGGAAGCATTGCTCTACCTTGCTATAGCTGACCGAAGTATCTACCGCGAACTTAGTAATGAATCCTCCTATAATCCGATCGAGCCAATGATCAATAGCACGCACTATCTTATCTTCTGATGCTTCCAATATGCGCACCAACTCTGGGTTCCACACAATAGGACCATCAAGCTTCCACCTTCCTTAGCTATCTGCTAGCTTCGCGATCCACTCATACAGCTCAGTAGGGAAAGATGCGAAGAAAATTTCGTGGATCTCTGTGTACAAGTAGCAGTCTAACTGCTCTTATTTTGTCAGTCGTAGATTCATGTTATCCTGCGCCATGAACTCGTGAATTCTCCTATCCAACCAACCTTCAATTTCCTTCTTATTTGGATTCCAGCGATACGCCATCAGACATCTCTATGCAGATTCCAGTCCCGGAAATGGAACCATTTGTTGGCTTGAGGGGGCCTGACCCAGGTTCAGATTTAATTAGCGAAACAAATCCCTACACTACTGGCCCTTTCGACAACAGGCCATGGAGCACAAACTGAGGTCTCACCTGAAGTAGTATGGGGGGATGCTGGTACCAAGTTTCCGCACCCTGGAGATGTCTGAGGGGTCGATTTAATCCAACTATGAATACCTTCGTGCAGGTTACTTCGCATACTGCCCTAACCTGCGAGGCCTTTGCAATCTGTTATAATCGTCTGCGCGTAGCCCTAACTAGGGGTTGAGATGCTTTCACGCTGCTAACGCAGCGACCTGCGCTATTTCCCCTAGTTACACCTCAGATCTTACTTATTTTCTTATAACTATTAGTTAACTTCGTGTAAACGGATACTTTATCTTATATTCACTTAATCAACACAATCATATAAGTTCACGCATCATATAAACAGTAGAAATGTAATTTATACCCAATACATTCAATGCAAAAAACATTAAATAAATACATAGGAATGGTATAAACTTCTCTTTATTAATGCTTCAATCGTTTACAGACTCAACCTGCCCTGCGCACTTAGCTGCAAGGGTCCATGCACTCAACTACAGACTACGAGGCCTCTGCGCACTCAGCTGCAGAGCCTTCTCTTACTCTACAACCCAAGACTCGACTCTACACTTTTATAAGACTCAATTCTTCATCATTCATTCGTCAATAGATTCCCTAATTTACAACTTAGAGCCTTGCTCTATTTATACAATACCATGGTTCGCGGACCATGGGTGGATCTCTAAAGCTGACATTACTTTTACAAAAATGAGGGTGGACAACCCTATGACTCATTTACAGGTTCGCGCTCCGCGCCCACAAAACGCGGAGCCTTTACATTGGATTTATTCAAAATCTGGGCTTTAAGCCCCAAAACTTCCCTTGGGGGATCCCGCGCCCAACAAGCTTCCAAGTGGTAGGCATGAGCTTGCCACATCTTCCATATCCCACATGGCCCTCACCATGCCATCATGCCACTGCGCCATTGCACCACACCCATCAGGATGTGTTGCTTCAAATGCCTGAAGTGAGACATGAAAATTCCTGTCAACTTACTGGGAAAAATTCTTAGTGCACCCATCGAACAGCTTTCTTACCTTTCCACGTACTTAGTTCCAACCTTCGTGGCACAACATTGATTTTCACATTAAGTAATTAGGAGATACTTCATTACATGTCTTTTTTCAACTCCACGAGTTCTATTAATCCCAAAACCCACTAAGAAATGGCACCACTAAATATTCACCATAGTCCTCGGTGATGTGGCCCCTATCAAAGTGAGCCACCATGTCATTATTGCATGGGAATCCAATGTCAAGTGGCACCACAACCCATAGCCATGTGTCTTCTAGAGGAAACGTTAGATCACCCTCCACATCACTTACACCTACTGTATCATGTTGATGTTAGGGTGACGTTATCTTACCACGTCGCATTATCTGTAGGTGCCATGTGTCACCTAAAATCTAGCCTCTTAGTCATCCAAAAAGTCTATATCACATTCCACATGTCACGCTTGTCAGAGTGACACATCAGCAGCCTTACTACGTCATGGAAACATGTCAACCATGTCCCTAGTGGCATGTGAAACCTCAACGTGGGTAGAGGGTCCCATCGGGTCCCAAAATCTATGTGCAAGCAATTGTTTCATATTTGTAGATAGAGATATCTTTGACACTCCCTCTCTCCACAGTGCCAACATTCCAACAATTGAAAAACCACTTGTCACGCCTTCGTGGCGCGATGAAAATATTGGTGAAAGGTGATAAGAATTCCATGTCTCATAGCCTCTGTCAAATGTTCCTCCTTCCCTAAACAAGCTCTTGGGCCACCTGGTGTGACATGACATAAATATTTTACAACAACTTATATGAATTTTCCCATCTTGCGCTTCATTAAATTGGCACCTTCATAGATCATTGTTCTTGCTTGGGAATTTATCAAGGCACATTCAGCCCGAACACTAGCCAATTTCATGCGAACCCATATTTCAAGATTTAATATCTTCTATTTCCTTGCTTAGCCACTACTAGCACATACAATACAAAACCTCAGTATTGGGCCAGGACAATAAGAGAAGAATAGTGATCATTGTACATAACGAAGTCCCACATGGTATCTCTCTTGTTGTAAGAAGTGCCTTAATAGCATAGCTCATTAGCTCTAATACATGGATATTACTTCCCCATTATAAATCACAACTCATGGATTTACACCCATCCCTATAGTTCCATGGGATTTATTAAACAAACAATCACAACATCATACATAGGCCTTCAACATCCTTTATGCTACAATTGTTCAAGTTATTCACACATGACATATAATGGAAATCACAACATCCATATTCAACTAGTCACATTTTAATCAAACATGAGCATATAAATAGATTTCCATTCAAGAGAATATCAACATCACAGGGATCTACAAGTCCCTTACAACCATGATAATCATTCCCAAACTATCACATTGTAACACACATGAATATATGTTCCTCATTAATAGTGTTGATATGTCCATTACCACAGAATAACAACAATCATCAGTGATATTTCAATTACATGCACGAGTTACAAGTAAATAACTTATCTTAATAAATTGATGATTGGAAATTGAGAGAGGGACACCAAATTTCCTCCCAACCATGGATCAATTTCATTACTATCCTTTCTCGTAGTTAACCACCCCTAAGATGAATTCAAATCCTGAGGAGTAAAGTGCTCAGGGGAAATTTACACCAATCATTCACAACACAAAAGAATCCAAAGCACACAGTGCCTCCACCTGCAATCTGGCAGGAATACAAAGCACATAGTTCCTCCACCTAAATAGCCACTTATGGGGATTCAAAGTCCATAGTGCCTCCACCCAAATAGTCACTTATGGGTATTCAAAGTCCATAGTGCATCCACCTGCAATATGGCAGGAATCCAAATTACACCATGTCTCCACCAAACAATCTCTTGCAAGAATCCAAAGCCCAGTGTCTCCACTCAATTACACTACATGAATCTATAACCCATAGTGCCTCCACCTACAATCTGGTAGGAGTCTAAAGCACACTATGCATCCACCTGATAGCTATCACAGAAATCCAAAGTCCACCCTCAAGGTCTTCACTTGTGAAAACCAAGAGAAGCCCCAGAGTAACCAATGTCTCCTCCTTATATCTAGGAATTGAGAACACACAACCACCCTGACTTCTTAACACCATTGCTTTTCCTTTCTACAAAGATCTCGAACTAGATCCCAAGCTTGAGCATGCGTTGAGCTTCTACTAGTGCTTCCACGCACTGTTACCATGTAGTTTTTCTTGTTGCAACACATTCATTGTGCCTTGGTCCTCTCAAGCACTTATTCCATGGTATCTGCTTTATTTTCTCATATGTGTGAGTAATACATGAATGCCCCCTTCATGATAGTGTTCTCCCTTTTCCATTCCCTTCCAATTGTGTGTTGACTAACATTCGTTGTCCCACAGGACTGATGTGTCATTTTCTCTCTCAAGTACCCGTATGTCATAGTAAATTCTTATACAATGTAACAAGGATGGGGGTGAGGGTTAATTGTAGCATTCAATGGTTTGGATACTTCCCCAAGCCATTCCCAACAACTCCTCCCCTAGCTTCAACTCCGCATTCTCTCTCTCAATCCAGTCATTAATTGTATTTCACATCAATTTACATTATCAATTCATATAATATTATTTACAAGAAGGGTGAAAAAAGGGTTATTACTAACCCAACCCCCTTAGAGGAACACCATCCTTGGTTTTCTATACTTGAAGACAAAATTCAACAATTCTCTATACCCTAGCACAAAATTCAACAGTGCTCTATACTTGAGCACAAAATTCAAAATTGATTTTTATATATAGAGATCTCTTTTACATGCATTTAGATAATGAGCATAAATGGGTAAGATACCCTCATTCAATCAATCATTTTCTCAAGGGGCTTCATTTGGTACACATTTCCTTCAATTCATCTTATATTACTTGATTTGTGGAGTGTTATCCACCTCTAATGTCCATCTATGCTATCCACTATGATCAATGCTCCTTCAGGGCACAAATTTTCCTCATTGCTTCCCAGGGCAGCATCTTTGATCCCAATGAGTATGCTCATGATTCTTTAAAACTAATTTACTTTCCAAGTTTCGAGATCCCCTTCTCTACTTCCTCAATTACTTGGGTGATGTGTTTTCTTCTTTTGTGCAGTCAATCACCTTCTAAATTCAAGCATCCCCTTCTCTACTTCCTCAATCCCTTAAGTGATCCATCCCTTGGAAAGGCTTCCCTACATAGGAAGAACCTTCACAGTCAAGGCATCGCTCTGCCTTGTTTAAATAACATAACATGTCAATCATGGCATACCTCATGGCAATCAGATTATATCACAGGGGGTTCTAGTGTCACCACAATGGCCTAGTTCTTAAAGTCTTCAACTCCATCATGTTGTTGTGCACGCTGGTGGCATTAAGATAATGTTGTTTGCCTTGCAGTCAGCCTAATATAATTGTGTTGGACAATTCATTGGTTCTCCTACATCATAAACATATGAGTTCTATGAAATTCGTCATAATAATTTTAAATTGACTCAAAACATGTTTTTATCAACATATTTATTCATGAGGTTAACTATAAAATTTTAAAACAATTCAAATCATAGCTTTAATAGAGAAATTCTCCTACTGGTAATTAATACTTATTCTTTCCTTGACCTTGCCATCACTTAGTGGTGTATGCAGTCCATAGTTCCATGGAGACTTTAGCTTTGTCCCTATCGAATGAGCTCCACACATTCCACTGCTAAGCATTACATGGACCTAGAGCACATCTCCACCTGTTGCGCACTATAGGAATTCATAGCTCGTCTCCACCTGTTGCGCATTGATTAGTCAAATTCTCCATGTAGTTTCCAACCAACTCCATCTTTAAATAAAGCTTGCAAGAATCCAGAGCACATCTCCACCTGCTAAGCATGACAGGAATCCAAAGCATGTACCCACCTACAAATATACTGTTGTTGTTGCTATATTTGAACTTTTTAATATTTTCCCCTCAAAATTTCTAAACTTTCATTGTATTTTTACTATCGTCAAGAATTGTTTGAAAACTAGTGATTTCTAAACTTTTCTTAGAATTTTAAACATTTATGTGATTGATACCTATAATTATATGCCCTAGTTTAGCATTGAATGATTATTGTAAAAGGTTAATTTGGGGGTCACTAATTGACAGTTTAAATCCTTAATTTTTGCAAATTTAGTTTAACGGTCGAAAGCTTTAAACTTGGCTTCAAACAATGGTCATCGGGTCTACCACAAGTCTTCGATTGATGCATATGTCACCACCCAATGTAATCAAATGGTTGCCACTTGTCTAATCCAATGTTCCTAATCCATATCATATGGAAATCCACAGGGAGAATAATGCAACCTTTGCAATCCGATGAGATCCAATGGTCGGCATGGACTTAATCCAATGAATGATATAACATATCAGATTGGAAGGTGAAGCCTCGTTACCACCCAATGAGATTTGACAATCGAAAAGAATGCAGATCAACGGTGCACATGACACATCAGACGATAACATGGGGGATATTTATAGATTATGATGTGACCCGATATGAAAGACAATGTGCATTATGTTAATCGAATGGCCCATAGTCAAACAATGCTCATTTTTATTTAGTTCCTCACATAAACCTAGTAATTATCGATAAGGTGGAATATGGGCGAGTTAACTTATAGTACATAGTTCATTAATAAAACTAATTAGATCACTTTAAACTCCCATTTTTCACTATACGCCACCATTACAAAATAATTGTCTCCATACCTCTAAATTCCATAATTGCAATAGGAAATAAAGAAAACCAGACCTCAAGAAATTGGCAAGTACCCCTAAGCTCTGTTATTAAAGTTATAGCATTGATTTTATTAGTTCCATTCAAATTTGTAGAATGAAAAGGGATCTTGACTCCTTTGAGGAGGTTTTTGTTAATGAATTGGTCCAAATTAGATATACTAAGGTATTCAACACCAAAGTTTATACTCTGAGAAGAGAATTAGAGCCTAGAACTAGTCATTTTAGCTCAGATGAATTCCTATTGAAAACCAAACTAATCCGGGCAACCTTATTGGCTATGCATTTTGACCATGACACCATCTTTCTATTGGTAGATAATTTTGACCACCAATCAAGGAATATAGTTTATCCATCAAACGACCAATTTTTTCTAGAGATATCTAAACAAAATTTAGCTAAAATGCTTAATTTACCTGTTTCGGGAAAGAATATAAGACAATAAACAATTGAGTGAATACTTTATCACCTGGGGTGAAGATGAGAAGTTGAAATTCTCACAACATTTTCTTAGAAACCCAAATGAGGTGTTAGAAGGCACATTTCCCATACCAAAAAAATCATTTAAGCCCTTGTATCAAACTATGGCGTCAATTTTGGCTATTGTCTAGGGTTATTCTCATGATTCTAAAATGGACGAATCAATGTTCATGTATTTATGGGAGATATTGACAAATCCTAACAAAGTTGTGGTTAACTTCCTAGGTTACTAGGCCATACACATTTACGTGGATTTCAATACAACCCAAACCTTTCATATTTCTAGACATTTTACATACTTAATGCATTTAATTATGATTAATTACCCTGAATACTTTGTTAGTACAAAATTGGAAGGAGAGCTAAGAGATGAAAAGGGAAGAAAAGATAACTTGATTCATGGACTTAGATTTTATACCCAGGAAGGATCCCTAGAAGTTATTTGAAATACATTAATCATAAAGAAGTCTCCTAATAGAGTATCTGAAGACTTCAGGAAGATCTTAAACTTAACCCCATAGCATAGGTGATTGGTACATATTCGTTGATTATTTTGTAATCTAAATTTATGGTTTTGCAGAAGAACCATATCATTTTCCCACATTTATTCTTGTTCAATTGTTTGCCTTGGAAGTTGCAAGGCAAAGAATGCATGTCAATGGCTTTCATTTTACTTCAAAGACTAAAAAGTCATTGATCATAACACCCTTTGGAATATGTTCTATAATGATTAAACATTAATATTCTCTAAAAATTATTGAAAGGGATTTAATGCAATATGGGTTAGAAAAATATCTATCTTGGAGATACTACCCCCTGCATATAATATCAAATGAAAGAAATTAAGTAGGATTATCTAGTTATAATCATGACTCTAATCCTAGACTAGAGAAATTATCTAATACTGACCCTTTGTCTCAATATGATCAAAGTCCAGTTGATATGCGATTACCCAAGGAAGCCATGAATGAATCAATGCAAATTGAGCAAAGCATTATTGAAGCTAATATTCCTCAATCAGTTCAAGAGGTGGGTCAAGTGATTCATCAAATGACAAATGTTTTTGGTGATAACTCTCAAAAAAATTAATTAAAAATGGAATAGGATGAAATAAATCTTGATGACACAAAATTATCATTAAAGACAAAGTAAATTAATGATGATGAAGTCTCCATTTTCCAAAAAGTCGGTGAAGAGCTATAAAAACAAGTACATGATACACTAGAGGAAACAAAACCCAAATATTTTGGTAATAAAGTGATATCAATCACCAACAATGTTACTATGGAGGGATATATAAGGGCTAAAGGTAAGGAATTGATGAAAACTTTAGAAAAAATTAGGGTCACAGATGCAATTGTAGCAAAAGAGATGACCTCCTACACAGGCCCTACATTTCTCTCAACCACTGATTTCAATCAAAATATGTTCAATCTGACTGTGGTTTAGCCAAAGACTGATAAAAAAGAATAGTAGATTGGTTCTAGAGAGATCTATATTAGCATTTATTTGACTAAATTTGTTGATTCAGACATAGTTGAATGGCACAAACATACCGACAAAGTAGTAGCAAAGAGATTACTATAATCCATTGTTAGTAAAAAAAGGTCACGAACCATCCTAGTCAGGTCTGCCCAAGGATGGCTTTGTCACTAAGAAATTGTTGGAAGACAAGGAAAAGGAAATTAGAATCCAAAGTTAGTTATGAAAACCCTGTATTATAATGTGAAAAGCCTAGTAGAAATGTTTTGGCCTAAGGAGGAGGAAAATAAAAGGTTACAAGAGATTAAGAGATCACTAATTATGAAGGAATCCCAACTTAAGGACTTGAAGGAAAAATTTAATAACTTTCTTAGGGAATTTTATGAGAAGGAAAAATGATACATCAACAAATTAGAAGAATATAAGAATGTTTTTTATAAATCCCTCAGGCAAGACACTTCAGGGAACATTGACCTTGATAAGATCAATATTTGTGAAGTTAATATCACTGAACTTGAAAAGATAGTAGAGGATCAAAAGCAAGAGAAATAACAATTGAAGTAGGGATGGGAAAACCAAATCAATGTAAAGAATAAAGTAATGGAAGAGTTGCAGTCCATATTAGTAAGGAAAGAGGAAGAAATTAAATCTCTTCATAAATGTCTAGCAGAAGCCACATTAGGAAGGGATATTCACGATGAATCTAAGAATAAAATTTGAGAGATGATTAACGATAAAATTCTTTAGATAAGGCCTTATTTTAATATCTTACATGGTTATGAAAATGTTGTAATAGCTAGTATGAATATAGAAATCAAGAGTATAAGCCCCTTACTTGAAGATAGGTTAAAATAGGTTATCAAATTATTCACTTCCTTGACTCGTTAGAGGAAGGAGGCATACAAGAATTAGATCTTCCATGCAGAGACGATTGTATTATGTATCTTTCGTTAAAGAAATGAAAAGGCTAGTTCAAGAAATGAATGAAGGCTATAAAAATCATTGATAAATTTAAGGTCAGATGGAATTTTATATAGAGATTCAATATCCCCTCCCACTGGACTAATACAGGTTGGTAAATTACAGAGCAATAGTTTCAGGATAACTTAAAAAAATAACAGGAAGATTCTAGGTGTCTCCCCTTCAATGAAAATGAATCTATCTCTCGTAAGCTAGTATTGAATTCTCTTTTCAAAGAATTCAAGGTATTGTCACTCCTTGATAGAATGTTCTTATCAACTCAAATATGATCTTTTTCTCATCTGCATGAGACTTAATAAGGTGCAATGGGTATCAACGCTAGATTAGGACAAATTCAGGAAGCTTAGAAGGCATATTAACTAACATGCCATCGTCGCCATAGTTACACAAGGCATTGAGGCAATTCTGCCTCTTCAATCTACAATTGAATAGCTCTAGGAATTAGACGAAAAAGCTAAAGTCGCGATAATTATCTAAGATTCTAAGAAAAAGAACACGCAAATTCCTTAAGTCCAAGTGCTAAATGTCACACCCAAGAAGATGTCTAAGATTGTCAAACAATATTCAAATAATAAAAATGTCTCTCTAGAATAGTTTTATTTTTATTTCATTATACAATGTTATTTTTACAGTTACAAAGAAAATTATGCAACAATTATTAACTCACTCGAACATTGAGGCCATCCCTTCAACTTAAAGTAGGGGGATCATTCGATTCTCATTGAATTCCCTTTTAGGTCATTCTTCATCGCTAGAACAGTCTGAGAGACAACAACTGCTCCATGGATTCTTTTCGTACTGCTGCGAAATGGATTTCTCATGCTCACATCCCAATGAACATGCGCATATTTCTTCTCCCATCAGTTTCCAAGGCTTTCCTATATGGGGCCCCATAAGCTACTGTCCTATCCAGGCCCAAGCAACCACCACTCGAAGTAGTCTACATATATGAAGGCCTTCCTACATGCAATAGTCATTAGAGTCTTACAACTTAGTAGCCATCTGGCATGCTCTAATGACTCATGCATGGAGTCTTATGTCCAAGTACTCATATTGCATGCTCCACTCCACCACTCATGGAGTCTTGTAGTCAAATATACAGTTATGACATACTCCCATGAGATAAACAAAGTGTTGGCATGTAATTATGCACTTGGTTTATGTGGACCTAGCCAATCCACCTAATTGTTCTACCATCTTCTTTTGCCTTCCACTTCCATTTATCTTATGCATAGGGTTTATTAAGGATCTTGCAGTCTCATTTGGGTTTCATTGATCTCTTCTCCAAAGCTCCTTTCATTTCCTTTCCCATACACAACAAACCAACCAAGACCAAAGAACAAATGGAAAGAAGAAAAATGAAAAAAACACCACAACAATATTGTTGCCTGTGTTTTTGTTTCTTGCTACAAATGGATCTTCTTATGTGCACACACCTAGTTGTCAGTTATATTTGTATAAACAAATTAACTTGTTACTTTTCCATGCCAAAACCAAGCATGTTGATCTGTTGTTGTTTACACATCTAGAATTCATGTTAGCCACATATTTTAAGAATCCAAAGTGCATATTAACATGTTATATTCATATCATAATTAAGTCTGAAATCAAACTTTTACCAACGTTAGAAACCATAACATATGCAAGCTTAAAATTAAGTTAACCAACAAAATAACATATTATAATCTTCCATTCCTAATCTTTCACAATTCTGATATGAACATTGATATGCATACAACACGCATTTTACAATTAGCAGACAATTATTAGTTAAAGTGCTACACCCAACACCTACTTGCACAAAAAAAAAATCATCCTTTAAATAACACAATGTGGCATTCCACACGATAACAAAGGTCTTAAACTTATCTTTCTATTCCCATTCAGTCCAAGAAACAAACATGGGAATTCAGATACTCTGTATGAAAACTACAAATCTTATCTCCAAAGGTCCAGTGTAGAACCTGCATTGTTCATTTCATTTGTCTTGAGCCCATCCAATCCAAGTGTTGAACCTGGATGCTCTAATATTACCTTGTAATAGAACTCTAACACAATAGCATACTGCATCAGAGTCCCAATTTTATCTCCAAAGGTTCGTTATTGAACCTTATGCTCTGATAACACTCCCTCCCACCCACTTGGACTAATCCTAGCTAAATGGGAGGTGTTACTTTTACCCAACTTGACCTACATGGTCTCATTATGGAAATGGGGTTATAGAATTCTTCATTTTCCAAAGTTAGTGGAATTTCTTTCGAAAACACAATCACATCCAGCTCATCAAGAGCTTCCTGACAATATAAATTTTATCTCAATCCAAGATCTGAATCAAAGGTTACGCCCATTCGAAGGCTGAGAATTTAATGTGGAGTTGCCGAGTGGCACTGCCACATCTTCTACAATGCACGTGGGCCTAAACCATGTCATTGCACCATTACGCCACACCCCTAAGGATATGCTACTCCAAACACCCTTAGTACAACATGAACATTCATGTAAACTTATCGGGAAAAATTCTCATTTAGCGCTCTTGTCGAACCACTCCATTACCTTTTTATGTACTTAGTTCTAACCTCCATGAAGCAATATCAATGTTCACATTAATTAATAAAGAGAGTCTATATTGTGCTCCTTTTGTCAACTCTGTAGGTTATGTTAATTCTAAAACCCAATGCGAAATGGCATCACTAAATCTCCTTCATGGTCTCACGATTTGCGTGATGTGGCCTGTATCCACGTAAGCCACCACATCATTATTCCATGGGAGTACCATGCCAGGTGGCACCACAACCCACGTCAATGTGTATTCTAAATGACACACCATCTCACCCTTTGCATCACTTACACCTACTGCATCATGCTAACGTTAGGGTGACATTATTCTACCACGTGGCATGCTATGAAGGTGTCATGTGTCACCCAAAATCTAGCCTCTTAGTCATTAAAAAAGGTCGTACTACATGCCACGTGTCATGCTTGTCAGAGTGACACATCAGCAGCTTTACTACATCATGGCTACATGCCAACCTTGTCCCTTATGGCATATGCACCTCAACCTATGTCAGGAATCCCAACATGTCCCAACATCTTCATGTAAGTAGTGATTTCTTGTTTATAGGTAGAGAGATCTATGTCACGCCCTTCCATCCATAGTGCCAATGTTACCAACATGGAAAAACCACTCATCGCACCTTCAAGGTTTGAATGCAATATTGGCGACAGGTGACAAGGAATTTATTATCTCGCAACCTCTGTCAACTACACCTCCTTCCACAAACAATATCCTTGTTCACTTGGTGTCGCGTGACATAAATATTTTATGGTGGTTAATGGGGATTTTTCCATCCTGCACTCCGTTAACTTGATGCCCACATAGATCACACTTCTTCCTTCACAATTTATTAAGGTCCATTCTTCTTGAACACCAACCAACTCTATATGAGACCAAACTTGAAGCCTTAAGAAATTAAATTTCCTTACTTGGCCACTCCCGACACATATAACATAAAATCTTAGTATTGGGCCACAACCAGAAGAGAATAATAGTAGTCATCATACGTAACAGAGTCCCACATAATCTCTCTCTTGTTGTAGGAAACACCTTAATAATGGAGCTCATCAACTCTAAGACATGGAGATTAATTCCCTATTATAACTCACAACTCACGGATTTACACCCATCCTGATAGTTCCATGGGATTTAATAAATAGATAATCACATCATTATATGTATGCCTTTAACAACATTTATGCTACAATTGTTCAAGTTATTCACACATGACATGTAATTGAAATCTCACACACAACCATAGTCATTTGGTCATATTTCAATCACATATGAGCATATAAATAAGTTTCCGTACAAGATCATATCATCATCACATAGATCCAAGAGTCCCTTACAACCATGATAATCATTCACAAACCATTACATTGCAATGCACAAGAATACATGTTCCTCATTAACAGTGTTGATATAACCATTACCACAAAATAATATCAATCATCAATGATATTGTAATTACATACACGAGTTACAAGTAAATAGTTTATCTTAATAGCTAGATGACTGGTAATTGGGAGAGGGAATTCAACTCTCCTCCCAGTTGTGGGCCAACTACAATGTTATCATTTCTTACGGTTAGCCACCCTCAAGCCAAATTCAAAGCTTGAGGAGTAAAGTGATCAAGGGAAATTTACACCACTCATTCACAACACATGGGAATATAGAGCACATAGTGACTCCACCTACAATTTGGTAGGAATCTAAAGCACATAGTGCCTCCACCTGCAATATGACAGGAATCTAAAGCACACAGTGCCTCCACCTACAATACGACAAGAATCCAAAGCACACAGTGCCTCCACCTACAATCTAGCCCGAATTCGGAGCACACATTTCCTCTACCCAAATAGTCACTTTTAGGGATCTAGAGTCCACAATGCCTCCATCTACAATATGACAGGAATCCAAAGTACATAATGTCCCCACCCAACAATCACTTATAGGAATCCAGATTCTGGCATTTCCACCCGATTACACTATAGGAATCCAAAGCCCACAGTGTCTCCACTTGCAATCTAGCAGGAGTCCAAAGCACATTATGCCTCCACCTGTAATCCAACAAAAGTCCATATCACACTATGCCTCCACCTGCAATCCAATAGGAGTCCAAATCAAATTATGTCTCCACCTTATAGCTGTCACAAGAATTTATAGTCCACCCTTAGGGTCTGCACCTGTGAAAACAAAGAGAAGTCCCAAAGTAACTAGTGTCTCTACCTAACATGCAAGAATCTAAAACACATAGCCACCCTACCTTCTCAATACTACAGCTTCTCCTTCCTGCAATGTTCCCCATCGAGCTCCTAATCTTGAGCATGCATTGAGCTTCTTCCAATGCTTCCATGCACTGGTACCATGCATTTTTTATTACTGTAGCACAATCACTTCACCTTGGTCTTCTCGAGTGCTTATTCACTGATCTTCGCTTTCTCTTCTTTTTTGTGCGAGTAATGTTTGAATCCCCCCTTCGCAAGATTGATCTCTCTTTTTCCATTCCCTTCCTATTGCATGTTGACCAACGTCTACTATCCCGTATGACCGACATGTATTTTTCTCTCTCAGGCACCCATACGCTAGAGTAAATTCTTGTAAAACACAATAGAGATGTGGCATTAGAGAAATTTTTAGGCCTAAAATGGGCCTCCTGAGGAATATTATAAAATAATAGTGGAAATAATAAAATAATATTATATTACCTCATCAAGTTTTGGATGGAAAAAAGAAAAAAACTACTTTTTCAACTCGTATTTTCAACTTATCTCCCTACAATTTTACTCAAATTTTGAGCGGGAGCACTTGTTGGATGCATAATTTAATTTTTCATCCAAGGAATTCCCATGCCACATACTTTCGATGGATCCTACTACATTAAAAAGTGAAATACTTGAAAAATCGTGATTGCAATCATGTTTTTTTCATGTATACGAGTCGAAAAAGAAAAAAAAAATCTCTTCAAAAATGGTGAATCATCCCCCATGGTTAACATCATCATATTGAATCCTATTGGCTCTTATAAAGTTGATAATTGTTGTTAATTTTTGTTTTGAGGCCCATTTTTTAACCTCAAAATTCCCCTAATGGTGAGGGTTAATCGCATCATTCAATAGTTTGGTTGCTTCCCCAGGCCATTCCAAAACAACTCTTCATTGGGGAAACACAATATCTAAGGAAATTCATAGCCTCATATTCAATAGTAGTAGCATCACTCCATGCCATAAAAACAAGTGGCAAGTGTTTTTAGTGGGGAAAGGGTCAACAAAGGGCCTTCAAGGAGGTAAAGAAGAATATCGGTCACGTATCAACTCTGGAATTACTGAACTTACAAAAACCCTTTGAAGTGGATACAAATGCCAGTGGGTATGTTATGGGAGTGGTTTTGATGCAGGGAGGAAGGCCTTGATGTTACCATTCTAAAGTATTTCATGGGACAGTTCTAAACTACCTCCTATGACAAGGAGATTTATGCCTTCGTGCAAAATATGAACTCATGGAAACACTATCTACTGGGAGAGGAGATAAAAATTGACATAGATCACTAGCCATTATAGTACCTGCAAGCCTAGAGTAAACTACAATAGACTAAGCATTACAAGTGGATGGGATTTCTATGACAGTTTAATCTAGCGATCAAGTAGAATAAGAGTATAACAAACAAATTGGTCGACATGCTTTCAAGGTCACCCACATCAAATATCATAGATTTGATAACTTTGATGCACATGAAGCCATTCACCCATGATGCAGACATGGAGGTGCATTCAAATGATGAGGACTTCAAGGAATTGATTCAACGGGTTCAGAGCCAAAGAAATGTGCATTATGATGACAACACAGTTGACTACTATCTTCAAGACGGATTACTCTATAGGTTGGGTAAGTTATGTGTTCCTAAAGGTGATCAATTGCAACTAATTAGAGAGATGCACACCTCCAAGGTTGCAAGGCACTTTGGTGTAAGGAAGACAGTGGCCAACTTGCAAAGATATGTGTATTGGCCCAAGATGCAAGAATAGGTACATAGGTTCATAAGAGGATGCAAGCTTTCTATCACTAGCAAGACTGCTAGTAGGAAACATGGTTTATATCGTCCTTTAACTATACCCACTCTTCCTTAGGAAAGAATTTCCATGGACTTTATGGGAGGCTTACCAACAACCAGGAAGGGACATGACTACCTATTCATGGTAGTTGATAGGTTCAGAAAGATGTGTGTTATGATGCCCTATAAAAGACCATAAATGGACAAGAAGTAACAAAATTGTTCTTTGGAAAGGTCTAGGTTCACTTGGGATACCTAGCAACATTATTATAGATGGGGACACAAGATTTCTTAGTACATTTTAGACCACATTGCAAGAGAAGATGGACACGAAGTTAAATAGGTCTACAACATTCCATCCACATACAGATGGGTAGATAGAAGTTATCAATAGGACTTTGGTGGGACTTTTGAAGGGTTACAATCAAAAGCATGTGAAGACCTGGGATGAAAATCTATTATATACACAACACTCTTATAAAAAAAGCAATCCACACATCTACTAGTAAGTCCCCATTTGAAACTTGTATTAGATATTTGTGACCTTCACTTTTGGATATTACATATGGGCAGCAACGAGGAGTGTATGAGGATCTTATAGAGGATGCCTTCAGGTTTAAAAAAAAATGAGAATATTAGATTTATCCATATATAGGTACAAGAGACATTGCAAGTCATAGGAAAAATACAAGGTTGGGCATGATCAACATAGAACAAATAAGATGTTCAAGATGGGAGATAGAGTATGGTTACAGCTAAACGAAGAGAGGCTATAGGGTCCTGGTCAAAAAATTAAGGCTCTGTGATAAGGTCCCTTTTAGATACTAGAAAGGTGGGAGATAGTGCCTATAAACTCAGTCTACCCCCATATATGCACATTTACTCAGTGGTGAATGTGGAGAATCTAAAACTCTATGAGTCGTCCATGTTAGATTAGGAACAGGAATAGGTCCTACCTTTTGTAGAAGACTTGGCACAGATGCTTAGGCAGAGTTGGCAAAATATGCAATTTTGTAGAAGAGGTCCAAAAATAAAAGATAGGGGAAACATGAACTTTTGGTGGATTGGGTTGAAAGGACAACTTCTAGGCAAAGCTAAATGGTACACTTGAGAGAAGGTAGAGAAAAAAATTCCTCACCTCATTCAATAGAATATTTTAGGGACCAAAAGCCTCCCAATGTAGGGAGGTGTGATCCATATTGGATCATTATATTGTTTTTCATCCATCTTTATGCTTCTAGAGTCGAAAAAGTGGAGGAATCAACTTATACGACCATTTTTTTTTGTGGGACCTAATTTGACAAATTGGGGTCTAAAACCTTCAAGGAGAAGTTTTAGGAATCAAACAACGTTTTTTGGGGTGGATCTTTACCACTTTAGCCCTACATATCTTTTCATATTCTACGCATAAAGACCTTTCCAACATCATAAGAATCACCTCAATCAGAGTTTGTATGCAAAAGTTATGCCACTCAAAAGTTGACCATGTCATCCCCCATTATTCATAGAAAATGTGTTAGCCACATGATTATGATGAAGAAGAATCTAGAAGAGTCAATGTTGTAACTCTAATTAAGAGTTGAAGGAGTCAAATATAACCACTAGTAGGCTACCAAGTTTTGTTATAACTAGGCCACTAGGAGGAAAAGGGGTTCCATTATTTTCTAGGTCATTTTGTTTGATAGATGGTAAGAGTAGTCGAGGGGGATAGGGAGAGAGGGAACAAAGAGGATTTGTGCGTTGTATTAGCCCATGGGCCACATGCCTTACTTCTTTGTACTTGCAGCAATTTTTTATTTAGATAAAGAGAGTATATTGACCTCACCTTCCAGTTGGTTTTTCTCCAGAAAGGGTTTCCCAAGATATATCTTGTGTTAATCGTGGTTTGTCAGTTTTTATTTTGTTGCTCTTTATTTTATGAAAAATTATAATTTGTATGCAAACGCAATAAACAATAATTAACATATCCAAAAATCTAAGGAAAAATAAACCCTTATAGTGTATATTTCTGATTTTTCTAATATATTTTAGTAGATTTGTTGTGAAAAGTTGTCCAGTGAAATATCCACCACATTTTATGGATTAATTTCTTCGATCAGTTCCTAACTACCCTATCTATAATAAGAAGCTCCACGCGTTGGTACAAGTTGTTAAAAGTGGAAACACTATATGAATGGAAAAGATATTGTTATCCAAATAGATCTCTAGCCACTACAGTACTTGTAGACCCATAGTAAGCTACAACAAACTAGACACTACAAGTGGATAAGGTTCTTATATTAGTTTCATTTAATCATCAAGTATAAGAAGGGAAACACAAACAAGATGGTCAACATGCTTTCAATGCCACCCACATAACAAATTACATCTTTATAAACTTTGATGCACATGGATCCTTTCACTAATGATGGATATTTATAGGAATATACGAAAGATGAAGAGTTCAAGGAGGTGTTTCAGGAGCTAAAGGGCTAGATTCATGCAAACAATTATGACAACACAATTGACCACCATCTCCAATATGGGTTATTATATACGTTGTACAACCTTTGTGTCCTAAAGGTAAGTGATTTTTGTTTATTAGAGAGTCTCATATCTCCAAGGTTACAAGGTATGTTTGGGTTGGAAAGACAGTTGCCAATTTAAAAAGGTATGTGCACTAGCCCATAACTGAATAAGTAGCAATTTTCATTGTAGGATGTATACATTGTTATACCATCAAGTCCAGTAATAGGAAACAAGTTTTTTTACCATCCCTTACCTGCACCAACTCATCTTCAGGAAAGCATTTCCATGGATTTTGTGTGAGGTTTACCAGCTACCAAGAGGGGACATGAATACCAATTTGTGGTAGTTAGAGTGTTCAACAACATGTGCATTCTCATTCCATGAAAAAATACCATTTAAGGGAAATAAATAACAAACTTTTCGTTTGAATTAGTCTAGGTGCATTTTGGGATATTAAGGAGCATAATTTCATATATGGACATCAGATTTCTTTGTGCATTTTGGATTGTGTTGTGGAAGAATATGGACATGAAATTAAAGAGATCTACAACATTCCATCCGTAAATAGTTGGGAAAACATAAGTAGTTAACAAGACTTTATTGCAAATTTTTAGGGGTTCTAATCAAAAGCATCTAAAGATATGTGATGAAAATATGTTCTATATACAACACTCTTATAACAAAACAATCCATTCTTTTTTAAACTTGTTTTGCACATTTGACACCTTCACCTTTAGACATAATATCTATATAGCAAGGAGTAATGAGGGAGGATCTCACTGTGGATGCACTAAGAGAAGAAGAAACAAAAAATGTTGAGAATATTAGGCAAATCCATTTTCAAGTACAAGAGATGTTGGAGAAGTCACAAGAAAAATACAAGGCCATGCCTGATCAATGCAGAAAAGATAATTCATTTAGAGAGGGAGACAAAGTATGGCTACAATTAAACAAGGAAATAATATAATATCCTAGTAAGAATATCATAGTTTTGTGATATGGTCCTTTCGAGATACTAGAAAAGGTGGGAGATAATGCCTACAAACTCAATATACCCCCATATATGCACATTTACTCTATGGTGAATGTGGAAAATATCAAACTATATGAACCTTACATGTTGGATTAGGAGGAGGGGCATGCCCTACCTTCCATAGAGGACTTAACTCCATGTTCTCAAGCAGAGTTAGCAGAGGACACAATTTTTGTCGAGGAGTTCCAAAACTGATGTTCTAAGGCTTCTACGATCAGTGCTTTGTGTGTTGTTTTCTTCTGGAGTTCTCGCATCCATGATTTGATTGAATGATGTTGCAAGCCCTCCACCGTGGCTCATCATCAGGATAGATCAAGACGGGGCAAAATGACCTTTGACAGTTTTGGTCAACTTCTAAGAAAAGAAAAATGGTACTCTAAAGAGAAGGTAGATGAAAAAAAATCCTCTCCTCATTCAGTAGAAATTTTTGGGGACCAAAAGCCTCCAAAAATGAGGAGGCATGATCTGAATTGAATCATCATATTATTTGTCATCTATCTCTATGCTTTTGGAGTGGAAAAATTGGAGAAAATTGCTTGCAGAGTAATTTTTACCGACAAGTCCCAATTTGGATAATTGAGGTATGAAAACTCATGGGATCATTTTTAGGTATTAAATAAAAAAAAATTGGGGTCCAAAAATTATCACTTGTGTTGAAAACCTTACCTTTGCTATACACTCAAAGACCTTTCCAATGGTGTAAGAAACACATCAATTGGAGTTTGTCTACAAAACTTATGCTTCCTAAAAGTTTACCTTAATTTTGATCGTCATGGTTTGAGAGAATGCCATGCCAGCCTCCATTACTCATGTAAAATGTCTTAACCATGTGTGGAATGTGAAGAAGACTCTACAAGGGTAATATTTTTAACTATGTGTGAGAGTTAAAGGATTCAAACCTAACCCCTTGTTTGTTATATGTTAAGCTCTATATAAGACCCATGTTAACCCTAAAACTTCTTATGAAGCCCTATATACTGAGTGATTACATTTCTATTGTTATATTGTTATGTAGACTAGAACCTTTCATCGTCCCCTTTTATTATAATTATACCCTTTCTCTCTCTCATATATATATATATATATATATATATATATATAGACACGCACACACACAATAAGGAGACATAGTCCTAGGAACATCTAATCTTGTCCTACACGTTGAACTTATTGTAAAAGGAGGTCCCCCATCAAAGAGGACTATAATTATTGATTTCTTATCACTTTTAAGGTACAATATTCATAACATTTGGTATGAGAGCATATGAACCTAGGGTTTTGCTGCTTCAAACAAGTCATCTTAGAATTTTCACTATAACTTTTTCCTGGGATAATTTAGATGGTGAAACTTGGAGAATATTGAGAAGAAATATCAGGGAACGTCTAGTTCAAAATTTGGATATTGGTTAACTATACTTTCAGAGATATGATCTAAGGAAGTTAGGGTTCCTAGATGCTCCTAAAACCAGTTTCAAACAAATTAGCTTGGTGTTTTCACTATAAATTTTTTTTTCTGGGTGGTTTTAAACAACAAAACTTGGAAAATATTGAGATGAAATCTCAGGAACATTTGATTCATATTTTAGACATTTGTTTGCCATACTTTAATAGACATTGTATAAGGAAGTTAGGGTTCCTGAATTCTCCTAAAAAATAGTTTCAAACAGGTCAGTTTGGAATTTTCATTATAAGTTTGTTTCTAGGATGTATCGAATGGTGAAATTTGGACCATATTGAGGTGATGTCGTGGGGAACATTGTGGTTCAAATTTTAGTTTGGTTCACTATACTTTAGGAGATATGCTCTATGTACTTTAGGGTTTGTGAATGATCCTGAAATAAGTTTCAAATAGGTAAGCCTGGTGTTTTTGTTATAGATCCTTTTCTAGGATTTTTCTTATTATGAAATATTCAGGGATATTAGGAGACATAGAATTGGACACATGGCATGCTTTACAGGTTTACTTGTAGGAAGAGGCCAACAATTAGCATCTTTTGGGAAAGTTTCCATAACTTTCACTTAGCATGTCAAATTTTGGTTAAACATACGGAATTGCATAGAAGACATATCAGAGTATTACATATCAAAGTTTCATATTCAAAAGGGCTCAAATCTCATATATATATCAAGAAAAAGGTTATCCATTCAGATATCCTTCAAATTAAGGTTTTAAATGTACGTAACTTAAAAGTAACATAACGTTTTATTAGAAGATCCAATTTTTTGCATGAATGGAAATTGTTATAAAGAGGAGTATTATTATTATTTTCTCACGTGGCTCTAAAGAAATATCCAAAATCTACTACATTAGTTAAACCTCCTAAAGGCTTATCTTGGACTTACGAAGAAAATGAAGACTTAGAATTTAGATTCTCTGAATTAGAATAGAAAGTTAATGAAATAGATGGTTGTATGTTGGAAAAGGTGGATTTATTAGGTTCCAAAGAAAACCTTACAAGAGAAATAATGGATGAATGGAAAAGAAGATGAATGAGAATAAGGAAGTGATACAAATCCATAAAATAATTACAAACCAATATATTAATGGATCTCCCTAAAAAGGATATGGAGATCCAAGCAAATCATGAACATAAGGAGAAGCATGGTGTGGAGACCCAATCAAACATGGGAAATATTGTATCACAATTGGAGAGAAAAAATATTGCATCATAACACCATAATCATGAATTTTCAATCCAAGATCCACATCATCAGGGCTTCAAGTAAGCACCAAGGAACTACTACATTTTGAAGATTGATATGAGGAATTTTGATGGTAATGAATCTATAACATGGATATTCCTGGTGGAGCAATATGTTTATATACACCAAGTGGTGGCCTTGCGAAAGGTAAATATTGGATCCACGTTTTTAGAACAATACCAACATGTATGGTGTCAATGGCTTTGTGAAAGGAAAAAATATTGTCATATATTGGTCCATTTTTAAAGAGGAACCATTAGCACATTATGGGGATATTAAGAGCAATACATTCTTTAGTAAATTGATAAACAGGAAGGTTAACTTTTGAGCGACATAAATTTCGCATATAGACTCTGATTGATATGATTCTTATGTCATTGGAAAGGTCTATGTGTGTAGAATATGAAAAAAAAATGCCACATTAGAGTGGCAAATTTCACCCCCAAAAAACGTCATTTGATGCCTCAAAATGCTCCCAGAAGGTTTCAGACCATGTTTTGCCAAATTGGATCCCACTGGTAAAAATAGTCCTATGAGCTAATTCCTCCACTTTTTCCACTCTGAAAGCATCGAGATGGATGACAAACAATATAATGATCCAATCTGGATGACACCTCCCCATTTTTTGAGGACTTTTGTCCCCAATATCTTCTATTGAATGAGGTGAGAAAATGTTTCCTTCACCTTCTCACTACAACAAAACATGCCATTAGCGTTGGAAATAGCCCCGAAAATTAGTGTATTTGAGCCTATGAATTGGGTTCAATTGGAGGCACAAAACTCGATGCTACAATGCATCTTCACTTGGGCACCAGAAATAGCGTCGGGTTTAGCACCAAGAATTTCTTCTTCCATTGTTGCATTCATTTTTAGTTATAGTTTTTCTTCTAATTGTTCTTCTTGTTTTGCTTCTGGTATGGCATCAAAAATAGCTTCTTTTTTGGCTTCCTAATTTATGCCAAGTTATGCTTCCATTATAACGTCATTTGTCATTTGTTGCATATGGCTTTACTTCCATTCTGGCATCTTCTTTAGCTTATAATATGGCTTCAATTATAGTGTCTTTTGTTGCTTCTAATATTTCTTTCATTATTACTTCTTGGTTTGCTACCTAAATGGCTTCTTTGTTTTCTTCCTAGGGAATGCCAAGTTTGGCTTCTAATATTGCTTCTATTATTACTTCTTTGTTTTCTACCTAAATTTATTTTGTTTTTGCTTCTCAAGTAACGCCAAGTTGGGATGTTATTATTTCTTCTGTTATTACTTCTTTATTTTCTACTTAAATTTCTTATTTTTTGCTTTTTAGGTAACACCAAGTTTTGCTTCCAAGATTGCTTTTGGTGTGCTTCTAGTTTGGATTCAATTTTTGTTTCCTTTTTTTCTTCCAAAATTGCTTCCTTTTAGTTACAAGGCTTGTTTCTTGTTTAATGCCTAGGTTTGCTTCCTTTTAGTGTTGGGATTTGCTTCTTAATTGGCCTCCAATTTTTCTTCCTATTAAGAAACCAAATTATCTTCCTATTTAGAGCCAATAATAGCTCCATGTATGGCTTCCAATTTAATTTTGAATTTTACTTCTATTTTAGAGCCACATTCTACTTCCATTTTAACAACTCGAGATGCTTCCTTTATAGCTTCCATTTATTAATTTAATATTTTATATTTCAATTAAATTAGTAAGGTATATCATGCTTCTTAAATAACTTATATGATTATAGAGTAAGTCACATTGCATTTGAAACATTTTATAGCATACCATTTATAAATAACTTTTAGAGAAATGGCTTCCATACAAACTAACAACATTATTTTTTAACTATAACCAATATTTTTATATTATTAATAAACAAAATCGTTGATCATGACTAGCTACACATAATGCAAGCCCAGATTCACATCATAGAGATTTCCATAGGAGTGCTCTTTCAAGTTTCTTATAGTTACAAACCACACCACAACATTACAATAAAATAACAAGATTTTTTTTTAACTATAACCGGTATTTTTATATTATTAATAAACAAAATTGTTGGTCTGTGACCAGCTACACATAATGCAGGCCCAGATAATACATGTCCAAATGATATAAGTCAAAATCATACAAATCAATATGGTACTACAAGTGAAAATGATACATATTATAATAAACATGAAAAGAGGCATCATAATGATTGATCAACACTGATCCATGATGAAGTCTATATGATCAATGTCACTGGCTACTACTAGAAAATTGCTCATCATCATCATCATCCCTATCATGATCATTAGCATCATTATCATCATCAATGTCATCATCATCGTCATCTACCTCGGTGTCCTCTCCATCTACCTCGTCATCATCATCTCGAATGTATGAACCGGACCCAACATAATTTGGATCGATCTTAGGATCAACTAGATCTTTTGGAAGACACGTGTTTTGCCAAAAAAATAACATTCAAAATGAAAAGTTATTATTTATTTCATGCAATAATTAATATTTCTATTATATTTCTAATATTACAACATGTGAAATTGAACCATAATCATAATACATAAAATCAAAGTGCGCATATATACCATAATAAAATTTCAATTAAGTTACAGCTAAGATGGTATCCCGATGATGTAAAACATGCAATAATTCTAATAAATGTTAGTAAACATCATAAAAAAATTTGTTATACAATTTTCTTGTCATTCTTAGTTTCTTATGCTGCAAATGCATAGGCCTTGAATGAATTTAAGGCCCCCATATGGAATATCTTGTTCCCCAACACTTTGGAGGAAATGAAGAGGGTTACCAAGCAAGGGATGAACCTAAGGAGGTAAGTATAGTGGTTATAGTTAATAAGAGGGTGGGCATGATCAGAAGTTGTGCCACCTTTCGAGAATACACCTAACCCAAGTAAGAGTTAATGGAAATGGGTGTTACCCCTTGTGTATATAAATAAAGCCTAATGTACATATGTTAGGATTGAGAAAGTAGTAGAGTTGGCCAACTAGATTATTAACTCGACCTGTTAGAGGGGTATAGAGAAAACCACCTCGGCATGCTAAAATGAAGAAGTATGAGCTGGAGGTAGGGCAGTGCAAGGGTATTGTCAAAGATAGAAAAACGTTGTGTTGGGGGAAGCACCACCAGAAAAATCATGTGAAAAAATTAATAGGGGAATCAGGAGTCACAATATTGTAGTTCAGATTCACTAATGGTGATGTACTATAGCATGTGGAAGCTCAGAAACTTAGGTAGAGGTCAGAACCACATGATAGGAATTATACACAAATGACCATTCCACGCATCGCAATCTCAGCTGAGATGAGAGAAAATGGTTGGGTAGGCTCTCGAATATGATTTGGGTTATAGGAGATAGCATGCGAGTAGTCAAGATGAACCATAGATAATCGGGAATAGGGGACCAAATATGGATAATACTAAGGTAAAAATATAAAGTTATCTTAAACTAACTAGGACAAGAGATGTGGCACGTGTAAACCATCTCATCAAGTTGAGCCGAAGGAGGATATTTCACATGGCTTGAACAAAAATAATGATTTGGATTTGTGAGCCATAATGACTTAACCAATGTCACTATCATACAAAAAAATGGGGGGGAAGTGTGAAGTGTTATAAAATACCACTTGAGGGATGGATAAGGAATATAGGAATTGTTGAGAGGAAGTTTTAGAGCATGAGATAATTAGAGGAGACGAGGATCATTCATGTTTGAATTGGGAGGAGTAGTGAAAGAGTGGCACAAAGAGGGAGGAATATGATGAAGCTTGTAGAGGGAGCTGAACGGGGAATGAAAAATATTAAGGAAATGACAAGAGAAGGGCCCCAAGTATTTTTTATGGTAAGGTGACACAGCTATGGAAGAGGAGAATGTGTTGACAGGGCTTGGGATGGCAAAATGGGAAAAGGATATTTCATCCAAAGGAGGTGGTTAGTTTACATCAGGCGGCCCATACAAGGGACGGCCTCCTCCACTCACAAGGATGGTTTTCACATTATGTTATAGTGTCAGCAATTATTTTATCCCAACATCTATTTTTGGAAGGGTTTGCAAGTATTCAATAGACCACTGTCGGGATAGTCTCCATTATGGGGGTTGTAGTAGTTAGACAATTGCTTATCCCCCCTACATGATGGTGTGGTGTGGGGACATCAAAGGAAAAACCCCTACTTTGGTGAGTGGATGAAATTTCAAACACCTCGAGGGCACATGTATGTTGCACGAAAAAATATGAACCGCCCCATCATAGCAACCCTCGCGATACTATGGAGAAGGCTACAGGATCGAAATCTAGCCACTGCTTGCCAAAGGAAAGAGCAAGTGTAACAGTAAGAAGGGGACGATAGTAAGAGGTAGACATATAACTCAGGTTTGGAGCAATAGTCATGGCAAGGATTATTTTTTAGAGCATGTCATTGTGGAGAGGGGGGATGTGGCGCTCCCCTCCTAGGATGTTTTAGCAGATCTAGAGCAACCAGGCTCCTGTTGAAGAATGTAACTAATGTCGGATTCATAATTATATTTGTCAAAAGAAATTTTATTGTTAAATAAATTGAATTATTAAAGAATGGGTTTCATGGTTAGGTCAATGAATTTTAGGTCAAAGCCTCCATTGAAGCTCTTTAGGTTTTGTCTTGAGTCAATAGAGTCATTGTCATTTTTATTAGACCCTTCTTGGGCTTTTGTATCATGTAAAAAGAAATTCTTTTTAGTCAAATGAGTCATTTGTCACCTCCGCACGAAGTCGGACCTATTCTCATGAATTTGACTTGGATTAAGGCTATTAGACCCAGAAGAAAGTCTATATAGAGAGATAGTTCGACTCATTTAAAGCACACATTCAACAAATTCAATCTACAAGAGATAGCAAAATAAAAATAAGAGTGGTGAGGAGAGAAAAGGAAGAAGCTATAGAATTAAAGGATCGCGTTTTTTGGCATATATATCTCACTCATGCAAATTTGTTTGATTGTTGTTGGGGCTGAAATTTCAAAGTCTACTATAGGTCTGAAATTCTAAAGTGGGGGATGAAAATTTATCGCTGGGGGGGTGAAATTCTGGATTGAAGATGACACTTAGAGACTCTGTCAAAGATCATATATTAGAAGGAAGGGGTGACTTGGTGATTGGAGGAGGTCTTTGTCTAGGTATAAAGTGTCTTGGATTGTCTCATCTTTATTTGAATCTACTAGTGGAAGATTTGGACTGGGTTTTCCCCTTGGAGAGGTTTTTCCTTGTTTGAGTACCTACATCTTGTGTCTCTTGTTCTTGTGTTTTTCATATGCATTTAATTTGTTAATTTCTTAATGAAAGATAAACTAAAAAAGAATTAAAATATTCCAACATAAATCTAAAGTAATTATCAAGAAAGAGGAATCAAACCATAACTCTTATAGGCATTGATTTCTCAACATGGTATTAGAGCTAAGGTGAAAGAGGGATTGGTTGGAGATCACTTTGTTGGATATCAATTGAAAGAATCAAAAATAGTCTTGCAAGGAAATTTTACCCCCTAAATGGTAAGTTATTTGAAGATGGGACTCAATATGATGAAAATTACAAGAAGCTTGATTGCAAAGATAATTTAATATCTATATAGGAGAGTCAAGAGTGAAGGATTATTGGTTGCACTTACAGGTACACTTGATGATGACATTGCATGGATCATTGATAGTGGATCCTCAATACATAAACTGGAGAAAGTGGAAAACTTCACACTCTATCAATAGAATCATTGTCACATGCAATGGAGCTAGGAGACAACAACATTTATGCAATCGAGGGCCTTGGATCTACATCATTGAAGTTGGAAAGTGGAGCAAAGATACACCTCAACAACATCCTTTGTTTCCAAGGTTTGAAAAAGAATTTACTTTCCATTTATTGTTTATAATATAAAGGAAATAAGGTTTTTGTAGTAGATGGTAAAGTTTTTGTTTGGGGAAAGGATTCAAGTATTGAAAAGGAAAAGGTTATTGGAGTTCGTAAAGGAAGACTATATAGATTTAAAACACCATCTCCTCAAGCCCTGGTTCAGATGGAGATCAATCCCATCGAACTTTGGCATATAAAATATGGGCAAATTCACTACAAGATAATGCCCTCTCTTAGTCAAATGATAAAGGGAATCCCCAACATCAAGTAAGATCATGAAGGAGTTTGCAAGGGATGTGCTTTGGGAAAGAATACTAGGAAACATTTTACAAGCAGTGACAAAAGGTCTAAGGAAATATTAAACCTCATTCATTATGATGTTTGTGTTCCCGTGTCTAATAAATCTCTTGGAGACCATATTTACTATGTGACCTTGATTTATGATCACTCTAGAAAAACATGGTTCTATCTTCTCAAGACAAAGGATGAAGTATTTGAAAATTTCAAGGAATTTAGATCTGAATTTGAGACCTTAACTGAAAGAGAGATAAAGACTTTGAGATCCAACAATGGAGGGGAATACACTTCAAAAGAACTTATAGCATATTTTAAAGAAGCAGGCATTAAGAAGGATATCATTGTTCCCTACAACCCTGAACATAATGGAGTATCAGAAAGGAAAAATAGAACTATTGAAGAATGTATAAGGATTTTTAGCACTTCGTAATTCCTCCAAGTTGAGGAGAGGAACCCAAAGGTAACCACAAACCAATCTTTAGGGTTGGAAGCTAGCCCTTCCAAACCCAAAGAGGGCTCTCTCTTATGAAATCTTCTGGATATTAGGCTAGGTCTATAGATCAAGGTAGAATAATTTTAATAGTTTGATGGCAGGGGAGAGGGAAAATCCATTGGGCATGGAGTCAAATTAAGCTAAATATTTTTAGTGCTATGATGGGAAAATGAAGAATCCTTAGATAGGGGCAAGGTAGGCAATCATTTATGGTGTCTTTATCAAATTTCGTTGTAGAGAGGTGAGTAGAGGAATAATGGAATTGATAATATCTAAAGCATCTAGCTGAGGATGAATTTTAGATATTATGGTGGAGGAAAAAACACTAAAATGTTTAGTTACTTATAATAGAGCACCTGAAAGTGAATTATGAAATAAATTTGTTTAACTAAACACTGAAGACATAAAATTTAAACACGGCCATAACAGAAGATAAAAAACACAAACAGGAGATAAACATCACCATAAATGATTGACACAGGAATCCCTGAACAAGTAGACTTTGGTAATCATTCACTAGTTTTTTTTAAATAGAACTTCACAATGCACAATGTCTTCTCTCTATCATACACCAACTCACCTCTCACAGAAATTTACAAAATATAAAGGAAAAAATCTTTCCCAAGCTAAGGAGGTCGAGTTCAACCATTTCCCCAAAGATAGAGTTAGTTACATTAAGATTTAGAACTACCTTCTAGGAAATATGGATCAAATTTATGGAAAATAGGGGTTAAAGATTAGATCATATCTCTTGAATAATCACAGTTGTTACAAAAATTAAGGAATTTTTTGTGGATGAGATTTTTCTTGAGAGAAACATCTCTCATTTTTTAAAAATTCTTCTCCATCTCCTTAGAATCCAGGCCCAAAGATCATGACTAAAACAAGAAACGAAACATAAAAAATCGGTTGTAAAGATTCATTCGAATATTCCAATCTATGACAACAATGAAGAAAATGAAGGAGTTTTTTTTTATTTAGCTCGTTTTTGAAAAAAACCTATTTTGGGTTTTTAAATTAATCTCCATTTGGTCAAAAACTAATCTTGAAGTTTACTGCTAAAATAGTCAAAAACACAACAACATACTTCTTCAGAAAAAACACAATAGAAGCGTAGCAAATTTTTCATTTCTGAAATTGAGCAATTCCTTCAACTTTAATTGAGCCAAATAGATTATAGATTATGTATGGAGATTCATCAACCTCTTTAGGTCCTTCAAACCCCTTAGTTTCTTTATGTTCTTTAAACCACCACCTTTTCAGCAAGAATGCAGTAAATCCCCTATAGTATAAATGCAGCAATCTCTCATTTGATATCCAGGGCATCTAAGGAGAATGAATAAAGAACTCGATGGATTTTTGAAATACAAAACATGTCTTTATAACCCTCCATGCAATTTAAGCATAATGATGAATTTTCACATTTAAAAATGTCCAAGCACAACACAAGGGAGAAGTGCAGCAACAACCTTACACCTTTGGTACTTGCAAGTGGTGACAAGGATATGACATACAATCTTATTTGACTATGTAACTAACTGAGAAGACACCACTAACTTTTCCCAATGATGAAAAACCTAACCCACTATTACCTTTATCCATGACTTCAATAACACATTAACCCTAGACTTACTAACCTAGAATTTTCATGAAATCAGTGACTTGATGTCTTTCATCACTCAAAAAATTTAATATATCCTATCCTAGATTGAAACTAAAGACTCGATCTCACACTCTTCACAAAAACTAAGGACTTGATCTTTGTGAGATCATAGCAACACTTTTACAAAATGACCAAAATAATGAAAAGACTAAACCTGACTTTGATTACTATAGCATAGGACTCTAACAAGGACTATGATATTTGATCAAGATCTACCAAAATTTCTATGGGGAGAAGTAGCCATGAAAACAGTATACATACAAAATAGAAGTCCTCATAGAATCCTTGATAATATGACACTGGAAGAAGCATTCACAGGGAAGAAGCCATGTGTAGACCATCTTTGAACCTTTGGATGTCCCACATACATCCATGTTCCAAAATACAAGCGAAAGAAGTTAGACTCTACAAGTATAAGAAGTATCTTCATTGGTTATAGCCTTTCGCCAAAGGCTTATAGAATCTACATCAAAGAAGGAATACAAATCAAAGTTAGCAGGGATGTTATATTTGATGAAAACCATGCCTACAAAAGATCCAAGGATATACCAATCGAATTTGATGAAGAAGATGTACCTCTATTTGAAGAAGAAGAGAAACATGACAAGGCACCTACAAACCAAGAAGAAGAAGAAGGACAAAGTCCTAATATTCAAGCTATAATCATTCCTGAAACAAAGAAGAGGCCAAATTAGTTAAAATCTACACTTGAAGATGTCGAAGGATATGGAGAAACTAAAGGATATTTCAGAGAAAGAAAAAGACTGAAAAGATCCTCAGTATATGCAGCATACATGATGAAGTTAATCGAAGAAAGATAAACTACCTTTGAAGAAGGCGCTCATCAAGAAGAATGGAAGAAAGCAATGCTGGAAGAATATCAATCTATCATGAAGAATGGGGCTTTGGAAATCGTTCCTAGACCTAGTGACAAATTTGTTGTCACTTCCAAATGGATTTAAAAATAAAACATGTTGTATATGGAAGCATAGGCAAATACAAAGACAGATTTTTTGCAAGGGGTTTCTCTCAAAAGGAAGGAATATATTATCAAGAAACCTTTGCTCCCACTTCCAAGTACACTACTATTAAATCTTTGATTTCACTAGCTGTTACTATGGGATGGAATATCCATCAAATGAATTTCAAAACAGGATTTCTAAATGGTGCATTGGTGAAGAAGTATATATTGAACAAATAGAAGGATTTGAGATAAATAACAGAGATATTCATGTTTGCAAACTAAAGAAAGCTCTATATGGCTTAAAGAAAGCTCCTAGGACTTGGTATGTAAGGATGGATGCATATATGTTAAGGATTGGGTTCATCAAAAGTTTTGTGGATGCAAACCTCTACATCAAGATAGTAAAGAATGAACTAGTTATTATAATTTTATATGTGGATGATTTATTTATCACAAGTGTGGAGCACAAATTCTAGAATGCAAGAAAATGTTGGCAACTGAATTTGAAACAAAAGATAAGGGGCTGATGCATTACTACTTAGGCTTGGAAGCTTGGCTGAAACCTGGTGATATATATCTTGGCTAAGGAAAGTACATAATCAACATGTTACAAAATTTTGGTATGATGGATTCCAATGCTATGACCACTCCCATGATCACAAATCTCAAGAAGCTTAGAAGCTCCAACTCTAGTCTCATCAATCCTACAAGCTATCATAAGTTGGTAGGCTCTTTGATGTACTTGGTAAATACTAGACGTGAGATATGCTTTGTTGTAAATTTTCTTACTCAATTTTAGTTGCAGCCTCATCATAACCATTGGATAGTTACCAAGAATATCTTCAAATACGTGGAAGAATTCATCGATGCGTGAATTATGATGGAAAGGAAGTTAAGTTAACAGGTTTTACCGATTTCAATTGAGGTGGCAGTGAGACTAATGGGAGAAGCACTACCGGTGGTTGTTTCAATTTGGGATTTGCAATGATTTCATGGATGAGTAGAAAAAAAGATCTTGGTGTGTTAATTAGTGTTGAAGTTGAATATGTTACTGCATGTGAAGTAGGAAAAAATTTATTTGGTTAAGAAAACTCTTGTCATATTTGCTTGGAAAGCCTCTAGATCATATTGTAATAAATTGTGATAATCAAAGCAGCATCAAGATGTCTAAAGACCCTGTATTCCATGTCAGTATGAAGCATATCAGTAACAAGTACCATTAGATTATAATTTTGGTACAAGATGGGGTCATGAAGCTATAATATATTCTGATGGATGAACAGGGAGCTGATGTGTTGACAAAATATATTATGAATAAGAAGTTTGAATATTTCAGAAGCATTCTTGGATTGGTTGATGTTATAGATTTAGTTGATATGGAGAGATGAAGCATCTTGTGGAAATAAGATGCTTGGGAGGACATCTAGCCAACCTATGTGTTGATGTATAGATCTCGAAGTAGGGAGGGTGATGTTGATCATGGATATTTGACCTTGGATGGGCACCTAGATCCTTGGGTTGGTGTTAGAGCTTAAAATCCTGATGGTACCTAGAAAAGATAAAGGTTGTCTACACCTTAGTCCCACCCGATTAGAGTACCCTGGTCAGGTATCTAATCTGTAGCACTGTGTTGCTAGAAATGTTTATAGTTCACATCATTTTCAGATCTTCCATGTACCTATATATGTATATAATTATGAATACCTCCCTGGTCAAAAGGGAGTGTTAAAAAACGTAACTAGTGCCAATCTTCATAATTATATTTTTCAAAAGAAATTTTATCGTTAAAGAATATAACTTATTAAAATGTGGGTTTTATGCTTGGGTCAATGATTTTTAGTTCAAAGCCTCCATTAAAGGCTTTTAGGTTTTGTATTTAGCCAATAGAGCCATTGTCATTTTTATTAGACCCTTCTTAGGCTTTTGTATCATGTAAAAATAGTTATTTTTTAGTCAAATGAGTCATTTATCACCTCTACACCAAGGTGACCCTCTCCTCATGAAGTCGGTTTGGATTAGGGCTATTCGACCCAGCAGAAAGGCTATATATAAAGGCAATTTAACTCATTTGAAGCACACACTCAACAAGCTCGATCTACAAGAGAAAGAAGCAGAAAAAAGGAGTGAAGTTGAGGAGAGAGAAGGAAGAAGTTATAGAAGTCAAGGATCAATTTGTAGGGCATCTCTATCTCATACATGAAAATTTGTTGCAACGTTGTTGGGGCCAATTTTCTAAATCTACTTCAGATCTGAAATTCTGAAGCTGGGGGAAAAAAACATGTAGCTGGGGGCTCAAAATTCTGGATTGAAGCTGCAACTTAGAAGCTGACACTTGGAGACTTTGGAATAAATCATTTATTGGAAGGAAGGGCTAACTTGGTGACTGGAGGAGGTATTTGTCTAGGTTTGAGGGATCTTGTATTGTCTCATCTTGATTTGAATCTACTAGTGGAAGAGTTGGATTGGATTTTCCCCTTCGAGGGGTTTTTCCCTTGCTGAGTGCCTACATCTTGTGTCTCTTGTTCTTTTGGTCTTCATATAAATTTAATTTGGTAATTGCTTGATGAAAGATAACCTAAAAAATAAGTAAAAGAAGCCAACATAAATCACAAGTAATTATCAAGAAAGGGGAATCAAGCCCTAATTCCTATAAGCATTGATTTCTCAATATCTCCCTGACCGTCCCTACACTAGTTGTTGTACCATAGGATTTGTTATCACTGAAAAATTTTCAAAAAAAAATTGGACAACCGGTTTGGTTCCAAAGTTTTATGATTAGTCCTGGCAAAGTCATTTTTATTGTTTTGTCTAGAACATAGAGTGGAGTCTTGTTCCCATTAGCAAATAAGGTCAACGATCTTGTTTTACCTATCATTAATCCCATATTGATTCAAAGGTGTCATGTGTCAAGGCTGTTTCAAAGATTTCGTTTTCAATTTCATTGGTTTGAATTCAAAAGTTGGAGTGCTAGAAATACCAATTTCTGTTGAGGTCATATCTGCAGTCACAAAAGAAGAAAGTTCAGATCAAGGAAGTGGTACAAGAGCATTCTATTGATAAAACAGTCCAAAGAAGAGTAACCAAGAGCCAGCTAGCTAGAGAAAAAGGTAAGACATTGGTTACTGAGGGAAGCCCAGTTTCAAAAGGAAGTTTGAATGATTTGCTTCAAGCTATTGACATTGAAGAATCTCCTCTGGTTCGAGCAGACTTAATAGACGCAGGTAAAGGCAAAGCCAAAAAATCCAAATCCTCTAAAAAGCTCAAACTTGATGATCAGGTTTCTAAATTTGTTTTTAAGCCGAGAAGACCTGTGACAAGGCATTCAAAAGAGATTTAAGAGGCGCTACCAGAACCAAGTGAAACAGGGGAGGTAACAAAATCTTATGAAGGACCTATGACTGCATCAGAAACATCATCACAGTTGCATAAAAATGACAAAGGTAAGGCAGTCATCTCTCAACAAGAGGAATGTAGTTTTGAAGAGTTGAAGAGAAAATTGAATTTGGCAAATCTTGAAATTGCCAAACTGAGAAAAACCTCAAGGAAACATGCAATAAAAGAAGCAAGATACATCAGAAAGGTCAATGCAAAACTGAGAGCTGGAATCAGAATTATGAAGAGGCAAATTGAAGATTTGAAGATGCAACTAAGCCAGCGTGAAGAACATCCTTAGCTAAAAGAAATCACACAGCAAGTAAGGCTAAGTCCTAAATTTTGATAAATCACCTTTTGAAGTTTTCCTTGAAGAATGGTGTCTATTATATTCAGTTTTGAACAGCTTCATGACAGATGGAGAAGCCATTTCAAGAAAAAGAAAGACTCAAAAAGGTTAAATTTTGGTCTTAAAACTGTGTTTTTGAAATTACACAGCAGTTTCGTAGCATGCTACGAAACTGCTGTAGGTGATGCCTAATGCACAGCAGTTTCGTAGCGCGCTACGAAACTGCTGTAGCTGCATATTATGACTTGATGGACCAATTTTGAGAGACAAAAAGTAAATCTTTTTGAAGAAGGGTTTTTGAAAGGGAGTATTTACAAGGTGTAAACATCCAGCAAGGGAAAAACAAGTAGCAGAAGGATTCGAAGACAAGCATAAGAATGAAACTCTAAAAAGGAGGAGCTTTGTCTCCTTGTTTTTACTAGTCAACTTCTAGAAGAGTTCCTGAGCAGCTGAGAACTCAATTTTGAAAAGTGAAAGAGGTTTTAATTCTTAAGATACTGAAATACAAAAAATTCTTCCAGTTTCTTCAAATCCATTATGATCTGGGAGAAATGGATGACCAAACTTGTGCTACAAAACTATTATAGGTGCAGTTTTTCCCAAATATATTTCTCCTGTTTTACACATGTTTTTCAAAGACATATTCTGGGCAGTATAAAAGGTATTTCAAAAAACCAAGAGAGGTTTTTGTTCAGCATGGATTGGTTCACAAAAGCCTCCTTCATTTTTTCAAAATACATTTTTTATGAGAAGATACGAGCTCTGTCCCAACACCTATTTTTCAGCCAGAACAGAGCAAGGAACAGTCTCCTAGTTTCCAGGAACAGTAAAAGGATGAGTCATCAAGGGCCAGCTGGAGGGTTATGAGCACCATCAAATTCGAATTCATGGAGTTATAGGTGTAAAAAGGAATTTTTAATTCCTATATAAGGTTGTTTTAATCATAATGAGGAGTTACACTTCTAATCGTTTTAGGTCTCTAGGACTGCTAGTTAGCTATCATTTGTATTAAATAGTTGGTTTTAAGTGTCAATAGGTGTCAGGTCAGGTAGAATTTGAATTCTCCTCATCCTAGAGGAAAAAATCGAAGTCATGTAATGAACTCTATATAATGGACAAGATGTAATGCACAAAGGGTTGGAAATTTTTAGAGAAACACTCATATTGTGTCATTGTAGAAGATTATGTTTTTATGAGTACAGACTTTGGCTTTACTTCTCAGGATTCAGAAAGAGTTCAATGGTGCTTGTTTTATGTTTATCCTTATTTCCTTATTCGCAGTAGTATGAGTGTGTGATACTTAGAACTCATTGACATGCTCTAACTTCCTTCATACATTCATAGACTGTTTTCCTACTTATCTCTATGTGTTAACTGATATATTGAACTTTTGATGCCCTGACTTCCATGTTCAGCTGATATTGTTGTCATACTAAGCTTTTCTAACTCCATAAGCCCAATGGATGTTTATTGATTGTGTTTCAACCACTTACACTTCTTCATTTGTTTAATAGAGTTAACCATCTAATCCATTATCAATATCATTAATCCTTTAGGAGAGCCCTCTCAGGTTGAGGAGGCTAAGCCTCAGCCAAAAGTTGGTTTGAAAAAGTTACACAAGGTCTACCTGATCAGTAGCCTATCAGGGATGGGTTTTGTGATAACAGGATTGAAGACAACTTCAATAAGGACAAAGGCTACTAGATCCATGGGGATATAAGGAGGACTGAGTGGCTCGAGGATGAGCCACATTTTTGTGTTGGGGGCTTGATGGAGCCTAGAAAAAATTTCGTGAAATTTTTCTAGGTATGGGACTGCGCAGGAGAATTGAGGAGCGCAAAACGTATAGATGGTGCGTAGCAGGGCGCTGGCATAGGAGGAGAGAGGAAAATTAGGGAATACGTTGCATAGGAAGGAGGAAGTGGTTTCCAAAGGGAAGAGACACTTGTGAGGAAGAGTAAGCGGTTAGGATTTTGTAGCAATATTGAAGCAGGTAAGGGATGTTGTGGTAAGGAGAGACCTTCCAAGCAGAGATAAAAGAGAACGTTAAGAACAGGTCAAGGGTTGGAGAGACTAAGGTAGAATTAAGGAGCTTTCTCAAGGAGAATATACAAAGACATCGACTGTTGAAAGAAAAGGCTATTTGCCTATTTGTTATGTGTCTATATGTGTTTTTATGTAAGTAATCGTAGGCATGTATGGTTGATTCTATAGTTTTTATGCAGCCCCATTGTAACATTCACTAGTATACATATATATTGTTGGTTCTACACTATGGATGTTTGTTTTATTATATATGTTGGGCGGAGTTTAATGGCTGGTGAGCCTCATTATTTAATTATTATGTTGTAGCACATGGCACCTTTTGCTTATAGAGTAATATAATATGATGGACAGTTGGGTTGCTCCTTATGATTTGAGTTACTACTTGAATGCATATTTATGTTTATGGCATATCGTGATATTACGGATTTAATGCTTAGTTGTGGATCTAAGTTCTCATGAAGGTTTGGAACGGTTTAGTGTAGAAATTTGATAGAAATTGCAACTGCTCAAGATTTCAATGGAAAATAAGAGACACAATTCTACTATACTAATCTACGGAATAGAAATCACAATTTAGAACAAACTAGGAAAAACCCCTCAAGCCTCTTTGCATTAATCAGTTGAATAGAGAAATTATTACAATTCCTCGCTCCAGCTCTAAGCACAACATGCAAAAGAATAATTGTTCTCATTGCAAAATGAGAGCCTCTAGCCAACAATTAGCAACCAATTTTTTGCTCCACCAACCTCTTATTTCCTTACACACATCTGATCAAATTCGAGCTTCTAAACAATAGTGAATTCCTCATTTCCTTACGCAAATTTGAGAAAATTTGAGCTCCTAAACAATAGGGAAGTCCCTATTTCCTTACATAATTCCCAATGAATTGATCTCCTGATTGCATGCAACAATTGTATACTCAACTAGTATACAACTAATGTTACACTGTGGCTATGGGATTGGCTCCCCCTCTGGGGAGCGAAATGAAAGCGCGGACAAGCTTTTGAAAGAAGTGACGAATTATCCTCTAGGTGAATGGATGATCATAGAATACACACCAGAAGGAACATATTGGTACTTCCACAGGCCATACATTGACAGGGATCTACAAAGGAGAAACAGCCCCTAATATCAAAAAATTTTACTTATAATTTTGTTTATTATGCAGTTTTTTGTTAAAAAAACAGATGTAAATAATATATATATTACAGTCATCACCTTCCGGGGTTACATTTTCTATCTCTATATTGGTCTTGGACCAGCACAGTACACCCCTCAAGGTCTTATTGTATTTATCTGATCTTTTGACAGTGGTTTTTCGGCCGCAGTACAGCATATGCCCATGGGCATCTACAGCATGTAATTTCACCATCAATGAAATTATGAATTTTCTTTCAGGGAAAAAAAAACTCATGTTACACTGGCCTTATCTCCTCCATCTCAGCTGAGCAATTCAAATTCCATTCATGCATGAGCTATTTTGGGCTGACTGATCAGTTAACTGACAGATCTATGAGTTATACTGTTGTCCCACTACATAACTGACCTTCAACTGACTCTATCAATAGTTAGAGGCTAGTTAACTAAATACAACTAAAAATAATTGCACTAGATTGCTAAAATTTAGCAATCAACACATGCATGACTGAACTCCAAGCCCACTAACTCGAATTTACTGAGCTAACTAAGTGACAAGAGCCATGTCACACTAGTTAATTGCCTCCAAATTGTCCTGCTAATGTGGAAATTCGATTTACTCGTTTGGCTAAGGATAAAGTCAAATTGAGCCTTTCTTGCTACATTTTTTAACACTCCCTCTTAGCAAGAAATGGAATTTTCACCACCCTTATCCTGCACCTACGGAATTCGAATTTACCTCTTGAAAATTCCTTTGTGAAACTGTCAACATCTCGCTCCTCAATTGGAATGTATTGTAGCAACATAATTCTCCTCTGCACATAATCTGCAAATGTTGATATCTGATATCAATGTGCTTAGACCTATCATGAAATACCAGATTCTCAGAGTGCTTATGTAGTGGTCACCAACAACCCCCCTCTTTGTTTGGTATTAGCAATAACACCAAGCAAATGGGGACCCTTAACAAAAAATCCAAAAAATATTTTATCAAAATTTTTGTATTTTAACTCCCTAAAGTTGTATCGCATCGCGAGAAGAGAGTGAAACGTTTTCCTATGCGCATAATAAGCTGCGAAGAAGCGACGCGAAATTCATCGCATCGCATATATTGTGAAGCGCTCTTAAATGAAAAAATTAAGGAATCGTTGACGGTCGATATGCGACGTCGCATATCGCAACATCGCATAAGCAGCACACAATGATTGGATGATTAAGTGCGATCTCCGATTTGCGATCTGCGATCTTGCGATCTGCGATTTGTGATCTGCGATGAATGCGATCATCAATTCCTGTGATGACACATCTTAAACGACGCAATCCTCGATACTGCGATGTGAGTCGCAGAAATCGCTCATCGCGAAATTTCCTCGACATAGTGTTCAAGGAAAGTTGTCTGTAGAACAAAATTGGGCGCGCGCCTTAAAAGAAATTAATGATTGTATGCCAAAGTATCCAAGAAGGATTGTGTTGTGTTTTTCAAAGAGTCAGTTCATTATGAGTGTCATGATTATGCATTCATTAGAGCTTAAAGCTTTCATGTCAATCTTTTCGTCATTACTCTTTTCCTTTGCGTAAACTGTAAGGCAGCAACTAACATAAAGCAATGTGCAGGAAACATCTAAGGAAAAGGGGAAAGCGTCAATACTCGGAGAACAGAGAAGAGATGCCTTTGCAAACGGATGCCACATGCAGCAGGACCGCGGATTCCAGAGTATCACTCAACAGATACTGATGGAAATAGACTATCCAAGACTCAGAGTCAAAGGCGCACAAAAGCAGCATGTTTACAAAAGATCCTGAAGCTTAGACTGGGTAAAGCAAAAAGAAAAACGCAAAAGAGGGAAAACGCACCAGAAAAGCCTGGAACAAAGAACGGAAGCAGTTTTTAATACAGAAAATTGTTCAGAGAGCAAAGTCCCTAACTTATTCAGTCATTCGCAAGGCCGGAAACCGAAATAGCAGCAGCACAATTAGTTTGAAAGAAATTTGGGTTATACCAAGTATACACACAGTGAATACACCAAGCTAGAGGAAGATTTTCAAAAATATCTTCTAGTTTGTCAGAAAGCGGTGCCAGCTCTTGTTATTTCTATTTTCATAGCTCAAACGAAAGGAGAAGACAACCAGCCGACTCTTCCCAGGCGAATGTTGCATTGCTTACAGCACTAAGGAGCAAATACAGAAACGGTTAGAAATTAGATTCAATTTTTAGAAATAAATTTGCTTTAGTAGAAGGGCGGTCATTTGAAACCGTGTCCTAAATTTATGTAATTAAGATTAATTAGTTAGCAGTATTTAAACCCTTCTCAGGCATTTGGAGAAGGGTCCAGAAATTTTTCAAAAAACTTGTCCTCAGAACATGCACTTTTGCACCCTCGGAGGGGGTTTTTGATGAATGGATGGATCGAGATTTATCAATGTTTACATTTAATGTCTGCTACTGATGTTGCACTTTTGTACTCTTAGTAGATGTTAGAACAAGTAGAGATAAATCGTTATTGCTTGAAGTTTATGAGTGGAACCAGTCATAAATGGTACTTTTATCTCTTGACGATTTCTGCTTGTATTCTTAAAGTGATATGCAGTTTTCAGTTGTTTATATGTTAATGCATGAATGTGTGGGTTACCATTTGGCACTTCTGTACGGTGGAGTCATTTATTTGTGTTTGACATATGAATAACTTATTATGCGATATGTTGTTCACAACTGTTTTGCTTAACTTTTTATGCAGAATGGTTTATCTTAATTGATTTCTATTCTTATGATAGCTGAATGATCTTTATTACCAGTTATTGTTCGAAATCTCTTTAGATCGCATAATAGAAGAAATACACCCTGGGTTAGCATAGATTAGATGTGTTGTTTCTTATTAGATTACAGTAGCATAGAGTTAGTTTAGAAGTTTGAATTAAATTAGCTTAAAATACTCCTAGATCAGCATCATCCAACTCTACACACACACACCCCTTAGATTGGGAAACTGGTCCCATTATCCCCAGTCGGACCCGCTATACCAAACGGATAAGGAGCTGCCAACCAAGGTTCGGACCGGGTGGGTATCCCCCTTGTTGTCGACCCGATTTTCGGGGCTTCAACATATTTGGCGCTAGAAGGAGGGCCCGAACTATGAATGGCACCTAAATCAAAATCTAAATACCGTTCTGAGAGTAAATCACCCTCATCAACTCCCCCAACTTCCCCAGTACGTTTAAATCCAGAGGCAGAAGTCGCTCGAGTATCAACCGCTGCTACATACCCTAATATTTCAGACCAATTTGTCATTGAACCCCCTGAAGTTCAAACTCTGATTCGTAAACTCCAGGGATTTTCTATTTTTAATCAGAGATCTGATAAATCTCAAAGCAGCATGACTTCGCAGTACAATCCTGCTCACCCCCTGACCAGATTAAAGAGTGAAAAATTTGGCATTCAGCCAACTGAATTCCCTCTCCCCACCAGGAAAAGAGCAAGGAAAACACCACCAGAGTCTGACAGTGAGACTCTTTCATCTACGTCGTCCATTTCAACTCCCTCACCGCGAAGTCAGCCACCCACATCTTCATTCCAAACCACTCATCCATCTTCCACAACCCCTCCTCTTCAATCATCAAAGATCATAATATCTTCATCTTCCCAGCATCAGGGATCATCCTCTGCACTTTCATTTACTAGCAGCTCAACGATGGCCCAGTCTCCATGGAACAATCCTGGGGCGATTTTAATGCCTCCACCCCTGAGCCCAATACCGGCCCATCTTGAGAAATGGCTACCCAAATTCAATCCAGAAGCAGGCATGCTAGCTGAAGAGCATATTAATAATTTCATGCTTTCTGTTAATCTCAACGGAGTTACCAACGAGGATGCTGTCGTCTAGCCAGGTCATGGTACTTTTCATTACCTTCCGGGTCTATCACAAGTTGGGACATTTTTCAAAGTCAATTCCTTACCAAGTTTGGTGATGACAGATCAACAGCGACGTTGATCAATGACCTATCCAATCTTAAAGCCGAGGCTAGAGAACCCATCAAAGATTTCAATTTACGGTTCAATAAAATCCTCAACAAAATTCCCGCTGCTTCCCAGCCCAGCGAAGAAGTGAGATGTGAATGGTATATTACGGCCTTACCATCAAACTTGGCAATCTTCGTGGATAGGGCAAATAAGACAACCTTAGTTGAAAACTTGACAGAGGCGATAGCATTAGAGAAACGCGTAGTAGCCCTGGAAAAAAGATCTGCGATAGAGGAACGCAAATCTAAGAAAGTCTCCTTCAAGGAAGACCCCAAGAAGAAACAAACGAAAGATCCTTTCGATTTGGAAGGGTTACAAAAAGTGTTAAAAACCATGTCCAATGAGATGATTGACATAAAAAAACAAGTAGCAGAAACTTCTTCAAAAAAGCCCTACAGAGCTTTTAAAAGAAATCCTTCAATGGATGTGAAACCACCCAACGCTATCTCAAACGTCGAATCCAAAGAAGAGGAAGAAGAAGAGAATACCACTGAAGGGCAGACCGATGACGAAGAAGTTGTGGAACTACAAGGAATGTGGGATTTCATCCTCCCGCAAGAAGAAGATCAAGAAGCATTTCCGGTTAGCACACGAAGCAAAAATCAACTTGATCCTCCCCAAACTACCCCTAAGCAGAAGGGCGCAAGCCCTGCAGTAAAAGATAAAGTCGCAACAAAGAAAACGACCACTAAAGCGACTCAATCTAGCCCAGTCCAATCAGATCAAACACCTCCATCAAGAACACTCATTGTGTCGGATGAAATGGAGTACAACATTATCGATGACATGAAAAAGACTAGGGCTAATATCACTCTTTATGAGTTGAGTAAATTGAAACATCAACAGAAGATAATGATGAAAGAATTACATGCCGTGCCTACTACATCTTTGCCTACAGCTGTAGCTTCCCACAATATGGGAAGACCTCCAACCAACACGATCAATAAGGTTGATCCAAATGACATCGCCTTGATTGGAGGAAGATCAAGGTCTCACACTCCCCCTTTTCTTCTCACTTATGAAATTTTCAACAAAAACGTGCACAATTGTTTGGTAGATTCTGGTGCTTCAACGAATATTTTACCCAGATCAATATGTGCCAAGTTGAATGTTCAACCACAAAAATCCGCAGTGCGCATAGTTCACCTTGATCGATCTCAAGTCGAAGTGATTGGTGAAATTAATCAAGTGACCATAAGATTGTCGTCTAACCCGAAGGTATGTCAGGTTATTGACATTCTAGTAGCTGATATCCCTGAATTCTATGGTTTAATTCTTAGCAGGGATTGGTCCGAAAAGCTCCATGGATACTTCTCAACCGACTGGTCGCACATGTGGTTACCCTACAATGGTAAACCGAATCAAATAAAGGTTGAACGAGAGTTACACCAGAAGTACATAGTGACAGAATTGGAGGGAGAAAATGAAGCAATAGCATACAACAGCAGTATCATAGGCAATTACTCGGTAGATTCTTTCCTCGGCAATTTCAATGCTCATATCTCACCTTACTTAGAAAATTTAGTTTTGTCCCAAGTCGAAAATTTTTCCCAAACTGATAATTCAAAGTGTGTTAATTTTTTAGATAACCCTGTAAATACATCTTTGTTTTGGAAATTATATTTTGATGGCTCTAAATCTAACGAGGGAGCAGGAGCAGGATGCGTTCTGATTAGCCCAGACGGAAATAAGACCATGCTTATGTGCAGACTTGAATTCGATTGCACAAACAATACAGCGGAATACGAGGCCTTGGTGCAAGGCCTATACAAAGCAATCGGGTTGAACGTTAAGTACCTTCAAGTCTTCGGAGACTCTGAGATTGTCGTCAAACAGGTACGTAACACCATACATTGCCTATCAGGTCATTTGAAGCACTATCAATCTTTAGTACAAGATCTGACTGCACATTTCATAGCATTCAATATTTCGTCAATCCCAAGACTCCAAAATGCGAGCGCAGACCTGTTAGCTAACGTAGCCTCTAGACTTATTCCCTCCGAAGATTTTAGTCCAGATAGATTCTCAATAGAATTAATCTTTAGACCGTCCGTCCCTGACAACATTACAAACTGGAGAGTATTCAATGACGATCCTGACATTGTAAATTTCCTCACTTCTGAAGGATCCTACTCAAATCAAATAATTGACGAAGACCATCATGATCGACAAATACAACAAAATAGCACTGATAATGCTATACCTAAATCGGTGGTTAAGTTAGAAGACTTATATGATTTGAAAAGTCGGTTTAAAATGTCTACCAATTCTAAGCTCTACAGTTCGACTCTGAACTACGAATTAGTAAACCTAGGGACCGATGATAAACCAAAAAACGTTAATCTAGCCCACGGCCTAGCCCCTGAAGAAAAATTAGCGTATATCCGTCTTTTGAGACAATACAAAAACGTTTTTGCCTGGAATCACGATGAGCTGAAGACATACGACACTTCTATCATTCAACATACTATCCCTATGATTGACAATGAAAAACCTGTCCAACAGAAACTCAGAAAAATCCACCCCAATTCAGAAAATCAGATAAAAACTGAGCTAAATAAGTTGTTGAGAGCTAGAATAATTTTTCCCGTCAGACATTCCAAATGGGTCTCCAATATGGTACCCCTTAGAAAGAAAAACGGAGATATTAGAATTTGTATCGATTTCCGGAATCTCAACAAAGCCTCTCAAAAGGACAATTTTCCCCTCCCACCTATGGAGCAGATATTACAGGCAGTAGCAGGCTCAGAATTAATGTCTTTTTTGGATGGATTTTCAGGATACAATCAAGTGCTGGTACATCCCGATGATCAGTTAAAAACCACATTCCGAACTAAATGGGGCACATACGAATATCGGAAGATGCCATTTGGTTTGATCAATGCCGGCGCTACATTTCAGAGAGCCATGGACATCGCATTCAAAGGTTTAGTCAATAAATCTGTAGTGATTTACCTCGATGATATAACAGTGTACTCCAAGAAGCGAAGCGACCATCTCAAAGACTTGAAACAAATCTTTCAACGATGTTTAAGGTATGGGATTTCACTTAACCCAAAGAAATCTTTTTTCGCATTAAGTGAGGGAAAACTTCTAGGATTCATAGTGTCAAAATCTGGTATTCACATTGAACCTGACAGAATCAAAGAAATTTCTGAAATATCCATGCCTCATAACAAAAAAGCCATGCAATCTTTCCTTGGTCAAATCAATTTTGTGAAGAGATTTGTCCCAGACTTCTCACGTATTGTTTCTCCTTTGCAAAATATGATTAAAAAGAATTCAAATTTTAAATGGGGTTAAGATGAGCATGAAGCATTCAACTTGATCAAACAAGCTATCATTAACGCTCCATCTTTAGCGACCCCGAATTTTTCAGAATCTTTTATCTTATATACATTTGCCCCAGAAGAATCTTATGCCGCGATTCTAACTCAAGCAAATCAAGAGAAAGCGGAAGCTCCAATCGCATTTTTTAGCTCGAATTTACAAGGTGCTGAACTCAACTATTCAGACGTGGAGAAACAAGCATATGCTGTTTTCAAAGCGATCAAATATTTCAGACCTTTCTTACTTAAAGCCCATACTAAGGTCATAGTACCGTTTCCAGTGGTAAGAAACCTTCTGATACAGAAGGATGTGGGCGAAAAAAGAGCAAATTGGATCACCGCTTTACAAGAATACGATCTTGAGATCAAACCAGCAAACACTGTGAGAGGTCAAGGCTTCTGCAAAATGTTGGCTGGATCATCGAAAATTCCTGAGAACTCATCTGAAGAGGTACATACGTATGAGGTAAGCCTAAACGACGCAGAATCATTATATGCTGACACCATTTATTATCTTAAGAACGGGTATGCTCCATCACACCTGGATCACACCAAGAAAAGAGCTCTGAGATTGAAAGCTAAATAATACCAACTCATAAATGATGTTCTGTTTAAAAGGAATTACGATTCTGTGCTTCTTAGGTGTCTTGAGAAAACTGAAGCCGAAAAGGTTTTGCAGGAACTCCACGATGGACCAGCGGGCGGACACTATGCTGGAGATGCTACTGCACATAAAATCTTACGTGCAGGATATTATTGGCCCACGCTGTTCAAAGACTCACACAGTTATGTGAGGAAATGCCAAGTCTTCCAGACTGTTGCAGGGAAACAAAAGAAACCGTCCATGCCACTACAGCCGGTAAACATCGAGCAACCATTCAGTGAGTGGGGCTTGGACATAATAGGTGAGATCGTTCCTCACTCTTCTAAGCAGCATAGGTACATCCTCACGGCAACAAATTATTTTACTAAATGGGTAGAAGCAGTTCCTCTCAAGACAGCTAATTCTGAAAACATTATTGAATTCATAGATCAATTTATAATCACTAGGTTTGGATTGCCAACGGCCTTAATGTTTGATAATGCTTCATACTTTTCTGGAAATACAATGACTGAGTTTGCACTTAAAAGAGGGTTCAAAGTGAAATATTCGGCCAACTACTATCCGCAAGGTAATGGATTGGCTGAATCAACAAACAAAAACCTGATTAGGATTATTAAAAGAACAGTCGACCAAAACCAAAAGAATTGGCACAAAGCATTGGTAAATGCTTTATGGGCAGATAGAATAACGAAGAAAGCTTCAATCGGCACTTCTCCCTTTAATTTGGTTTATGGGAAAAAAGTGGTTCTTCCAACTCACTTAGTCATCCCCTCTTTGTCTTTAGTACAACACATCGATGAGGTATCTACCTCCTCCATACAACTAAGACAAATGGAAATAATAAAATTAGAAGAACGACGAGAACAAGCTAAGAAAACCCATGCCCATCACCAAGCGCTGATAAAATCCTCTTTTGACTCAATCATAATGACCAGGAAAAATTTTCAGATGGGAGATTTAGTTTTGAAATGGGATAAGGCTCATGAAGAAAAGGGCAAACATACGAAATTTCAGAAACTGTGGCTTGGTCCTTTTCAGATTGTAGAAGTCATAGGCCCATCGACGTTTGTATTGCAGGATTTGGCAGGTAGAAGGGATTCTTTGCCTGTTAATGGACAGATTCTTAAAATATATTTTCCATAGAAGATCATTCTTCTATTTTTGTAGGATAGTTTTAGTTTTTATTTGTTTTTCTCTTTCTTATAAATAAAACCAGTTGTAGATGGTTACTAAAGGGTTCATGAAAAAGACACCAATTCTCTATCAGATTTTGAGCTTTTCGCTTGTACAAGTAGCAAAAATTTTCGAAAAATCTGATCTTTATTATTAACAGGTAGAGTTAACTTTAGCCTAGACATGATACTAGTTTCAACTTCAAAAAATTTGATGAAAGAAACCTTTGGTAAGAAATTGTTTTATATCAGCACAATGAAAGGTATCAATAATAAAATAAATATTCTCTGTAAAGCTGATGTTTTCAAACTCTATTATTGTCGTCCAGAGCTTTCTTAAGGAAAAACAATGACTTCCTCCCTGCTAAAGGAAATCGCAGCATTCAGAGGAACAATCCGAGAAAACACTATATCTCAAAGAATAAGAGGTCTCATCACGAGCCGGCTTATCATGATCACAGATATTATAACTTGCTAACTTTGCCAATACTGTCTACCAAAACAGGGCAACGACTCAAGATTGTTGCAATCAAAAGACAAGGGGTCTCATCACGAGCCAGCTTGTTCAGCAAAAGTGTAAATCAATTGAATGACTGTGTCATAATTTGGCCACCAAACCAAGACATTGTTCTTTAGAGAATAAAAAAGGAAAAAGTGTCAAAAAGGGTTTTTCTCTGAAAAGTTGTAAATAACCTTAAGCAGGATAAAGGATCATTGCTGGGTAACAGGTAACCCTGTCGAGGCTATGGATGCTTGCGGGCAGCAGAGGCTCTACCTACGACAAATGAGCATATTTTAAAAAGCCAGCACGCAAAGAAGACCTTATTTTATCTTTAAAAGACCAAGTAATGTCTGGTGTGAATACAAGAACTAAGCCTGAGGAAACAAACAATTGGAATATGAAAAGGTTGAGACAAAGTATCATTGATAGGATAAGGCGTAATGTACTCTATCTGTCCATAACAAAATTTAGACATATGAAATTTTTTCTGCTTCGGAAGTTGAAATTCAATAGAAAAGCAGAGATAACTGGTTCTTCACAGTGAATCGCCATTGTTGTGGTCACCAACAACCCCCCTCTTTGTTTGGTATTAGCAATAACACCAAGCAAATGGGGACCCTTAACAAAAAATCCAAAAAACATTTTATCAAATTTTTTGTATTTTAACTCCCTAAAGCTGTATCGCATCGCGAGAAGAGAGTGAAACGTTTTCCTATGCGCATAATAAGCTGCGAAGAAGCGACGCGAAATTCATCGCATCGCATATATTGTGAAGCGCTCTTAAATGAAAAAATTAAGGAATCGCCGACGGCCGATATGCGACGTCGCATATCGCAACATCACATAAGCAGCACACAATGATTGGATGATTAAGTGCGATCTGCGATTTGCGATCTGCGATGAATGCGATCATCAATTCCTGCGATGACACATCTTAAACGACGCAATCCTCGATACTGCGATGCGAGTCGCAGAAATCGCTCATCGTGAAATTTCATCGACATAGTGTTCAAGGAAAGCTGTCTGTAGAACAAAATTGGGCGCGCGCCTTAAAAGAAATTAATGATTGTACGCCAAAGTATCCAAGAAGGATTGTGTTGTGTTTTTCAAAGACTCAGTTCATTATGAGTGTCATGATTATGCATTCATTAGAGCTTAAAGCTTTCATGTCAATCTTTTCGTCATTACTCTTTTCCTTTGCGTAAACTGTAAGGCAGCAACTAACATAAAGCAATGTGCAGGAAACATCTAAGGAAAAGGGGAAAGCGTCAATACTCGGAGAACAGAGAAGAGATGCCTTCGCAAACAGATGCCACATGCAGCAGGACCGCGGATTCCAGAGTATCACTCAACAAATACTGATGGAAATAGACTATCCAAGGCTCAGCATCAAAGGCACACAAAAGCAACATGTTTACAAAAGATCCTGAAGCTTAAACTAGGTAAAGCAAAAAGAAAAATGCAAAAGAGGGAAAACGCACCAGAAAAGCCTGGAACAAAGAACAGAAGCAGTTTTCAATACACAAAATTGTTCAGAGAGCAAAGTCCCTAACTTATTCAGTCATTCGCAAGGCCGGAAACCGAAATAGCAACAGCACAATCAGTTTGAAAGAAATTTGGGTTATACCAAGTATACACACAGTGAATACACCAAGCCAGAGGAAGATTTTTGAAAATATCTTCTAGTTTGTCAGAAAGCGGTGCCAGCTCTTGTTATTTCTATTTTCATAGCTCAAACGAAAGGAGAAGACAACCAGCCGACTCTTCCCAGGCGAATGTTGCATTGCTTACAGCACTAAGGAGCAAATACAGAAACGGTTAGAAATTAGATTCAATTTTTAGAAATAAATTTGCTTTAGTAGAAGGGCGGTCATTTGAAACCGTGTCCTAAATTTATGTAATTAAGATTAATTAGTTAGCAGTATTTAAACCCTTCTCAGGCATTTGGAGAAGGGTCCGGAAATTTGTCAAAAAACTTGTCCTCGGAACATGCACTTTTGCACCCTCGGAGGGGGTTTTTGATGAATGGATGGATCAAGATTTATCAATGTTTGCATTTAATGTCTGCTACTGATGTTGCACTTCTGTACTCTTAGTAGATGTTAGAACAAGTAGAGATTAATCGTTATTGCTTGAAGTTTATGAGTGGAACCAGTCATAAATGTTACTTTTATCTCTTGACCATTTCTGCTTGTATTCTTAAAGTGATATGCAGTTTTCAGTTGTCTATATGTTAATGCATGAATGTGTGGGTTACCATTTGGCACTTCTATACGGTGGAGTCATTTATTTGTGTTTGACATATGAATAACTTATTATGCGATATGCTGTTCACAACTGTTTTGCTTAACTTTTTATGCAAAATAGTTTATCTTAATTGATTTCTATTCTTATGATAGCTGAATGATCTTTATTACCAGTTATTGTTTGAAATCTCTTTAGATCGCATAATAGAAGAAATACACCCGGGTTAGCGTAGATTAGATGTGTTGTTTCTTATTAGATTACAGTAGCATAGAGTTAGTTTAGAAATTTGAATTAAATTAGCTTAAAATACTCCTAGATCAGCATCATCCAACTCTACACACACACACACCCCTTAGATTGGGAAACTGGTCCCATTATCCCCAGTCGGACCCGCTATACCAAACGGATAAGGAGCAGCCAACCAAGGTCCGGACCGAGTGGGTATCCCCCTTGTTGTCGACCCGATTTTCGGGGCTTCAACAGCTTAATGCAACTATTATTATCACAATATATCACTATCAGATCCATCTCTTGACTGAAAAGACCCATAAGTATTTTCCTCATCCATATGGCCTCACATGTTGCTTGACTTGCATCCATGTATTTAGCCTCTATTGAATTGAGTGCCACAGACCTCTCCTTCATATTGTACCAGGATATAATTGTAGACCCAACACTGAAGATAGAACGTGAAATACTTTTCATGTTTGATGGACTCCCAGCCCAATATGCATCGGTGAAGCCTTGGAGCTTCACTCCCTCTATCCTCTTGTACCATAATCCATACTCGGTAGTGCCTCTAAGGTACGTAACACATGCTTTGATTCCCTCCAATACAACTTGGCAGGCCTTACCATAGCTTGACTAAGCTGGTTTACTACATAGCACATGTCGGGTCTTGTGTTCACAACATACATCAAAGACCCCAAAATATACCTGTAAATGGTAGCATCAACCTCTTCACCTAAAGTGGCATTCTCCTTCCTACAATTTGTAGCTAAAGGTGTATCCATAGGCTTACAATTATCCACGTGATATCTCTAAAGTATTTTAGAAGTATACTTCCCTTGAGACACAAATGATTCACCATCACCTTTCCATACTTCCATCCCAAGGAATTAATGCATTAAGCCCATGTCTTTCATCTCAAATTCCCTTGCAAGATCCTCTTTTCAAGAGCGGATTAACTGCTCATCACCTATAAATATTAAATCATCAACATACAAAACAAGAATAAGGAACTTACCATCTACCACAATGTGATAGAGGTTCACATCTGCTTCACTTTTGGTGAAGCCTAATCCCCTAAGATAATTGTCAATCTGAGTGTATCATGCTCAGGGTGCCTATTTGAGACCGTACAATTCCCTCCTAAGTCTACACACATGTGACTCCTGATCATATGTCTCAAATCCTTCAAGATGCTCTATGTAAATTTCATCCTCAAAAACATCATTGAGAAAGACGGTCTTCACATCCATTTGGTGTATTTTCCACCCCATCTGCATATCTAATGCAATAATTGCCCTGATGGAGGAATACCTTACCAAAAGGGAAATTTTTTTCTCGTAGTCAACTCCCTCTACCTGAAAAAATCCTTTCGCCACAAATTTAGCCTTCTACATCTCGATGCTCCCATAGATTGTATGCTTCACTTTGTAGATCCATCTAGAACCAACCACTAATTTCCATTCTGGTCTCAGCACCACCTCCCATTCACTTTTCTTCATGATGGATTCATATTCTCCCACCATGGCATCAAACCACAGTGGTTGAGAAATTGATTCCTCAAATAAATAAGGCTTTGTCTCAATGAGCTATTTCATGAGAGCCATGTATCTAGTGTACCTCTCAGGTGACCTCCTCTTCCTGCACTGTGATGTAGGATCTCCCACATGCTCCCATGCATCATGTATCAATCTATCAGCTTCTCTGGTTTTCTTTCTTCCTTCTCTAGATGTTTCTAGTTGAGTGAGTGTCTCCACTCGTCCTCCTCTCTTCTCCTCCATTTGTAGTTGCTCCACAACTTCCTGAAGCTCATCCTAAGGCTCCTCCTTTGGAGCAAGAAGCTCCTACTCCAGTGGGATACTCAGCTCTCATTCTAGAGAGTATCGCATAGCCTTCTTCTCATTGAACTTGACATCTCTCCTCACAACTGTCATCCTCAATGAAGGTAAATACACTTGGTAATTGTGTGGAGTTTCGGTGTATCCTAAAAAAACTCCCAACTTTGTTGTAGGCTTAAGTTTCTTCCTCAAATCCTTGGAGATGTGACAATAAACTAAAGATCCAAAAATTCTGATATTTTTTTCACATCAAGCTTTCTCCCAGAGAAAGCTTCCTCATGTGTGATTATACCAAGTATTTTATGAGGAGTCTGGTTCTACAAGGAAACTATTGTGTTACATGCTTCTGCCCATAGATTCAATTGAAGCCCCTGGTCATGTAGCATATCTCTTACAGCTCCAACTATGATTTTGTTCTTCCTCTTAGCTACTCCATTTTTTTATGGGTTATGGGGTGCTATCAGTTCTCTTCGAATACCTTCTTTCGCAATAAAATCTTTGAAGACATTCGAAACAACTTCACCTCCATTGTTTCTCTTGAGAGCTTTCACCTTCTTTCCAGTCTCCTTCTCAACCAATGCTTTGAATTCAACAAATTTTGAGAAAAAATTATCTTTCTTCCGCATGAATAAGATCCAACATTTTATAGAGAAATCATCAATAAAAATAACATAGTACTTATGTTTAGCTGTGGAGGTTGTATAAAATGGTGCACAAACATCATAGTGGACTCACTCCAAGATTGCATCTACTCTGCTATATCAGCCATGGAAAATGGATTTGACATATTTCCCCAATGTGCAACCCTTGCAGACATCCTATTGGTCAAGGGAGCCTTTAGGGAAACTGGTGGTAATTTGCTGCATGATTTTTAAGGAACCATGGTGTAGATGACCCAATCTCTTGTGCCAGAGTTCTCCAACATCTCGACTCTACATTTTTTTTTCCTTGCTACTCAATGCAGTGCAATCTCCCACCTCAATTTTGTATAGGTTCTTGACTCGAACTCCAATATGATTCACTTTCCTGGTAGTTATATGTCTTAGAAAGGCTTTCCCTTTACTAAAAATAACATCATAGCCTCTATCCTCCAATACTGCTACAAAGATCAGGTTTTTCTTTAGCCCAGGTACAAAGATAACATATTTGAGACGAAGAGGGGAGCCTTTCTCCCTCTCAAAGGTGAAAATACCAATTCTTGTAGCATTGTACCTCCCATCATCCTAAAATTCAATATGCATCTGGAGATCCTTCTCCTCCATGCTACTTCAAAAATCCTTGCACCCTATCATATGGAACGAGGCACCAGAATAAAGGTACCATGCACTCCCCATAACAGTGTTAGCCATGCATGCTATTAGGGTGAAGTATAATTCGAATTGTGAAGTTAGTGCTTCACCTCCTGCTCCTCTTGAAGGCTTCTTGTTAGACTTATTGTGCAGACATTTTGTTGCATAGTGCCCGTATTCGTGGCAGTGGAAACATTTTATCTTGCTCAAGTCTTTCTTCTTGCCATTATTTTGGCTAGATTCAGGTTTTATTTGGGTCTTCTTTCCTTTTCCCTTCTTCCCCTTCCCAACCAAGGAAAAATTTTCTTCATCCTCTGCTCTAGATGATTTTCCATCTCTGGTAATCCTCCTAAAGTCTTCTTGAACCAAATCAGACCACAACCTTTTGGTAATTTTTCCCTTCCATTCACAGAGTCTTAGTAGTTGTGCCAACATTTTGGAAGGCCTAGAAGATCAAGGCTCACAAGTTCATCTTCTCCAAAATTCACCCCAACCCCCCCAATCTCATCTCAAACTTGTGTAAATATGGTGAGATGTTGTGGAATAGTATCATTTTTTTGCATCCTAATGTTTCAAAGTTTGTCTTTCAGGGCCAATTTTCAATGGTCACTATTATTTTCGAATAGCTTAGTCTGTGTCTTCCACATAGAAAATGGTGTCTCTTTTCCATGGATATTTGAGGCCACATGCTCTCTCACACCTTCCAAAGAATTGCCTTTGGAACATCCTTCTTCTACTGGGTTAACTATTGTGCATCCAACTATGGAGGTTTTGAAATATCAATTTTAACATATTCTAACACACCATTATCATCAAGCACTGCTTCCATTTGATCCTTCCAAGCTATGAAATTCGAGCTACCCTCTAGGGCATACTCCAATCTCAGTCCGTTGAAAGACATTCTCCCGAATCTAAAGAAAATTTGCTACACGAAAGCTGCAATTTTGAAATTCCTAAGGGAAAATTTCGAAATATTAGTTCTAATGTGATTTCGTGGCTCTGATACCATGTAGAAATTTTATAGAAATTTTAATTGCTCAATATTTCGAACTGAAAACAAGAAACACAATTCTACTATACTAATCCAACTATGGAGGTTTTGAAATATCAGTTCCAACATATTCTAACACGTCATTATCATCAAGCACTACATCCATTTGATCCTTCCAAGCTATGAAATTCGAGCTACCCTCCTGGGCGCACTCCAATCTCAATCCATTAAAAGACATTCTCCCCAACCTGAATAAAAATTGCTACACAGAGCTGCAAATTCGAAATTCCTAAGGGACAATTTTGAAATATTAGTTCTAATGTGATTTCAGGGCTCTTATACCATGTAGAAATTTGATAGAAACTGTAATTTCTCAATATTTCAAACTGAAAACAAGAAACACAATTCTACTCTACTAATCTACAAAATGAAGATATTAAAAACTATTAAAAACATAAATTATGAGAGACAGAGACCAAAAACTGAAAAATGGCGGAAAAGGAACAAAGCCTTAATGTATATTGTGTCTCACAGACTCTCTCTACAAAATAATGAGAATGATACAATATTTTTTTTTCCAAGGAAAAAGGCGCAATTTTCATTAATATATTAAGAAAATTACATGTTGTATCATTCAGCATGTATGAGATGCATTCACTTTAGAAACAGTTCATAAGAGTTGAGAAACTTATATACAGATTACGTCATAGTAGCAGAGGGGAATACTAACTACAGAGATAAACAAAATACATAGTAATGTCCCAAAAATACTGGAAAAATTGTTACACAGAAGCTGCAAATTCGAAATTCCTAAGGGACAATTTCGAAATATTAGTTCTAATGTGATTTCAAGGCTCTGATACCATGTAGAAATTTGATAGAAATTGTAATTGCTCAATATTTCGAACTGAAAACAAGAAACACAATTCTACTCTACTAATCTACAAAATGAAGATATTAAAAACTATTAAAAACATAAATTATGAGAGACAGAGACCAAAAACTGAAAAATGGTAGAAAAGGAATAAAGCCTTAATGTATATTGTGTCTCACACACTCTCTCTACAAAATAATGAGAATGATACAATATTTTTTTTCCAAGGAAAAAGGCGCAATTTTCATTAATATATTAAGAAAATTACATGGTGTACCATTCAGCATGTATGAGATGCATTCGCTGTAGAAACAGTTCATAAGAGTTGAGAAACTTATATACATATTACATCATAGTAGCAGAGGGGAATAATAACCGCAAAGATAAACAAAATACATAGTAATGTCCCAAAAATACTGAAGAAAAAAAAAGACATAAACAACAACAAAAAGGAATGATATGTGTGATCATTCTATGTGATTCCGATTCATCTCGATGAATGGATGGTGGAAGAACTTATAGAAATCACCCTCTCTAAATTCTTGAATTTTCCATTGTCCCTTGTTCAGGTGCGCAGCCTCTTTGGAAAGACGATCAATGATCTCATTCCTTTCCCTGTATATATGAGAGCATACAATAAAATCAAATTGTGATTTTAATGTAAAGACATCATCCAGTGTGTCCCTGAGTGTGTGCAAGTGACAATGATATACATTGTTTATCCAATTTATAAATAGTTGTGAATCGCCAAAGATCTGAATCTTTTGACAATTTTGATCCCTCGCGAATGAAAGAAGGTGTTTTATACTGTGAAGCTCAGAAAAATTATTAGTGCCCCTGCCCAGCCCAACTTTGATTCTGTAATACAAAAGATCATTAATGTGTAGGAAAGAACCCCTCCCACAGCCCTCGGCTTGGGCAGAGCCATCAAAATACCCCCACGGAAAACTAGTATCGATACTTTCTAGTGTGATGACCTGAGGCAGTTTGATATCTGGATCTCCTAGAACCAAATTATAAATGGCCATAGAATTGGTACAAGTGGTTAACTAGTTGATCGGCACATCCTTGAAGATATTTATGTTCCTGTTGATCTAGATGCCCCAACAAATGGTCAGGGGTAGATTTCTGATTTTTTGGGAGGGAGCCTCAGACCACCAATGGCACCATGCGTCCTCGATGTTTTGGCCAGACCAATTTGTCTTCAAATTAAGGCAATAAATTATATAGGACCAAAATTAAGCCATCATCGGGCTTGAGAGGAATAGATGGTTCATATCTTCCACGTTAGATTTACAGAAACAACATATTGAGGGACTGTGAAAAGCCCAGTGCATAAGGTTTAACTCAGTTGGGGCTTTATTTGTGAGAATGAAAGACATAAACAGCCTGGATTTAGGAGGATCTTTTAATTTCCAGAGGTGGCGCCACCAAAAGCTGATATCGCCATTCTCCAGGGTTGTCATTATGGCTGCATAGCCAGATTTTGGGGAGTATTTGCCATGAAGGACCGTGGCCCAGATGAGCACATCTTCCTTCTCATTTAGCCTGATATTGGCTTCCTCAAGTACCCCAATGAAATGATTCCATTCCCTGATCCATCTATTCGGAATGTTCAAAACCATGTGGTCCATCTAGCACTAAGGCAGCCACTGGTCATAACCATCTACAGCAATCTGGTAAATATTTGTAATTCCTGTACTGGTGAGGAAATTACGAAGGTCCCTTGGCAAAATATGTGCATTCTCGCACCCATTCTAGGCATCCATGCCTAAATGCACTTGCTCTCTGTTCCCCATTTGCCAAGCTAGCCCATTCTTGATGATAGAGAAGGATTGGGAGATTGCCTTCCAGATAATGGAAACACTAGTCGAGTTTATACTAGGGTTGCGGATCCAATCCATGATTGAGAGGGGATGTACATATTTGAAATAGATTACCCCCTGCCAAAGGCTTTCAAACTTGACGATATGCCAGCCCATTTTTGCTACAAGAGAAGTTGGAAAATTTTGAAGGTTTTTTATGCCCCATCCGCCCAATTTTTTGGGCTTCCCTATCCTGTCCCAACTTACCCATGCAAAATTCCTCCCCACGTTTTGACCCCACTAGAGGAAACGACAACAGAATTGTTGTATCATGTTTAGAATGCCTTTGGGGATCCAATCCAGAGTCATCCAGTATACCGGATGGCCTCAAGAACCAATTTTATTAGGGTGAACCTGCCAGCCCTGGAGAGCCAACGTTGCTGCCAAATGTTGATTATGTTTTCAATTTTTGCAATGAGCCAGGCCCATTTAGCAATTCAGTATCCATTTGGTTTCAATCTGAACCCTAGATATTTTAATCCAGCACCCAAATCATGTCTGGAAAAAGCAAATTGTTGGGCTGCATATCTTTCCTCATTTTGTAGACAGGTCACAAAGATGATCGTGGATTTCCCATAATTTGGTTCAATACATCTTGCTTTGCAAAAGAGAGATAACATGTTCTTGAAAGCATATGAGTCACGAAAAGAACCATTTATAAAAATAAGTACATCGTCTACAAACAAAAGGTGAGAGAGGGTGGTCATATCCGATATCCAGACACCCCCCAGGTCTCCCGCCTCACGAGCATTTTTAATCAGTCTGCTTAGTCCTTCCATGATGAGAAGAAAGAGAAGGGGGGAGAGAGGGCACCCCTGTCTTAGACTGCGCTCCACATGAAAAAAGCCAAAGGCAACACCATTGATAAGGATACTAAAAGAGGCAGATGAGAAACAACACATAATCCAAGAGATAAAAGAGTGGGGGAAGCCGATATGAGTGAGAATGAGCTGAAGGTAAGACCAACTAGCCCGATCAAAGGCTTTGGAGAGGTCAATCTTAAGGATGATGGACTTTTTATTATATTTTTTTGATCGAATGGAGGGTTTCCTGGGCTGTCCCTATAGCTTCAAGAATCTGGCATTGATTGAGGAAAGCAAACTATTCCTTGGAAATCATCCAAGAAAGGATAGGTTTAACACGAAGGGCGATAGTTTTGGAAATGATTTTGTAAATGTTTTTGCAGAAGGAGATGGGCCGGTAATCATCAAAACTAGAGGGTTTGTTAGTTTTGGGGATGAGGGCCAAGAAAGTCACATTAAACCCCTCATGCATTCTGCTTATGCTTCTCCAATCCTCAATAGCCTTAAGGAGATCAGGCTTGATAAGCTCCAAGAATGTGCTATAGAATTCCATCGGCCACCCATCTAGGCCTGGGCTTTTGTCTTTTCTTAAACATTTCAATACAGCTTCAAGTTCCCCCCTTGAGACCGATGAATTTAAGGCCTCCACCTCTTCAGGCTTGACAAATCTAGGTAGTACCTCTGCTATGCGGATGGTGTCCAGGAGGGCAACACCCCTAGGGGCCTTATATATTTTAGAAAAATGACGAACACACATATCAGCCAATTGTTCATATGTGTTTTTCTCCCTACCATCTTGGTCATGCAACTCCCATATAGTGTTGATTGACTTTCTCCCCCAGGCATATTGTTGAAAAAACTTGGAATTTTCGTCCCCAGCTTTTAGCCATAATGCTCTGCTCTTTAGTCACCAGTGTTGCTCTTTTTGTCTCAACAGTATAATCCTTTCCGATTCTAGGTGTATTAAATGAGCCTTTGAATCCGTCGAAGCAAGACAAGCAAGCCTAGAGGCTTCCAAAATTTTGCAGTTAGCTTCTATCCTTTGGAGATTGGCCTTGTCTTTTCTCAGCTTTTCCTTTGCCCATTCAATGGTTTTTGTTTTTAGGCAAGCCAAATTTTTTGAAATAACCTCATCTAGGGAGATAAGGTCATTTGGCCTACCAAGAATCCAAGAGTCAGATACTAATTTGTGGAAATATGCTTCAGATAACCATGTCGAGTTGAATTTAAAAGGCACGTGGGGTTTGTAGCTGTCATCCCTCATCTCCAAAAGAATTAGGGAATGATCTGAGATCCCTCCCGAACCCACCCACTAGCGAAAAAGATCCAATCGGGATAGGAGAGGGGCCTTTATCAGAAAACGATCCAGCCTCTTGGACAGAGCCTCCTCCCTCATTCTGTTATTCCTCTAGTTCAAAATAATCTTGGTTGAAACGATGTTTAGAAGCTCATGTGAGTCCAACAAATTTAAAAAAAAAAAAACCGAAAGGTGATCACTTTAGGCCCAGCTGCCCAAGGATCCTGCCAGTCCTAGAGACAAATTTAAATCTCCCCCTATGATCAAATTTTCAGTTTGCATGAAATCAACTTCAAGAAATCTGCCCCAAAAGAGTTCTCGATTATGGCAAGGTCCATAAATGTTGACGAGCCTGAAAGGTCAGTTGTGGTCCAAGGATGTAATGTTTGCACCCAGGAAGCCCTCACCCCCCCAAACACTGTGTAAATTTATAGTTATTTTATTGAATCCCACGGCGCAGCCTCCCGAGCGGCCTCTTACATCCAAGAAATGGAAACCCTAGTCCAGTAGGAAACTCAGTAGAAAGTTGTTAACCAGACTCCCTTCGCCCAGGGTTTCTTGCAAAAATATAACATCAAGTCACTCTGAAAGACATAACCTCTTAAGTGCCAGTTTTTTGTCCAGGCTGGCTAGGCACCTACAGTTGAAGGAGAGGCACTTCATGGGATAACATTTTGCAGGTTTCCCTTTGCTCTAAAGACCCATTCAATGGGGGTTTGAACCCCCAAAGCCACTTCAATACCATCCCTCTTAATGGTTTTTGTAAGTTTTGATTGTTTGCCACAGGGGGGTTTTAAGGGTTTGGGAGGGACGGGATCCTCATCCAACCCATAAGCCATGGGCTGAGAGGCAAGGAGTAAGTGAAGATAATAGTGGTGAGATCCACTGGAGGTCGGGTTTCCCCCTTGACTCGGGTCGGAAGGCACCGGGATAGTAGAGGGGTTTGTGAAGAGGAAATGAGGAGGGGTCGATAAAACGGGGCAAATAGGGGAACACAACTTGCTAACCTCAAAAATCGACCCAAACAAATAGATAGATGTAGAAACAAAATTTGAAACCAGACAATCATTTGAAAGCAGAGGAGGAGGGGGGGAAGGTCTACCTGAGAAAGTCGATTCTCTGGCCCGAGCTCTGGTGAGAGGAGCTGCAAAAGTCATTGAGTCTGGTTGTGAGGATGGAACCCCCAAAAGATGCAAGTGAAGCCCCGAATCTTCAGGAGGTTCCGCCTGTGAATGGAAATCTGCCTCCATCATTTGAGTACTAGTCGATACCAGTGACTTGGGATGTTCCTGCTGCTTCCTGGACAGTAAGGGGAAATGTTTGTACAAATGTCCCACCTCATGGCACCATCGACAACGAAAGGGGATGCCCTTGTAATCGAGGATCTGTATCCTAGTGATTTCGCCCATCTGAAGCAGATAGCTCTCCACCAGGCCCTCTCTAGTGTCAAGATGCACCAGAATGCGGGCTAAAGCCATACAACCAGTGTCCTGGTAAGCCCTGTCATGGTCAAGATACACCCCCAAGTCATCTCCAATAACTTTGAAGATATCCTCAACCCAAAACTGGAGCGGAAGACCCGGAAGGCGGACCCAAATTGGACCAACTCCAAAATTTTCTTTCTCAGGATCAAAAAGCGGTGTTCATCTCTTAAGTAGAACTCGGGACATTTCAATATGCCAGTACCGCATTAATACCTAATCCACCTGGTCTGGAAGTGAGAAGATAAGAGAAAACCACCCCCAAGACAGGGTGATGACACTAGGTTGCTGCACCATCAAGTTCCCCCAGACCTCCGCAATCCATTTCCTCAACCGAGCAGGTGTATAATTTCTGTCGCGAACCCTACCCACAAGCACTGTGCTCTCCGTTAGGGCCACTTGGACCATTGAAATATCCTCCCCAAACACTAGACAGAGGTCCCGTTCCCAGAGTTTTAGTGCTTGGATTTTTTCTTTTCTCTCTTTGTTTTTTTTTGTGTTGTCGGGGCGTCCTCCGCTTGTGGGTTCTCGTACGAATCAAAGGACCTGTTTTCCTCAAGGCATGTATCTTTCATAGCGATACCGTCAAAGTACCTCGAGGGGTGTGAAGAAACAGATACAAGGTGAGCAGAGCAAATGGGCGCTGAACCGAGGAGACCAATATGTGCTGGAGATAAACCCCGTCCTCCGAGGACCAAGCCACTAATACCCGCCACTAGAAATATTCGACTGTGCTTGAGACCAATCTTGTAGTTCAGATGGTGATGGTATGGAAAGAAATGGAGATTCAGAGCCCTCGCCCAGACTAAACAAACCCTCCGAAACGACAGTTGCTGGTTGCTTATTACCCATCTCCTGAAGAGTGACCTCCATCTCATTCATTAGGGAGGAGAGTTCCGTGACCTGTGAAGCTGGTAAATAGTTTTCCTCCGGTGCAGACTCAGCTGATGACGGGTGTATGTAATCAACCCAGATGTCTATTGGGGTCAATGAGTCAGAGTAGTCTAGGATTTCCTCTTCCATCCAGACTCCATAGGTTGTAAATAGCTAGGGAATAATCCAAGATAAATGTGTAAGAACCCTTCCTGTCTGCTGACCAGTGTTGAAAAAAATAAAAGACTCCTCAGAACCCGGCGATCGACTGGCAAGAAACCCTTCAACCATGGCCAGGGCAAACCGTAACCGTCCTGGTAAAACCTCCGACAAGAATGGTGCCTTCCAACCGCTGACAGTGCCCAAGGCGAGCCTTGTGGAGGTAATAATGGTAAAAAAACCTCGCCAATATTTGTAATAAAGAGAATAAAAACAAAAGAAAACCCCACCTCGTGACCAAGTGTCGGTTAATATAAAAACTGCATTGGGTGAGGGGACGAGTTCACAGTGCAGCAATGTAAACCCATGGAAAGAAAAACTGCCCGAAAGTTGTCAGCTCGTTGTGCACTGCGGTTCATGGTTCAGTAGAAAAAACCTTCGAATAACCTAGCCCAACCATCAAATCCTTCCGCTGACACCCATCATCACGAATCAACTCTTGTTTCCTTTGATGATACAATATTAATACATCAAGAGTATGTCTCAGGATAGTGTGTCTATCTTGGACACTCAATCACTTTGATTGAGTAAATATCGCAACCATACACTAATCTAGGAGCCTTAGTTGGAGAGGATCTTTCAACCAACTAGACCTAAACAAACTCCCTAGTTTGAGGAACAGTCACATTCTAGAATAGATAAGTAGGAATTAATCCAAGATTTACAATTTTAATTATTTTGAATATTTTGTATTTATTAATTGTTTTTATCTAAGAATGAGGATACAATTCCCCCCCTCAATCATAAATCCAAAGTAGGAACCTAGAACCATCTCCAAGTCCTCATGTTGAAACTGCTGAGCTGATCCTCAATGAAAACCTGTCTGAAAACCGCCAAAAATGGATGCCAAAAACACCAATATGAAGAGAACAAACCAAGAAACATGAATCAAATGCAAGTCTGATACATCCCTGAAAATTGCTTGACAAATCCATGAAATGCCAAGATGCAATGTAAAAGGATCCATTTGTCCGTTGCTTGGTCCAATGACCATCAAAAAGAATGTCCGCAAATTCTCTCAATCAGCATCCCAATCGCTTGTTCACTGACAAAATTTTGATGACACCCACTGGCATATTTGTTTAAGTTCAGATTCCCAATCTCTTTCCCACTAGAAAATTTGACAATGCCCACTGGCCGATTTGTTTATGCCCACTGGAAAATTTGATGATGCTCACTGGTTGATTTTTGATGTTGTCGAAACTACCCACTGGCTGCTTTTGATGATGTTGTCAAAACTTTTAGTCTGACAACCATTTTTAATTCCATTATAATTTCCCCCCTTTGTTAGCTGAAAGGAGATACAATCATCTGTGTTTGATTTTTGAACTCTCCCCCTTAAGGTGTAGGAGATTTTCTCTTTTTAATTTTTCTAAAAACTTTATCTTCACCTTTGTCTTGAGTAGAATGTAGGACTTATGCAACTTCTTGAGTTCTTGATTCAATCTCCAAGGGTTTATCTAGCCATAATTAACTGTCACTTTAGTCTGCATTCAACATTTCTCATATAGATGGTTTTCTTGCCAAAATGGTGACAAGGATGGAGGTCGAAACATTTATGACCATTTCTCTTACAATGGTTACACTTAACAAGACTCTAGGTATTTTCGAGCAAACTTGCACTTGCAAACTTGCACTTACAAACTAAACTAGTTTTGAGAAATCTAGAACATACAAAGTGTTTTCTTTGTTGTATCCTAGGACATATCGATCTTTGTTGAAAGAAATTTCTTTCCAAGGTCTAATCGCCTTCTCGGAAAGATCATTTTCTTGTTTTTCTTCACACATGTTGTTGGTGATGATACTTTTTGTTGGATTCGTTAAGTCATATATATCACACTGAGCATCAATCATTTCTATTAACAATTCATTTGTATCACATCCTGCATCAAACTTTTCAATTAGATCTGTAGTACTACTAGTTGCATCATTTAGTATCACAACTTGTTGGATGTGATTAGTTGTCACAACTTACATCAATCCGGTGGATTAGATCATTTGTGTCACAACTTTCATCAACATGTTGAATGAGGTCATATGTTTCACAAATTGCATTTGTTGTTTGGATGAGGTCTTTGCATCTATCTTTTATGTACATTGTGCATCAAGTAGATCTTATTTTTCACTCAATTTTATCTGGAGTGCATTGATGAGTTGTTCTTTCATATCTAGTTCATTTTGAAGATCTTTTGTTGCTTCTAATGTGCTAGTCATCTGATTAATTATGAATTGATTTTGCTTTAACTTCCACTCAAGCACTTTGATTTTTTTGTGCAATTCGTCATTACACTCTTTCAATTATTTAATTTCTAGCATTACAATTTGAAGACTTTTTCCTCCTTTACCCATTTTGGTCTTTAACACACTCGCTTGTTTTTGCACTCTCTTGATTTTTCCTTCAATAGGATGAGGGTGTCGGATACCACTAAAAATGCACCCAAGAGAATTTTTACAATGATTTAATAACACGTTCAAATGACTTAGACTTTGCAAGAACTCAACCTCCTATCAATGATTCAAGGCTTCGGTGTCGGGTTCAACCGAGTATACAACCTTTACAAAATGTCTTTATGACTCAAATAAAAACCTTTATTGAATATTCCATTTATGAAATGACTCATTCTTGGACTCTATTCATTTCAAATTCCAAAATGTTAAGACCATGTGACTTCTTTATACATTTAAAATTCCAAAATGTTAAGACCATGTGACTTCTTTATACATTTAAAATTCCACTCATTAAAACACACTTTTTCTCATACAAAATGCAAAAATTGTAGCAAACTACTTTATTCAGACACAAACTACCAACACATCGAAGGCCCCAATTACAGAATTACAACAACAGTCACACAGAAGATATGATGGTAAACTATTACTGCTTGGTGTGGGAAAATGGAGTCCTTACCATTGTTGACGAACATCCTTGGAAGCAATAACAAAGTGGTCTGAGCACTCGAAAGATAACCCTGATAGAAACATGTAATTCATAGTCTCTCGGTGTACCATGTACATCATTGTAGCATATGCATTATTTGAGCTTCGCTTCGCAGGTGACCACTTCCAACTCTCCATGCACATCTGATGAGCAAAAAACAGAGGAACAAGAGAAATCGTGCAGTTGGAAAGGATTTTCAGTCCATTCAATATATCTGCCTATCTGAACTAGGGGCCTCTTTTTTCTACTTATGCTTTGAAGTAGTAGAGAGATTCAGAATGTCGTCAACTGTGTATACATTTCTGCATTTGTTCACTACAAAAATTGCAAGCAGATACTATACAAATGTCAAAGAGAAAAGGACGGAAACCTGACGAAATTCAAAACAGCAAAATAGCTCTGGAATGCATATCCATTTTTGTAGAGAAAATCTGTAGTTTATTTTCTCAATGCACAAAAGCCCTCAAATCTATAGACCAAAGTGGAGATGTTACTACACTGCGTGTTGGACTGTGTGCAACCATTCCCAGTTGTGAACAACAGTGTGGCTGCCGAAATAAAGGAAATTAAACAACTAATGAGACAGGAACCTTTGCAATTTCTTCAACAATGTTGCACACTCAGGTATACTCCCACGCAGTTGCCCAGTGCTCAATATACCAATTAATTGTAAGAACATCAATGACGGATGAAATTCTTGTAGACAAATTTACAAAGAAACAACATAAATCTTATCCTTTACCAAAGGCTTTACAAGGATTTGATTAAAGTTCAGCGTTCGCCCGTGATTTGCTTGCATATACTAGGCACCGAAGTCAAAAATATTCACAAATGACTCGAGGCAGCTACAATCGTTGAAAATCCCACCAGTTCCACCCTTTCATAAAGTTTTCCCACGAGCCCTCCTGGCACTGGTCCATAAGCCTTGTACTTGTGTGATGATCGTTTCGATTGAAGTCGATGCTACCATTGGCGGATTCGCAGGAGATGCTCTTCTTGTAGCGTGAGCCATGGTATCTGTTGTCGATTATTTATATCACATCCCAATGTTCTGAGTTCTGTTCTGCAATGCTTCACTATCCAATGCCTAATACACTATATGTAGAGGGGTATGCCCTTGGTAGGATTATGAGTTGTTAAGTGCATCTTGGATTGCTAGAACTTCAACTTGGGATTATTCTAGGATTTGGAGGTACACATCGCCTTCCTCGTCTTGTAGGGCTTCAAAATGCGGTTGAAATAATGTTGTTATCGAAATGGATCATGTCAGAGGAGGGGAATAAACTAGGTCTAATTAACGCGGTTGTATCTCCAGGAGAGTTGATGACGACAACACGAATGTGGGCTTTCGATATTGCAGAATGGCGGGGACCCTGGATAATTAGTCTACATAAAACTGATAAACTTGAGTCACTAGAGGAAGCTTGTGAAATTCTGAAATTTGCAAGGGCTCAAGCAAAAAAGACGACCCCAAATCTGCGCTCAATTCCCTCCTCATAAATCGAGAGACATTTCTAGGGTTCTGATGCTCCCTTGACCTCGATCCAGATATTTCCCGGATCAGATCGAATTACGATACATGGAAAAGATCACGCCTGAATTTTTAGAGGGTGAGAAACCATAAATTCTACATGAACTGGGGACTGGAATGACTGTAAGGAGCTAAATGGGATCAGAACGCCCCTTGGAAATCCGTATATGCCTTGAACTTTGGAATAGTCTCCCCTATCAACGCAGAGATCTGATCCTTAACGCGCTCGATGCAAACTGGAACCTTCTGCTCATATCTAATCCAACTTTCCAACATGTGCTCTGATTAATCTTATGCACCCTTGGGAACAAAATTCCTCGAGGGTTAAATGACGGTGTAGAGCTCCTCTCTCCCCGTACTGCACATTATGGTTTCTCCTCAGCGCATATCCACATTGGCTACCGCTGCCACAATACACAGTTATATGATGCACTCATCAAATCCTCACATCGTTGTTTTGCTTACTCTCTTTTCACATTCTCATTGCTCCTTTACAAACACATTCACTCTACCACAGCTCACAAGCACCAAGCTTTGATACCAATTGAGGATATTAAAAACTAATAAAAACATAAATTATGAGAGATCGAGACCAAACACTGAGAAATGGTGGAAAAGGCATAAAGTCTTAATGTATATTGTGTCTCTCACACACTCTCTGCAAAATAATGATAATGATACATATTAATACATCAAGCCTATATCTCAAGATAGTGTGTTTATCTTGGACACTCAATTACTTTGGTTGAGTAAATATCTCAACCATATACTAATCTAGGAGCCTTAGTTGGAAAGGATCTTTCAACCAACTAGACTTAAACAAACTTCCTAATATGAGGAACAGTGACATTCTAGAATAGATAAGTAGGAATTAATCCAAGATTTACAATATATTGGACCTATTGATTGTTTTTATGTGAGAGTGGGGCTACACAAAATAGAAAACATGATTTAGAACAACGTGCATAGACATGCAACAAGCAAAACCATAGTACATAATGATTTCAAGGGGAATCCAACTAGGAAAAGAACCTCAAGCTTCTTTGCATTAATCAGTTGAATAGAGAAACTATTGCAATTGCTTGCTCCAACTTTGAGCACAACCTGCAAAAGAATAATTGTTTTCTCTACTGAATGAGAGCCACTAGCGAACACTTAGCCAATTTTCTGCTCCACTAGCCTCCTATTTCCTTGCACAAATCTGAGCAAATTTGAGCTCCTAAAAAACAGGAAAGTCCTTATTTCCTTGTGCAATTCCCAAGGAATTGATCTCCTAATTGCATGCAAAAATTGTACACTCAACTAGTATACAACTCATGCTACACTGGCCTTGTCTCTTCCACCTTAGCTGAGCAATTCGAATTTCATGCATGCATGAGGTATTTTCTATTGATTGATTAGTTAACTGACAGATCTCTGAGTTAGACTATTGTCCCACTGCACAACTAACCTTCAACTGACTCTATCAATAGTTAAAGGTCAGTTAACTAAATACAACTGAAAATAACTGAACTAGATTGCTAAAATTTAGCAATCAACACATGCATGACTGAACTTCAAGCCCACTAACTCGAATTTACTGAGCTAACTGAGTACCAAGAGCCATGTCACACTTGTTAATTGCCTCCAAGTTTTATAATTGATGTGGAAATTTGATTTACTCAATTTGACTAAGGCTAAAGTCAAATTGAGCCTTTCTTGCTACATTTTTTAACATTTAGTTATTTGGAAGTTTGTTAATGATCGTAGATAGTATTGCATTTTTTTTAATGGACAGTGTATAGTATTAAGAATGTTTTCACTAATGGCTCAAATTATATGTCCTTCTTACTCCATGTGTGTTGTCATTAGTAACCTGTGTACGGCTTGGTGAACCGAGGGCCTCTAAAATTCTGCGTAGTGTAGTTCTAGGAATGATGAAGTGTATGTCTGGTGGGAGTCCAATGTCATAGGTCATGGACAATCATGTCAGATTTTGAAAACATGGTTCCAACAGCCACCCATTAACATCTCGAGTGAGACTTCACCCACCCTGTTGGAGTTGCCGAAAGAGTCAATGTTGAGTGGGTTTTTGTTTCCCATTGTGTAGTAAATCTCGAGTCTATCATAATCTCACACACCAACAAAGAGAAAATGAAATTGCATTGGAAAACGACCATGTAATTAAAAACATCAATTTGAATTACTCATAAACTCTTGTATATATTATTTTTGACATGAATACACTTAAATAACCATCATTGAGAGGGAACCAATCAAGACTAGTGATCCAAAAATGGATCATGAATAAACCTTTAAGTCTAAAAGAATTCACATAAGAGGTAAAAGGTGCCAAATGGCACAAACCCTTTGTAAATCAGAGGAAAATGAAAATCGCAGGCTGCTCCTGGAAATAGTCTCATTGCAGAAATCTCTTCATTCTGAATCCAACGCAACTTAAATGGACGAAAATGAACTCCGGATGAAGGAGTTATTGTAAAATGAAAATTGCTTAATGTCCTTAAAAAGAAGGCAATTTCATTGAATTTTGAACTATATTGAAAATTTTGATTTTTAGTATAGGCTCACCGGCCAATCCACAGCTGACACATGGTAGGTCAGGATTGGGCCACGTGGCCTTGTTTGATTGGTCAAAGAGGAAATATCGCATCACAAGCATCCAAAAGGAGGACTTAAGCCAAGGGCATGAAGGTTTAGCGATAAGCGATGAATGCTTTATCGCATCACACATAACTAAAGGTGATGGGCCATGGCCCGTGGTACTGCGAAGGGCCGATGAGCGATATGCGATAGGCGTCGATCGGCGATCAGCGATCGGAGGAGTAGAGCCACAGACCCATGCTAATGTGATAGTGCGACTTGCGCCTACGACCGCCGATATTGGCGGATCGCAATCGGCGTTGGCAGTGGGCACACCATGTGGCTTACCCCGGGTCCCTGTGATCTGCCACTTGCAACATAGATATATATATATATATATATATATATATATATATATATATATATATATATATATATATATATATGCGGACCCGACGAGGCTATGAATGCCAACACATAATATTTCAGATCCTGACCAAAGCCATTTTCACAGGATTTTGTAATATTTGCCATGCTTTAATGTATTTCTAAAATACAAAGGGACAGGCCATTTGCGACTTGCGACAGTGACTTGTGGGCGAACCCAATAGGAGTTTAGGGTGTAGTTATGAAAAATTGAAGTCGGGAATTATGTTTTCTACAGACTTTCCGTGTTTTCACAACATTCTCTGTGTAAACATAGAACGATTGTTACTAAGGATTCCAAGCGCTGATAGTACCATTCTGTTACGGAATAGGTGGCCACCTGCCCTAAAGGCATTATGCAATGATTATTGAACACCAGAAGAGGGAGTTGAGCAGACCGAAGCCAGAAGTTGCAGAGCCCGAAAGGGAAAACCAATAGGCAACCCGATTTGGCTCTTAAGCCATGAATGTTAAAGATTGTAGGGTTCACTGAGTCTGATAGCACGATTAAGAGGCATAAGCAGGCAGCATGGAGACGTAGGAAGCTCTAGAAGCTCAGAGAGGCTTGGATGCTGAGAATTTTCCAAGAGGGCAGTCCACAGCGTGAAGTGAATGCATGAGCAGAGTTGGAGCGTTGAGGAACCCATGGGGAAGCTCGGTGTGCCAGAGCGCTAGATAGGAGATAGCCACTAGAGGTTGGAGAGGCAGAGCTAGAGTGCTTAATAGAGTGAAGCCACCAGAGGTTGGAGGCAGTGCAAAAAAAAATGATTCAGTGAAGTATCAGACAACAAAGAGACCGAATGATCGAGCTGTTGCTGGTGTTGTTTGAGTTGAAAACAGAAGAAGGAGTCTAGAGACAGTAAACAATTCTGAGGGAGTCAGAGAAGCCAGAAGCTCAAAGGAGCTCAGAGCACTAACTGAAAGAATTAGTCCAGAGAAGCCTAGATCTGTTTGCAACTAAAGGACAGCCAGGGGTAAGATGGTATTCTGAGCCCATTGGTTCATTTGTAAACCATATGGAGTTGATTCAAGGACTTGTAAAAGAATTCAGCCATAATCCCAAAGAGCCTAATCGAGTTGATTAGAGCTCAAGGAGACGTAGCCCAAGATATCAGGGTGAACTCCATATTACATTGTTGTCTTATGTGTTTGATTCTTTGCCGCATTATTCATTGTTATATGCATTTATATATCAATTTCAGCACATTAATTTACAACACATAATCAGTTTAAAACAAATACAAGCATACACCCATATTCTCAAGCATTTCTTAATTCCGCATTGGTTAATCAAATAGACTTGGGAAATTCAAGTTTTGGAAGTGGGAGAGGTTCTTGTGGATTAGACAAGAAGCCTAAGAGCCCCATTTTCAGATCAACTAGGTTGGGGTTCCACAATGCGTGCACACTAGAAAATAGAAAGCACTTTCCTTGATTAGCTAGTAGCCTTAAAATAAGGCAAAAAACTCTAAAATAGAGTGAGAGTATAAAATAGGGTTAACTAAATATAAATGGAGTCAAAAATAAGTTAGAATTGAAGTGTAGAGTCCCTCATGCAACTTCTAACTCATAAATAACAAAAATCCTCAAAAAATAAGACTGAAAGTCAAAGGGTAAGGTTGGTAAGTGAATGGGTCAAAGGACAATAGCTTTGGTGGTAGCTAGTGGATTTAATTCCCCCTCCACCCAGATTTTGTTCTCCAAAAACATGTTAGCTTGGGTGGAAAAAATTTGAACATGTTGAAAATCATGATGAGTAATTCCTATAAGCCCAAAGGCGCAAGAAAATTTGAATATCTTGATATTGAGTTAATAGTGGCAGTTGTTGTGATTCGACTCTGGGTATTACCCAGAACACTTGTATGAAGTTACCATTTCAGTAGTTATTAGTGAAAAAAAGGTTGGTAGGTGAATATATAAGGTTGTGTTGATGGTCAAAAATGACCTCCTCAACATGTAAGGGAGGCAACCCTGTCATAGCCCCAACTAAGCTCTTATCCATTCAATGTAGTGGTTCCAGCTGGTTCAATTGGGTCCAGTTACCCTCTCTCCCTCTCTGTTGCATTATAGTATGTCTATTACTTGCCAATAGAAAAAGAGAAATCAGATTTTCCCTCTTACAGAGCTCTTGCAAGAAAGTGACCCTTAAGCTGACTCTACAGCTCATCCAAACCACAACTAAGTTCTGCGCCTATGTGAGGGGACTTCTAGAATGAAAAATTAAATATAAATGCCAATCTATGTTAATATGCAAGCAAAAATCTAATCCTATCTTGAATTGGAAACGGATAGCCTTCTCTTAATTCAAGAGCAGATGAACTAACTAATCAAGGGAAGAGGATTATTTATATGATTGAATTCATTATATAATTTTCATCAATTAAATAAGTAGTTCATTCAATTAATGAAAGAGAAAACGAAATGGGAATGTATTTAGACAATAAATAATTACTGCCCAATACATTCATATCTCGATGAATTCATATTAACTCTAGTTTTGTTATGTTCCTCATGGATAGTTCTTTCAGAACTTAAATAGCATAAAACAATCGATATGATAGTAGTGCTCGATATCATAATGCAATACATTATTTAGAACAAGAATTAAAATCAACTGTAGAAATTTTGATTAAAAAAAAATGATTAATTTACATCCCAAACAATAGTGCACATGAAATGAAAATTAATTAAAAGCATACAAAAATCTCATAACAAGAATTTCGAGAGCAACTTCCTCCTTGGAGAAATTGCAAATAGTAATGCCAAACAACCTTCTCTTTCAGAACTAAAAATACTTTGTCTCTCCATAATTACTAAATCTAGAAAAAAACAACTCTCATGAAATTACTAAATTAAAACAAATAAAATCCAAACAAATTCCAAGATGTGATTGCTTCTAATGGATCTGATTAGTCTTTGAATCAATATTGGAGAATAAATTAGTGACAGCAGATTTCCCAAGCCAATGAAATTTGCACAAATCAAATTTGAAAAAACTAATTGTTGTTGCAAATCTGTCACTTTGTCTTATGCTTAATTTTTTGGTTATTGAATTATTGAATCTACTAAAGTTATCATTTCCATATTATTCTCATGATTCTTAGCTTTCCAACGAGTTATTGTGAGTCTCATTTTGCAAAGTAAATCTTGAGATATGCCTCTCCGAAAATGAGGTGTTAAAGTTATTAGAATTCTGAAAAATGTTGCCTAGACTAAAATTGAAAAATTATAATCTAAATTAAATTATTAGTTAACTAAATAATTACACTTATGTATATAATTTAATTATAATTAAAAAATTAATTATATACAAATTGGTTAAATTCTAATTATAAATTAATTGATTTTAAAATTAATTAAATTACACATTAAAATAATAAAATATAAAAAAAATATTAAATTAATTAATTTGAAAATCACAAAAAAAATAAAATATTACAATACAAATGGAATAGTGGCATATTGGTTCCATAGTGAATCACAAAGGGAGACCTAACGAGGGCATCATACATATGGAGTGGAGATGGGAGACATAATGTGGAAGGTTGGAGATATAAAATTCGGGAGTTTGATTTCGGAGCTATGAAATGAACTATGGAGAGATAAGACGGAGATCATGGGTATCGGAAATGAAAATTTCGAGAGGTTTCTAAATAATGAAGTTACGAAATAATAAGTGTCGAGGTCCCGATGAGGGAGGGAGTGAGGTGAGCAGAAATATAAGGAAGTTTTGTAGATATTTTCAAAATGGAGGAGAAGCTTTTCTCACTAGAAAGTTTGAGAATGACGATGTGGTTTTAAGTAGATGAATATTGGAACAAGACCTCTCATTCCTGACCATAGATCCTCTTTCTGTAGATCTCTCTCTTGAGATGTGGAACTCCTCCTCCTTTTCATGGATCCTCAACTCCCTCTCCTTCCCTATAAATGAATTGCCCACATCCACTAATGGTTGGATGTTGGTTGGTTGGTTGCCATCCCACTGTTGAATTATGCCCAATTGTTGCCCATTTGCAAAGGGGAAAAGTTGTTTGAAGGCTAAAGCTTGGACTTGGAATCTCACTTGAAGGAGGCTTCCAACATCAAGGCTTCATTGGTTTTAATGCTCCATTTTTCATCAATTAATAATTCAATATATGTTTTATTTCTATAAATGTGTCAATTATTGTCCATTTATTGTGATGCTCCTTGATCTGTTGTATAATTTGTATTAAAAATTGTTATTATTTCCATAGTTTTGTTGTCTCAACTTGATCTTTCTTGTAGGCAGTCATCTATAACAACGAAAAGGAGATCATGACCTTGGAAGCCAAAGAGTCAAGGTCGACATCAAGGGTATTAGCATTAGAGAGAGGTAGGAGATTTATCCTCCTTTGAATTTTCTAGTATGAATTAAGAAAGATTGCATGTAATTGTCTTTTGTAGTTGCTAGATCCTCCCATAGGACTAGAGGGATCGTTTATGTCTGCATAAAGGATGCAAAGTTCCTTTTCTTGTGTCAAGGTCCTTAAAAAAAGAATCAAGGTTCTTAGAGCAGAGTTCCTTGTCTTGTATCAAGCTCCTTAAAAAATGAATCCAGGTTCTTGGAGCACAGTTCTTTTTCTTGTGTCAATCTCCTTAAAAAATGAATCAAGGATCTTGGAGCACAATTCCCTTTCTTGTGTCAAGCTCTTAAAAAAATGAATCAAGGTTCTCAAAGCAAGGTTCCTTTACTTGTGTGAAGCTCGTTAAAAAATGAAACAAGGTATCATGAGCATGGTTATTTTCATGTGTCAAGGTCGCTAAAAAATGAAACACATCCCCTTCCAATTCGAGTCTTTGATTAGATCTCGTAAATTCCCTGTCACGTCTTTCACTTGATATCGTAAATGAACCTTCATTCCATGAACCTATTAGTAACCAGTAATTTACTTTTCTTTGTTTCAAGCTTGTGTAAAAATGAAACCAATCTCAAGCATAGTTTTTCTTTGTTTCAATCTTGTGTAAAAATGAAACCAAATCCAAGCATAGTTTTTTCTCATGTTTCAATATTGTGAAAAAATGAAACCATCTTCAAGTATCCTCACGCATAGTTTCCCATGTTTCAAGATTGTGTAAAATTGAAACCATTCCCTGTTTATCTCTCGTGATTGCCATTTTTATCAGTCTGTTTTTGCTAGATGAGCTTTAGTTTTTTCATTCCGTCATCACCATCTCTTTGGCCGATCATACGCTTTCACTTGGTTGTTTTACCCTTGCCTAGGGAACATTTGTGATGAGTGGTCTTATTAGCCAGCCTCTTGACCTTTACATGTTTTGAGAAGTTCCATCATGACCAGAATCAGTTGCTACCCCTTTATACCTCTTGTTACTTCAAGTGGATTCCTCTTTCAGCTCTTTTCAAACTCCCAAAATATGAAAAGATTGCCGAACACTTGTATTTTTGAACTCATAAAATTAAATGAAAAGACGTCTACTCACTGTAAGTTTAACCCTTTTCTGGACTAAGATAGACTAGCTACGAAAAAGGAACCTTAGTCGAACATGGCTAGGAGGTTCTCTTGAGTATTTTTTTTTACCTTTTTGGACTTAAGAGACTATCTATGAAAAGGGACATCTGGAGTTTTCTTTTCACCTCTTTTTCAAACTCTCTAAACATGAAAAAGATGTCGAGTTACCCCTCCGTTGGACTTGTAAAACTAAAACGACGAAGGACTTGTCACCATGACAAGACCAAGTTACTCCTTCCTAGGGCTCGTTAAAAATACTATGACGGATTCATCCGAAGGATGAACTTATACGACAATCATATGGTATCCTCCTCAAGCTTGAGATTATAAATAAAAAGGTACTCGCTAGAAATAGTGGAGGGAAATGGAAGGAAACATATATCCTATATTTTGTATGAAAGGAAGTATGTCGCTCTTGAACATGACACTTATTTGTATCTCATGTCAGGTTTGGGACATCCTCACTTTATCACTTGTCTTACTAGGTTTTGGAAATCCATTTGCCTCTCATTTTATTATATATTGTCACCATGACCTCTGATCCTATTTTGAGTCAAATGTTGTTGAATTTCAAAGTCGTGCCGCCAATATGTTTAAGAGAAGTCCCACCTGTAAATTCAAACCACTTATACCCTATTTGAATTTTCCTGCAATAATCCGGAATCACTTTTTCCAACTCTACAAAATCCTATGTTTCGTGTCGATGATGTGGGAAACATTATGGCCCTCCTTTGATGGATCACTTCCTATCGACTCCATCTCATTATCCGGCAAGATGATCTAGTACTTTGGAGCTTGCATGCCTCAATGGAAAATTCTATGCATTCAACGATAGGTTCACATCACTGGCCTTCAATCGAATGATTCTGCGAGTGTTCGACTTCAGCTTCATTATTCACACTTGTGGATTGTGTTGTTGTACCTTGAGAGCCATTGTCATCATTGGTGGTTTCTCTCGTGCATGTTAACGGTTTACATCATTAGCTAGTAATCATGTGGTTTCTACCATGTTTGACTACAACCCATTTATTCGCATGGTGAGATTCGTACTTTGGTTGGATCGAGACAAAGATGAAGACCCTGGGTTTCATTTGATAAATCCAGGTTGCATGGAGTTATTAAGTATTCATGATTGTAAACATGATCCTTTCTATACGGATGGTTGCATCCATGTCGTGGATCCATGTATTTTTAGATGCTTACACTTTAAGCATACTTACATCAGAGATGTCAGATATATTGTATTATTTGCAGGTCTCCTGACGGTGGTTTTCTAAGTCCTTGTCTTTGCTTGTAAAGCACTTCAGCCATCACTTCTCGTTCTGACTTCATGATTTAAGGGGCATCTGTTATATAGTATTTTGTTGCACTCCCAGTCTCGTATCCTAAAGTGTCGCACTTTGTGTCGTGGATGCCACCAATGTCGCATACTGATGAAAGTTTTTGTAAACAATGTATTCACCATGAAACATGTTTGGAACATCCCTAAAGAAAATGAAGAAAACTTGCCTTGAAATCATTTCGAAGAGCTTGTCAAAAACCTTGTTTTCCAAGCCCAATGATGCTTTTATCAGGTAAATCTACGCTGGTACACATGTCATTACCTCTGGAATTACACATGACTCACACTGCCAGCACCACTTTTATCAGGAAAATATGTGTTGGTCCTCTTCAGACAATTTTTCCCAAAAAAATCTCAAGAACGACGATGTGGTTTCAAGTAGATGAAGATTGGAACAAAACCTCCCAATCCTAGCCCTAGATCCTCTTTCCATGGATCTCTCCCTTGAGATGTGGAACTCCTCCCTCTTTCCATGGATCCTCAACTCTCTCTCCTTCCATATAAATGAATTGTCCACCATCCACTAACGGTTGACTATTGGCTGGTTGGTTGTCATCCTACTGCTGAATTCTCCCCAATTACTGCCCATTTGCAAAGGAGAAAAGGTGTTTGAAGGCTAAGGCTTGGACTTGGAATCTCACTTGAAGTAGGCTTCCAACATTGAGGCTTCATTAGTTGTAATGCTCCCTTTTTCATCTATTAATAATACAATATATGTTTACTTTCCATAAATGTGTCAAGTATTGTCCATTTATTTTGATGCTCCTTGATCTGTTACATAATTTGTATTAGAAAATATTATGCTTTGTATAGTTTTTTGGTCTCCACTTGATCTTTCTTGCAGGCACTCATCTACACCAGCGAAGAGGAGATCGTGAGCTTGGAAGCCAAACATTCAAGGTCGACATCAAGGGTATTAGCATAAGAGAGAGGTAGGAGATCTAGCCTCCTTTGTATTTTCTAGTATGAATTAGGAAAGATTGCTTGTAATTGTCTTTTGTAGTTGCTAGATCCTCCCATAGGACTACAAGGATCGTTTCTTTCCATAGAAAGGATTGCCTACACAACAACAATTTGAATCAATCATATTGGCCAAGAAATGAAGCATGGGCATGCATTTTAGTGAAGGAAGGCAATTTTGGCGTGCTCCACAAAAATGCGTGCCCAACCTTCATTTCAAGGCCAAATTGAATGATTCAACTTGGAGAGTATTTTTTAACTCATAAGTAACATTAATACAACTAAATTTTTCTAATTTAATGATGTGGAGTTCAAAGTTAATGTAAATGAAAGTGTTGGAGCAATCGCAGTTCACAGTGTCACCCCAAAAGTGTCAATATTTGTGAACAACAGAAACTTACTGGAAGCAAATTAGTGTGTAAAATTAGTAATTAAATAGTATGCAATTCGAATCAATCAAATTCGCAAGGAAATGAAGCCTCGACATGCATTTTAGTGAAGCAAGGAAATTTTGGCCTGCTTCAAAAAAATGCACACCCAACCTTCATTTCAAGACAAAATTGAATGATTCAACTTGGAGAGTATTTTTTTACTCATAAATAACATTAACACCACTAATTTTTTCTAATTTAGTGATATAAAAGTCAAATTTAATGTAAATGAAAGTGTTGGAGCAATCACAGTTCACCATGTCCCCCAAAAAGTGTCAACGGTTTGTGAATAGCATAAACTTAATAGAAGAAAATTAGTTTGTATAAAAATTACTAATTATAAAGTATACAATTTGAATCAATCAGATTGGCCAAGATATGAATCCTGGGCATGCATTTTAGTGAAGCAAGTGAATTTTGGCCTGCTTCACAAAAATGCATGCCCAACCTTCACTTCAAGGCCAAATTGAATGATTCAACTTGGAGAGCACTTTTTACTCATAAGTTACAGTATTACAATTAAACTTTTCTAATTTAGTGATTTGAAGGTCGAAGTTAATGTAAATGAAAGTGCTACAGCAATCGCATTTCACGAGGTCCCCCCAAAAGTGTCAACAACTTGTGAACAACAAAAGCTTACTCGAAGCAAATTAGTGTGTAAAATTAGTAATTAAATAGTATAAAATTTGAATCAGTCAAATTGGCCAAGAAATGAAGTTGGGGCATGCATTTTAGTGAAGTAAGGCAATTTTGACCTGCTTCACAAAAATGCACACCCAACCTTCAGTTCAAGGACAAATTGAATTATTAAACTTGGAGAGTATTTTTTAACTCATAAGTAACATCAATGCAATCAAAGTTTTCTAATTTAATGATTTTAAGGTCGAAGTTAATGTATATGAAAGTGCTACAACAATTGCAATTCACGGTGTCTCCCAAAAAGTATCAGTAATTTGTGAACAACAGAAACTTACTGGAATAAATTAGTGTGTAAAATTAGTAGTTAAATAATATACAATTTGAATCAATCAGATTGGCCAAGAAATGAAGCATGGGCATGCATTTTTATAAAGCAAGGCAATTTTGGTTTGCTTCACAAAAATGCATGCCCAACCTTCATTTCAAGGCCAAATTGAATGATTCAACTTAGAGAGTATTTTTTTACTCATAAATAACATTAGTACAATTAAATATTTTTTATTTTTCACATATATATATTTTTTTGTCCAAGAATACTCCAAATTACATGGATTTCATAGGGTAAAAGCTAGGGCTTATCTACCTCAAATAAATGCACACCAGGGCCTGTAATTAAATGGAAATGATATAATGATCATTCCATCATATGGGTCAAGGAAATTATACCCCGTTATTGTGGTGTAATAGTTCTCTAATGAGCCTCAGTCTTGTGGTGTAACAACTCCCTAATGGGCCTCAGTATTGTGGTGTAGCAACGCCCTAATGGGCCTCAGTTCTTGGGTATCACAACGACCTCTTTGGGTCTTCTTATCTGTGATATGTGAAAATATTATGACAAAAATATGAAGGAGATGTGATGGGCCCTATGATAGAGGCATCATGACATACCTATGACTATTCCATTGCATTGTTATTGCTAATGTTCTCTTTACATAATTGCTTATGATGATATGGTATTAATGCAATGTGAAAATATTGAAAATGTTTTAAGATGCAATAATATACACATAGAATTCTAGCCCTAAGAAAATTAACATTGTTAGTAATATATTATTTAATTGTTATGATGGATATGCTTGAATAAATGTTGAAAAATGCAATAAATTATATGGTTAGAGTGTATGTTTTCACAATTATTCATATTGGGATAACTTTTTGGATGAAACTGTGTAGAGGATTTTATATGCTATCCAACATTTTGGGTAGACTCCACCAATCATCAGGGACTGAGAATTTGAGTGATCATAAACAAGCATTGTGTATTCATTTATAGAAGAAAGATTTGAAATTAGTTGTTAAACAATAATATTAAAATAATAAACTAGTCGTTAAAGAATAATATTATTAAGATGATAAAATAGTTATTAAAAATAAATAAATCAGATAAAATAGAGAAGCAATGGGGTAGAGAATCATAGGGGATTATTAGGACTATATTAGGATTAATTAATTAGGCGTTGAGAGTCAAATAAAGATAATTGAAAAAGTAGAGGGAATGCCAATTAAAAAATAAAAATAAAAATAAATAAATTTACTATTAAAAGAAAATGGTTAAGCCCCATATTTACATAATTAATTAATTAAGTAGGGGTTAGAGAATTAAGAGGACAGTGAGGATAAGAAAAGGATTAAATTAATAGTTAAGAGTCAAGTCAAGAGATTTAAACAAAATGATTAATTAAAGGGAAATTGAAGTTAATACTAATAATGATAAAGAGGACAATGGAAATTAAGAAAGCATTAGTTAACAAGAGAGAAAATATAATATAAAAATAGCCAAATCACCAAAGCTTAAAAATTTGATGGTTGATAAGCGGAGAAAATGAAATAATTATAAAAATTCGAATGAAAGATTAAAATATTTATTATTGGATTAAAAATAAAATGAAAAATCAGTTAAATAATAAAATGAATAATTCGTTAAAGAATTTTAACAATGATTGAAGGAAAGGGAAGCAAACAGGGAGGGTAAGGAGAGATAAAGAAATGAGAAGAGAAGAAAAATGTAAAGAGATAAGGAAAAATAAGGGGGGGAGCAATAACTAATGAGTTGGATGGTGGATAACAGGATGACAAGAAAGGATTAATTTATAGCCATCTTCTCGATTAAAGTTCTGAAGGTGATTCTCTATTTCAAGAGCCTCCCTAATGATTCTCGAGTTGTAAAAAGGAATAGAGGCAACAATTTTGGTCTTATTAAAACAAACAAGATGCTTTGAATTAAAAGAATGATCGGTTATGGAAGACTTAGAAAGTTGAAGATGATTGGTGTCAGCAATATGTTCTTTAGTTCGAGCTTTTGAAGGAATGCCCAATCTAGCCAATATATGATTTTCCACTTGAATATCAGATTTGGTAGAACCCTTAATTCAAAATGGGGTTAGACTTATCCTTGACTGACTGAAACAATTGCTTCAAAGTTTTATGAGTTTTAAAAATAGTCTTCACGTTATTTTTTAGCCAGAATGTTGATAAAACATCAATGGTCCCTTTTATGTAAGGGAGAGAAACTTGACCCTGAGGAGGCGAGGAAGGAGGACTGATATATTTGGGTTTATAGATAGCCTTGAAAGCATTATTGATCTCAAAAGAGTAATGGCCATTAGCTTTGAAGGTTTGGAATAGGTGGGCTTTCTTAGAAGGGAGGAAGGGCACGGGAGATAAGGGTTTGAAGAACACCAGATTTTTGGGATGGGTGGTGATGAGAATGAGCATGAATATAACGATCAGTATGGGTCTTTTTTCTATAAACCTGATGGGTTAGGCAACCATCAAGAAAATGGGTGACAAGGAAATCTAAGAAGGGTAGAGAATTATTAGATTCAATTTCCATGGTGAATTGAATATGAGGGCAAATGTTGTTGAGATAGGCAAGAAATGCATCTCAGAATTTCTCTACCATGTTCCCAAATAATGAAAGTATCATCTACAAAAATAAACCAACATTTAGGCTTTAGATGCCAAGAGTTAAGAGATTTAGCCTCAAAATATTCCATAAAGATGTTAGCCACGACCTGAGAAAGAGATGAACCCATTGTTATACCTTAATTTTGTTCATAAATTGTTCCTTTGTAAGAGAAGAAAATGGATGAGAGGCATGGCTTAATTAGGTGAAGGGATTCAGAATCAACAAGATTAGAAATCATAACAATGGCTTCAGAAATATGGATTTTAGTGAAAAGATAAACGACATCAAAGCTAACAAGAATGTCATGATCATCAACATGAATATATTTATCTTATGAATGAAATAAGATGAATCTTTAATGAAACTAGGGTTGTAACCAACAAATTGTTGAAGCTTAGAGGCAAGATATCAACTAAGAGCATGGTTGGAGGCTCCTATGGTGTTGACTAAGGGTCTAAGAGGGACACCAAGCTTGTAAATTTTTGGTTGGTCATAAATTCTAGGGGTTTGGGGGGTATGGGAAAAAATATGTTGTTGGGTGGAGGCATATAGAAGAGGTTTTTATAGATTTAGTAATAGTTTGAGATATGGAATTTGTTATCTAGGCAATCCCTTCTATGGCTAGAAGTGATCCCTCTAGTCCAATGAGTGGATCTAGTAACAACCGAAACAAATACATGCAAAACTCTCCTAGTTTAAATCAGAATGACATGAGAGAGGAAAGATGGCCTACCTCACTCTTATGCGGTTGCTTTTTGATGTCGATCTCGATCTCCTCACTTCCAATCTCGATCCTCACTATTTTGTTGTGAAAAAATTTTGCAAGAGAGACCAAACAAAGATAGAAAAGGGAAAAACATAGCATATGCATTCTAATGTAAACCATATGATAGATCAAGGAGCATCATACTAAGCAAGTAATCGTTTACACGCTTATGGAAAGTAAACATGCATTGTATTAATAATAAACACAAGATGGAAGAATACAACCACTGCCTTGATGTTGGAAGCCTCCTTCGGTATGGGTTTCCAAGTCCAGGCCAAGACTTCTCAACCTCTCCTTTCTACTTCATAAATTGGTAGCAATTAGACACAACTTAGTAGCAGCATGACCAATCTAGTATGACCAACCATTTGAGGGTATAAGGGAATGTATTTATAGGGAAGGAGAGGGAGTTAGGGATCCAAAAAAGGGGGAAGAAGGTCCACATCTTAAGGGGAAGATCCCTAAATGTAGGATCAAGGACTCAAAATGGGAGAACTCGACCATATCCTTATTCAACAATAAGAATCTCATTGTTCTCGAGGCTTCTAGTAAGAGAAGCTTCTGCTCCATTTTTGGAGAAACTACTTGAAGAGGATTAGCGTGGATTTTCCTATCCAAAGTCACGCTGCCAGTGCTAGTCACTAGTTAGACCAAAGGGTACCAACACGGGTTTTCCTGCTAAAAGTAGCGTTGGGCTTGCAAATAGGGTTTTTTGACAAGCTCTTCCAGAATTACTTCAAGGCATTTCTTCTTCTTTCTTCAGGAATGCTCTGATCAATGTTTTTCATGGTGAATTCATTGACAGATTTTGTCACTTTGTGACATTTTGGGCAAAGTTCGACAACTCAGGGTATGAGACAGGGAGTGCGACAAATTAATGTATAACAGATGCCCCCTAAAGCATGAAGTCAGAACAGGAAGTGATGGATAAAGTGATTTATAATTCAAGGCAAGGACTTTGGAGAACTACCGTCATGAGACCTACAAATCAAACATAATACAACATATATGACATCTCTGAGTAGGCATTTAACAATACACGAATCCATGACATGAGCGCAGCCATCCAACTAGAAAGGATCATGTGTATGGATCCACGACATGGATGCAGCCATCTGACTAGAAAGGATCATATATATGGATCCACAGCATGGACGCAGCCATCCGACTAGAAAAGATTGTGTATGCAATCATAAATACTAAATAACTCAATGTGGCCTAGATTTATTAGATGAAATCTAGGGTCTTCATCTCTGTCCTGATCCACCCAAAGTACGAATATGACCATGTGAATCATCGTGTCGAAGTCAAACATGCTATAAACCACCTGATTACAGGTCAATGATGTAAACCATTAATAGGTATGAGAGAAACCACCAATAGTGACAATGGCTCTCAAGGTACAACAGCACAATCCACGGGTGTGAACAAGGAAGTTGAAGTTGAACACTTGTAGAATCATTCGAGCGAATGCCAATGATGTGAACCTTTCATCGAATGTGAAGAACCTGGCATTGAGGCATGCAAGCTCCAAGGTACTAAAAGGGATTTTCTAGATCATCTTCCTAGATAATGAGTTGAAGTCGACAAGAAATGATTCGTCGAAGGAGGACCATAATGTTTCCCACATCATCGACACGAAACAAAGTACTTTGTAAATTTGATGAGAGTGATTTAGGATTGTAGCAGAGAAGGTCAGATGTTTGAATTTTCAAATTAAACTTCTCTTGAACATATTGGTGAGATGACTCCGTAGTTTGCTAGCATTTGACTCAAAATGGGATCAATAGTCATGATTATGATAGGTAAGGATCAAATGAGAGGCAAATGGATTTCCCAAACCTAGGAAGGAAAGTGACTAAGTGAACATATCCCAAACCCGACACGAAATGCAGATGAGTGTCATGTTCAAGAGCGACATGTTGCCTTTCATACAAGACACATTTACTTCCATTAATCCCCCTGCTATTTCTAGCGAGTACCTTTTTAGTTTTAATAACAAGCTTGAAGAGGATACCATATGCTTGTTGTATAAGTTCATCCTTTGAATGAATCCATCCTAGGAAGGAGTAGCTCGGTCTCTTCATGGTGACAAGTCTTGCGTCGTTTAAGTTTTACGAGTCTGACAGAGGGGTAACTTGACATCTTTTTCATGTTTAGAGAGTTTGAAAAAGAGGCAAAAAGGAAACTCCAAAGTTCCCTTTTTGTAGATAATATCTTGAATCCAAAATGGTATAAAACAATATCCAAGAGAACCTCTTATCCATGTTTGACTAAGGTGTTCCTTTTCATAACTAGTCTATCTCAATCTAGAAAAGGGTTAAACTTATACTGAGTAAACGTCTTTTCATTTACTTTAACGAGTTTGAAAAGACAAGTGCTCGGCAATATTTTCATATTTTTGGAGTCTGAAAAGAGCTAAAAGAGGACTCCACCTGGAGGAATGAGTGGTATAAAAGGATAGCAACTGGTTTCGGTCATGATGGAACTGCTCAAAACATGTAAAGGTCAAGACGCTAGCTAATAAGACCACTCATCACAGATGTTCCTCAGGCAAGGATAAAACAACTAAGTGAAAGCGTATGATCAACCAAAGAGATGGTGACAATGGAATGAAAAAACCAAGGGTCATCTGGCAAAAACAGGTTGATAGAAATGGCAATCACGAGAGGTAATATGAAAATGGTTTCATTTTTACACAAGCTTGAAACATAGGAAACTCTGCTTGAAATTGGTTTCATTTTTACACAATCTTGAAACATGTAGAAACTATGCTTGAGATTGATTTTCATACCCCTAGCATAATGACTCAATTTGAGGTACATGCCCCCCAAGCTTCATTTCATTCACCTAAGCAAACTATTGGTTACTAATAGGTGTATGTAATGAAGGTTCACTTACGAGATCAAGTGAAAGACTAGACTAGGATTTTACGAGATCTAATCAAAGACTCGAATTGGAAGAGGATTTGTTTCATTTTTTAACGAGCTTGAAACAGGAAAAGAACCATGCTCATGACATCTCATTTCATTGTTTAACGAGCTTGACACAAGTAAAGGAACTCGGCTCTAACACCTTGTTTCATTTTTTTAATGAGGTTGACGTAGTAAAAGAACTATCCTCATGGAGACCTATTTCATTTTTTAACGAGGTTTATGTAGTAAAAGAACTATCCTCATGACACCTATTTCATTTTTTAATGAGGTTGACATAGTAAAAGAACTATCCTCATGACACCTATTTCATTTTTTAATGAGGTTGACATAGTAAAACAACTATCCTCATGACACCTATTTCATTTTTTAATGAGGTTGACATATTAAAAGAACTATCCTCATGACACCTATTTCATTTTCTAACAAGGTTGACATAGTAAAAGAACTATCCTCATGGTACCTTGATTACGGCCTGTAAGAGGTCATAGCTTCCAAGAGGTTCTCATCATATGGGAGAACAACGCTCTAGAATGGATACATGTCAGGTGATCTAATGGAAATATCAAGTTCTAATGCCCCCAATACATGACTCACTATATTGTTGACTAGATCATTAGTAGATGCAGGCATGGAACAGGTGGCCACATAATTAACCTGTGGCGTGGGTGATACCACTTGCATTCAAGGACCATTTAGGGAAGATGGTTGATCGTGAGTCAAATTAGGACCAATGAACGGAAGCTGATCAATGGCCACAATTCTTTCTTCTTGCGGGAAAAATATGACACGAAAGAGAGAAGAGAGAAGAGCTCCCATGACATAAACATAGTCATGGTAGAGGAGTAAATTAAAATCCAAAGGACCTTGGACAACCATCACGTCGAGATAGACAATTTTTCCTCCCAAAGTAATAGGCAACTTTGGAAGGAACCCTAAGGGTTGATTGGTTCCTTTGTTAAAAGCTAATATATTATGGGTAACGGGCACAAGTTGTAGAGAACCTAAAGCTTACCATGTAGTTGAATAACGAATATTAACATATGCGCCTTCATTTATTATTGTGCTAGGTATGGATATATGATAAGCCTGTACTATGATCTAAAAAGGCACATGAGAAGGAATACGATATCCTACCAGTCAACTCCAATCAAAGAAAGTGACTAGACTACTTGGTGGCGGTGCCATTGGAATGGGATAATTTCCCCCTTGTGTTACAAGAACAGGAGGATCATCCCCCTGTATCATGGGAATATGAGGATTCCCCCCTAATTCTTTGGAATCTGAAGAAACCAGAAGAACTTAAGCGGAATTAACCTCACTCTCTAAAGGATAGGTATGATCACCTGAAGGTGGAATCGGGTCAACCATTTCCTCAACCAATGGTTGGTCGGAAATGGACTCGTGAGATGCACTTTCAGAGAGAGTGGGAATGATCAAAGATGAGTTATGATCAGTCACTTGATCAACTAGTGGAGGATCAAGGGAAAGCTTTTGATAACCAGTCGAAAGACAAGGTTAAGAAGTGGTAAAGTTATCCAACACTTTTGAGGCTTCATCCATATGAGTAAAAAGGTGAATAGGATTATTTCCTTCACATAAAATACAGGGAAATTTAACTTTTCCCTTTTTCCCGTGCGTGTTACTGTCACTAGTTGAAGTTTTATCACCAGCACGATCTCGAGAGGCTGATGACAAAGGTTGATGTGAACCTATGGATCACACTTCTAATATCTTGGGAATACCAGGATATTCTTGAAGAAGGTAGTCACCTTACAAAGCTTGCAAGGGAATTTCACTTTACGGGGTTTATTATAAGGTTTCTTGACATCAATTGCATCGATAAAAATGATTGTTTCATTGCCCTCTTGCTTATTTTTCTTCATCTCAATCTTCATTTTTTTCTTCTTCTTATCCACCTGGTTACTAACTTGTATGCTTTCACCAAATGAAGAACAAGAAGAGGAAGAAGACCGAACGGGCGAAGAAGGCAAATGGTCAAATCTAAGATCAATCGAAGTTTGATATGGTTCAAATGGAGGAGAGATCAGTTGAGGAGCAGTTTGGACATTTGGAACTATATGGGTCACAAATAACCAAACTGGAAAACCAATGGTAAATCCAGGAAGGGACAATGTTTCCATATAGGGAGCTCCAACATTTCCAAAGGAAGGAAAAGGAATAGGATTCCTATCAGAGGGGTTTCCTTGGTTAGTAGATTTAGGAACTATTGCCATTAATCACTCCTATGCGGTTTCTTTTTTATGTCGATCTCGATCTCCTCACTTCCAAGCTCAATCCTCGCTATTCTGTTGTGAACGAATACTTGCAAGAGAGATCAAACAAAGACAACAAAGGAAAAACATAGCATATGCATTCTAATGTAAACCATATGATATATCAAGGAGCATCATACTAAGCAAGTAATTGTTTACACACTTATGGAAAGTAAACATGCATTGTATTAATAATAAACACAAGAGGGAAGCATACAACTAGTGCCTTGATGTTGGAAGCCTCCTTCGGGATGGGTTTCCAAGTCCAAGCCAAGACTTCTCAAGCTTTCCTTTCTCCTTCACAAAGTGGCAGCAATTAGGCACAATTTAGCAAAAGCATGACCAATCTAGTCTGACCAACCATTTAGGGGTATAAGGGAATGTATTTATAGGGAAGGAGAGGGAGTTAGGGATCCACAAAAGGGGGAAGAATGTCCACATATTAAGGGGAATATCCCCAAAGGTAGGATCAAGGACTCAAAATGGGATAACTCGATCATATCCTTATTCAACAATAACCAACTCATCATTCTCAAGGCTTCTACTAAGAGAAGCTTCTGCTCCATTTTTGGAGAAGCTGCGTGAAGAGGATTAGCGTGAATTTTCCTATCCAAAGTCGTGCTGCAAATGCTAGTCACTAGTTAGACCAAAGGGTACTAGCACGAGTTTGCCTACTAAAAGTAGCATTGAGATTGCAAATAGGGTTTTTTTTTTCAAGCTCTTCCAGAATTACTTCAAGGCATTCTTTTTATTTTATTCAGAGATGCTCTGATCAATGTTTTTCATGGTGAATTCGTTGATAGCTTTTGTCTCTTTGCAACATTTTGGGAAAATTTCGACAGCTCAGGGTATGAGACAGGGAGTGCGAAAAATTACTGTATAATAGCATTAATGGGGTTTTTTGGAAGGATCTTGTAAGACAAAGAAGAGGGAATATCAAGCACCTTGGCTTCATAGTCTTTGGATTTCATAACTACTGATGCATTTCCTTTATCTGCTTTAAGGATGAGAATGTCAAGGTTGTCATTGAGGCATTTAAGGGCTTGGATTTCATCTTTGGATAAATTAGGCTTAGGGAGTTTACCCTAATGGTGAACCTTACCACACTCTTGTCGGATTTGCTTTGTAGTATTGGAAAGAAGGATTTGACACATTAGCTCAATGGAGCAGAGAATTTTTTCAACCAGGATATTTTTAGGTGCAAGGGAAAATTTGAAACCTTTTTCTAAGAGAAGAAGGGACGAGGAATCAAGTCAAAGGAGGAAAGATTCACAACAGGGGAAGGTTTGGAGTTTGTATTGGATGGGAGTGAGGGGGGGTTGACTCGTGTCAAAGGGAGGGGAGGAAGAAGAAATCAAGGGCAGACTAGGATGAGTTTTAACAATAGGGGTATTGATATGACCTAGATCACATTGGCTATTAATTAAAGATTTCTCTAACTGACCATTAGATTGGAAATTATTAATTTTGTTAATAGATTGGTTATAATTATTATATAAAGGATAATAAGATTTATTAAATGAGGAGGGATTATTATAATGAGAGGAAGAAGAATTGGAATAAGCATTATTGGGATTATACATAATGTGAGAAGATTGTTATCTAATTGGTTATTAATATTATTATTATCTTGTTGAGAATTGATAATTAGATTTTTGTTAAATTGAGAATATATCATATTAACACCAATTTGGTCTTTATTTAAGGATTTACTATTATTAGAAGATTCATTATTTAATTGGTTATTAATATGATCAATATCTTGTTTTGAATTAACAATTAATTTTATTTTTTTAATTGAAAATTTATCATATTAACTGTAGATTGGCCTTTATTTAAATATTTACCATTATTATATATGGATTTATTATGTATAGCTAAATTGTTATTAGAACAAGATTAGGATTTATCTAGAATGGGTAAGTTATTATTAAACGAAGGTAAAGAATTAGAAATATTAACATTGTAATTATAATGAGGATTAGATTCAAACAAATTAAACTCTAAAGGAAACAAATGATGATTCTCACATACGTCAACCAAAAATTCATGAGCCTGGTATCCCTCTTAGACCCATATGCAGTGCTATAAGAGCCCCCATCCATGCTCTTAGTTGATATCTTGCCTATAAGCTTCAACAATTTGTTGGTCCCACGCCTAGTTTCATTAAATATTCCTTTGATTTCACTCATAAGACTAAAGATATTCATGTCAATGATCATGACATTCTTGTTAGCTTTGATGTAGTTTCTCTTTTTACTAAATTCCCTATCTTTGAATCCATAAATATAATTTCTAATCTTGTTGATTATAAATCCCTTCACCTGATTAAGCTATGCCTCTCATCCACTTTCTTCTATTATAAAGGAACATTTTATAATCAAACTGAAGGTACATCAATGGGTTCATCTCTTTCTCTTGTCGTGGCTAAAATATTTATGGAATACTTTGAGGTTAAAGTTCTTACCTCTTGGCATCTGAAGCTGAAATGTTGGTTTAGGTTTGCAGATGATACTTTCAGTATTTGGCAACATGGTAGAGTAGCTCTAGATGCCTTTCTCGCCCATCTCAACAACGTTTCCCCTCATATTCAATTCACCATGGAAATTGAATCTAATAATTCTCTACCCTTCTTAGATGTCCTTGTCACCCATCTTCCTGATGGTTCCCTAACCCATCAAGTTTACAGAAAAAAGACCCACACTAATTGTTATCTTCATGCTCATTCTCATCACCACCCATCCCAAAAATATGGTGTTCTTAAAACCCTTATCTCCCATGCCCTTAAAAAAATTTCTCCCCAATTCCTTCCTTCCGAGAAAGCCACCTATTCCAAGCCTTTAGAGCTAATGGATGTTCCTCTTCTCATATCAATAAATCTTTCAAGGTTGTCTTTAAACCCAAATCTATTAGCCCTCCTTCCTCTCCTCCTCAGGGTCAAGTTTCTCTCCCTTACATAAAAGGGACCACTGATGTTATAGAAAAATTCTTGCTAAAAAAGAACGTGAAGATCGTTTTTAAACTTCATAAAACTTTGAAGAATTTGTTTTGGTCATCCAAGGATAAGTCTGACCCCAAGTTGAATTCAAGGGTTTACCAAATACCTTGTTCATGTGGAAAAACACGCACTAGCCAGACTAGGCGTTCCTTCAAAGCTAGAATTAAAGAACATATCGCTGAAACCAATCATCTCTGACTTTCGAAATCTATCATAGCTGAGCACTCTTTTAATTCAAAACATATTGTTTGTTTTAATCAAACCAAAATTCTTGCCTATATTCCTTTTTACAACTTGAAAATCATTAGGGTGGCTCTTGAAATAGAGAAGGACCCTAGAAACTTTAATCAAGAAGATGGCTATAAATTAAGCCATCCTTGGCATCCTGTTATCCACTATCTCACTCGTTAATTATTTCTCCCCCCTTCTATTTCATTATCTCTTTACCTTTTTCTTCTCTTCTCCTTTCTTTATCTCTCCTTAGCCTCCCTGCTTGCTTCCCTTTCCTTCAATCACCGTTAAAATTATTTAACCAAATTTTCTTTTTATTTTTAATCCAATAATAAATATTTTCATTTTTATAATTATTTCCTTTTCTCCACTTATCAACTATCAAATTTTTAAGCGTTGGTGATTAGACTATTTTTATATTCTCTCTTGTTAATTAATTCTTTCTAAATTTCCCTTATCCTCTTTATTATTAGTAGTATTAACTTATATTTCCTTTTAATTTGCATTCCTTTAATTAATCAATTTGTTTAAATATCTTGACTTGACTCTTAACTATTAATCTATTCCTTTTATTATCCTCATTGTCCTCTTAATTCTCTACCCCCTACTTAATTAATTAATTATGTTAATATGGGGGCTTAAACATTTTCTTTTAATAGTAAATTTATTTATTTCTATTTTTTTTTATTATTATTTTTAATTGTCATTCCCTTTAATTTTTCAATTATCTTGATTTGACTCTCAACATCTAATTAGTCAATCCTAATATAGTCCTAATAATCCCCTATGGTTCTCTTCCCACTTGTTCCTCTATTTTATTTTATTTATTTATTTTTAACGGTTATTTTATGATCTTAATAATATTATTCTTTAACAACTAGTTTATTATTTCAATATTATTATTTAATGGCTAATTCTAAATCTTTCTTCTATAAATGAATACACAGTGCTCGTTTGTGATCACTCAAATTCTCATTCCCTGATGATGGGTGGAGATTCCACCTGAAACGTTGGACATGATATAAAATCCTCTACAAAGTTTCATCCAAAAATTTCTCCCAAAAATTATATGGTTGTCAAATCTGGTCCATAAAATTAAACATATATGTGGGGAGAGGCAAATTATAGGTCACCTATGGATGGTAATGAACCTATTTTCCTTGTTGAAAATATGGATAGGTTTGTAATTTTAGTTTTGTGTTTCTATTTGGATTTTAAAGTGACTTTTGAGTTTATTGGTCTTGCCAAATACTCAAGAAGGCTTTCTCCCTCCAATCTTCTTATTATTTTCTTTTTCCTTTGTGGTGGTTGTCTTAATTCTGGTAATACTTAGAGTCTTGGATTTTGGAAATTCCTAGATACAATCATGCCATGGCTAGCTATCCTCCTCCTAGAGGGTTTTATAATGACAAGATGCATGAGATAAGGAAGGATATGAGACACCTAGCCAATCAATTAGAAGGCTTGCATAAGGCCATGGTCTACATTAGTACCCAGATGGAATCCCAAATGAAGAAGAATGAAGAGTTGGAAGGGTAAATAATTCAAGGACCCTAGTTATTTAATGCAAGGTACAGTGTGTAACATTCCATCGATATGGTGGTAAGCATTCCATCGATATATTACCCTAAGAGGATGCCATTTATCCTATCATGTTCCAACCATCTTCCAACAATTTTAAAATTAGAATGTACAACATTTTTCATTGGTTAAATATGGAAAATAAGGGTATGTTGCATTTACTCTATGTTGCAAAATAAAAAATAAGTATACAAAAAAATTTGAAAAAAAAAATAAATAGAAAAGAACAATTGGATATAGGGACCTAAAAATAAAATATTATATGTAAAAGTCCCATATCAAAATTTATTTATATTTGTACCAAGCCTAAACCTCTCAAGTTAAAAGCGCTCAAAAAAAATATACAGAAGTGGGTCCAACATTGTACAAAAATTAAAATTAATGAGTGGAGCGTATCGTTGCTCATTGGAATCAACCCGCGAAATCAATTGCTTTCCAAAAGGCTAAAACAATCAAAATTTATGGGATAGGGACCCATCAGAAAGCGACATGCCTAAACAACTCATCTCTAGATCAACAACCATGATCCATTCCGACAGGGCCCCTCCATTTTTCACAAACTACAATAGGGACCCGTTGGAAAAGGTTTATGTTTTTTTTGCAAAGCCACGCAGCACAAGTTGGTGACAACTCATGTACTTGTTAGGCGAGCCAGGCAAGCAAGCGGGCCCTCCCATCTCATCAATCCACCTCACCCCTCCATGTCATCTTCCATACATCCATATCATCCTTTCATACCCCTTACATCACCAAATTTTGTTTTGTTTTTCTTGCTCAAGTACACAAAAGACAAAGGGACGTCCCACTTGTCATTTTCTTTGTCCTCTAGTTACAAAATTACGATGACGAACGTCCAAAGTGTAGATTGTTGAATCCACATCAGCATTCGACCCTTCATTGTCTTTGGTTACTGGCTAACTTATAATTATGTGTTTCTTCTTTGTACTTTCTTCAAATTGTATACATGGAGAAAACCCCAAAATCCACTAAAAAACCTACAATCTCCACATTGTTTGTCCATATACCCCTTATGGACAGAGATGCTAAAGTATATGATTTTCGTTGACCCTTTGACCTTCTATAGATTTCATGGGACATTCTTGACCATTCTAGTGACTCGGATAACCTTCTTCGAGTCATCCAGTATGGCCTTTATCATGTTATTGTCCCACATGCCTATAATTTCCCCGAATTTATGAGTTGGTTAGTGTCTGCACTTGTCCCATAGAGGAATTTTGTTATGTATTTTTTAGGGGAGAATATTTTTGAGGTCACTCCAAAGCTAATACACAAAGCTTTTAATTTTCCTGTAGTCGAGAATCCCAAGAGATTTTCAAATGATTCCTTACTCCATACTTATAGACATTTTTCTGAAGAAAATAAGGAAAGCATGTTTAAAATCATTTTGGCACGAAATTTCCAAATTCCTCCACCAGCAACGAATTACCCAACAAATTTATTTTCTGACGCTACACAACATGTCTTAGCTATAATTTTGTCTCTTTTGGGAGAAGATGATATTGGGATGGTAAATGAACAAGATCTGGGGTTTTTTAGTTTGATGCTGCAAACATATACTATTTTAAACATTCCTTCTTATTTAGACAAGTCTATCATTTTTTAGTTTCGGAACTTTCATATTGTTGGTTACTTTAGATACCCTTTTGTTTTGGTCTATCTGTTCTTGAATGTGCATGTTGATAAGTTCAGTCATCTTGGTTTGAGTATGTGGGATTCAAGTAATCAAAAGAAATATGTGATTGAATGGACCAGTATTGTTAGAAGAAAAGAGAACAATGAGTGGTTTCCCCATTATTTATCATTATCCATTGCCACTATCTATTCTATTATCAATAACTAGTACCCCCCTAAAATTTTATCTAAAGAAAAAGAGTTGTTGCAGCTCAGTGAAGACACTAAAGTTAGGGACTAGTCTATTTTTGAATACTACAGTGAAATAATACTATATGGAACAAAATGGAAACCATACCAATTGTCAGTATTTTTGCCTTTGAGGATATTTTCTCTTGAATTTATAAGGCAGAGTCTTAGTGTTGACCAAGTTCATTTTGTTCTTGCGTGAAAATGATATATTTTCAAGCTATAGAGGACTATAGATCCATTTATTGTAAACAACAAACAAGCCCTTACATAGGTGGAAGTGATGATGAAGGAGTGGCAATATGACCCTCACCATATAATTTCTAATAAAAGGTTCGAAATTAGTTTTGCACAATTATATTCATGAAAGCATACCAGAAATTGAGAAAATGGCAGATCAAGAAACTTGGCCATGTGGCAAGGTGTAGCAAAGAATGGATGTTGAAACCCTTTATGGTAAAAGAGAAGAGTTTGAAGAGGACTACTCTTGAACATATAAATGTTGAGATGGAGGATTTCTAGTCACAGAAGAGGACTAAAATTCAAACAGAGGGTGTAGAAGACACACAAATGAAATTAATAAAAGGACCTTAGAATGAGCCTATTTTTCAAATGCATTTGGGAAACCAAGGCACACTACTTCATATTCTATCTCCATGAATTTGGTAGCATTCACAATAGAAGAGACTCCATCTTCATTTGAAACTTTGCAGACGAATTATCATCAAATTAAAGAAAGGAGTTATAAAATGAGAATTAGTATGGAAACACAGCTAACAGCTCAAGCAACCTCAAGCTATCAAACAAGATTTATCTTTATTATGGGCTTAGAGAAAAATCAATTAAAGCTTTCTCTTACACATCATGCTACTCAATATATTCCTCCAAGACCAGATTTCAAAACATTGGATTTATCTATTAATGTGGTTGATATTCCTTTGCCTAACAAGATAAATTTGTAAAGACAAGTAAGGGAAATGATCTATAATGACCTATGCAAAATTTCCTTGACAGTGAGTAAAGAAAAAAAAATTTGGAGAAAATTTCAAATAAGTTGAAATAGGAAAAGGAAAACTCTAGAGCATTGCATATCCAAATTGAAGAGTACAAGAAATTAATCATTAAAACAGGAGTAGATCCAAATGACAGGAAGTCATCAAGACCATGTTGCAAAACACTAAATCTGGGGTGCAATCATTAAGGAAAAAGTTAAAAATGTCTAGGATTGAGCACTCTCAAACAACTGAGTTGGCTCAAGTTAGAAAAGAAAAAGAGTATTTAATAGGAGAATTAGTTGATAAAAATAAAGATAGTTTTATTCTACAAGAACAAGTGTGGAGCTAAAACTGTTAATTAAAAATCATGTTTGCACCATTTTGGTTCCAACTGAATGATATGACCCCTCAGAGAAATTCATAAAGGTCATGGCAGAGCTCAAAATTCTAGAAGTTGAACTAAACAAAACCCAAGATGATTTGGTCATGGTAAGGGATCAGTTGAATGTAAAGGAGAGGCAGCTAAACATAGCAATTGAAAATAACAATCAACTTACTAGTATGTATAAGGCAGCTCAAGATGAAACCAAAGATTTGACAACCAAGTTGAAAGGTAATATTTCTTTAATTGAGGCTAGACAAATGGCTTGGGATGACATTATTCAAGAAGTTCATTCTATATAGAAATATATTCATATAATTGCACAACAAAGATTATGGCAAGGGGATAAAAAATGAGCATCGATTTATGCAAGAAACAAGTACAGAAAGAAGCACTTAAGGACAAGAAGATAATTAAGTATTTAAATGGAAATTATTCAAAAAAAATTAAGGGAATTGGATATTACAGATAGACATGGAGTGATAATGGAGATTAGCAGAATGAGTGAGAAAAATATACTTCGTATTCAAGCTAAGAATATGCTCAAGGAAGTTCAAGAGTCATTTTCTTTGTTATATTCCAAATTTGACCAAAGCCAAAGAGTTGGTTTACCTATTTGTTAGGATCAGCGAGGGAGCTTACTCTAGAGAAGATACAACACATGAAATGACTGCAATTCTAAAGGGAAGATTTGTAGTGAATTATTTGCAGAGGGATTTCCAACTTCTCTGACTTACGAAGACATTGTTTGTTTCCAAACGTAATTATACAAAGATTTCAAATTTGAACCTTGCATTCGAGAAAATAATCCAATGCAATCTTCCAAATCAAGTGCTTTGGAATAAATGTGAAAGGTTGATTACAGTTGTTGAAGTTGAAGTGGCAGAATCAAAGACCAATCCTCAAAGTCAATGTTCTACGAGTCATACGACTTCTCAAAAACAAAAAGTGTTATTTTATAATGTTTTAAAAGACTTTTTAGTTATGTATAATTAAGTAGTTTTAGAAATTTTGACATTTACCTTTGTAAATTATTTTGATGTAATTTTTAAAAGACATGAGAACCATTGAGAAAGGGTTCGGAGTTTTGGCATTTTGAGCACTTGTGTAATCATTTTGGATTCCTTTGAGAGAATAATAAAGATCACAGGGTTGATTTCGACATATGTTAGTATATTGCAGTATGCTTTGTTTCTCTTATATGTATTCCATATTCATTTTTCTTCTATGAAGCACACGTATGATCATCGCAGATTTATTTGATTAATTTATAGATTTATTTTATGTATCGTTAATAGTTACAGAGAATACCTATAAGTTTTGTTAAAGACGTCTTAATATGCTCTCCATTGCTTCAGCACTTACATTCTTAATCTTAATCATTCATACTTTCATCTAAGAGTTTTGAATTTGGATTCTTTTAAAGACCCAAATTATAAACCCTAGTCTCCTTTCAGTTCTTCATTCCAGCAAAATAATTAAAGTCTGTAATTGTTAATATAAGGCCAATCTGGGCATAAAGATTCATCTTCGAGATTAAGTTTTGTTACACAAGGGAATATATCATCTATGGGCATATTTTAACAATCGTTTAAAAGTTTTCAAGAAATTTTGTAGATGTCCTAGGCACTGGTTCCCTTTCAGCTCAGAACTATATCTAGGGTGACAATATAACCAATGTGTTATGATTTACAAATTAGAAGTCTCTTCCTATTAATAAATGACCTAAGAGACCTTTGAAATGTTTGGGGAACATGCCTTGTCACATAGCTAGAAGTACATCCTCATTAAATTTGGGTGGACAATAACTTATCCTCGTTAAATTTCTCTTGTGCATAAATACTCCAAATTGGATTGATTTTATAGGGTAAAAGGCAGGGATTGTGTGCCTCAAATAAATGTACATTATGACCAGTAATTACTAATTAAATACTATACAATTTGAATCAATTAGATTGGACAAGAAATGAAGCTTGGTCGTGCATTTTAGTGAAGCAAGGCAATTTTGGCTTGCTTCACAAAAATGCACGCCCAACCTTCATTTCAAGGCCAAATTGAATTATTCAATTTGGAGATTATTTTTTTACTCATAAGTAACATTTATACAATTAAATATTTTTTAATTTTTCACATATATATTTTTGTTGTTCAAGAATACTCAAAATTTCATGGATTTCATAGGGTAAAAGAAGGGGTTTGTGTTCCTCAAATAAATGCACACCAAAATCTGTAATTAATTAGCAATGATATAATGATCATTCCATGCTATGGATCTGTGAAATTGTACCTTGGTCTTGTGGTGTAACAACGCTCTAATGGGCCTCAATCTTGTGGTGTAACGGTGCCCTAATGACCCTCAGTCTTGTGGAGTAACAACACCCTAATGGGCCTCAGTTCCTGGGTATTAGAGTGGCCTTTTTGGGCCTTTTTATCTATGATATGATAAAATATCATGACAGAGATATAAAGGAGATATGTCAAGCCCCGTGGCACAGATATCATGACAGGCCTATGACAATATAGTTCCATTGTTATTTCTAATTTTCTCTTTACATAATTTCTTATGATGATATGGGGTCAATGCAATGTGCAAATGTTGAAAATGTTTTAAAATACACTTATCTACAACAGAGACTTCTAGCCCTAAGAAAATGTTATTACTCTACTAGTTAATGGTTAATGATGAATATGCTTGAGTAAATGTTGAAAAATGCAATAAATTATATGGTTTTGAAATCTGGTCCGTAAAATTAAATATCTATGTGGGGAGAGAGGCAAAATTATAGGTCACCTATGGATGGTAATGAACCAATTTACCGTGTTGAAAATATGGATAGGTTTGTAATTTTAGTTTTTTGTTTCTATTTGATTTTAAAGTATTGTTGAGTTGATTGGTCTTGTCAAATACTCAAAAAGGCTTTATCCCTCCAATCCTCTTGTTTTTTCTCTTTTCATGTGTGGTGGTAGTCTTAATTCTAGCAATACTTGGAGTCTTGGATTTTGGAAATTCCTAGATACAATCATGCCATGGCTAGATATCCTCCTCTTAGAGAATGTTATAGTGATAAGATGCATGAGATAAGGATATGAGACACCTAGCCAGTCAATTGTAAGGCCTGCATAAGGCCATCGTCTACATTAATACCCAAAGGGAATCCCAAATGAGGAAGAATGAAGAGTTGGAAGAGCAAAGAATTCAAGGACCCTAGTTATTTAATGCAAGGTATGGTGGGTAACATTCCATCGATATGGTGGGCAACAACCCACCAATATATTACCCTAGGATGATGACATTTCTCCTATCATGTTCCAACCATCTTCCAAACAATTTTATAATTAGAATCTACAACATTTTTCATTGGCTAAATATGGAAAACAAGGTTATGTTTCCTCTACTCTATGTTCCAAGAAATGGCAATTGGCATATAAACACAACAATATCCAACTAAATTATTGAAAATAAACTAGTGGTACCTCATTCTCCATCGAGATAACAAATTCGATCCACTTTTTGTTTTGTAAGATGTCCTTTTTGAAGTATGTTGAATGATGACCATATTTTTCCTCTTTTCAAAACATGGAACATGGACTAGTTAAACTAATTAATATGCAATCATTTATTTTTTCTAGGAAATAAAAAAATATCATTTCACATATTAAATATACTTACAAAAGTACAAATGAAGGCTTGTAGACCTTTATGGCCATTGTGATTTGTGGTACTTCGTTTTGCAAGCCTAACCTTGAAGGCCTTGTCCTAAAACACATACTAATTGAATTTAACTATGCACAAAAAAAATATAAAAGTCATTTAATAAATTTGATATAATATTATGATAAAATTCAAATACCTAGGTACTCTCCTCAGTGGACTTCCTCCAATCATCCAACTTCTCATATGCTTTTACAAGTTATTTCCATACTTTTAAACTTACATCAACTAGCCTTCTTTTAGGCCTTTTCCTGGGGGGGATTTTTTTGATCTTCTTTGTTTGATTGCACCTAAATATCTTGCAGTCCTAAGACATTTGTAGTTTAACATTTTTATAGACCAACCTACGCCAAATTCTGTCTCCATGTCATTAATTATTGTTTTTTGTAGGTGCAACGATATCTTTGAGAATGACAAATGGATGGTATTTGAACCATTGAAGGCATGTCTTCAACCTATTATCAAAAACTTTCCCAGCATCTGATCTATGGATTTTGTCTAAAACCATGTCATATTCTATCCTGGTATCATAGCTACCAATGCAAGATTCATTTAACGTGGCGTGGTGGAAGAAGAGATTTGTGTCCCATGAGTGGATTGGGCATTGGAAGTCTTTGTTTCATGTTCCAAATTCTTAGTGGTTATGATTAATGATTATATCCTTGATCTTTTGCTCGATCCAGGAGTGGTTGAGGAATTAATTGATTCCCTTTGAAATGGTTGATGTGCTTGCAATGTTTTAGTGGTTTTAGTTGATCATTTTTATATGTATCTAGCAAGCATTTTCAAGTCCACACCACCAAGTTTATTAAGTGCATCCATCCCTAATATCGAAGCCAAGGCCTCTTTCTCTTGGTCAGTCTCATGTCCCTAGATATATAAAAAAAAAAAAAAATTAATTTTGGAATTGAAAAATAATAAATAATAAATAACCTAAAAATCAAAGATAAAATTTAAACAATTACATATCTATAATTTCATAATGACTTACCTCATTTTGTCCATTGTATGTTCCCTTCCTTCTACTCAATATTTTGAGGCTAAGTTAGAAAATCATGTATGTGGAGGCGAGGCAAGGCTAATAGTGTGCAAGGAAGGAGATCATATTGCATGAAGGGCGACAATTCGAGCCGAGGTAAGCAATCCATCCATCACATACACACAAATTGATTAAATTAATCAAGGAAAAACACACGGTGCCCTTGGCATCCACACAACCATCACATAATATATATCCTAGATGAAAAAAAATAGATCATTCATATTATAAAATTAAAAATTATAGGATGTCCTTGGCATTCCCACATGGTCAGCATATATACACAACCTGCATAAAATGGTTATCCCAAAACATGTGATGCCCTTGGCATCCCTATGCAACCATCACATACACACAACCTACAATTAAAACACATATATATTCATTCACAATGGCCAATATCAATTTGTTAGAGTATTCCATACCTAGATTCTTATGCTCATGAGATTGATCGAGAGGAAGAGCTAGATGTCCTGGAAATCTGCATTAAGGTTTATGTGTACTCTACTTTAATCATGTAGCATAGAAAGTGGACAAAGTAGGTCAGCGCAAAGCCTATGTAGAGCCCACCATTTCTCCCAGATTCCCTTCTTCTTCAATAGCCCTACACATTCGATTGAGTTGTCTACGATACACATACCTCTTTCTTGTAAATATCTATTTCCCTTTTCATTATATTTTGTCCCATCACAGCAGTCGCATCTGGAATATTAAATCTAGCTCTTAGCTGGTCTAATCTGAATCGAGACCTGGGTAGGAGCAGAGGAGCCTATTCTTTTCTTTATGGGTCTGGGCCTATCAACAATGAAAAAAATAACATAGGAGAAAGAAAGAGCCTAGATTTTTTTTAGTTCAATAGTTGGCGAGTATTTAATTTTAAAGTTTTGGCTCCTGGTGATTTTTAAATTTCTACTCTTCGATCACCGACTTTAGTGCCAACTCAGGTCTCATAATGTGATCCAGTTGAGGTGCAAAAGTCAACGCAAATGGGTCTTAGTCTAGCACCATCAAGTTATTTTTTCCCATCAAAAATTAGGCATAAAACTGTTACAAGAATATAACATTATTCTAAAATAGAATCAAGTATTTATAGAATACATTTAGTAGAATAACCATAATTTCAATAATCCACTACATTCCTAATAGAGTAATTTAATTAGCTCTAAAATGATTGCATAAAGTTATAAATGTGGATTGAAATAAAATTGATATACACTCTAGTGGTAAAGTGGTATGAAATGTGTTACATAGGGTAAAAAAATCATCTAATATTTATGTTGTAATGAGAAATTATACTCTATTCAAAATGTTGTCTACCAATAATTTTACCTCTACACTTATTGTTTTCAATGTTGATAATTGGATTTGATTGGTGTACTAAAAATTATTGTCATTGTTGTGTATTACAGGATCCAAAGGAAGCCATGGACATAGGACATGGTTAACGTAAAACGACTAAATTTCAGATAGGAAAGTGGGTCAAAGAAGATATGACAACAGAATATGCAGATACAATACAAGTAAGAAGACAAAGAAACCTCAACCAAAGGAGGAAGGTCTTTATGAATTCACAAATACTACAACATAGAGGAGAGAAAGTTATTTTTTTCCATGAGGCCTTTCAAGTCAAACTTATTGGTTGAAAATGCACAGGAATGGTGATTAAATGTGATTCTATGATTAAGGGAAATGTTTGAAAATTAGGATGGCCATGTGGGATAGGGATGTTGGATACTTTTCTTGTCAAAATTTTGGCTCGATGTATATACCTAGGGTCATAAAAAAAAAAAAAAAAAAACAAATAAAAAAAAAAAAATAATAATAATAATAATAATTCTACTCCAAATTAACATGATATCAATATGTCAAATATATGGCTAAGTGAATATCTGTGTTGGATATCATATTCATTGAAATGATAAAATTGGTTTACTAAACATTATTGATTGTGTTGTGTGTTATGGGAGATAGACGAGGCCATGATAACAGATCGTATCATATCAAATGAGGACAAAATGGATGACGCGAGACATCAGGTACTCAAATTTTGACTTAACTTAGGAAAAATTGATATAAACGCATTTTGTGATACGTCCATCTTTTTTCACGATATTATTAAAATTTCTAGTGTATTATCCAATCTTGATAGAAATCTTAAGGCACACAAACCTTGCCTTTTACCCTGTGAAATCCATGCAATTTGGAGTATTCTTGAACGACCTAAATATATATGTAAAAAATAAAAAATATTTAATTGTATTAATGTTACGTATGAGTAAAAAATTACTCTCCAAGTTGAATCATTCAATTTGGACTTGAAATGAATGTTGGGCATGCCTTTTTTGTGAAATGAGCCAAAATTATCTTGATACACTAAAATGCACTCCCACGCTTCATTTCTTGGCCAATTTGATTGATTTAAATTGTATACTATTTAATTACTAATTTTACACACTAATTTGCTTCCAGTAAGTTTATGTTGTTCCCAAACTATTGACACTTTTGGGGAGACACTGTGAACTACAATTGCTCCAACACTTTAATTTACATTAACTTATACCTTCAGATTAGTAAATTAGAAAAAAATAATTTTATTAATGTTACTTATGAGTAAAAATAATACTCTGCAATTTGAATCATTCAATTTGGCCTTGAAATGAAGGCAGGTCGCGCATTTTGTGACACGGGCCAAAATTGTCTTGCTTCACTAAAATGCACACTTAGACTTCATTTATTGGCCAATCTAATTGATTCAAATTGTAAATTTATATTTGATTATTTTACACATTTTACAGTGTTATATCTTTACTTTGAGATTAAATATTTACACTTCATATTTCATACAACATTCTAAGTTTTGCTTTGACTTATCTTATTTGAAAGCTGTGTATAAGTGGGAAGCATAGTTATGTAGGATATATGTCAGACATGATGCAAGGTTATATCCTAAGGTTAAGAATTGTCTAATCATGTCCAATTTCAAATTTCATTGCCAAGAGTGTAATTGGTTTGGCCTGGGAGTCCATATTTGTTCTGACTGTGATCATTGGCATATATGATCAATTGTTATTCTGACAGACTTGGATTTCATTGTATAACATTTCCTTTATGAAAATGACTATGATATGTTTCATAAAATGGTTTTAGATTTAGGTTGGAATGATCATTATCGCACAAATAATTAAGTACATATCATGGTGTGCATTTATTTGAGGCACGAAGACCTTGACATTTACCCTACGAAATCGATCCAATTTGGCATATTCTTACACAATAAAAATTTATATGTGCAAAATTAATGTTAATTATGGGTAAAAAGGTACTCTCCAATCTAAATCATTCAATTTAGCCTTCTAATGAAGGTTGGGCATGCATTTTTTTGAAGTAGGCCAAAATTTCCTTACTTCACTAAAATGCATGCCAAGGCTTCATTTATTGGCCAATCTTCTTAGTGTACTAAAAATTATTGGTATGATTGTGTATTACAGGATCTAGAGGATGCCATGGACATAGGACGTGGATCACGTAGAACTACTAAACCGCACATAGGAATGTGGCTTGATGAAGATATGACAATGGAATTTGTAGATACAATACAGGTAAGAAGATAAAGCAACCTTAACCAAAGGAGGAAGGTCTTTTGAATTCACAAATACTAGAACATGGAGGAGAGAAAGTCATTTTTTTCCATGAGACCTTTCAAGTCAAACTTATTGATTTAAAATGCACAAGAATGGTGATTAAATGTGGTTATATGATCAACGGAAATGTTTTAAAATTAGGATGGCCATGTGGAATAGGGATGTTGGATATTTTTCTTGTCGAAATTTTGGCTTGATGTATACACCTAGGGTCATAAAAAAAAATTCAACTCCAAATTAACATGATATCCATATGTCAATTATATAACTAAAGTGAAGTTTTGTGTTGGATAGCATGTTCATTGAAATGATATAATTGGTGTAGTAAACATTATTGATTGTGTTGTGTATTATAGGAGCTAGATGAGGCCATGCCAACAGATTGTGTCATATCAAATGAGGACACAATGGATAACGCAAGACGTTAGATACTCAATTTTTTACTTAACTTAGGAAAAATTGATATAACGGAATTTTGTGATACATCCATATTTTTTCATGATATTATTAAAATTTATAGTGTATTATCCAATCTTGATAGAAATTAATGCATGTTGTTGATTATTTTAGATGGAGATTGGAGCAAATGCAGAGCCTAAGCCTTCAACTAGCAAAAGAAAAATATATGTATGTGGATGTGGACCTAAAACTATTAAATCACGTAGAGGACAGTGGTTGGAAGAGGATATGACAATGGATCCTACAGACACAACAAATGATTGCACTAAACAAGAGGTTGGTCAGGACTATAGTACATGGGATGAATACTTTGAGAAAATTGTTGTTTGTGGATGTTCTGTATGGCATGGAAAGAAACAATTTAAACGAGCGATCGCATAAAGACATTACACAGATTATGAGCTTCCAGTGGGTAGTATGCCTCCTACAATCGGTTTGAACCCAATAGGAATTATGGTAAGGAATTTTCCAATTTGATATAAATAATATGTCTTCTTATTTTAAGCGCGGTTTTATATTATTTAAATAATTTTATTTTTTTCTTAATGATTACTTGCAGGATAAATTTCTTGGTTTAAAGTTTCTTAGAGCATTGACTTCCAGCCTAGAGGGTGATGATCATTTATCTGATGATACATATAACAAAAATATGTGCACATATACCAACTCAGAAGATGAGGAATTGATGAAAACAAGTAACAAAACAAGAACCAATTTAAAGATGCATAATTTGCTTAAATACAAGGGGAAGGTGGACTACATACCCTATGAGAATGAATGTGATGGAGATGATGACTTTCCCTTTATTTTGAGATTAATTTACAAAGATACATTTGATCGTCAACTATATTGTGCTTGGCCCAGTGATCAACAACTACCTAGAGTGTATGAGGTGTTTCAATTTTGGGGATACAACTACATGATATGACCCTCCAATATTCATAGAGGAAATCGAGGCCTCTTTATTTTCCAAAATGTCCATGCAGGGTCTAAGCATAGACACAATTCACAACAAAACACTAGGATATTAATGCCATATTATGGTTTTCATAACACAAATGTGAATGGAGAAAGCTAGCATAATATAAGCATAGCATGTTAGCATCTGCTATAAATATTTATATGTATACACATCGTCTCCATTTAGAAAGTGGAAAATAAATTACTAGAGGTCATCTTATGTATATATATGGATGTGAATACACATACAAAAATATTACAGGATTTATAAATAGTAGTAAGGGAAGGGATCCTACTGTAAGACCGAATTGTCAATCTATTGAGGTTATAAATGATAAAGATGGGGATATGGAAAGATACATTGATAGATTTATAATGGTTGAGGCTATTGTGGACCTTACCATTGGGGATGAGTTATTGATTAATTACCCCTTCTTAAAACGCACTCTTACGTGAAACAAAAGGGAAGAACAAGGTCTCCCTAAGGATGTTCTTAAGGGAAGAAAGCCAAAGAATAATCAATGTGTGTGCACTGACATTTTATAAACTATTTGTCAAAATTATGTTTTATTTTAAATTATTGTATAAAAAAGGTGGTCAAATAATGTTCCATTATTCAATTGATATATATATATATATATATATATATATATATATATATATATATATATATCTGTTCATACATTTTATATTTTTATTTGTTAAGACATAATTGATTATATTTATTTGAAATTGATACATTTATGATTTATCCAATTGTTTCCTAACATTAAATAGTGTTTGTGTTTGTTTATAGCTAGAAGATATTGATGATACACCCACTAATACCCAGGATCGAGCTATGTTATTAAGATTTGGATGACATGATCCAAACCATCCTTTAAACTATACCAAGGTGAAAAATTCAAGATTGAAGAGAACACTACCAGCTAAGAAATTTGAAAATTTGATGGGATTAGCATACATTAATAACATGCCACCTAACCTTAATGATGATGATGATAGTGAAAATGAAATGCATGAAGAAGGATTGAAAGAAATTCTTCCAGGTTTCTTTAGGGATGGAAACAATGATAACAATAATGATCATATGCTTGACAACAACGATGATAGTAGGGGTAATTACCACCAATGTAATCTTGATGATAACAACCTAAAAGACTCAATCAAGCAAGTAACTAAGACACTCGTGTTCAGATCATGTGCAAGTAGAACATCAAAACTTGCATGCACATTAATATTATTATAAATCAAGTCACTTTTTTATTGGTTAAGAAAAGGATTCACTACCCTACTGAAGTGAGCTGAAATCTATTTCTTACTTTTCATTGTCAATTGGTGTACGTAATTCGTAAAACCATCAAGTTCATTTATATTTCTTTAAGGGGATTTTAAAACCATATATTGTATATAATCAGTCCTAGTATAGATAGGCATATCAAACATGTTCATCATA